>CM077236.1:29658199-30380699 GCA_039654775.1 Spinibarbus caldwelli
CTGTGAGCCGTTCTGAGATGCACGTAACCTACACGCATATAAATAAAACGCATATTAAACCAGCAACCAAATATTTATTTAACTGAATTGCAGCCTTTGTGAATTCACAGTATGCTGTCTTATGATTTTTAAAGGGTTACTCCACCCCAAAATAAAATTTTTCTCATTAATCACTTACCCCCATGTCGTTCCAGCTTCGTTCGTCTTCGGAACACAATTTAAGATGTTTTGGATGAAAACCGGGAGGCTTGTGACTGTCCCATTGACTGGCAAGTAAATAACACTGTCAACGCCCAGAAAAGTATGAAAGACATCGTCAGAATAGTCCATCTGCCATCAGCGGTTCAACCGTAACGTTATGAAGCTACGAGAATACTTTTTGTACGCAAAGAAAACAAAAATAACGACTTTATTCAACAATTCGTCTCCGTAGCGCCATTTTGGAGAACATCCGCTGGACACAAACTGTGTACGCTGTTCTGTGACATCCGCACCATACGGATACGTCTTCTACGTTTATTTACGCTTTGATTTGAACGAAAACAGCGTATCCGTATGGTGCGGCTGACACAGAACAGCATACGCAGTTTGCGTCCAGCGGATACTCTCCAATTGTTGAATAAAGCCGTTATTTTTGTTTTCTTTGCATACAAAAAGTATTCTCGTAGCTTCATAACATTACGGTTGAACCACTGATGGCAGATGGACTATTTTGACGATGTCTTTCATACTTTTCTGGGCCTTGACTGTGTTATTTACTTGGCAGTCAATGGGACAGTCACAAGCCTCCCGGTTTTCATCCAAAATATCTTAAACTGTGTTCCGAAGACGAACGAAGCTTTAACAGGTTTGGAACGACATGGGGGTAAGTGATTAATGACAAAATTTTCATTTTGGGGTGGAGTAACCCTTTAATATTTAATGCAAAATGGTCTAATAATGTTTTTCATGGATTCTCGTCTGTGGAATACGCCACTTCCGGTATTTTACTGGTTAAACGACACGGAAAAAATGCAGTCGAGGATTTATTATAATAAAGTAATTGAATTTAATCGAAGAATCGTGACAGCCCTAGACATAATTATGGATGAAAAATCTTCTCAGATGACCTGCCTTTAGATCATGTGTCATAAAGTTAATTTAAAGGGGTCCTATTATGCTTTTTCACTTTTTGAATTTTAGTCAGTGTGTAGTGTGTATGTTTGGGCATAAAAAGATCTACAAAGTTACAAATCTCAAAGTCCACTCCAAAGGGAGATATTTTGTTTTTAAAAAATCCCTTTTCAAGAACTACAACGAACGGCTCGTTTGGACTACAAAGATGTTTTCCTGTATTTGTGACATCACAAAGTGGCCCATTAGAATATCATTAAAATAAATCCCGCCTACAGAAATTCGAATGCACGTTTCAAAATCGAAACCTGGTGCGGGTGTTTTTATATCACTGTATTTCTGAAGGAAACCGACTGTCTTCAGAAAATTTTGGATGTCAGTTTCATTTCATCTTGCATGTAATGTCTGTTAAAGCAGCGTTTGTGAGCGGAGCTCTACTTTGTGTACAGCGTTACCGGGGAAACCTCTCTTTCTCCCACTCCAACAGCGCCTCCCGCTGGCAGAGAATGAATTTGCATATATATGCCGCCACAAATAGTGTAAATCTGTGGGACTATGGTATAAATAAATTCAACTGTATAACAGTTTCACTGCAATTCATGTTATAATGTTAGAATTAAAGAACAATAAACATAATACATATTACCGTTGCACTTATCTGTACATAGTAAATGTAGTTATTTTTAAGCTGTTGTTGACATCCTATCTAAAACGTGATTTAGCCAAAAAAAAACAAAAAAACAACAATAACGTTTCCACTTTAATATGTCTTGCAATATCCGTGCGTGCAAAGGTTCTGCGCGATTCTCTTGTTCACTATCCTCGGGGTCTGAATTGATATGGCAATATTGACGAACTTGCTGTTTTGGCAAGGGGCGGGGCATTACTGAAACACTGTCTAAGCTGTTCGCCAATCACAACGCATTGGGACAGCTAACCAATCACAACATTTCATTTTTCGGAAGGCGGGCCTTCATCAAACCCGGAACTAATCAAGCCGTTTGTGCCAGACTGGGGAGAAAGGTATTGTAAATAAAATAATGCGATTTTCGAATCACCAAGCATGAGGACATGTTCTGGTCCACCCCCAAAACAAAATCAAGACTTTGTAAAAGAGCATAATAGGACCCCTTTAAGGCTCTGAATTATGACTCCCTTCAACTAACTCAAGCGATTCCTTCAGATCTGTGTTCAAATACATATTTCAAAAACAGATTTGAACATACCATGACAGTATTTTCAGCAGTGCACAGTCCAGAAGTGGGAGGGGACTCAGCCCCGCAGCATCCAAGCTGTGAAAGATGAAGAGAAATGTCAGAAGATGATGACGATACTGCCACTGTAGCCACACATCATTTACTAACAGTGTCTGTAAAACAAAAGTTTGACTTACCACATTGTGATATATGGATACAATAGCAGTCCCATTGTCATTTGCCATAGAAGACTGGTAATATTTTTGGACATCTTGAATGATCTAGAAACACATGTGAGAGTATCTGATCATATCACATCATTAGATGACAGATGTTCATATTTATGTTCACTAAAATGATTGATACAGTGTGTGACATACCTTATCCTTATTCAGAAAGCCAAAGACTCCAGCAGCAACCTCTGCGCCAAAAATTACAAGAAGGCAAGCGAAGAACTGGACAACAAAGAGACTTCGCTTTAGTTTGTCAATACTAATTGCAAATCAACAGTATCATATCACAGGATATCAAGAGGGTTATTACTTCTAATAGAACTGTTATTACTTATTTTATTTTTTAATAATTTTAACTGATTTAAGACCAATTATAAATGAAAAGGACTGATCCCAATAAAAAAAAAAAAAATAATAATAATAATACAAATAAAATAAATCTCTTCATATAAACAAACTAAGGCTTAGCCTGTGCTCTTTCCATAAAAAACAAGAAGAGTTTAAGGTCAGTTTTATTCTTGAAGAAATCACAAAAGTGGTGCTTTAAAGCAGTCACAACATTCAGTGTGCATGTAGGCTGTAGATGGGGATGGTGGAACAGTGTTTTGTTAATTTACTGTTGCGTAGTTCTTACCCACCAATCCCAGAAGACACTGTGACTCCCTCACGGCCCCGAAGCAGCCGAAGAACCCCACCAACATCATGACGCCTCCCGCTCCAATCAGGATGTACACCGCTGAGGAGAAGCCAAGAGTACAGTGTAATGTTTAGAGTTAGTCTATTGAAAGTTGAACTTCAATCCACAAACATCCCAGCATGCAGTTCACTGTATGACCAGATGATGGCAGAGCATGAATAGACCTGTGTAATGAAATCATCTGTTCATTTTCAAGAAACCTGTAAAATGTGGATATGTGGATGTAAAAAGTGGCTATAGTGGTTTTCATCCAAAGGGGAAATAAATGAAAATAATATTTTCTAGTTATGTTAAGCTCTAAGCTCTGAGATGCAAATTAGCATATGCTGTATTCTCTGTGCACAATGGATATTTTTCAGCTTTTCGGCTGGATTCATGTTCTTTGTACTGTCCCTATCTATCTAAAGAAATAAATAAATAAATATTTTATTTTCATGTAAAAACTTCTGAGAAAATTCTATTTGTAAATAAAAATAATTACAGTGTAATTTTAGTATTATTTATATTACTATAATAGTTTTCTATTAATATTTTGAATTAGTATTTATTTTCAGATTTTCAGATTTCAATTTCAACTTAATTTTTAGTAAGTTTTTGTTATGTACTTTTGTCATTTTTTTCTGGGCTTTTAAATATTACTATTTAGGTTTAATTTATTTTTATTTCAGTTTTATTTTTAGTTCAGTTTTAGTTTTTATCTATTTACAGTTAGGGCTTCAAAACAAAGGCTACTGTTTTAGTTTTTTTATCTAATATTTAAATTTTATTTCAGCCTCATTAACAACAACATTAACTTCAATTAACAACAACAACAAAAAAAGTAAAGGACACATGAACAAACCTTTATTATTAAACTTCAATGTGCAATCTAGTTCTCTCTGTTACTTTAAAGTGTTCTAGGATCACTGATGTAAAACCAGTCTATCTCAGCATTCTCACTTCATGATGGTTTATGAATGTGGAATCAGGTGTACTTTTAGATGATTGAGAATGAAAGCAGCTGATTCTAATTTTATAAAGGTTCTGTGGGAATTTCCTGACAGATGGTCTAAATCAAAATCACCCTTACATGTTACAGTACTTTCCCACGCAATGCAAACTACAATCCCATGCAAAAAAATCACAAGGCATAAAAGCGCACTGCAGTTCTTGTGTTTTGCATCTTGTATGCAGGAACGTTTGAGACTGTGTGAAATGTGTCTCCTCACGTATCTCCAACAAGCAGAGTGTCAACGGCCTCGGCTCAACAGAAACAAATAGTCTTTGTGTGCACAACACACACAGACACCACAAGCTCAACCAGTGCCCTGAGACCATAATCGTATTTACTGGCGAGATTCCAGTTAAGCACAAATTTCACTGGTCATCTCTATCACACAGTCACCTGTGAAAAAAAGTTCAGATTTTATGGATTCACTTCAGAAAAATCATGGACGGATCAAAACAGGCTAGTTTGCACGTAACTGGTTTATGTTATGTCATTAAACGTCATTATCATCATCAATATTTTAAACAATTTTGCATAAATATAATGGTAAAAATATATTATTGTTATTTATGGAATTATTATATTTACATATATATATATATATATATATATATATAATGCATATTATGTTTTATTACTGATCATTTAGTCAAAAGCAAACCAAATAATATAACAGCAGTGCTCTGGGACCATTTATATCAAAAACAACTTTACATAAATATAATGATATAAATAATAATTGTATATTTAAGTACATTTTGCAATTCCTTTTGCAGAATAATAAAATGCATTGATTAAATTATTATTGTTAGGTTGCAAAAATGTAATTATATTTGTGTTAAACTTAGCACAAATATAATGTATTAATAATAGTAATAATGATGATGATGATAATCCTCATGACTGTCATCATCATTATTAGTATTCCATTATATTTATGCAAAGTTGTTGTATAGGCTAATAGTTAAAAAGTAACATTCATTTTTGTTTTGGGCTTTGTAATTGTTAAGCTACACATTTTTCACTTGAGAATGAATTGCTGTTATTTAAAAAGTTCATTAACTATACAAAGAAAACATTATAGAAGTTACTTCATTGAGAATATCATAGCTGGGTGCTTTTCTTTAGAGACCCACCAAATGTATCATATATCTTTAGACCTGAAAACCGACAAACAACCACCTAAAAACTCCCTAGCCATGCCCTGGAACAACACTTTAGCATTGTGTCGACACCACTCTAATTTTCTTCAGAAAATGTAAAGCTGTAGTTAATGACAACATTTCAGATCTATTCTGGACATTCATGATTACAGGATCTTCATGATCTTGTTGTAATTCTCCTCATCTTGCGAATTAACTCACCATAGCAACAATTCAGTCACCCCAGATGCAGGGCGCTAACACGTCTGTGTGCCACAGTCACTTGAGACGCCGTCGCTAGGATGGTGCAATCTCCCTCGCCGCCAACTCAGAGCCACTTTAGACAAGCTAGGGCCAAACTAATTAATGGAAAACGATAAACTAGAGCAAAATCAGAGGGCCTAAATATACTACAATCCCTGTCGTTTTACAGGCAACAGTATGTACCGTTTCAAACATGTTTCCACACTTAAACACAGGTTTACATTTCAGATATGACATTTCCATCCTCCAAGGAGTCAAGAAGACCAAAAGGCTTGCCAAAAAGCACAGCACTAGAGCTTTGCTGACGTTTTATTAAGGCTCAGGGAAGACAATCGTCACAACACACAATAATTAATCCCCGGGGGAGAAAATAATGTTGTTTTCGAGGACAGGACAAAGGAGATTTGACATGAGTCCTCTGTGAGTTCAGCCAGCTAAAAACACCAAGCCCTCACTACTCTTGACTTCCTAATTGTCAAATGGATGGAAAACATGCTGGCATTTCATGTTAACAGCCCTCCTGCCCTTCTTATAATATAAACACTGAACATCTCTAAATGGGCAGAGAGATCTCTCTTAAACATGCCGAGACTCAGGCAATTCAGTGGCTCATGACTTGAGAGCACGGAAAATGGGCAACTGATGTGTACCAATGACGCCAGAACAAGAAAAGCAAAAAGATGAGCACATGGAAAGCTTTGACTCATCTGCAAAGATGTTTACTGGAAGATCACAGGCTGTCAGCTTTCAACTGTTATTGTAAAATAGATTGATGCAATGCTGTTATATGCAAAAAAAAAAAAAAAAAAAAAAAAGCAAAAGCAAAAGCAAAAAAAAAAAAATCTGGTGTGACTTTAAATGCAGACCTTGAGCCAAAAACTCTTTACCAAACACCAATGACTTGTACATACACTATATGGACAAACGTATTGGGACACTTTAGAACAGAAAAAGGCGCTTCCAAAACCGTGCCAACAAAGATGGAAACATAATGCATGTATTTAAAAAATGTATTTCCATCTCTGTTGCAACAGTTTTGGAAGTGTCTAAAATGAGTGTACCCACATGTACAAGTCATTGGTGTTGGGTAAAGAGTTTTTGGCTCAAGGTCTGCATTTAAAGTCACACCAGAGGTGTTCAGCTTGGATTAGGACTTGGCTTTCTGCAGACCAGTCAAGTTCTTCCACACTGACTGAATCAATCATTTCTTTTTGAACCTTGCCTTATACACAGAGGCATTGTCATGTTAGAATAGAAAAGGGTCCTGTCCAAACTGTTGCTTTAAAATTAGAAGCACACAATTCCCTAGAATATCATTATATGCTTAAACATTAAGATTTGTACTCATGGAAATTACTAAAGTAGTCAAACCTGTTCATTAGAAGGGGGTGACCCAATACTTTTGGCAATATAGTGTCTCTCATCAATTAAGAGACAACGCTTCCCCGCCAAAGACAAGTTTTTACGGCAATCCATGTTCTAGGTGCATTACGGTAAGGAAAGCCCTAGCGCATGTCCTGAATGAGTTACGGTATTTCCGGGTCTTCCGGGTGAGAATACAAGACGATCAGCAAAAACAGAAGGATCAGAGAAAATGTAGATCATATACAGTGGTGTGAAAAATTGTTTGCCCCCTTCCTGATTTATTTATTTATTTTTTTGCATGTTTGTCACACTTTAATGTTTCAGATCATCAAACAAATTTAAATATTAATCAAAGATAACACAAGTAAACACAACATGCAGTTTTTAAATGAAGTTTTTTATTATGAAGGGAAAACAAAATCCAAACCCACATGGCCCTGTGTGAAAAAGTGCTTGCCCCCTAAACCTAATAACTGGTTGGGCCACCCTTAGCAGCAACAACTGCAATCAAGCGTTTGCGATAACTTGCAATGAGTCTGTTACAGTGCTGTGGAGGAATTTTGGCCCACTCATCTTTGCAGAATTGTTGTAATTCAGCCACATTGGAGGGTTTTCGAGCATGAACCTCCTTTTTAAGGTCATGCCACAGCATCTCAATAGGATTCAGGTCAGGACTTTGACTAGGCCACTCCAAAGTCTTCATTTTGTTTTTCTTCAGCCATTCAGAGGTGGACTTACTGGTGTGTTTTGGATCATTGTCCTGCTGCAGAACCCAAGTTCGCTTCAGCTTGAGGTCACGAACAGATGGCCGGACATTGTCTTTCAGGATTTTTTGGTAGACAGCAGAATTCATGGTTCCATTTATCACAGCAAGTCTTCCAGGTCCTGAAGCAGCAAAACAGCCCCAGACCATCACACTACCACCACCATATTTTACTGTTGGTATGATGTTCTTTTTCTGAAATACTGTGTTACTTTTATGCCAGATGTAATGGGACACACACCTTCCAAAAAGTTCAACTTTTGTCTGGTCAGTCCACAGAGTATTTTCTCAAAAGTCTTGGGGATCATCAAGATGTTTTCTGGCAAAACTGAGACGAGCCTTTGTGTTCTTTTTGCTCAGCAGCAGTTTTCGTCTTGGAACTCTGCCATGCAGGCCATTTTTGCCCAGTCTCTTTCTTATGGTGGAGTCATGAACACTGACCTTAACTGAGGCAAGTGAGGCCTGCAGTTCTTTGGATGTTGTTCTGGGGTCTTTTGTGACCTCTTGGATGAGTCATCGCTGCGCTTTTGGGGTAATTTTGGTCGGCCGGCCACTCCTGGGAAGGTTCACCACTGTTCCATGTTTTCACCATTTGTGGATAATGGCTCTCACTGTGGTTTACTGGAGTCCCAAAGCTTTAGAAATGGCTTTATAATAGGGGTGTAACGATTCACTCGTTTTCTCGATACATCGATTATAAACCCTGACGATGCATATGCATCGATCTTGAAACATGGATTTTTTAATCGTGAATCATCGATTTCGGACAGTAATCGATTTACAACGCTAAGAATTGAATGAATCGCGATCTCTATAGCGATTCAATGCTTTAAAAATATATACACATTAAATTACTACAAGCAAGAATTAATGGAGACCTTGAACAGCGTTCGTGCCTCACATCTCTCCTTCACGCGCTCCACTATACTGCCTGTCACAGGATTGCGCTCGCGCCCCGTTCGTCTCACGGACACATTTTTTGAGCAGCTGTTGTGTGATCTCTCCTTACTGCTAAAGTGAAGTAGTTTAGCTTTCTGTAGTTTTTCAATGGCTCTCGGTCATAACGTCGACATTACCTGAGCAGTCGAAGGCTACACATTTATTGCATGGACGGAGCAAAAATGTAAGTGTCTAAAGCATACGCACAGTTCCATTGAATGATTAATGTGTTTTCACAATGTCGTTGAAACGAATGTATGAAGAAAACTGTTAAAATAACCACAGCATTAACAACAACCTTGAAATAAGAGCGCAAGGTTTATCTGTTAATCAGATGCACAAGTAGCATTCGTTACTATAGGAAACAGACATCGGGCGCTTTTTCTTTCAGAATCATCATTCACCGATGGAGAGGAAAAGTTAAATACCATAGCATTTTATTCTATGAAAATGAGATAAAGAAATTTTTGCACTGAAATATAAGTTATCTTGGTTTGTAGAACTTAAGACGTGCCAGGAAATGCCTAATATGGACAAAGGCAGCTGCAGCTAAGCTGAATAAAATGAACTGGTGAAACATTAAGACAATAAACACAATAAATAAATAAAATTCATGAATGATGCAGTGCTAATTGACATATCATTTATTACACTACAGAAACGATAAAGTTTTCTACCTTATTCTGTGCAGGAAATTGAAATAATTGTTTGTATTATATAAAACAATCATGAAATTGCCATTAGGAAAAAATTATAGATTACAAATAATTTATTATTGTCCAGCAGTGTATTTGATTTATTTATATCAAATACAAAGTAAGAGATAAGAAAAGAATTTCTTGTAAAATTACTGCTTTAGTCCTCTACAAGACCAATGAGGTATAAGGAGAGACCAGCTTTACAACCAACGGTACTTCACCAACTGCCTGCTCTGGGGACTAAACCAGAGCTAAAGGGGAAATAACGTTTTTATAATTCACTGACACCAGTTAAACAGACTCTCTTTCCCTATGAGAAATCAGCTTCAGCCATTAGCAAGAACTATCAGTGTCCCTGCTCATTCATCACACCTAAAACCAATATCAGATACCCCATTACAGAGGCCATTAGGGCTCTATGACGCAGATGGGAAATTTCAACCTGAAATTGCCGTTGAAGCCCCATGCATTGTTAATAGTGTGTTGGTGTTGAGCTTGTATGAATGAAACTATAATGTATATGGGTTTCCTTATACATTGCTTATGGTTTCTGTGCTTTGTGATTGATAATATAGATAAAGTACCATGGTAGAACTAATAAATGCCACATGATCATAACACATATCCCACTATGTAGTGCATAATGGAAAATTTAGCATGTTCAAGCACAAAAAAGGGAAGTATTTAATGATTATTCAGCGTCTGTCTGATATATTGCACAAAAAAAAAAAAAAAAAATCTTATGAGTTTGTGAGCTGGCTTTATACAACATCCAGAAGGCAGGGTACAAAGTTTACATGTTTACAAAGTATTTTGTTCTGTTTTTCAGTTGTTATTAACTAAAACTATGTAAAAATTATTTTTGGTAACTGAAAAAATAAAATAAAATAAAATATGAATATTACATGAAACAGTTAAACTTACAATGAGAATTAAAAATGTTGTCTTGGCATCTAAATCGAAGTGTAAGGTTAAATAAGTATTGGTATAAACTGTTTTAAATAAACCCATTCCTTAACGATGAAGAAAAAGAAAGGAAACTTTGGTTGGTCATTTTATATGTTGGTCACATGGCCTTTTTTTCTTTTTTTTCTTTTTTTTAAGTTTCTCTCATTCACAGATATCCACATGGCCCGTTTCCTCTCCTAATAACTCTTGAAAGTCTGCATTCCTGACACTATAATATGGCTTAGGTTTATAAAGGTTTATGAAACCTACAAAAACTGTTATGTAAACATTTGACGTGGGCTTTAACGTTCTTTTCCAACTCACCAATGAAGAAGTGCTCAGGGGCATCATTTTCAGCTAAGAGACTGGCCGTGTCTGGGTCAAACCTCAACCATAATCCCACAGCCAACACCAGTGAGCCTGACAGCTGCAAACAAGAGTGAAACAAATCAGAAACGTACAGAAAAATCACCACTTCATTAGATCAGTGTTAACAAGTGCAAAAAACTGTTTGTGTGACATTTGCTGGTTTACTCCATGTCATTGGTTTCACATTCTGCACAGGTCTATTTAGGTACAAACACAAGAATGCTGGGTTTGACTTTGAGAACAGGATACTTTGTATTTTGCCCATCGCCGTAACTTGTGGGATAACCTTGACTAAAATAGATCATTGATAGAAATTCTGTAAGATGAAATGCTTTATTGTGATACTGGAAACAACCATTTGTCCATCTGAAAGGACACCAGAAAGTCTTTTTGCCATCTAGTTATAAAGAGAAACATACTAGACATTTACATTCACAAATATTTATCCTTTCGAGTGAGTCTACAGTTGTACATGTTTGCTCAGTTAAATCAGTCTCAATCTGCAATGTTAAATGATGTCATAATTAGGGCTGTCAACATTAACGCGTTAACGCATGCGATTAATCTAAAAATTTTAAAGCGTTAATATTTTTTAACGCAAATTAATCGTTTGATAAGGTTTGAACTTCTTGCCATCATCGCCGCGCGGAAGGTAATCTACCATTGCCTGAGTCCCAATGTGCATACTATCCATCCTAAATTCTATGTGATATTAGTAATTTTCAATACTATTTAGGGCAGATAGGGTGGATAGTATGCACATTGGGACGCAGGGATTGTGTGATTATGAGGCGCCGGGCTAGACAAAAGTGAAGCGAATGCGGAGAAAGCAAGTGTGTCCGAGAGAGAGAGAGAGAGAGAGAGAGAGAGAGAGAGAGAGAGATGTATACTCATATGTGATGAGGGTACAGTGAACCAGTGTTGCCTGGGTTGCGGCCCAATTGGGCTATTTTGAAAATACAGTCGCGGGAAAAATTACAGAGCCGTGGGTTGTGTTTTTTTGGGCTACTTTTATAATGTCCCCGCGGCCGCCCAAAGTGTACACATGTGATCGCAAAAGGAAGTCATTACAAACACTCGATGGTGGTTTAAAGTGAGTTCTGAGTAAAAGTGTACTATTCATTTCATAAATTGTCTTATGTAGCATGATGCTCTAATGCAAGTGCACAACAGGTCCAATTCTTCTTCATAATGCATTTTGTCATAATACGTCATGTAGGGTCACAAGAAAATATTTTGTTGTATTTATTTAGAAATACTTTTGATAATAGTTGGTAGAGGTCTACCGATAGTGGATTTTACCGATACCGATAGCTAGGTTGGACCACACTGGCTGATTCCGATTAATCAACCGATATTTTTTAAAATGGATACTGAACGAAAACTAAAATAGAACTTAATATTTTTAAAAAAGCAGTAACAGTACTGAACCATACTTTGTAAATGAATAAAAAATTAGTATTAATATTAATTATTATATTGATCATTAAAGTTATTTCATAGTTTATTAACGTTAAAAGAAGAAACTTTAAAATTTAAAAATGAAGCCTATTAGTAATAGTAAATGTTGAAATGAAATGAACACACTCTAACAAGGAACAATACTTCTACAGCTTTCATTAATGTTACAAATGAACTCTTACTGTTAAGTATTACCATTTCATTTCAACAGTCATGCTTAAAAATAGCCATCTTTAAATACCTACACAAGGCCATATTAAAATTGCATGCACACATTATTGATACTGAATGTGTACTCTCACATTTTATTTGCTGCATGATTATCTAATCAATATATTAAAATATATATATATATATATATATATATATATATATGCAAGTGACCCACTGTGCAAAAGCGCAGCGCTGCGTCTTGGAGAAGTCACAGATGTCACACACAACAGACGCGTCACGTTCAATTCAAGCAGCGGTCTAAAACTGTTTATTTAATCATCAAACGGACATAAGTTTGCTTCATGTGGCATAAATGAGTTTGAAGTTCGGTGTTTAAAAAAAACAGCAAACGGAAAGAGAACGCGCAATCTGTATTACAGTTCTCAATATGAAGCATAGACTGTATTAGAGATGCACAAAACATAATTTATAGCCTAGGGTGAAGTCATTATGTAAATTAACAATGATTTGGGACAAATATAATGTTATTTAATGGAAAACTATGTGAATGGCGCTCTGTTCCGCGGCAGGATTTTCTGTCGGCTGCATTTAAATGCGCGTTTGAAGTTTCCTGCTCTGTGCAGCGCACAGTGTCACATGCCAAAACAAACAACAAGTGCTGTCAGTGATTTCCCCCTCTAGAGGCTGCTCTCCCACTGTATAATGACAGCAGACCATTCTCAGCCACTCCAGCAACAGAAGTAACATGGAAAACTATTGGCATGGTTTTTTGCCGATAACCGATAGTTCCGCAAATCAACTATCGGTGGCGATTAATCGGCAAAACCGATGAATCGGTCGACCTCTAATAGTTGGGTAAATGTATGAAGCGATGTGGATTTGGTAAACGTTTTATTGCCAGTATAAAGGCTGATAATGGCTGAATAAAAACAAAAGAATAATGGTAAAAGAATAATAAGGATTATGTCTCATACCTGGCACAGGTGTGAAAGGTTCTGTTTCCATAAACTAGTCTGTCATGCATTTCTTTATTTCAACACATTTACAGGTAAATCCTAGTATTTTAAATTTGCGATTAATCGTGATTAATCACAGTCAATGACTGTGATTAACTCGATTAAATTTTTTAATCGATTGACAGCACTAGTCATAATTATGATAAACACTTGAAATTATGACAAAAACAAAATGATGAGATATAAAGTCATAATTATGACATTAAAAATCATTTTATTTTACATTTTATGTCATAATTGCCTTTATCTCATAATTTTAACTTTTGATGTCAAAATTATGAGATAAAAAGTTAAAATCAAAAATTTAATTAAAAATTAAGTCAAAATTATTAAAAAATATAAAAACAGTCTATATTTTATGTAATAATTATAACCCATTTTGTCTTTTAATGTCATAACTGACTTGTATCTCATAATTTCATGTTTTGTTTTGTGAAATGACATTTTTAAGCTTTAATAATATGTAAAAAATACAGTCATAATTATGATATAAGGTTGCAATTATGACAAAAATGTAAAATTATGCGATAAAAGACTACACATTGTTATAATTAATCTCTCAATTTTGACATTAAAAAATTAAAATTAAAAAAGTCAGTCATGACTTTTAATGTCATAACTGACTTTTTATGACATAATTCTGCATTTTTGTTATAATTTTGTCTTTTTATGTGAATTATTTTATGCCATATGACTTTTTATGTTAGAACTTGGAGTTTTATCTCATAATGACTTAATATCTCAATTTTGAATTTTTATGTCATAATTACGATTTTACAAAGCATCCTTTTTTCTTATTTGGTGGAAATGAGATTCCATGGACCAGGTGATTATTGTAAAGGCAATTCAGAAAAGTTTTTTGAGAAAAGATCAAGCATCAAGCATGTTATTTTAGTGTAATTTGAGCATCTAAATAGTTTTAGGGCCACTGTAGGTCTACTATGGTGCCCATCTCTATGATCAACAGGCAGGCTGTGCCAGTCTGACAGGCTTGCCCTGCTGGCATCCACATCCCCCGGTGCCATCCCCTGCCCCCTCATGCCCACCCGACGCAACACCAGGACATAAAACTGCACAGGACAACGACCCACTTCTTTTTTTGCCTGCCCTCTCAAAGACAAAGGCCTTGCTGTCCAGCGCAGTGAGACCACTCTACAGATAACCAATGACTGACACCACTGTCCTACATTACATCTTACACTAACCGTTTAAGCCAATCTAATGTGACCATTAGCGCAGTAACAAAATCACAGTGTGATGAGGAGTAGGAGGAGTTACATGTGCTCTTTGAATGGTTTCTATGACTTTTGTGCGAATTCAAACAACCAAGACTGAAGAGAGATTTTAAAATAACTTCTTTCACATCAGCTTCAAATGGAAAATAAAATGCAGGAAATTATGCTTTATCTGATGCAGTGTTGTTGTAAAATAAAACTAAAAGAGAAATGAAGCTATGATAATTAGAAACTAAAATGTTAAAAATGTTTAAAAATAAAAGAAATGAAAGAGAAGAAATGATAGAAATGCTGCCTGGGCAACTAACTGAAATAAAATAAGTTTAAGCTGAAGTACTAAAATGACTGAAATGAAAAATTAAACAAAATAAAATTTAAATAGAAATAGAAATATAAAAAACTAGAAAAAAAAACTAATAAAAATGGCAAAAGCACATGACAGAATTACAACAACTTTAAAAAACTGAAACTGAAAATGTAACTAAAAAAAAATTCAAAATATTAATAAATACTATAACAGTGCATAAATACTAAAATAACACTGATCCAATCTAATTAGAAGATCTGCTGGCTTTTGCATTAAATAAGTATCCAGTTAGACAACATTATAATTTTTAATAATTTTATCATCAATTATTTACATGACATTTTATACATCAATAATAATGCATATGTATCCAAATAATGCATTCCTGTAGCTCAAAGAGGGCACTAGCAACACCAAAGTCATGGGTTTGATTCTCAGGGAATGCAAGAACTGATCAAATATAAACCTTCAATGCAACGTAAGTCAAAGGTACTATTTCTTTACCATAAAACACAAAAGCAGTGTGTCTATGCTACATTTTTTTCATGCAACAAAACAGAATGGTGATTTATACTGCCAAGCTACAAAAAGGATAAAAAGCAACAATAAAATATAAAAACAGTTGTCATTTTAAGTATTGTTCACTAATAGACTTTGAGTCTATCCAACTGGTCACATGATACATGAAAACCAGTGACTTTTACTTCAGTGACGTGATGCACTAATAATGGAATGGAAGGCACAATTTTTTTTTATTTGAACATAAGCACAAATTAGGACGTGAAGATTGAATAATGGCTTTGAGTCTGTTTTTCACACAAAGCTATCATTTGACTTCAGTAAGTGCTAATCACAGTGATTAATATGGGGTCAGAATAACATATGGATGAGTTTTGTTTCTGGGTGAACTATCACTTTAAGAAGGACCAGCATAGCAGGGAAAACCTGGATACCTTTCATTTAGACAGTGATGGATTTATGTGTTTATAGCACTAGGATTGTACTTTTATAAAACAAATGATAAAAGTGAGTGTTAAAAGCAACCGAGACAATAAAATAATAAAAATACAACCTTAGTTCCACCTCACTGGACATGCTGTAACATTAGTATCAGAGTATATGAATAATCTCTCCGCTTTGCAAGCATGTGATAAAAAAAGTGATTGCCAATGTGGCCTCGTCTTTGAAGAAATGATAACGCTATATCCAGAATTCAATGCACCCTTCAGAATTCACTGCGGTTCAGTGAATAAAGGAGTGCTGAATACAGCACAAAAGGGTGGTACTTTCAATAACTTTCCACAGTAACCCGATCCTTTCCTGACTGAAGACTAGCTTTGAAGGTTTGCTCATTCAGTGTGTGCAGCTTGAATCTTAAAAACAGTTAAACACAGCCACAGAGGAATTTCAAAGCCACTTATGTTGGAATATGTATGTTGTTTGCTTCTTACATACTCAAGCTATAAAAATCCTGTTAGTAAATTATCACATTCATGTGGAAGTACAATTAACAAACTTACATAATCAGCTTCAGACATATGCTTTCCACTTTGAAACTCAATATGGATCTACACAAATTTTCTAAAACTTGCCCGAAGAAAATCACATCACAATCTCAAATGATTCCTGAACAAATAAGAGTAATTGTGTGTATCTGGCCGTGCCTGAGTTATGTCAAAAATGTCACAACAAACTGACTGTTCAATGTTTGTCATTCTCAGCTGGTGGGGAGCACTAGAAAATGACTCTAAGAGCCAAATAAAACACACTGGGAGACTATCCAACATTTAAGTCAATTAATAGACAGCTAAAAAACAATAAGCAACAGTTTTTCCTATGATACGGAATGGTTATAGTTAACCATTCGAGGCTCAAGCATACAGGACTCAGGAGAGGCTGGGCCTTGTTTTGTATGGTTTCAAACACCCAGCAACATTTGCTTTTATGCATTTAGCAAACACTTTTACCTAAAGTGATTTAAATTGCATTCAAGAAACACATTTTATCAGTAACTGCTATCCGTGGGAATCGAACCAGTGACCTTGCTCTTGATTATGGCATGACGTTCTGTTGGAGCAACAGGAAGGATAAAAACTGTCCTAGATAAAACTGTCCAAACTAGAACCATTTTGTAAATTATATGCTACAAATTAAAATGTCAATTATTGTGTAATAGCTTAGTGAACACAATAAAACCGCACTAGCGTCCATTCAATCAAGAGTAAACTAATGAAGGTAGATTTTAGTATTAAAATAACTTTTATATTAATTGAGATTTAACTTTGTTACTACTTGCATTTTGATGAAAAGCCAATAATGTATATAAGTGTTTTTGACGATTAATTGAGATTAATCGCATCCAAAATAAAAGATTTTATTTACATAATAAATGAGTGTGTACTGTGTATATTTATTATGTATATATAAATACAAACACATGCATGTATATATTTAAGAAAAATGTATTAAATTTATGTATTAAATATATTTATATATAATATAAAATATAATAATATAAATATATAAATGTATATATGTCTATATATTTCTAAATATATACTATATGTGTGTGTATTTATATATACATAATAAATAAACTAAGTACACATACATATATTATGTAAACAAAAACTTTTATATTGGATGCTATTAATAGTTTGACAGCAATAAATATATATATATATATATATATATATGTGTGTGTGTGTGTGTGTGTGTGTGTGTGTGTGTGTGTGTTCTTTTCCTATTTTAAACTTCCCATTGTGCCAGGCCACTGTCTCAAATCCATGCTAAAAATACTCACTCCAGACAAAAAAAAAAAAAAAAAAAGCGTGACAGCCAGCCCCATTCTCCCCTATAATAATCAATGGAAAGTATACTAATAAAAATGCTGACTTTCTCTAAAACAAAGGTACATGGTGGCTGTCTATCTAGTAGACACTGAGCATAAGGAGCGCTTGATGCACGTACGACGCTCACAATGTCTCCACGTGCCTATGATGCTCAGACGTGTTGTCCAGGTAGGAAGCCCACTAGGATTTGAGACACGGACGACATCTGTCACCTACTTGTTCTTTACAAAATCATCTGCGTCCCAAATGTAATGCTATTGTTGTTGCTAGAGTCCACAGAAAGCTGCACAATGCCGCATTTTCGCGTTAAAACAGAAAGAGCAACTCCAGGACAAACAGGTACATTTGCTTTCGTCCATTTCACTCTAAATCAAAGCATGCATGCGTGACATCATCACTCAGATATCATCAGCACTTACCCAGAATATGAAGTTGAAGACGAACAGCAGGTATTTGACACATTTCATGCCGCCCTGGACTTTGCTCATCCTGCCTGCCGTTTCGTTCCGCGCGCTCGCCGTTTCGACCAAAATGTTTGCGCAGATGTGCAGGCCTGTCTCAGAGATGTAGGTCAGGAATATTATTCAAGCAGAATCCCCTCACGGACCGTCAACACCAGCGCCGCACTTCGCCTGTGTGTGTGTGTGTGTGAGAGAGAGAGAGAGAGAGAGAGAGAGAGCGGAGCGCGCGCGCGGATCAGCACCGCCCATTGGTCCAGCAGGACATGGGGGGGCGTGGCCAATTTCCCGCGTTTTCCTTAGAACTCAATGGCTACAATAACAATTATTAGATAGATAGATAGATAGATGGATGGATGGATGGATGGATGGACAGATAGACGGATGGATGAAAGGATGTATTTAAAAAAATAAAAAATAAATAAATAAATAAATAAATGAAATGACCAGATTTAATTTTGTTGTGAACTTAAAAATTAGAAAATAAATAAAAAGAATTATAATTAATAGGATTTTAAAATAGGCCTATATATATATATATATATATATATATATATATATATATATATATATATATATATATATATATATATATATATATATATATATATATATATATATATATAGGCCTAGCCCTAGATAGTCCTGTTTTTAAAATCCTATTATATATTATAATTATAATATAAACTTTTTAATATTTTAACATGAAAACACATAATATTTAAAAAAATATATTAAAAAGTTTATAGTAAATTATAAAAAAGTTTATATTAAATGTAAAGGTTATATTAAATTATAAAAAGTTTTATGCTAGAAGTAAAAGTATTTATATAAAAAAATTTAAAAAGGTTTTTTTTTTTTTTTTTTAAAAAAAAGAGATCTGCACATGCACACACTAGATACATTGTTTTGCAGTTTTCAGAATTGCTTTCAGGCATTATGTTGAACCTACGGTGTAATTTACAACGCCTTCATGATGTGGTCAGACATTCAGGGTATTCATTATTGAGTCTCTTTCATAAGGTTTGTCTCACTACACAATACATCAGTCACAATCACTGTCATCTCACTGGTGAGAGGATGCCATTGTCTGCCGGTCTGAGGTCAAACTCAGGACACACTGAGATAATCTTGAGATCATCTTTCTCACATTTTCAGGAGAGACTGTCATTTTACTGTATTTATTCAAACCCATGAGTGTTTGTGTATTTTTACATGTAAAACCCAGCCTCTATATTATACATAATTTCTATAGCTCGACTATATTTACTTTGGTAGTAGTCTTTGACCTTCTCTGTTTTTGTATAAACTTTAAAATGTTTTAATGCAATGATGTCAAAACACAAGTTGCGCCAAAGAAAGAAGAGATCAACCTATCTCTCAAAGTACAATGACCAGCTAGGTTTATAAAACATAAGTTTGAGTAACCCTACAGGCTTTGACCATCATCTGAGTTCAGAAATCTGCAAAATCTGAATATGGTTTTCACATACATACAGGACACCGTGTAGACTTATTTAAGATTTAGACACTGATATGAATCTAAAAAGAAGAATAATAAATATTTTAAAATTACACAGACATAGTAGTAATGTTTTATATTTCTTTGTTTTATATATTTCTTTATTTTAAAATTGTTTTATTTTTATTAAAGGAATTATTGTGGTCCTCTCTGATTAATTTCAATGTGGAAATGCTGCTTTTTAAAAAAAAATTGTAAATCAGGTTTAGTCAAGAAAATGTTTTTCTACGAATCAAGTAAGCCCTTGAATGAATACACCTGCAATAAAATCAGGACATGTGATATTTAATATATTTAGTATATGAGCAAATAATTATGTTAATTTAATTTAAACATCAAAGAGTAAGATTATAAGAGCAGTGTGCCATCTAGTGATAAAATATGTATACTACAAACACGTGTACTGTCAATATTGTACAACAACGGGCCAAATGGCAAGTAAAATTGAGTGACATGACATCTGGAATCTGAAAAACAAATAAATAAATAAATAAATAAAATTACAGAAGAGAATGGCAACATTAAATAGGCCTATGCCCTCTTCCCCTGTAGATTTGAGAATGAACCACTAGAGGGCGACTGTTGTTTATTTTTGAATTGGTCCGTCCGTCCACAGCGCTATTTACTGTACATCTCATCGCTTTAGATAACTTAATTCACTGTTATCTCTCGATTAAGACTGTGAGACTTTTATGTGAGTGTAATTAGGGAATCTTCAGCCTTTCTGAAGACGATAAATCCTATTGTAGTACGCACACGGAGGGGCGGCCGTGGCCTTGTTTGAAATTTCCACGGTGTGTCAGTCCCATCCACAGTTCATTAATCTCGTTAATATTCTTTGCGAATTAAACAAAAGGGGCTCTCTTGGATTTGTCACAGCAGACTCTCCATAGGGAGCTGTCCTACAAACAATTAGAGACACGCTTGTTTGTTCCATTAACATGAGCGTGAGGAAAACTCTCTCATTCTTCATCTGAGTACTCAGAGCTGTTTGAAATAACTCTTGACCACAAAGCATCCTCTTCTAATGAGAGCAAATGGTTGTGTGAAAGTGACTTTCTTTGAAATTGTGACCCTTTTACTTGACCCGCACTATTCAAGTAAGTTGTGGCTAATTTTACACAATGATTACAAAATTTTTAAAAAGGTTTCTATTTAATGAAAAATTGGCTTTATTAAATGAATTATTATTTATAAGTAGCAGGGGATAATCACTGCATTTGGGGTAAAAAAGACAGAATTATGTATTGTGCCAAGAAGGTTGCACGAAGTGATTGGCAGCTGCCTTTAGCGGAGGCTTTACCGATTACCTCCATTGATCAAAGCATTCGGCACGGTCGTCTGTGAGTGACGTCACCTCCCAAAACAAACACGCCCCCTAGTTTAGTCCCGCCCCCTCACATTGATTGACAGCTTTAAGTGTAGACATCGGAAATTCAAATGCAAAAGGAATTGCTATTCCGTTCCAGTTTTGGCAGGTTATATGCGTGGCGCAGAGAGCGTGAAAAAGCAATTGTGCTAATTAATATTGCTATTTAAATATGACAGGCTCATAACTGGTAAGACATGAGAAATACAGTTGCAAATGAACTTTGCTTTTTCAATTGAAATGTGGCAGTCCCTGTGCGTTCGCGAAAGCAAAAATGCAAACGGTAATGCAAGATTTGAAATTGCATTTGGATTATGTCACAATTTATGCGTCCACATATGGAAAACGCAATTGAAAATACAATTTGCAATTCTATTTGAAAATAGTCCGGAATATCCTTCCATAGATTTAGGTCTGTCATGGATAAATAAAGATGACAATAAACCCGTCAGTAGGTGGCAGCAAGTCTCTGTTTTAATAAATGACTTACTGAATCATTCATATCAAACGATTCGTTCAAAACGGCTGATTCAATAGAAACGAAACAAGTGAGACCATCTGAATGGACCCTTGAATCACTGGCTCACTCGATTTGTTCAAAAACTGATTCATTCACGGAATGAAACACCGTGTTGCTATGCACTGTTGTATAAAACCAATAGCACATGTGCTGATATACAGAAAAGTACATTGCTTGTGCAATGAATATAAAAACGTAAAAACTCATACATGGGTATTTTATGTTTCATTGCTGGAAGTATAAAGGCATTCTAACTGTATTCTAATGGGCTTCATCGCGCAGTGAATGCTTTTGGACTCTCAAGACGTGTTTTTTTTTTTTTGTTGTTGTTTTTTTTTCAAAGTGGGATAATGTCAGCTCTCCTACAGTCACACATACATTATGTCATAATCCAAAGGGGATGGTAGGGGGGTGGTGGTTGTACAGAGGGGATGCTTTTTGTCATTTTTTTCGACCAGGGGGATGCCATCCCCCCGCATCCCCCCTCAGTTCGAGCCCTGGTTATGTGACATATAAACCTAACAATCCTGTTGATTATTCCACCCGAACTTTGACGTCTGACCTTGCAGACCTGTGGCTTTCAGGCTTCCAGACATGACCTCATCATTTGGCCATACACTTGACCTTTGGCATGTGGTCTCCCTCTGTTTACACAATCAAACCTGAGGTGGGTCTCACAGGCCGCGATCCATCTGTTTTTTAAGACTTCCACATGCTGCCTAAACAAATGTATTCAAAGGCTGATTGGAGTGACACACCTGTTTGTGGTTGTTAGAATTGCTTTTTAACGATTTTCACTCTCAAGGCCAGTTCTCTAGGCATCACGTGGAAGCCTCTGGAAGGGGAACATCTAATGCATTCCAGCGTAAAGTCTGTTTCCATGTGTGTGAGGCACATCTGTTGAGACGTGAGGTCGGTCCCACCAACAGTTTCAACAAACTTTCCGGCTTAAAGTGTCTGACAAAATTTGCCCCCACCGTTTAGTTTTTCTGCCACATGGCTGGAGGTCGTGTCTGAGTCACGGCTTTTTTTAACATCAAAACCAGAAGAGAAAAAAACTAATTCCCGAAAGCTTAAACTGAGGCTGTTCTGTAAAGTTCAATGGCTTTTTTGGGCTTACAGCACAATGGAAAATATTTAAAGGAATATCCTTGATTTGGCTCTGTCAGCAGTATGGCATGCAGTCGATGACCACAGAAAATAATCTGGACAATGTGAAATATTTATAGTAATGCAATTACATTGGACGCCTAGTGGGCCAGCATTTAAAAGCAAAAAAATACAGGTCACTTATGTTATAACAAGTTTATTTGACCTGTAAAATTGATCTATTTTTCTAGGTCGATAAACCTCTGGTTATTCTGGTTTACTTCCATGCTTTTAACTGGTATACATGAGCACATAAAAAGTGAAGGTAACCTTTTTTTAGCTGGTTGATAAACAATTCTATTAAACCATTTAGTGTTTCATGCTAACGTGACGTTTGTGTGTGTTTTCCCCTTCCAAAAATTAAGGTCATACAGCATTAGAACAAATCCAATGTAAATAAATAATGACTGAATTTTAATTTTTTTGGTGAACTATCCTTTTAAGTATTTATTCATATAACTGCATGCTTGTCTACTAGGCTTCAGTAAGTGCACTGTGGGGGAAAAAAAAAAAACTTTTTTATATTTATTTTTCATGTCAAATTATTTTCTGTGGTGCCCAACAGCACAAATGTTGTCGAAAGAGCTTAGGTGAACATGAAACAGATTTGTTTTACCATTTCCAAACCATTTTAATTTGATAAGATAATATATTTAAGAGTCAAGATATTTAAGAACATGTAGGCCAGTAGACGTCTGTAAGAAGTCCCTAAGGTAAAGAAAACCCTTGACAATACACTGGGCCCAGGACTTTTTAAACCATTGGTGACTGACTGACAAGCTGTCTGTGGAAATTTGTTGACAAGTGGTTGGAGGGGCACTCCACATGGACATCAGCCAAAAATAAATGTCATTCAGTCATTTATTTTCTTTGGAATAATGTGCACCAATCAATAATACCAGGAACATGTTTTAGTTAGTAAATTAGGTTACTTTTAAAGTCACATTGACAATAAGTTCATCCAAAAGTGAAATTTCTGTCACCATTTACTCACTCTCATGTCGTTCCAAACCCGTATGACCTTATTTCTTCTACAGAACCAAAAAATGACAAAAGGTCAATGCAATTATAATGAACAGAGACTGAGGTTTTCAAGTATGAGTAAATGATGACAGACTTTTAATTTTAAGTTGTATTTAACTCAAAATGTTTATTTAAAATGACCTCATTTCCTAATATGCACAAAATAAACTAGACAATAATAATGCGGTTTAATAAATAACAATTACCACACACAACAATGTATGTACATGTTCTCGTACTGCTGCAAAAGAAAACAATTATCTTAACAATACAGAAATGCATAAAAAAAGAATGAAAAAAGTCCATTGTAGTGTCCTATGACAAAAACACATCATATTTATCCTCCTTAGATGGTCTGTTTTATGTCAGAAGTTGTCATTAATGGTTTGCACAAGGAAAATGTCCACCATCACATAGAGGAATATGAGTCTGATATCATAAGGCCGGCACTGGCGTGTTGAAAAGCAGCCAGTTTGTTATTGTCTCCAAGACTTTCGGCTCAGCACACACACACAAGCTACATTGATTCTTATGAGTCTCCATGCCACCAGGTTTTTGAATGAAGTCAGCGCTCGGACAAACGTGTGCGAATTTGTACAGTATGAGTTCCAGTGGCGTGCATCGATTCCCAAACACCCGGATCCTCCGGTCCGCCCGCTGCTGCACGTCGTCTCAAAAAAGTACTGCTTTTTCTTGGAGTTGTTGATGATTACGTCAGGCAAGACGGTGACCTCGTTGCCCGAGATGTCCGTAGCTTTGGTTTTATTTCCCTCCCAAGTGCTAATGCTCTCGCAGACGGAGTAAACTCCGCGGTGTTGAGGTGCTCCTGCTTTTCTCTTCGTCCTGCTCCTCGTCTGGTGCCCAGCGGGCTCTGAGTCGGGGGGTTGTTCGCTGAACAGAACGCGGGGTGAGCGGTACCGTCTCTTGTTGAAGAGTTTAGGATCCACGGTCGGCACAGGGTTGTAAGTGACATCATGCTCTCCGTGGTCGGTGTTTTGTGGACAGATGTCACCTGGGCGCTGGGCAAACATCTGGCTGCAGGACAAGAGCAGCAGGGCTAGCATGGACCACCGCATGGGCTCAACGTGACCTGAGTACGGCACAGATTAATGTTAGCTTTCATCACACAGAAACACACACAAACAAATATGATGCCAGATTTCTTTAGATTTTCTTCTGCATAGCAATGCACAGACACTTTGGCTGATAAAGGCCTACAGCCAAAGAATGGTAGATAAACAATATGATGGTTGAAATCTGTAGATTTACACAATTTAAAAAAAAAGCTCAATAAAGCTCCAAACTTTTTTTTTCTTTATTTCTTTTTCTTTTGAAGTAGTATAATCAGGCATCAAAACATTATAATATACAATAGAATAACTGTTAGTATTTTTTTCTAACTGCATAGTCAAAAGTTGACTGTTTCATTCTGGAAAACAAGAGTATTATCTACTTGTAATACTAGCTGATTCATATATTTAAAATAATCATATTTATATTAAAATACCTAATACTAAAATATTTTAGATAATAATATTACTTTTTTTTCTACTTTTTTTACCAACAGATATTTTTTATTGATGGTTATATACATAGATACAAAAAAAAACATTAAAATATTTTATATAATTATATTAAAATGATGTTCACACACACACACACATATATATATATATATATATATACACACATCTGTGGCTGAAAGTCTTTTAATATAAATATTAAATATTATATTTGTATATATAAAATATTATCAGATACCGATGGTCCTATGGTCACACCTAATCTACTTTCTGATAACATTATTAATGATACATTATAGTGGATATATAAAACCTAGTTAAACAGTTTTAAGAATCGATTATCTAATATAATAAATATTTTAACAAAAATACTCAACAAGAGAATGTTTTATAGTCTCTTCAACTGGATATTTTGACATTATTGTAGTACAGTGATATCAGATTGGTACCATAATAACGAATGATTATCATATTTATAAACTATACAAATTTCACTGCAATTCTTTAGCATTAGCTGTACACTCCAAAACTATGGTAGTATCATGGTACCGTATCCATTTTACTGTCCTATGGACTTTTTGGTACTTTTTGTTGAATCTGGGAGCCAGAACTATATACTATAATTGACAGCTATTCAAGCAGTAAAATCCCTCATATCAGCACAACCAGAACCTCCGCAAACTAGCATAGCATAGCTTTGACTTTTTAAAAATAGGTTTATATTTGTGCTTTACACAGGTAATCTTGTGCTAAAGAGGAAAAAAGAGTATGTTTACCTGTGAAATGTGTCCAGGTGAACTGTTTTCTCCCGTCTGTCTTTAGCGCAGCTCTCCTGTGCTCCTCATGGTACATGTATCGACCAGCGTGGCATCTTCTGCTTCCAGCTCCTCTGCAGAGAGGTACAGAAAAGTATGAAGCAAGCTGTAATTTCACATAATTACCATTTACCGCACGCGTATCACTCATGCAGCGTTGGATTCTAGTGAAACGATTCATTCAGACCGATTTACAAAAAATGATTCACCAGACCCAGGAGGGGAGATATGTTAGATTAGGCCTTTTTTCTGAAGAGAAACATCTAAAATTGACACCTCGCTGCCGTCAAGGAAAAACATTTGTCATATTAAAAAGATCTCCTATTTCTTTCCTACAGGGAGAAACATCTCATCCGTCAACATCTCAAATACATTCCTTCCATTGGTGAAATGCTGGGAGAAAAATGCACATTTCAGAACATGTTTCAGCAGATAAATAACATCTTCTATGAGTGATGTAGTAATCACTGTCAAATTACTGCTCAAGCGTGACACGCGCAGACAAACAAGACAGACCAAAACCAAATGTGACACACATCGACTTACACCCCACACCCAAACCATCCGACTGCCACAACATACACAAACCTCCAGTAAATTGCTTTGGATCACAGCCTTTCTGTGTGGCTTGCGGAGGTGGTCTAAGAAATCCTCAGCCACTGACCTCAAACTCATTAGCTGTGATAGAGACAATTTAACACGTTCCGTCTGGCATAGCCGGTGTTATCACGCAGACACAAAGAGCCGAGCCAGGCGGTGCTCTCCTTTCAAAACAGTCTGCTTTCATATAGTAACAGTTCCTGGGTGGCAAGGGTTTCAGTGTGTAACGTGAGCCCTTCCAAAGCACACATACGCACGGCCTTATCTGCAGCCTCCACAGGGCTATGGATTCCAGCGCCTGGAGGGCAGCTTTCTCTAACCACTCATGTGTGGCAGAGCTCAGGGATGAAGCGTGGCTTTGTGCTGGCCCTGGGCCTGTGGACTAGTAGTCCGTGCACAGGCAGCATCCCCTTTAGTGCACTCTGAAGACTTGTGCTACAGTCTACATAGCTTCACTAGAAGCTGTCACATGGCATTACATAAAATGAGAATCATCGCTATTTAGGATGAGGTGAAACGGCGGGCATGTTTGGACCTTCCTGCCAAAAAGAAGTTAGTCAGATGAAACTTATCTTCAAAGTATGAAAAATACCTAGATGAAAAAGCATGAGTTCAAATCACAGTGGCAAACAAATTAACTCAACCTAACTGTATATGAATGAGAGTGAAGATGTATTTTTTTTCTTTTTTGCAGTTTTCCCCATATTGTAATATAAATTTTACACACACACACACACACACACACACACAAGGGTCAATTTTTTAAAATTGAGATTTATACATCATCTGAAAGCTGAATAAATAAGCTTTCCATCGATGTATGGTTTGTTAGCATAGGACAATATTTGGCCGAGATACAACTATTTGAATATCTGGAATCTGAGGGTGCAAAAAAATTTAAATATTGAGAAAATCACTTTTAAAGTTGTCCAAATGAAGTCCTTAGCAATGCATATTACTGATCAAAAATGATCTTTACTTAATATCCTAATAATTTTTGGCATAAAAGAAAAATCAATAATTTTGACCCACACAACATATTGTTGGCTATTGCTACAAATATACCTGTGCTACTTATGACTGGTTTTGTGGTCCAGGGTCTCTCTCACACACACACACACACACACACACATATATATTAGTTATACACACATATATACACCCATATTAGTTTTACCATTTCAATTTTTTTTCCTACAAATTATGTATTCTTTAAAAAATATAAAATGAATGACTGAATACAATAAATTGTAATAAATTGGATTATTTTTTTTTACAATTATATATATATATATATATATATATATATATATGTGTGTGTGTTTGTGTGTGTGTGTATAAAATTAAAATGAATATATAAATTATTAATTTTATATCTTATTTTTTATATATATATTTCATTTTATATATTTTATTTACAATTTCACACACACACACACACACACACACATATACAGGTGCATCTCAATAAATTAGAATGCCGTGGAAAAGTTCATTTATTTCAGTAATTCAACTCAAATTGTGAAACTCGTATATTAAATAAATTCAGTGCACACAGACTGAAGTAGTTTAAGTCTTTGGTTCTTTTAATTGTGATGATTTTGGCTCACATTTAACAAAAACCCACCAATTCACTATCTCAACAAATTAGAATACTTCATAAGACCAATAAAAAAACATTTTTAGTGAATTGTTGGCCTTCTGGAAAGTATGTTCATTTACTGTATATGTACTCAATACTTGGTAGGGGCTCCTTTTGCTTTAGTTACTGCCTCAATTCGGGGTGGCATGGAGGTGATCAGTTTGTGGCACTGCTGAGGTGGTATGGAAGCCCAGGTTTCTCTGACAGTGGCCTTCAGCTCATCTGCATTTTTTGGTCTCTTGTTTCTCATTTTCCTCTTGACAATACCCCATAGATTCTCTATGGGGTTCAGGTTTGGTGAGTTTGCTGGCCAGTCAAGCACACCAACACCATGGTCATTTAACCAACTTTTGGTGCTTTTGCCAGTGTGGGCAGGTGCCAAATCCTGCTGGAAAATTAAATCAGCATCTTTAAAAAGCTGGTCAGCAGAAGGAAGCATGAAGTGCTCCAAAATTTCTTGGTAAATGGGTGCAGTGACTTTGGTTTTCAAAAAACACAATGGACCAACACCAGCAGATGACATTGCACCCCAAATCATCACAGACTGTGGAAACTTAACACTGGACTTCAAGCAACTTGGGCTATGAGCTTCTCCACTCTTCCTCCAGACTCTAGGACCTTGGTTTCCAAATGAAATACAAAACTTGCTCTCATCTGAAGAGAGGACTTTGGACCACTGGGCAACAGTCCAGTTCTTCTTCTCCTTAGCCCAGGTAAGACGCCTCTGACGTTGTCTGTGGTTCAGGAGTGGCTTAACAAGAGGAATACGACAACTGTAGCCAAATTCCTTGACACGTCTGCGTGTGGTGGCTCTTGATGCGTTCACCCCAGCCTCAGTCCATTCCTTGTGAAGTTCACCCAAATTCTTGAATCGATTTTGCTTGACAATCCTCATAAGGCTGCAGTTCTCTCGGTTGGTTGTGCATCTTTTTCTTCCACACTTTTTCTTTCCACTCAACTTTCTGTTAACATGCTTGGATACAACACTCTGAACAACCAGCTTCTTTGGCAATGAATGTTTGTGGCTTACCCTCCTTGTGAAGGGTGTCAGTGTTTGTCTTCTGGACAACTGTCAGATCAGCAGTCTTCCCCATGATTGTGTAGCCTAGTGAACCAAACTGAGAGACCATTTCGAAGGCTCAGGAAACCTTTGCAGGTGTTTTGAGTTGATTAGATGATTGGCATGTCACCATATTCTAATTTATTGAGATAGTGAATTGGTGGGTTTTTGTTAAATGTGAGCCAAAATCATCACAATTAAAAGAACCAAAGACTTAAACTACTTCATTCTGTGTGCACTGAATTTATTTAATACACGAGTTTCACAATTTGAGTTGAATTACTGAAATAAATGAACTTTTCCACGACATTATTGAGATGCACCTGTATATATATATATATATGTGTGCACCAAGTAGTTTTGTAAAAATAGCCCTAGTCTCTATTATTTTATGGCTCCGACTTTTTCTTCCATGTAAGTCTACAACATTTTGCACTTGTTTGATCATCTGCCAGGAGAAAATCATAAATCATATATAGTACAGTATTAGTATGAGTTGTATAATTACAGAAGGAAACTTGTTAGGATATTAAGAACATTTGTTTAGGCAGCTTGGCCACAATGACAAAGCTGGCTGGACAGCAATTAAAACTAATGACTGAAGTATTTCAATGCCACCAATATAGTTTATCAATGTTTCTCTGACAAATTTATGATTGTTAATACAACCAACCAAGGACATAATGCACACAAGCACACTCACATACACACATCCAGATGGCTGGCTGTATGAGGTCTGTTATGAGATGGTGTGAAAGACTTATCGCTGGTGTTATTGACAACAGATGATGATGAATCCAGATGGGGCTATATTATCAGCTCTGGATATAGAACTGGACATTATTGTACCATCAAATAAACACCCTGTTAGCAATTATACAAAGATTTCCATATCTCATCTCCACTAGACATAAACATACATGTATGACTTACATGTGAAACATGATCAAACCCCTGACCCTAAGTTTTAAACTTTGGTGAGTAACACCATTTGTGCTACAGACATAACAGATATAATGCAGTTCACTGACGAGGTGTGCTATTACTTTTCTAATGAAAAAATCCAGGCTTAAAATCCATGCCCAAGTTAGTGATAGGGTTATCAGAAATATCTATCATAATTGTACATACATAATTAAAGGAATAGCTCAGTTGAGTTTGTTTATTCATCGGAACAGATTTGGTGAAATGTAGCATTACATCACTTGCTCACAAATTGATCCTCTGCAGTGAATGGGTGCCGTCAGAATGAGAGTCCAAACACCTGATAAAAATATCACATTAATCCACAAGCAATCCACACCACTCCCGTCTATCAATTAACAACTTTTAAAGTGAAAAGCTGCATGTTTGTAAGAAACAAATTCATCAAGACGTTTTATCTCAAACTGTCACTTCTGGCCTGTTGTCCTCTCACATCAAAATCCACCAATATATTCATTTTGAACTGTTATGGACTGTTTTCACTTGCAAGCAGTACTTAAGCAGTATGACTTTTTCACTGGAGAAAGCAATGTTATGGATAGTGAACTCGTATTTTAGCCGGAAGTGACGGTTTGAAGTTAAAAAAAAAACTCTTAATGATGGTTTTGTTTCTTACAAACACGGAGCTTTTCACTTCATAAGACATTAATTGATGGACTGGAGTGGTGTGGATTACTTGTGGATTATTGTGATGTTTTTATCAGCCGTTTGGACTCTCGTTCTGATGGCACCCATTTACTGCAGAGGATCCATTGCTGAGCAAGTGATGTAATGGTTAATTCTCCAAATTTGTTCAGATGAAGAAACAAACTCTTCTACATCTTGGATGGTCTGAGGGTGAGTAAAATTTCAGCAAATTTTAATTTTTGGGTGAACTATTCCTTTATATATGATATATTTGAGTATAAAACCCCTCAATTAACAGTGAAATAACCTTGAAACCTTGAATATGTGTCAAAAGGATTAAAAGAATATGCAATGTAAAAACTGCATAACATACTGGGTACAAGTTTTTATTCAGTTAAAAAGTCCTACAGTTGAATGCACACACCAGTGCATCTAGTGTTCTGCAAACAGCCACCCAGCAGGTCAACATGATCAAGATGAAGTACCTGCTCTTCCTGTGAGGACGGGTCATCACAGCGGAATACACACACATCACTTCCTCTGTCAGAGTGAGTAGCCAAAGGCTGTATGTGTGTGGTACAAAGTGTAAGGCTCAGGCTATTGTATCTGACAGGTGCTCAGGCCTCTCTCAGGACCGCCTAAAATGGTTACATTTTGTCTCTTTGCAGTTATGAACAAATATGACAGTTAAAGTCTAGTCAAGTCAAAATCTATTTATCAATTTATACAAGCTCCAGAGAATAACATAAAGAGAGAGAATCAAAAGAAGTAGGGCTTAACAATGAATATATTTTTTTGTTCACTGACACAGTTAGGTAGTTAGTTCAGATTGTTGCGTGCCCTAACAATTCTTTTATTTTCGAAAATTAATTATTTAATTACATACATGACCATTCAAAGATTTGGGGTCTGTATGATTAGTTTTTTTATTTTTTGGAAGAAATTAATACTTTTATTCAGCAATCAGGTGGCTGAAAGATATAATGTTACAAGACATTTCTGTTTCTATGTTTTGAACTTTCTGCTCATTAAAGATAATGAGAAATACTTCTTGAGCATCAATTTAGGATATTAGAATGATTTCTGAAGGATCATGTGACACTGAAGACTGAAGTAATGATGAAGAAAATTCAGCTTTGCATCACAGACATAAACCACTTTAAAATTGTAATTACATTTTTACAGTTATTTTAAATTGTAATAATATTTAATAATATTATTGCTTTTACTATATTTTTGGTCAAAAAATGCATGCAGCCTTAGTGAGCATAAGAGACTTTCGAAAATATTATAAAATCTCACTGATCCAAACTTTTGAATGGTGATGTAATTATGAATGAATTTTTTTTAAATATATTTTTTATATATTCTATATAAAATATATTTCTAAAAATATATGTATAATTTTCATTGAATATTAACAGAAAATATTTACAACTAACAATTTATTAAAATATTTATTGGAATTTACATTATAATTTACATGGAATTTACATTATAATTTACACAGAATGAAAACTATTGCAACATTAGCTGTAATGTAACTCCATCGCAGCTGTAAATTTCTAAATGCATTTTTGCTGGAAAATGAGGACATACATTCCAAAACATTACTCATTTGTTTATAACTTTTGACCAATGCTAAATGATGCTTCCAAGACTATCACAAATCATTTAGACAGAACCTAATCCAAATCAGCCAACCAGATAACGTTACTGTGGAGATGTTGTAAATTCACAACAACACTATTCAATACATCACAGTAAACCAAATGTGTATGTTTGCATAAAACACAACCAGTAATTTAAAAAAAAATAGATATTTCCTTAAACCCTAAAACACATCATAATGCAGATAATGCAGTGCATAATTCAAAATGTGTGTAAAACACCCTGTGAAAAATCAATAAGGAGATTTCCTTCATATTAACACAATACATTGTGCCCTATTTTTACAGACTTAGAAAGAAGACAGAGCAAAACACAGCCCTGGCCTGATAGGGCATCTACTGATCCGAAACTCTCTCAAGATATCCATCTTGTTAATCCCCTATGATTTAAAGTTAAAAATTAAACTAAGAGCAGTTCCAAAGAAAAATACAATATGTATATAAAAGTATAAACAATGTCAAAACAATAAAAACAGATATTCAGTAGCTATAAAAATGTCGATCACTCATTAACGGCTGTTGGATTGGTAGATATGTTTTCAGTGCATAAAAGTAACTTGTGGGTGAACAGCAAACATTTGAAATGCATCAATGGTCTCATAATGAGCATCTTCTGCTTCCTTTCCAAAAACACAGCTGAGACTCTCTTTTGTTTTCAGAGTAAAGAAAACAGGTTGACTTTTCCCACAAGAGAAAGAGTCTGAGTGCTGAAATGTGAAGACATCAATGTAAAATATTACTCACATCTCCCAAGCGTAAATCCAGATCTCCTCTGCACTTCTCTAAACCACCAGCTGTGTAATTTAACTATTTCAACAAATTCCCTCAATGAGAAACAGAAGTTACATCATTTACTTGGACAACAATGGGAGCGCTGGCGCTTGGGACAGCCCTGTGCGGAGGCCCCCTCGCTGTGTTATGACTTATGGCTAAATTGGCTGATTTTTACTCTGTGTAGAAGCCACATCTAAGCAACAAAGACTGCAGGACAGAGAGGCGGACTAAACGTATTCACAAAAAAACTACAACTATGCTCTAATGTTGATTCACATGTACAACAGGCAGATAACAAGATGTTCTTGTCAAGCTTGCCAGATTTGAACTTTCTAAATTAAAAAAACCTGAAAAGATGATCCAAAACCATTTCAGTACAAAAAAGTATGAGAATGCATTTTTTAAAATTGCCAAAAATAACATCACTGACTGAAATCATATCATGTAAGAGTAGAGACTACATCTGATAAACTTTGAGACCATTAAAAAAGTTACCTTATAAAGTATGTTTATAAGTCATTTATATTATGAATGTTTATTTTTTTCATCATACACCTGAATTAATTTAGTAACTCACTTGTGCCGCCCTCTTTGATCTGATCTGATTTGTCTAGATGTAATACACATTTTGAACTGAGCTTGAAAGCAGTGGTGAGTACACAAATATAAAGGAAGTTAAAGGGCTTTTATTCACAAAATTATTTTTGTTGTTTGGATTTCCAGTAGCTCAGCATTCAAATATGTTTCTATCAGATACTTAACCTGAGACTACATGGTGATCTTGTTTACTAATTTATTATTATTTTTTATTATTATTATTAATAGAAAAAATCTTCAGAAAAGGATATATTTTTAACGTAATCTGATTATTTTTTCCATGTAAGAATCAATTTACAAATCCATCAGAAATACAAAGTGTCTAAAAATATTTATTTTTTTCATTTCCATTAACAGTAATTTTCTGTAACATATAAGAAACACTTTACATCACACACTATTTTTACACCGGAGACAAATTCTCATGCATGATAGCCTTACATGATTATTAATATTGTTTAAAAAACTGTTTTTTAAAAAATGAAAAAGGTTTCAGAAAAAAATAATAATTTAAAATTATAATTTTTTACCATATAAGAGACAATTTAAAATGGTAAAATACTCAAAATATTTACATCTTATTACTTATATTTATAAATTAAAATTTCTATGGTTATATTATTATATTATTATTATTTTTTTTATAAAAAAAATATTTTTAATTTAACATTATAAACTGTTACCATAAAAGAAACCATTTAAAATGGTAAAATATTTAAAATTCATGATTTATTATTTACAAAACTCCATGATAACCCTACGTTAAATATTTTTATTTTTAAACAATAATTGTATTATTTTCATGAATTATTTGCAAAAACATATTTTTATAAAAAATATATTAATATTTTTTAATTTAACATCATTATTTACATTTCAATTCCATCAGATACTATTTCACACCTGAGACCTGATTATCATGCACGATGTCATTTCGTATAGGCGTGGCCTAATCAAATAGTTTGTAGGAGCTGCCAAAAACATGGAGCAGAACAAGGATTTACCTCATAAGGAAAACAAATACATAGGAAATGCTTTTGTGTGGGAATCCATTCAAATACTTCACCAATGCCTTAAGTCTTATAAATCATGTTGTTTTAATAAATTTGTTTGCACTAACTGACAGTCAGCTATCTAACTAACAACTGTAATTTAGAGAAAAAAATCCATTCATGGTGAGTTGATCAAAGGTATCACTGCACTGCACTGATGCTCCTGGCCAAGCGAATGCTTCTGTAGGATTGCATGCTGTCGGCTAGCTCCGGCTTGCTTGGAATCCAGAGAATGAGATTTTCTCTTGTTTGCCCTCTGGAAGTTATTTTGCAGAAGCTGTCTTAAAAAGCATAATAGCAGGCAATTTAGACCAACTGTCAACTGTCCAATTTTCTCGACACCCTTCCTGTTTCTCCGTGTAGAGGTGTAAGATTGCCAGTTAAAGAATTACCGCTACTGAGTAACTTGTGGGGAAATCGCAGGCATGAAGGCACCTAAATCTGACCGCTTCTGTCAGGTTATTTCAATCTAAAACAGATGTGCTGGATCTTCTGAACAGAATCAGGAGGTCTTGGTAGGTTTAGGAACAAGCAGAAATATTTCCCTTTGAGTAGCATGAATTAGAGACTAAAAAAGCTCTGCACATCATTTCAAGGCCTTATTTTGTCTATTTGTCAACATATACAGGGTTATAATTTATTAATCCAAGCTGCTAATGTATTAATGGACATGTTCTTGTTGGTATAATACAGATCACAAATGTCAGGCTTTTTCATCTGTTAAAACATGCTAAATGCAAACAGGAATAAAAACAGGAATGGTTCACCCCAAAACGAAAATTTTGTCATCATTTTCTCACCTTTATGTAGCTCCAAACCTGTATGAGTTTCTTTCTTATGTTGAACATAAAATAAAATATTTTGAAGAATGCTGGTAATCAAACAGTTGATGACTTCCATAGTATTTTTATTCCCCATGAGGGTGAGTAAATGTCATTTAAAAGCCTTCACATTAATATTTATTCATTTAGCAGATATAGATATCTATGGAAGTTTATTTATGCCATGCGGAAAAAAACTTAATTGAAATTTTTTATCTCGCAATTCTTACTTTTTTCTCAAAATTCTGAATTTACATCTCACAATTCTTTTTTGTTTTCTTGCAATTCTGAGAAGAAAAGTCTGAATTGTGAAATAAACTCAGAATTTTGATATAAAAAAATCACAGTTTTTTAGCATTTTTCTTAAGAGGATTCCATATTTATCCAAAACAACTTACAAATTAATGCAAAAATATATGTGAACAATAATTGCATTTTCTGAATCTGAATGTTTTAGCCCAAATAGTTGAGTGTCTCGTCTCTGAAAGCACTGCAGAAGACCTTTGCCAGGACAAAAGACATACAGTATTTACATTGTTTCAACACTTTTGGCAGGTGAGGAGCGACTTTACAAGCAAGTCTGAATAAGGTTCTGGATGCCAGTAAAAGAGCGAAATGACATCAGGAACAGTTAAGTATGAATTGTTAACGGTCCTGAAATAAACACTTGGACATTCTAACCCTTGCAGTCACGAAAACAGCTCTCTCCATGGCTGGAGAACACAGACACGAATGGTATTTAAAGAAACTGCTGCAGCACACGGGTTTCACCTGGACAGTCTCATCACTTGCTTTAAACCATGTTTGGTATCTGCTGTGACAGGGTACAGACGGACTGATGCTTCTTTAGACTAATTATCATGGGTGGAGAACAGCAACTGTTTTGGAATGCAGACTTGATACCTCTGGTCTTAGGGATTTGTGAGATTTGGCCTCAGACTTGTTTATGGCTACACTCGAAATTTAGCTTAGAAACAGACAAAGTTATTGTCTCGGCAGCCAATTCCACTGCACGTGAACTAAACAACATTTCTGTATTATCTCTAAGCTGTCAAATTGTTTAAGACCACATCATTTGGTCTCTACGAAAATCGATATGTTTTGCCCATATTTTATTAAGGGCTTTTAATTTTAATTAAGTTTACTGTTATTTTAAAATATAATAATAATAATAATAATAATAATAGTAATAATAATAATAATAATAATAATAATAATAATAATAATAATAATAATGTAATTATAAAAATGGCAAAACATCTATAATTTTTAAATTGTACAAGAACAAAAAAAAAACAGTAATACAATTGTAAATTAGTAATACAAAAATAGTAAAACAATTGTCCCTAATTAGATAGATAGATAGATAGATAGATAGATAGATAGATAGATAGATAGATAGATAGATAGATAGATAGATAGATAGATAGATAGATAGATAGATAGATAGATAGATAGATAGATAGATAGTTTGGGTTCAGTAAGATTTTTAATGAACTTTAGTAGAAGTTTAGTAGAAGTTTCTTCTGCTCATCAATGCTGCATTTATTTGATCAAAAATACAGAAAAGATGGTAAAATTGTGAAATATTATTCAAATTTAAAATATTTTTTTTATGTATTATTTTAATATTCTTTAAAATGTAATTTATTCCTGTGATGCAAAGCTGAATTTTCAGACTCCAGTCTTCAGTCCTTCAGAAATCATTCTAAAATTATATATAGTCTCATCTCTAATTTTAGATATAGAGGGATCTCAGGATTCTTTTATTAATAAATAATTAAAAAGAACAGCATTTATTTAAAATAGAAATCTTTTGTAACAGCATACACCACCGTTCAAATGTTTGGTGTCAGTAATATTTTTTTCTTTCTTTTTTTTGAAAGAAATTAATAGTTTTATTCAGGATGCATAAAAAAGTGATAGTAAAGGCTTATATATTTAGAAAAGATCAAAATCAATTAGATATGAAAAATTATATATACTTATATGCTGCCTTTGACGTCAAAGTGAAGATTCTTCACCCCTGACAACAGAGTCAATAGTAAAGTTATATCATCTATCAACAAGTCACGAGTGAAAACTCATTTGGAAAAAAATAAGGGCTGAGGATGTTGTGAATCTGTCATGATCAAACAGCCCGGCTTTGCTTTGCGGTGCACAAACCCTGAGCCCGAGGCTGCGTGGTGAAGTTAGTGCTCCTCTGGCCAATCCCTGCTCAAGCTGTTTTCTTCACAGCCCAGTTCCTCCCAGATGTTCTGATTTACACTGGGCTTCATGGTGGATGTATACAACTGTCTTCAGCCGCTCTAAATATTGAAATTTGTTCCAATGTTAGGATGGTGAAAATAAATCCGTCACATTGGAAAAGATCATTCTTCCACAAGTAAAATAAACAGGGCTTAAAAGGTGCTGTAAGTGATTTCAGCTGTCTTGCTAACTTCCATCATCTTGCGAACTTCAACCACGTTCCCTCTCTCCAAAGACATGTCAGCAAACTAAATGAAAGGTGGTCTGTAATACCTGGAGAAAGCTATTTGTTAGCAATCCCATTCATATGAATGGCTCGGCTGCTTGCATGCCTGTCTGGAAAGTACATGATTTAAATTTGCCATCTTTGCTCATGGGCTAAATGCCATGTGGCTAATCACTCTGGAGCCACAGGAAATGAAGGCAGGCAATGTTGATTGGTTGATGGCAAGAACACGCACCGACTTCATCACTAAGACAAATGTGATTTCTCAGATAAAAGGGTCACGTTCTTCCTAGTGTTCCAAGAAAGCCGCTTACAGTATCTAAAGTTAAAGCAGGAAATGTAAGACCTGTTCATAGGAACTGAAAAACCCCAATGTAAAAACATTTTATGACAGAAGTGTGTGAGAGGTTGTAAAACACTGTCTTCCTGCAATAAACAACATATTTATCTTGCTATAAAGTGGTATCATTATTAAACCACAAAAGAATTACTGATTTACAGCCATTAAACAGCCACCTGCCAAGAAGAGTTTGATCAAATTACTGTATTTGCCTACAAAATTGGCTCTTAAAGTGGGAGTGACGACTGGGCGGTGTGACGCTACACACTTCTGATTGTAAAAATGCTGATATAGATACCGTAGGTAAGTGCCAAAAAACAATTTAACAATTTGAGTGGAACCTTTATTCCATAAATGAATAAAAATGTTATTATATTCTCTAGTATTGTTTAATAATGTTCCCAAGAGCATCTTTTGCTTCAGTAGAAACAATAACATCTAACTTTATGTGCAAAGAGTCACATGATCATTGTCTCAGATTTGTGCTGACTAAATTGAAATTAATCTGAGTGAAACAGAAATTAATCTTAAATTTTTTGTCTTGATTTTTATTTATACTTATGACTTTGTTTCATACAGTTTATAAATGTTATGTCAAAACTTTGTTTTGTACAGTTTATAATGATATTATTTTATCAGATTTAAAGAAATAAAATCTTTGGAGAGCGCTGACTGTAACATGGCTTATCCAATTGTCCATCATATTCAAAATAAAAACAGAAAATAAATTAAATAAAGGCTTTAGTTAATTAGATTATACAAAATATGTATAAAGTAAAAATAAATAAATAAATAAAATAAAAAAAATAAAAAAAAAATTTTTTAGAATAATTTTTTAAAGAAGTCTTTTAAGAAGTTTTCTAATTGATAAAAAATACAGTAAAACAGTAAATATTCTGAAATATTACTACAGTTTAAAATAACTGTTTTCTATTTGAATATATTTTAAAATGCAATTTATATGTGTGATGCAAAGCTGAATTTTCAGCATCATTACTCCAGTCACACGATCCTTCAGAAATCATTCTAAGCTGATTTGCTGCTCTTATTACCATTAATGCTGAAAACAGTTGTGCTGCTAAATATATGTGGAAAAATTTTATCAGGATTCTTTGATCAATAGAAAGATTATCTGAAACAGAATTTTTTTGTAACAATGTAAATGTATCTGCTGTCATGTTCACTCAATTTAATTCATCCTTGCTGAATTAAAGAAATAACTTTTAACTTTTAAACAGCATGGATACATACATTTTCAAAAGTAAATATACCATTTTTGTTGGTGAATTTCTAGTAAAAAATCATTATAATTTGATATATATTATTACTGTGATTTAAAAAAAGTAGTCATTTGATCATACCGCCCACCACTACCGGGAGTGAATGTTTTGTCTTCCTCAGATATAATGGTCCATTTAATTCTTTCCCTACAGGTGCATTCCACTGACATCATTACCACCGAACAAGACATGACACCGCAATTACAGCAACTACAGAACAAGCTTGTTATGTCAGGTTTGAGAACTAAACTGCAGGGGAATTAGAAGTTCAAGTCCTTAAACACACAGCTCCCTGAAGCCACAGACTCCAGCAGGTTGAAAAGAGTGAACGAGGCTGGTGGCGATCCAAGCCTGAGATAAAGGCCTCCAACACCGTCCTATAGTTTACAGAGCGCAGCATAAAAGGATGTGTCAGAGAATATTTCACGGGCAAACACCTGCATCTCTGGAAACTATTTGGAGGAGAAATGGTAAATATGCTAGATAGTTTACATCAAAAATCTGATTTAGAACGGTATGGGGACTGGCGGCATACATTTAGAGCGCTATTTATTGGAGTGCCTTTGAATTGAAACCACGTGTTAGGACACTTTAAAGCTCTGTCTCTGTGTTCTTCAAAGGGAAAAGAGATAGAAATTACCCTTGCCTGTTCTTCACTGATAACTCCCAAGAACACACGAGTCCCATTTAGCACATGCTTGAAATTTATCATACGGCAAACAAAGTTTTTCCTTCTGTACCCCTTGAGTTCTTATTTCAAACACCTCTTGAAACCATTTTGACATCGCAAATCCAGATGTTAATTTCTATTTAGTCTGAGCCTTGATAATCACCTCTCAGTTCCCCTTCACCTCTCGCTCTCGGGGTATTTACTTTCACAGATTTTCTCACCCGTTTCTCTTGTTATTCTTCAGGTAATCCCTGGCTCAAAGGAGGAAGGCCCAGGGTCATCACCAATAACCCCCTCAAGGCTGACACCATAAACCCCTCTGAAAAGCCTCGGATGGTTGTGGGAAAGGGGGCAGGTGGACTAAAATCCCAAAGAGAGTGATGTCTTGTGAGGGTCTGTGGCAAGACGGCAAGTCAAGTTTTCCCCCCTTTGTTCAGTTCTTGAATTTCAGGCCAAATGGAATTTTTTCCTTTTGTGAGAACGCGTTGGCAGATGTTGAAATTTGAAAGTTACAGCCTCAGAAGTTACATTTCAAAGCATACGGACAGAAGTTGGGAAGCAGCTTTTGATTTTACAATGTCCACATACACACTGCAGCTAATTATGGTTGTCACTTGTCTTTAGAGTATTTAATTTAATTCTGAACTACTCTACTTACAAAACTGACAGCCACATTTTACAACCTAATTTGATCCTTAAAAAAAAATCAATAAAATATGAAAAATTGTGAAAAGATTATAAAATAAATTTTACAGTTGAGAAAAGTAAAAAAAAAAAAAAAGAAAAAAAAGAAAAAACCTATAGAAAAATAAATATCTTGACAATTACAAATGCATGACAAATGCATAAATAAACCAGGTTTGATAAAAATTCCAGAACAATATTACACATTACTGTTCAAAGGTTTGCGGTCGGTAAGATTTTATAATGTTTCTGGTAGAAGGTTGCATTTATTTGATCAAAAATACAATCAAAAACTAATTTTGTGAAATAGTACTACAATTGAAAATAATTGTTTTCTATTTTGAACTGTAATTTATTTCTGTAATGCAAAGCTGAATGTTACTCCAGTCTTCAGAGTCACATGATCCTTCAGAAATCATTGTAATATGCTGATTTGCTGCTCAAGAAACATTTATTATTATTATCAATGATGAAAACAGTTGTGCTGCTTCACATTTTTGAGGAAACTGAGAAAATCTTTAATGAAAGTTCAAAACAACAGCATTTTTTTGACAGAAATGTTTGTAACAATTTAAAGTCTTTACTGTCAACTTTGATTAATTCAATGCATCCTTGATGAATAAAAGTATTAATTTCTTAAAAATATATTACTTACCCAAACTTTTGAACAGTAGTGTCTCTAATGCTGCTTCAAAAATAATTAATAACCAACATTTTAAATATTTGGCATCCATGTTTCTTGTTTACAACTTAGAAACACAAAGCTGTTTCTATGGTAATCACTATGTCAGCCATCTCAAATTCAAGAAGCAACACCTGTATTTTGTACACACACAGAACAATAACTTATTTTTAATTGCATTTAAACGCTGTTCTCACTCCCAAAGCATGTGTGTACGTGGCCTGGTAGCCCTAAAAAGCCTGTTGAGTAGGCCAATAGTACAGATCACTTGGCTGTGAGAGGATCAGCTTCTCCTACCCAAACACTGTCCTTTCTAAAAGAGAAATGGCACAAGAACTTGGATTATCATTAAAGGGCAGAAGACAACCTGTTGTTCAAAATATGAAGCTGAAAGTGTGTCAGGTGTCTGGAGAACATCATGGTGCATGAACCTGGCTTTCTATGTGGCAACTGACCCGAATAAACATCTGGCTAAACAGCATGAAATGTAAGTTAGTTTAGAGACTTACAGTAAATACTTAAAGGGATAGTTCACTCAAAAATGATACTTATGTTGTTCCAAACTCTGTGAACACAAAAGGTGAATATTTGAAGAATTTCCAGGTCACTCTATTTAATATAATGAAAGTGAGGAGCTGTCAAGCTCCAAAATGACAAAAAAAACTAAGTACCATACAAGTAGTCCATACTATATGACTAGTGCACTACACTAAAAAGTCTTCTGAAGTTATACAATAGTTTTGTGTGAAGAACAGACAGAAATTTCAAATCATTCACTTAATATCTATAAATTTAAATTTTATAAATTTTAGTCTGTTTCTCACACAAAGCTTTCAAAAGGCTTTAAATATAACACGCAAGTCATCTGAACTACTTTTATGATATTTTTTATGGTGCTTTTTCTTTTAGAAGCTCACAAACCCCAGTTCTCATTCATTATAATAGCATTTATAAGTACCTTTTGTGTTCCATGGAAGAAGGAAAAGTAAAGAGCTTGGAATGATGTGAGGGTAAATAAATGAAGACAGAATTTTCATTTTTTTTTTTTGTATGAACTAGTCTTTTTAAAAAAAATAATAAAAAAAAAACATAGAAGTATGAAACACTTGATAATTTTACACTTTAAAATAATTTAGCATTTTTATGCCATTTTTATTTTATGGCATGTATACAAGCTGCACCATCCTTACAAAAAGTCAAAGAGTGCCTCATAAGAATGCTAATGTTTCATGGCTTCCATGTGTATGCTGTACCACACATATTATGCCTTGTAATGACTGGTACTCATGAATCAGTAATGAGTGATGTAGGTAACTGAGATGGCTACAGTCACGTCTGCCTTACAACACAGAGAAAAAATATTATAAAAAAAAAAAAAAAACAGGAGAGCGCTGAAAGTTTGTGCACTTCCATGATATGAAAAATATGGAAGGTATGTCTGACCTGATGCTACATCCTCAGCAGTGTATGACTGGAGGTAATATGAGTCATGTGTGAGTAGAGGTTTGTGCATGTGTGCTGCAGCTGAAAGCGCTGCTATGGCCCGTATCACAATGGTAACCTGATGATCCTGAAGTTTGAAGGGAGGGGAGACCCTTTAAGCCCCCCAAAGATGGGACAAATGGGATTGTTGGTTGCCCCTGAAGACTGTGAATTAAGTTACTCCAACAGGTATTGTCATAAACTCTCCCACATACAATTACATGCATAAACTCTGGCTCTAAAACTTGAACTTTTTTCTGTATAAAGTATAGAGAGGGATAGAAATTTATATTTTAAAAAAAGAGAAGATTACGCAAAAGAATTAAAAAAAAAAATAAAAATACAGTCCAGGTTAGGGTTTAAGTCTAAAACTTTAAAGTGGACCAAGGTTCAAGTAAAAATTAAATTTGTTTTAGCATTTTTATGGGCACAAAGTACTTTAGAATTTATGGACACAACTTCACTTGTAAAGTATTAAATGAATGCATGTGTTGTCAAACTGTCCTACCTCTCTCCTCCTCTTCTTCACTCTCTATCACTTCAGAAAGTTTATCAGATGATGCCTTATATTTATGTCTCAATATTCCACTTTTGTTCCAATGCTTAATCCTGAATGGGGAAACAGAATGCTCTTGTCACCCAGTCCGAAGCAGCTCCTGTTGTTGAGAAATTGATTGCTGTGTTAGTTAGAGCCAGAAGTCCCCTGTCTTAGTGCCTCCTCTGTGGACAGGGAAGCCACAGGTCCTAAAACCCGACAGGTTCAAGCGTTTTAGTTTACAATGGGAAGAAAGTCATTTTCACTTCTGGAGCCCATTTCTGCTACAAAATAAACAAATAAAAAGGTAAATGCATCTTTTTATCTCTGAATTCTGACTTTGTCTCACATTTCTGAGAATTGTATCACTGAATTGTGAGATATAAATTCAGAATGGCGAGATACAAATTTGCAATTCTAAGAAAAAAGTCTGAATTTTTTATTTTGTGGTGGAAACAAAAAAGGAATTGCAAGATGTAAATGCAGAATTCAGAGAAAACAAGAATTTTGAGATTTAAACTGGTAATTCTTTAAAAAAAAATGTCAGAATTATGAGATTTAAACTGGTAATTCTGAGAAAAAAGTCAGAATTGCAAGATGTAGACTTAGAATTCCAAGAAAAAAGTCAGAATTCTGAGTTTATCTCACAATTCTAAATTTATATCTCGTAATTCTGACTTTTTTCTTAGAATTGCAAGAAACAATGTCCATAACCTTAGATATAAACTCAAAACTGCAAAAAAAAGTCTGAATTTTGACATTAAAAATATGCAATTACCAAAAAAAATAGTGCTGTCAAAATTAGCGCATTAACTCAGGCGATTAATTTTTCCAGTTTAACGGCATTAAAAATATTTAATGCAGTTAACGTAGGGGTGGAGCTACAGTTGGCCACCTCACTCACAACTGCTGCTTCTGTCTCTTTTTTCTTGAGAAGAATTGCATTTATTTAGACGCAGAACTTCTTTATGACCACATCAAACAGGAGACTTTTCAGACGCACACTCCAACTTCACTTCAGCACCATGCGGGAGTCAAACGAGTGCGGAAGCGGTACAGGTGACTAGGAGCTTCAGCTGAACAACAGTGAACTGCGGTCAGATGTGCTGTTGTCAGGCCATATGTCAGTAAAAACATATTTTTCTGTCCTATCTGCCATTATACTGTGCTTGTAGCGTGTGCTCTTCAGTTGCACGCACAAATATGATGGCGCTCGCTGTAGCCTGTATCATTTCATATTAAAGCGCGAGTGAAATTATACGAGCATGTGTGTCAGATCCGCGTCAAGTTCAGCAGTGGCAGCTCTTAAAGTAATAGCAGCCAAATAACCTAATAACCAGCTGCTGTGATGTCTGTTAATCAAATAACAAAAGAAGAAAGAGGAAATCAATAACTTTTGTAACTTTAAGGATTCGTCTATATTTAATTTAGTTTTTGACAACTTTATTCAATTTCTGTATATTTCCTACTTGCTGAAGGGCACAGGTAAATATGACATTTATTATAAAGGGTTTATGTGAAGACTGTTTTAAGTTCACTTAAATTATAAATTGTTGTTTTTTAAAGTCTAATAAATGTTAAAATTGATGGCTCTCAATTATACTGTAATGTTAAATTGCTATAGTCAATAGTTAGGCTAAATATTAGGAATAAAAAGAACAATTTTCTAGAGACATCAGCAGTATTTATATCAGTGATACCTTCAGTCATAAAAAAGATGCCATTAAATATTAAAAATATACTGTCTTTATGTTGTTTCTACATTAATTTGAAGATTGAATGTGAAATGCAATATAAAAGTAAATTTAAAAACGTTAATCTTAGGTGAGATTAATTGCAATTAATTTCAGAAAAAAATGTGTGATTAATTTTATAGTTAAAGTTATAATAGTTATTTTTTAATCGACTGACAGCACTAAAAAAAATAAAAGTAATTCATCCATCTCTTGGGCTATATTGCAAGTCTCCTAAATGTGATATGCCATGCCATAAAGGAATGCATTGAAACATTATGAAACGTAAATTGAATTTTTTTTTTTTTAAGTCACCTCTACTTCTAGCCATTAAAAGTGCAATGAACATTTCATGTCAGCATGATCAATTTCTGAGTGAAACAAAATATTCAAGGAGAAAAAATGTAGGGCTTTGGCATTTGATTGGGTTAGATCCTATAAAGTGAGTCAGTAAAAACAAAAAAAAAACATAAAAAAGGTTTGGTGATGTCAGCTAAAAAGGAATGTATCAGAACGAGCAATGAATGCATCATGATTTGGCAGGTGGAGGGTCTCCTCGTGTTGAAGTTAGTAATATTTTATAGAAAGCTGTCAGTAACAAATAGAATTTAACTCAAGCACATAAAACAATTTAAAGTATGAAAGTTCATAGTGTTTATATGTCTTCACATATCTCATACTGTGGACTTTAGAGTCTGCATAAGGCTGAGTTAAGAATGACTCAACTAGTCATAACTCTTTGATTTGTTTGTTGAAGGACTGTAAAGAGTGCATATGCCAACCTCTTAAAATAGCAAGCTGAAGACCAAAACATCACAAAGACACAACAGCAATCACTGGAATTTCACACGTGACACCAGCAGTCATAAATCCAGTGATAAACCACATGACCTTAAAGACGTCACCTCAACATCACTACTAGCATAAAACAAAAAGAAAAATCTATTTATAACTACAATCCCAATCCTAATCCACTTTCCATATAATTTAACAGATCTTCACATCTGAATCACTGAAGTTCCTTGTCTCTGAATAAATAACAATATAGTTCAATAGGTAAAATTCCATTTACATGGCTTACCGCATTGTAACTGAACTATTTTTTGTTGGTGGAAAAAATGCTAAATAGCAAAAGTAGCATACAAAATAGCATATGGTTGATATTATTTTGTTGTTTACAGAACTATTGTACAAACGTAACTCCTGCAATATTGCTTAAATTAAAACTGCTCTTGTGACGTGCAGATTCAGAGAGGTACTTGCACAGGATTTCCGAAGTCTTTGCTACATCCTGAGATAATTCCAAAAATGAAACATAATTATAATGGGATTTCTATAACAAATGCACCTAGACAAAGCATTCCGGTGCAAGTCGGACCTTGTTAGTTCAATGCCATTTTGCAATATCCAGATTCGTCAAGGCTCAATTGCACAGCAATGAAGCTGCCCAGCAACGCACGTTTGTTTACATTTTGGGGCCAATCAAAGACTCATAAACATGTGTTTTTCCATCTGATGACTGAATTGCAACACTCTCTAAAACATTGCACTTTAAGGCAATAGAAATGGAGGTACAGAAAACAATTTGCCAGTTAAACAACTTTGTCAGTTAACAACATGTTTCACAATTATTCATCAGAAATAATAATGATGCTTGTCTTGGCAAGTACCACACTAATAGACATAAGAGAATCTCACAGAACAGAGCTTCCTGCAACAGATATTCAGCTCAATTCCTCAATATAATAGCAGCACGGTCTATTTTTCAAACTGTCTGGATCGGTTTTACACTGGAGGATGGAGGTCACTGTCAGCTTGCTGTTTGTGTTTGTAAAACAAATACATGACACTTTCACTCCATTTTTTCTTCAGGCTATTATATAAAGGTCTCGCTTTTCATTGGTGGAGATGGAGTAATGGATTCTCGCAACCGTACAGATGTGCAAGGTCGAATGAGGTGATGTATAATGATGTAAAAATCAAAGCACATTGCAATCTATAAAAATTTCCTCCAAGGGTGATGATGTTGCTTGCAGCATAAAAAAATTTAACCATATACGTAATAGGAAATTGTCATGTTTGCAAACAGACAATCAAGTAAAAGGCTTGAGGCCATATGTAACAGTGTAAAAGTGATTTTGAGGTTTGCAGGCTGTGGCAAACAGTATTGTTTCTTGTTGGTATTGGCATGGGCTCAGGACTCTTGTTTCTCTGCTGTTTTCAACAAAAACAGCAGGGAAAGAAAACTAAGAGTCTGGAAGAAGATCTTGAGTGATCGGCATAGTTTCAATAAGCATGACTACAGACACTGGTACAAAAACATGGGCTGATTAATAGAACACAACTGAAGTGAACACTCTCAAGGAAATTGTGTCAAGGTTTTAACATCTAATCATATTACTCCTGAACTAGTCTTTCTGGTAACATCTGGTTGACCTAGAAGCTCATTCTGGCCAAGAACCATCTAAAAGACCATCTGACCAACATACTGTAAAGCAAGCAACCAAATTAAATCAGCTGTGTACCAGCTGGTTTGCTAGTCTAAGCTGAAGCAAAATCCTTCTAAAACTTGCCAAAAGACCAGTCTTACCAGATGAAGGTGAGTAAACGATAGGATTTTCATTTTTGGGTAAATCCAAATCCCTGCTTATTTTATGCTTATTTTATTTTATGCCAAACCTGAGTCAAGGTGCATTCATCTTTTCTAATATCCTGTTCAGGCCAGGAACAAACTGTTCCTTTCTTCATAATTAAATGGAACTATAACAAACACAGGTAAACAAACCTGAGGAACAGATGGGTGGAGGTAAATATGTATTATTGCCATTTAAATTGGTTGCAGGCTCCTCTTCATATCAGTGATCAAGACTGTTGTACACTCTTTTGTGTTCAACAAATTTTCAGGTTTTGTCAGACTCATCTATTAATTCCTGCTACTGCCATGTGATCTGTAAATGTCATCAAATGTCTTTGAGGAGTGTGAAATAAGTAATTGGATAGGAACATACTGAACATATCTCTAACAAAGACAAATCACCTTGCGTCTTGTATTCGGATCTCTATAGCCACATCTCTGTTTTGTGCATGTATTATGCGATATGTAGGAAGCGGCTCAACTTTCACAGTTTTTAGGAATAAGTGCAAACAGACCTTTTGCATGGACACAATCTGTTCACATTTATCATCCACCTCTGACTTGCAGTCAGATGAAAAGAATTACAAGATCATTTCCTATTAATTTCCCCCTCAAAAATACACCCAGAATGGATGAAAAATTCATCCATTCTGTTTGAAATTCTTTCATGAAAATAATCAGTAAGGATTTTGAATCAAGCATGAAAAGGAGGATTAATATCTTCAAAAGACATCAAAGGGAGTACAGTAGCACACGGCAAAGAAAAAAGGGGGGAGGAGTGAAATAATGTAAAAACGCTGGCGTGAACAGTGCAGACTGTAAGGTGGATGAGAGAACCACTTAAACCGGGATTTAAAGTCAAGTCTTAACAAATACAGTCTACAAATATAAGCTCCAGGAAAACCTGGAAATAAGAGGAATTTTTTTTTCTAGATTTCCAAACATGGAAAAATCATGGAAATTAATAAAATCTTAAAAAGCCATGGAAATTTCAATATTTATTCTACATTTATACTGTCAATATTATATGTTTTTCTAATTTTGCTCAAATGCAACGTTTTTTTTTTTTTGTTTTGTTTTTTTTGATAGAAATATTTTTGTGATATATATTTATATCTTTTCGTGATCTATCTATCTATGAAAACCTGGAAATAAGAGGGAATTTTAAAAGTATGATTTCCAGATCTGCAAAAATCATAGAAGTTAATAAAATCTTATTAAATAAACTTTCACTCAAATTTAACGTTTTTACGGCTAGAAATATTCTGTGATCTATATTTCTATCTATCTATCTATCTATCTATCTATATATATATATATATATATATATATATATATATATAGATAGATAGATAGATAACTTAGCAAATTACTAATTTAATTAATTTTCCACATTACCTTGATCTTGCTTTATGTGTAAACATGTTTTCTGTCAGCTCATTCGATATCTACAAGTTTGACATCAAAACTGGAGATAAAACAATGATTTCAAAATCTCATGTAAATGCATTTCCTATGGCTGTCGGCTTTCTGTTATACAGTACATGCAAATGCACTCACTGTGACAACACAGAAAAGGGATCCATAACTGGAAAATCACACAGATGTACTGCAGCAGCATACTGATCTCAACAATACCATTTATGTAACTCAAACACACAGCAGCGTGAACAATAATGAACTTATGCACTCGAAAGCTGATCTTATGCACTCCCCCCATTCTGCACTTGAGATGAAGAGTGGCTAGGAAAAGTCATTTCCTCTGAACGCGAGCATGAGCCAAGTGTTGTTCATAAGATGAGAAGAAAGTCTCCTCAGCTCTGCAGATTCTCAAGACTCTGCCATACAGTCAGAATGAAGGAATTCAGACTCCGAAGACCAAGAATCTGCTGCCAAAAGACCCTTTGACCTTCTCCTTGAGCCATCAGAACGGACATCATTTCGCTCCTGACACATGGAAAGACAGTATCTGTGTTGTGTCAGATGTAAAGGTCGATTTCCATGCTGGATTTCCGTTTCCTGACAACAACGTGGGCAGAAATTCACAAAATCCCGCCATTTTGTGTTCTTTGGAACAGATAACCGCCTCTTTGAAAATATTGACTTTGAACGTGTTCGGTTGATTACGTCAATAAGAAACAGAGGTTTAGCACAGTGATTGCGATAATGACTGGAAATCCATGTGAACTACTTGGTAGGAAGAAAACTCTTTATGCTGACATATATTATTAAAAGACCACAAAAGAAAGCATACTTATTTGATCCATCAAACTCTTTTTGTTCAAATGCTACCAACATTTCTACCTTAAACACTATAAATAGCCTTTTAATAACCATATAATCTTCTGGAGAATGTTGAAGAAAAGGAATCTTTTAATTAATCTCAGTATTTACAGTTTGACATTACAGTATTAAAGCTGAAGTGTGTCATTTTTCATTGCTCTTTTTGTTTGAGGCCAACATACTTTGTCAAGCAATGGAAACCAGATGAGTGTTTATAGTGTTTACACACTTCAACTTCAAAGGGACAGTTCATTAAAAAATGAAAAATTTGTCATCACTTACTCACCCTCACGTTGCTCCAAAACCGACTTTCCTTCTGCATTGAACACAAAAGAAAATATTTAGAAAACATATTGCACTATTTCATAGACAACTGATTCTATTTTGTCACCGCTGTTAGAAATGGATGTTCTCTTTATGACAAATACGCACTTTAAAATGCATTTTTTTTCACCACATTAAGTGCTCAATGACCTTTAATATGAATAGTAGCTTTAATATGAACAAAACCGGCAGCTATACTGTTGCTCTATATGAATATGTGGCATAGTTTGAGGCTTGAACAAAATTTGCATTTTTATCCTGAGGGGGAACAGTATTTTTATGCCACAATAATAGAAGTGTTAATTCACACTCTCGCTGTCTGCACATGGCGCCCCTTTGTTCGTTTTCTTCAATGTAGGCATTATTTCCTGTCGAGTTCAGTGCTTCACATTCTCAGACAGAAATTTCTTTATCTTTCATATGAACGCCTTACAAATCCATGAGAGTTTTTAAAAGAATTTTAAGTTTATGGCATTACATAGGTCATGCTATATCCTTTATTATACAGCATCTGAAAGACATTTTAACAAGTGCTAGTTAAGTGTTGATGATTGTTTTATCTTATCTTTTGTCCCATTTTTTCTAACTAGGATAAAATGAGATTTAAATGAGGGTTATTATCTCTCAATAAACTGTTTTCTGAAGCTGTTGTTCCTGTTTATTGAAAGGGAAGGTCATATCATACGAAGTGTTTATATGAGACATATCACCATATACTAAAGCATTTTACACAGAATACATGCAAGGCAGCAAAAACAAATGCTTCTTAAAAGTTGAAATTTTCAACTGTTGAAAGACAATGTAAAAGAGCCTAGACTCGAGCGCAACTGATAAACATGTCCATCTACCCTAATAAAAGAAAACTATGCCATAATTTATTTTAGGGATGCACGATATTGGATTTTTGCCGATATCCGATATGCCGATATTTTCAACTCATTTTCGCCGATACCGATACCGATGCCGTCTCTCCTGTGCAGAAATTATAAGCAAAATATTTTTTAACTTTGGTTAGTTTTTAACAAGAACTTATTTGTTAGAATTAAATAAACAATAATGAAGTTTTTTTTTTTTTTTTTGACAGTACATTGAAGCTTTCAAAATAACTATAAATAAACTATATATCAATCGCTGCATTTTTCCCCCCAGAAGGATGCAGTTAACCCTAATATTTTAAGATTTAACATTTATAGATGGTCTAAAGCAAAAGAGTTGTAAAAATTCAGAAAATCTTTTAGAGCTTATGATTTGTTTAAAAAAATAAAACATATTACACATTAATGAATAAATCAGTATATATAAATTTATTTGATTTACAAGTGTCATGTTTGTGATTATTTTTTTCATGTAAGCTATAGCATCTGACCTTTAAATCAAAACATACTCACTATTTTATGACATCAATTACTGCTAATTTAATCAGAAACACTGTATAAATGTTATTTGTGTAGGCTATTTTACTTTTAATTTTATTAGAAGTAGGCCAACAGCGCCCCCTACAGATTAAAACTCCTTACTGAGCGGGCATTAGGACCTGGGGGAGGCCGTGAGTGCTGCCGCAGCACGTGCAATTACTGTTTACTCTATCACAAACCGAACATTCTGTATGTGCTTTCATACATTAAATGCAGCGATCCAAAAGAGTCAATCTAATCATCATTCAGACAAAACGTTGCTTCAAGAATGAGCCACACTGCTGACGTGATCTAACCTAGCACACCCTGAGCACATGTGAGTTAAGGTATTCCTCTTATCGGCAAGACATATCTGCATAATTTTTCATATCGGGCCGATGCCGATATTTACTTTTAAAGCCATTATCGGCCCATTCCGATATCAGTCCGATAATATCGTGCATCCCTATTTTATTTAAAATACATTTATTTCATACGAAGCATACTTTTAAATCGATAAACATATTATTGAAATACCACTTAAAAGCTACTGATATAAAATTATAATTAAACTTTATTTGGAGTATTTCTTTATTGCACAATGCACATTTCTTAACATTATGCCTACATGTGTTTTAATAGCACTATTATTAAGGATTGTATGATCTCTGTATATTATCAGCCTTTAAATGCAAGATATTTACCTATAGTATACATGCAACAGTTCCACTTTAGTACAATCAAATATACTTAAGTATATATTTAGTTAGAGAAGATTAGTTGTTCCAATTTAGCAGACTTTAAGTATACCAGTTTAGTATACTAAAAGTATAACTGTAGGGTATTTTTATTAAGCACATGAATATGTAAATGTATTTGTAGTATACTTAGCACAAAATAAATGTTTTTCAAAAAACATTTTAGTAATTTTTTCACTTGGGTATATGCATGTTTACAAAAGAAGAACAGTGCAGTGGGATGCAACAATGCATTCTGTGTCAACAGTTTTGGTTGTAAGCATGAATATAGCACTCTGTACATCAATTGACGTCTGAGAGAAGGGTTCTGAGAAGACATTGGAGTAACAGGAGCTATTTGTGTGATACTGCCTTTATATCAATAAACAAAAGGTTAATGTTGAGAAACTTACATTTTAAATACAATATTGCAATACTTTGTTTTTACTGCACCAAGGAAAACAGAAACAGAACAAAGCAGAACACTCAGTAGTAAAGTTTCATTCCTAAATGATTCAGTGTTTACGAACAAATCGGTTGAACAAATGATTCAACGACTCATTCAAAAAGACAATCAACTGTCTCATTCCTGAATGCATTAGCTCTTTTGAACTGATCATCTAAATCATTCAATGACTCGGTTATAAAGGCAGTCATGCGCCTCGCTCCTGAATGAATCAACGCTTTTGAATGATTCAGCTTAACGATTCAACGACTTGCTCATACAGTGCAGTATCTCCTGTGGACCCACTGATATTTAGCCTCAAAGTTAAAGAAATTGTAAATTAACATGATTCCCCTCTGGATGCTTGGAGAAATTTGAGAAAGAAAACAAGTGGGAAAAGTTTTGTATGGGAGATTTTTCTAGGGAATAAAAAGATAATATCTCCACCTGTTTTGTCAGTTCAGATAATTGTCTTTTTCCAGATGTTCTAGAGATTTCCGGTGACCTCTGTAATACAGCCATGTTACAAACATCTGCCCACACACATCATCTGCTTGTACAGGAAACACTTTGATGAGGCCTGTCTATCTGCATCACAAGCTTATATCGCTCAGTACTTAAGAGCTGTCAACACAACGTGATAAGTGAAACATAATGGAAGGGCATAAAACAAATTGGATTTGAACAGCGGTGAACAATTCTCTCTGTTTTAAGCACCGCTGCCGATGAAGTAACAGTTTAGAACAGGAAAAAAAAAACAGAAAACATTTGTGTACAATTTCACCAACACGCAAAAAAAATAAATAAATACTAACTGTACATCATTGGCTCTGAACTTTGACAAAAAATACTATCTAACTTACAGTCTAGTTTACTTTGGATTTTAATAGTGTATACTAGATAAAAATCTAAACTAAACCACACTCTAGGTATTGATTCATGATTTGAATTATCAAGGATTTGACCTCTTTTCTTCTATTAAAATTTGTTAAAATATTTGGATCCAAAATAATCTCTCATATGGGTCAGGCCTTCAATAAATATCAATGGGAACGTGCACGGAATAAACAAACATCACAGCAATGCACATAATGACCTCTCCAATCAGACTGACTAATGTATAATGTCAACTAGTGTTCTAGAATTCTCCGGCAACTTAAAAATACACCGATTTGTCTAAAGCTTATCCTTTGGAAACAGCTGAAAGTCCAACTTGCAAGACGAATTACCAGTTAGAGGATTAGGTTTGCCAAGGTACTATTCTCACCCACAGCATATGTGTGCACAAACACTATACAGAGATCACTATAGAAGAGCTCCTAAGCTATTGCATGTCATGAAGCCCCTCCTAATAAGCACCAGCAGATCAAGTGACCCCTCTCACCTTTGAAATCCAAGAAGCAATCCAAAAAGCTTCCATCTTTTGAGGAATTAGCACAAAGACCCTCTCCATATGAACGCGCATGGCTCCCGAAGAATATAATGACCCCCAGGCACTGCCTCGATTGATTTAGCTGATAATGTTCTGACTAAATGAGTCAAAAATAATACTAAAAATGAATAAATGATTGTTATTTTCTTCACAACAAATCAATTGTTTGTCTATTTACTTTGGGTTCTGTATAGACAATATGAAATCCAGCAGGTTTCTTTTGCACGTGTGGTGACCTATGTCACCTCTTGGGTTTACCTCCCACTGTCACTTGCACTCCTCTCCAATCTGTCCATCCAGCCCACTCTGTTCATTGTTCTCCTCCATCACTGGGGAGAAAAGGAAGGGAGAATTCCTTTGTAATTAATCTTACAACACGAGTCAGGGATTTTGGAGTAAAACTGCTGCCGCTTGGCTGGATAAATGAAACGATAGTTTTTGTCTTTTGCTCTAATACTCTCTCAATCATACGATCAAATGATTTCCAGATTATAAGACTTAAGCATTGTTAGTCTTGGCATTTGGTTTCAGAAGTCAGATGTTGAAATGCATTTATGGACAGTAGTTTCAAAAATTGCAAATATATGCTCTTTTAGTGTCAGGGTTATTATAGTTAACTAACACCATTAAAACATTTGTTATTAACAATAAAATAAAAAATACAAATAAAAAAATTCAGCTAGTTTCCAAAGCAACATTTCTCTTTTTCTTTTAGTTAATGTACTAAATTTAATGTATTAAAATAACTAAAACTGAAATAAAAATGAACATACACACTAAAACCTAAAGCAAAATTAAAACAGAACATAGAAAAATATATCTCAGTCATATTAAAATAACACCGTTCAGTGTTTATGAGTAAATTTAAGTTATGTAATGTTATGTGAAATGTTGCAAGAACATTTAACATTTTGCAAAAATTATGGGAACGTTACTTTTGAAAGTTATCTGAACATTCTGAAATAAAATCAACATTTGAAATTGTTCCAACTAAACTGTTTCAGAAAAAAAAACAACACATTCCATGAATGATGTATAAACAATGATTTTCAGAACATTATTAAAGACCAGATAACTTTGAACAAACATTCTAATAACGTTACTGGAAGAGTGTTTTTTCATAACTTCATAGCCAGAATGTAAGCCAAAGTTCTGAGAATGTTCCTTGTTAGCTGATCAGTTACATCAAAATTGATTAGGTTAATATACTCTGAGATTAAATTATCAGAACTTTAGATTTTCTTGTACACACACATTGATTGCTCTTTATTGAGAAATACTGAATAAGCTAACTCAGTATTGCATGTGGTTGCCAAATTGGTATGCGGTTGCTAAATTGTTCTGAGCGGTTGTTCGCATATAGCTATGGCATTGCTAGGTGGTTGTTGGATGGATTGTTCAATCCCAAACAAGTGATTATTGATGCTCGCTTTGCCAAGCACCACTAAGTAACTACAACCAACACAGAGAGCACTGATGGATGGCAAACTCTGCACAGAAGCATCAGATTGCTGATACATATTTGCTGCCTCCTTGTGGTGTCCATCAAACATTCTGTTGTGTCTAAAACTCTGCAACAAATGTTCTTGTGGAAATACACTACTGGGTTTGGTTATCTCCAAACCTCCCAGCTGGAGTGTTTCACATTCAATAAAAGTCAATAACATTTTTTTTTCAACCTAATAGTTGTGCTGCAGCCAATCCTCCCTAATCATTCATAATCACTGCAGGCTCCATGCTCAACCACAAGAGGGCGCATATTAGACACTGGATTGTCCCCCATTTCAGTGTTTACCAGGGCAGCAATGCATAAATGAGATAATGCTGTGAACGCAACTAGCCTGATGCACATTTCATTTTAACCGATGACTGTATTTCTAAACATACTTTGCAAAGAGTAATTATGCATGTATCTTGTTTTTGAAGTCCTCTGAAGGGAGCAGATTTGACCCACCAAGGGCTTGTCAGCAGAGTGACTAAATTAATTCTCACCGGAGACACTCAGCAGAAGATTCCAACAACAGATGCTGCAACCAGCAGCTGGAAGTTTCAATGAATTAGTTAATTAAGCTTGACTTCCACTTGCAGCCCATCTACAGGTCAGTGTATAATGTGAAATGGTAAACCCGTGTCCACTTTGCAGCAAACATGCTGTGATGGTCTCAGTTATGAGAGAAAATAGGCTTTCATGAACATGTTGCTCTAGATCAAATGTATTAGATTGAAACCTTCTAATATCTAAACCAAAGAGGAGAAGCAAAAAGTCATTTCAGAAACACTGAAGTAAGTCTTGAACTAAATGTTATGTTCCAAAACCTAGTGAGCTGTCAAGCAAATAAACAATTTCCAAGCAAACAGGGAACGTTCTTAGAACTTTGGCTAACATTCTGACAAGGTTTTCTAAAAGTTATGAACAGACGTTCTTCCAGTGACAGTAATAGAATGTTTGTTCAAAGTTATCTATAATAATGTTCTCAAAATGTTAGCACAAAACCATTATTTATACATAATTTATAGAACATGTTTCTGGAACACGTTAGTTTGTCTATTTACAGCAGACAATATGTGACTGGCCCCGTGAGCAGCGCGTTCCCGGATCACAGAACTCGCTCCTCCTCGGCGAATAAACCGCCATCCGAATCCATGAGTTTTATCACTGAGGTGATATGTAAATTTATTTTTACAGACGTCCATATGAGAAACAATGGGCTCTATGCACGGTCACTTCCGCGTTTTTCCTCAGGACCCTTACTTACATCCGGTGCTGCGCCGGAAGCCATTGTTCTTTCTTTTTTTTTTTTTTGTAAAAGATATACAATGCAAAAATCACAAAGTAAATATCAGGTATTGTGGCATAATTCAAATTAAGCAGAACAATAACAACATATTGAACATACTATATGTAAAAAAAAAAAAAAAAAATTATAAGCAAACAAAACCAATAATGGAAATTTTATATATACAAACCCGATTCCAAAAAAGTTGGGACACTACAAATTGTGAATAAAAACAGAATGCAATGATGTGGAAGTTTCAAATTTCAATATTTTATTCAGAATACAACATAGATGTCATATCAAATGTTTAAACTGAGAAAATGTATCATTTTAAGGGAAAAATAAGTTGATTTTACATTTCATGGCATCAACACATCTCAAAAAAGTTGGGACAAGGTCATGTTTACCACTGTGTGGCATCCCCTCTTCTTTTTATAACAGTCTGCAAACGTCTGGGGACTGAGGAGACAAGTTGCTCAAGTTTAGGAATAGGAATGTTGTCCCATTCTTGTCTAATATAGGCTTCTAGTTGCTCAACTGTCTTAGGTCTTCTTTGTCGCATGTTCCTCTTTATGATGCGCCAAATGTTTTCTATGGGTGAAAGATCTGGACTGCAGGCTGGCCATTTCAGTACCCGGATCCTTCTACGCAGCCATGATGTTGTAATTGATGCAGTATGTGGTCTGGCATTGTCATGTTGGAAAATGCAAGGTCTTTCCTGAAAGAGACGACGTCTGGATGGGAGCATATGTTGTTGTAGAACTTGGATATACCTTTCAGCATTGATGGTGCCTTTCCAGATGTGTAAGCTGCCCATGCCACACGCACTCATGCAACCCCATACCATCAGAGATGCAGGCTTCTGAACTGAGCGCTGATAACAACTTGGGTTGTCCTTGTCCTCTTTAGTCCGGATGACATGGCGTCCCAGTTTCCCAAAAAGAACTTCAAATTTTGATTTGTCTGACCACAGAACAGTTTTCCACTTTGCCACAGTCCATTTTAAATGAGCCTTGGCCCAGAGAAAACGCCTGCGCTTCTGGATCATGTTTAGATATGGCTTCTTTTTTGACCTATAGAGTTTTAGCCAGCAACGGCAAATGGCACGGTGGATTGTGTTCACCAACAATGTTTTCTGGAAGTATTCCTGAGCCCATGTTGTGATTTCCATTACAGTAGCATTCCTGTATGTGATGCAGTGCCGTCTAAGGGCCCGAAGTTCACGGGCATCCAGTATGGTTTTCCGGCCTTGACCCTTACGCACAGAGATTGTTCCAGATTCTCTGAATCTTTGGATGATATTATGCACTGTAGATGATGATAACTTCAAACTCTTTGCAATTTTTCTCTGAGAAACTCCTTTCTGATATTGCTCCACTATTTTTCACCGCAGCATTTGGGGAATTGGTGATCCTCTTCCCATCTTGACTTCTGAGAGACACTGCCACTCTGAGAGGCTCTTTTTATACCCAATCATGTTGCCAATTGACCTAATAAGTTGCAAATTGGTCCTCCAGTTGTTCCTTATATGTACATTTAATTTTTCCGGCCTCTTATTGCTACCTGTCCCAACTTTTTTGGAATGTGTAGCTCTCATGAAATCCAAAATGAGCCAATATTTGGCATGACATTTCAAAATGTCTCACTTTCAACATTTGATATGTTATCTATATTCTATTGTGAATAAAATATAAGTTTATGAGATTTGTAAATTATTGCATTCCTTTTTTATTCACAATTTGTACAGTGTCCCAACTTTTTTGGAATCGGGTTTGTATGTATATATATATATATATTAGGGCAGTTAGGGTATGAATTTGAAAAGCTTTAAAATTTCTATTGTTTTTATAAGTTTTTTGTTTCGTGATCTCATATTTAGAAGGGTTTTAAAGTATGTTTAAAGTCAATGTTGTAAAACGTAATATGAGGGTTTCTTTTGAATGATTTTGGACTTGTGAATATAAACTTTGCCAAAATAATTAAAAGATTAAGGGTGTAAATCTGTTTTCCTGAAAAATTTGGTTTTTGAAAACAAAGTAAAATATCATAGGGTTCCAAATTAAAAGTTTTGTTTAATTTTTTTTGTCATGTCTACTTTAAAGTCAATCCAAAATGGTATAGAAAAAGGGCAATAAAAAATAAATGTTCAGTATCCTCTGATGTTTTACAAAAACTACATTTATCACAAACAGTATGAATATATCTGCTTATGGTCGAATTTACAGGGTAACATCTATGAGTAATTTTGTAAATAATTTCTTTTATTAGCCATTGTTCTTAACGAAGAGCTTTGACAGAGGAGAAGATGACTTTTCAGTTTACAAGAACTTCCCTGAATTATTGTAAATGCTGTCCATCGCATTGCGAGTCTGCCAGCTGTCATACCAAAACGGAGAAAGGCATTTTAAAGATTTTCAAGTTAATCTAGCTAATAAAAGGCTAGATAACGCTGCATGACTTTTGCGCCGATTTGATCAGCACTTAAATAGACTTTAGCTTTAAACACCATTCACTTTAAGTTTTATGACCCCTAAGAGATAGTAGCAATAACAACAGAGCTCCTGGAAAGTTAATCCATGGTTGTTTGTATCTGTCATGTGGCTCTGATAGGTGTTTGCTGTGATGAATATCTTCAATTGATATAAAGTATTTTAAATACTGTACCTATTTTTAGATCGCCATATATCATAATACACCTTAATTCTGACAGTTTATACTTATATTTTCAGTTATTTTATTATCTGTACCCTGAAGCTTGAATTGATTGTTTACATTTAATATAGCAGTTTTCTAACACAAACATGGTGAAACTGTTCAGTAAAAAAAAAAAAAAAAAAGCAAACAAGATCAGAAATGGTTAAGGGATAGGGACATCCTTTTAAATATTACTGAACAGTGTATTGTGTTTGTAATATTATACAGATTATTAATTCTTCATAATTCAATTCAAAATATATGTTCATTTACAATGTAACAATTTAAAGTGCAACTGAAAGTAATTCAAAATGCATCTGAATTCAATTCAGTATGTAATCCAATTTAATTATCTGCACAGATTGTTCCTCCTGTACATAACTGCACTGAAATGTAGCAGAGTTGGCACAAATCTTGAACAATGGTAAGTGTAAGAGAATTATCAATTACTTTAATGAATGATGTATATAATTAATAAACTTTGATTAATAATATTAACATGCTCCATTGGTATGCCTAGAGAGTCAAGCCAGGGCCTGTCAGTGGGATGGTGGTCCTGTTTGCAAGACTCACTGAGACAATAAGGTAGGAGTAGACTGTAAATGTATCACAGTCTAATATTGTTACATTATCTTTTCATATCTTGCTATATTCATAATATATAACATGCCTATATGATTAGGCCTTGAAGAAAAAGACAAAACACAATCATAATGGATATGGTACTGTTCGTATGCAACATTTTTATGGTCAATTTACCCTGTACCTTTGTTTGTTTGTTTTCTCAGGAGAACACTTTGGTGTCACCAGCGAGCTGCCTGACCTATCAGTCCTTCAAGTGGCAGAAGTGTTAAAAAAAAAAAAAAAAGACCATTACACTATCACAGTTATTAATATTTAATGTATTAGATATAAATTGTATATGTACAATATAAATATGTATTAGATATACAATAAATTGAGGCTTGATGAGCAAAAGAGACTTCTTTCAAAAACATTAAAAATAGGCTAGTAATGTTTCCAAACCTTTGTACTGTACAAGTAAAATTAAAAAAATAATAATAAAATAAAAAATTAAATTAAATGTTGTATAAATAAAAAGGTTAGGAATCATATTTGTTTAAAGTGCTTTGTTTGGGGGGTGGGGGGCCTCCAACATGAATTTGCCTAGGGCCTCCTAATGTCTAGGACCGGCCCTGTGTTCAAGTAACATATTTTGGGTCAAAATTTTGAATGTTGTAAGAAACATTTTTGTAACCTTTCAGTAACGTTCTAATCACATCAGGAAAACAGGACATTTAACGCTTTTAGAATTTTTAAAATAAACATTCAAATAACATATTTTGGGTTAAAAAAAAAAAAAACTTAGTAGAATGTTGTAAGACAAGTTTTTGTAACCTGGACATTTCTCTGATTTAGAAAAATTTCAAAACAAATTTCCCACAAAACCTAAATTTGTTACCTGGTTAGAAGTCAGAGATTATTGTCCTGACCTCAAACTGGTAAAGTTTAGGTTTTTGATTAGTGATTTTGATTGGTTAAAGATTATGAGGACACATTAATTAAAAAATTTATGATGTGCATAGATAAATTATTCATAATAAACACTTCAATATTCTATAAAGAAATAAAAAAGTGTCAGTTTTGATATCATGGTGACTTTGAACTAATTTAGAAGGGGTAACTGCCTGTGAGGAGTGTCCCACTTTAGTTGTGGTGCTGCATACACAATGCATTCTAGCATTACCATCTGCCCTATTTTTTAATTGTTGGTCTATGTAAACAAGCAATAGACGGACAGTCTGTCATGTCATACCAAGTTAAAAATAGCTCACCTTTTGACTCAAATCAGCATCAGTTGTAAAACGATGGAAAAATCTGATAAATCTGGACATGGGATAGCTGTATTTATAATATGGAGTGATGGCAACAGTGTACACTGCATATACATGTGTGTGTGTTGGGGGCGGGGAGTGTATGTATATGTATACATACAGTGCACAGCATAAATGAGTACACCCCTCTAAAACTTAACAAATTCAGCAATTACACTTTAATTAGACGACATGTTAGGCTTCTTTGGGGATATGTTCCAACAAGCCTTCTTGATCAATTACCAAAGAAGAATGTCAAAATTATTCAGCAAAATAAGATTTTCTTATCAAAGTGATAAAATGTTGTGTTGCAAAAATGAGTACACCCTCCTGAAAATGACTAAAAGAAAAGCTTTAAAGCTATTTTTGATCAACAGGTAAGTATATTGAGCCAAAACTTTTAAAGAAAAGTAATTTCCTGACAATTAAAAGTGTTATATAGCCCAATGAATCATACTCAGACTTAATGCTGGCAGCAGTGGAACCACTTGGGAAAGAACTGCCAGTTGACCTATTTCTTAGCATAAAAGAGGACAATGGTACAAGAGAAATACCAAATTATTGTTTTAAGTGTGAAAATATAGCAGAAGTAGCATCGACATTCAAAAACAATGGACTTGTGACAAGGCTTCTGAAATAATCAGGTCTTCACTTTAAGTTTTCATTTAGTGATGAGTGAATTTTTGCTAGAAAAAGAGCAGGAAAAATAACATGCAAGTGTCTCAGAGCCGGCAAAAGCTATGAAAAGAGTGACACTTTATCCCACAGAGTATGATACAGCCTGCAGAAGTGACATGCATGGTTGTTGTCACCACTGGAATTACCTACTGTAGCCAAAGCAAAATAAACTCATTTAACCTCTTCCAAGGCCCATATTTACAAAATAGAGACTTCTGGGAATCCATAATCTGGTCTCAAGAGACCAAGTCAATGTTCTGGTGTTGCTAGAGGAGGAGTACAGTGAGAAGTGCTTGGTACCCGCAGTGATGTTCAGTGGTAGTAAAGCTTTTATATAGGGATGTATGAGTGCTGAAGGTGTGCGGGAGTTGTGCTTTATCAATGCTGTCATGAATTCACACACTACTGTGTGGTGTAATACAAAAACTTGAAACAGAAGATGCTACCCTCCCCTCATTCCCTGCATTATTGGGCATTTTTTCAGCATGACAATGAAGATATTCATTCTCCCAAGGTGAAAATCCTTCAGTGGACATGTATTTCACTCAATCTTAACGCTCTTGAGCAGCTGTGGGGGATTCTGTAGAGACGAGCTGAGCAAAACTCCCCATTAAAGAGCATTTAAGAGCATTTAAGGAGGTCGTCCTCCAGGAGTTAAACAGGACAGATGTGAAAATTTGTCATGAACTTGTACACTCAGTGCCAAGAAGGGTCAGAGCAGTATACTTAAAGTTCTGAAGGACATACTAAGTACTAGAATATTATACATTTGCTGAATTAAATCTACTCATTTCTGCAGTCTTTCATTTAAACAAAATTGGCTAATTTACTTATCTTACAGAAAATATTGGCATATATTTTGTTGTTTTTATTAAGTATATGTTTAATACATTTCAATTTTACCATCTTTCCATGAATTATATAAGTGATCATTAAGAAAATACATCTTTTATGGTACATAATGAACATGAATTAACATCAAAAGGTAGGCTATTTTATAAGAGAGCCTACAGTACAACTTACTAAAATGTCTCATGTAAAAGCTCATTTAGTGTTTCAAACTGTGTGTAAAGCTTGTAAACATTGCAACGTAATATACTATATATATATATATATATATATATATATATATATATATATATATATATATATAAGAGCCCTCCACTAATATTGGCACCCTTGGTTAATATGAGCAAAGGTGGCTGTGAAAATAAATTCACAAATTTCTAACCTATTATTGAAGAAAAAAGATTGAAAGTTGGGAGAAAATCTCATGATGAAATAAATGTTTTTCTCCATGCATGTTGGCCACAATTACTGGCACCCCTAGAAATTCTTATGAGTAAAATATTTCTAAAGTATATTCCCATTCATATTTACATTTTTTAGCACACCAGGGTCCAGCCATGACTTCCTGTTCCACAGGATTGTAAATATGAGGAACACAAAGGCCAAATTCCCTTAATCAACCATCACAAGGAGTAAAACCTAAGAATATAGTTCTGATGTACAGAACAAGATTGTTGAGCATCACAAAACAGAAGGTGGCTGTAAGAAAAGAGCTAAAGCATTGAAAATCCATATTTCCACCATCAGGGGAATAATTAAGAGGTTCCAATCAACTAAACATGTTACAAATCTTCCTGGAAGAGGACGTGTGTCAATATCGTCCTAATGCACGGTGAGGAGGAGAGTTTGAGGGCCAAAGACTCTCCAAGGATCACAGCTGTAGAATTGCAGAAATTAGTTGAGTCTTGGAGTCAGAAAGCCTAAAAATATATCAAACAGCCCCTACATCATATGTTGTTCGAGAGGGTTTAAAAAAAATTCTCCTCGCTCATCCAAAAACAAACTCCAGCAAATTCAGTTGTCAGACACATCTGGAACTTCAAATGGCACTGGCTTCTATGGTCAGATGAAACTAAAAAAAAAAAGAGCTTTTTGGTAGCAATTTCACCAGATGGGTTTAGTACAAATGGCTAAGAAGTACCCCATACCCAATAATTGTGGCCAACATGAACTAGAGAAAGCATTTATTTCACAATGAGATTTTCCCCCCACTTTCTATTGTTTTACTTCAACGACAGGTTAGAATTTTGTGAATTTTTTTAATGAAAAATCAAAAGAATAAACAATGTAGATTTATTTTCACAGCTGCGTTTGCTCATATTTACCAAGGATGCCAATATTAGTGGAGGCATGTATTAAAGTAATAATAATCGAAAAGTTAAAATAAAAAATATTTTTCGAAGTTTAAATAAAACAAAGATTATAATTACTAAGAAACTAGTATTTCAGGTTTTTTACTCCAAAATTTCATTGTTAATTCAATGTGTTACTCATGTTTTTATAATTGTGCAATTTCTAAGTAAAAATTGCTTCTACACCCATTTTCTTCAGTGAATGTTAAGTTTAAATGCATATAAATACAGATGCTAGAGACAGCAAACTATCAAACTATCTATTTAGATAATGAAATATAAAGACGATATACTGTAGATTGAAATATGTAATTAAAGCCAAAGGACATGTGTGTTGTTTTTAATTGATTTTTATGGCATGTACTGTTCATACACAATGAAAAAAACTGGGATATGTTACGGATGTGTTTTTCAATTAGAGATGATCAAACAGAATCACTAACAAAGACGCAATTCGCACTACAAAGGGCCAACGGTGCTTTCAACTGGCGCTTTTCTCTCAGAAAACAATCCCACTGTCAATATTCTAACGGTGGAGGTGACAATAACAACACCCAGGTTATGCTAGAGAATAGGACACAGGTGTGATCGTGAGCGGTTCCGCGTAATTTGCTTTCCTTGTCCCCGTAACACGCAACCACGTCTGATCTCACGGGTTAATGGCACTAGAAGATATACCGTCTATTACGGAGGGACCTCGGGGGCAGCTGAATACATGATCAAGAATATTTATACCTCTTTCTAACCTCTCAGTCCCATCCTTTTCATAAATCACTGGGTTGAGGCAATTGCACACAGGCACACTGGAATGGGATTTTACTGCTGGGAGGGGGATTGTATTGGGGGATGGAGCAGAAATGAGAGCGCTCATTTGTTTCTCAAACAGGAGCATGTTAAGATGCAAGAAAATTTAGGTTTGAGACTTGACACATTTAGCCACGTGCATTTAAAAACATCCCAGATTTGCAGCGTTCGGCTGTGTCGTCTCACAGCAACAGAATGTGCAGATTTGGTTTACAGAGCAACAGACTACATTTTTAAAGACAGTAATTTATGCCTCCAATGTTAATGCCTCCTTCAGTAATTTGGATAACTGCATCTTGCAGCGTGCTGAGAGCTTCTAGAGCTTCTTCCTACTTGTATGTAAAGAGTCATTTGTCAGAGTCATTTATATGAGATTTGTGGGCAATTTTCCCTTCTGTTTCGGTGATGAACTCTGATGGCGTGCTGTGATGTCAGGCATTTATACATGTCTGTGTCACAATCAATAAAGTCATTAGGATACTCTAACCGGGCTTTTCTACCTTCCTCTCCTCAATTCTTCAGGCTGCTCTCTTGAGATTATAAGAATGCAATTCCAGACCCTCAAATCAAGCAGCTTAACACCAGTGAGCATATAACCTGAAAAACAGAAAAGAAGCAAAGTATCACAAGCAAATATCTTATTGGGTCAATGACAAATAAGGAAATGCGTGTCTGCTTTTGAAAACCTATTTACCTTTTAGGTTTTTGACTTACATAATTACATAAATGTCAAGCTTGGAAACCACTAATTAAAAATTTATAGCATGAATCACTTTCATATATAAATAGAGTATATACAGGTGCATCTCAATAAATTAGAATGTCGTGGAAAAGTTCATTTATTTCATTAATTCAACTCAAATTGTCAAACTTGTGTATTAAATAAATTCAATGCACACAGACTGAAGTAGTTTAAGTCTTTGGTTCTTTTAATTGTGATGATTTTGGCTCACATTTAACAAAAACCCACCAATTTACTATCTCAACAAATTAGAATACTTCATAAGACCAATAAAAAAAAATAAATAAATAAATAAATAAAAAAACATTTTTAGTTAATTAATAAACTAAAAACATTTTTAGTAAATTTAGTAAATTGTACTTGGTAGGGACTCTTTTTGCTTTAATTACTGCCTCAATTCGGCGTGGCATGGAGGTGATCAGTTTGTGGCACTGCTGAGGTGGTATGGAAGCCCAGGTTTCTTTGACAGTGGCCTTCAGCTCATCTGCATTTTTTGGTCTCTTGTTTCTCATTTTCCTCTTGACAATACCCCATAGATTCTCTATGGGGTTCAGGTCTGGTGAGTTTGCTGGCCAGTCAAGCACACCAACACCATGGTCATTTAACCAACTTTTGGTGCTTTTGTCAGTGTGGGCAGGTGCCAAATCCTGCTGGAAAATGAAATCAGCATCTTTAAAAAGCTGGTCAGCAACAAGGAAGCATGAAGTGTTCCGAAATTTCTTGGCAAATGGGTGCAGTGACTTTGTTTTCAAAAAACACAATGGACCAACACCAGCAGATGACATTGCACCCCAAATCATCACAGACTGTGGAAACTTAACACTGGACTTCAAGCAACTTGGGCTATGAGCTTCTCCACCCTTCCTCCAGACTCTAGGACCTTGGTTTCCAAATTAAATACAAAACTTGCTCTCATCTGAAAAGAGGACTTTGGACCACTGGGCAACAGTCCAGTTCTTCTTCTCCTTAGCCCAGGTAAGACGCCTCTGACGTTGTCTGTGGTTCAGGAGTGGCTTAACAAGAGGAATACGACAACTGTAGCCAAATTCCTTGACACGTCTGTGTGTGGTGGCTCTTGATGCCTTGACCCCAGCCTCAGTCCATTCCTTGTGAAGTTCACCCAAATTCTTGAATCGATTTTGCTTGACAATCTTCATAAGGCTGCGGTTCTCTCGGTTGGTTGTGCATCTTTTTCTTCCACACTTTTTCCTTCCACTCAACTTTCTGTTAACATGCTTGGATACAGCACTCTGTGAACAGCCAGCTTCTTTGGCAATGAATGTTTGTGGCTTACCCTCCTTGTGAAGGGTGTCAATGATTGTCTTCTGGACAACTGTCAGATCAGCAGTCTTCCCCATGATTGTGTAGCCTAGTGAACCAAACTGAGAGACCATTGTGAAGGCTCAGGAAACCTTTGCAGGTGTTTTGAGTTGATTAGCTGATTGGCATGTCACCATATTCTAATTTGTTGAGATAGTGAATTGGTGGGTTTTTGTTAAATGTGAGCCAAAATCATCAAAATTAAAAGAACCAAAGACTTAGACTACTTCAGTCTGTGTGCATTGAATTCATTTAATACACGAGTTTCACATTTTGAGTTGAATTACTGAATTAAATGAACTTTTCCACGACATTCTAATTTATTGAGATGCACCCGTATATCATAAGGAATTTTAATTCCAAAATTGTATTTTATTTATTTATTTGTAAATGTATTTTTTTTTTGATTATTACTATTATTGTTGTTGTTTTATTTAGTTTTAATATATATATATATATATATATATATATATATATATTTACAAATTTCATGAACATGATTTTTTGGAGTACCATTTGACGTCTTGAATATTTTGTACTCTAAATAAAAAATAATTGTAAAATATTTTACAAAATAAACAGTATTTTTTATTTCAAACTTTTGAGGTAGTTTTCTTCATTACAATTTAAGGATATTGAAATTTTTCACATTATACCCCAGAAATAATATCATAATAAATTTTTCATGCAGAAATTGAAGACATTAATTATAGAAGAGGTGCATTTTAAAATGTATTTTTTTCTTTTTTTCTTTTTTTCTTTTTTTTTTTGGAAATTGAAATTCTTGTTTTTATATATCAAAAGATTCCTACACAAAAAAATAAGACCACGTAACTGACTGCCAACTAAAAACTGTGCTTTGATGAGAAAAGAATGCTGTAGAATTTTTCTACACAGACTTTTAAAATTATTTCATGTTTCCTTTCCTGTGGGATGTGAGCTGTTCAATTTTGAATGGCATTCTAGATCCCGTTCCGTTACATCCCATCCATTTTTATGTTAATGACATTTCTGTGGCATTTAACAGATGAACAGAGCTGACCTTTCAGTGCCTGATGACTCCAGGTGTTAGATGATGGCTCTGCTCTAACATTTAACAAATCTTCCTATGCTGCGTATTGGCTGCAGAAACAAAATAGTAAATGGAACACAGCCCAAAAATCAACTGTCCTCATCCAACCCCAAGCCCACTGGCCTCTAGTTAGTTAGCTCACCCTTTAGCTGTATCTCAAGCATGGGTGGAAAGTGAAACGACTGCAATAATTACCAAGTAGCCTGTGGCGTCTGTAACTCGAATGGAGAATATGATAGAAAAATCCAACTTTTCCCATACAAAACCATGTTCACTTCAATGTTTCGGGTTAACGGTAACATGCACTGACCTCAAAAGCACTAAACTAAGCATTTGTGTCACTGTGCCCAAACTGTCAGTTACTGTTAGTCAATTGTTCAGTGTTTTCCTCTTTGAAATTCTAGTTAAACTTCAGAAGTGATTGTTGTATTTGTTTGGTGCTTTAAGGACGCAGCAGTAACCTGACAAGTCCGGCTGTTCTACAATAATTAATGCTGACGCGGTTAAGAAATTAAACATGTTTATGTAATAATTTGAAGGTGTTTATATCTTTAGAATGGAAAAGACAAGTCATGTCTCCTGGTACTACTTCCTATTTATATTACATTTTGATGACAACGCATGCATTTGTAATGTACTTCAAAGTCTACATAAAAGTTAAAACAGATGCATCACAATGTGATATAGATCCTCATAGTGCTGCAGGTTTATAAAACCCTTTGTTGCACACTATTTATGATGCACCTCACATTGGAGGGAATGCATCATGCTATATAGATTTTCTGCTGCTGTCTTTTGTCTGGGTTTTAGTGCACGGCAACATTTCTTGATGCATTATACAGACATATTTCCATTGTAAATTAAATAACAAAGCTGGAATTATTTAAATGTCATGCAGTTTCAAAAGCTTCATGCCGGTTTCGTCATTTTTAGTGCAGAACTTCGTTAAATCATGGCTTTATTTCCACCGGAAGATAAACATCTCGCAAGACTCATATGCCAGAAAAAGATCCATGTTGCTTCTAGAGCATGGAGTCGACTCATGAGATCTAACCCACTTTTTCCTCCACTTGAGAGAGATGCTGATGTGAACTGGATTAAAATCATTAAGATGGAATCAAAATAATTTGCGGTGCTTGTATCAATTGTGCCGTCCTTGCAAGACGAAAAAGATGGATTTGTATTCCTTTTGGAGAAGGATTATGCCTTTCACTACAGTCAATTCAAGGAATTTGGGTTTTTATGGGTTGGACGATGAGTACACATAATCTCTCAAATCATTCTAATTGTCTCATTCTTCATGCCCCTAAACCACCAAATCCAAAATCCTCCTTTATAGTTGATGCAGTTTCTGAAGTATCCTGTGGTGACATGCTATGTCACTAAAACTGCTCTTAAAAATTATTTCTTCTATAATTACTTTACATGCAGTGTTATGACCTTATACTAATTGAGGTTACATGGAATAGTTGGTCACACCAGAGGACCATTTAAAATGAAGTAATGAAGGCACAAAGGTGATTAAATGTTGTGAATTTCTGCCGTGACATACATTAACTACTTTTAAAAGGTTAAGAAAATGTTTTTAAAGAAGTCTCTTGCTCACCAAGGCTGCATTTATTTGATTTATCTGAAAAATACTGTAATTTTATGAAATATTAATACAATTTACAATAACTGTTTTTCTAAATTTAATATAGTCTAAAATGTTATTTATTTTAGCAATGACAGCTGAATTTTCAGCATCATTACTCCAGTCTTCAGTGTCACATGATCCTTCAGAAATCATTCTAATATGCTGATTTGCAACTCAAAAACATTTCTAATTATTAATCTAGAAAACAGATGTTTTTGTAGATACCTGTAGATGTTTTTTTTTTATGAAAGACAACATTTATTTAAAATAGACAATTATTGTAACTATTTAAATGTCTTTATTGTCACTTTTAATCAATTTAATGCATCCTTGCTGAATGAAAAAAAAAGTTTTTTTTCTTAAAAAATACACAAGTAAAATAAAGTAAAAAATGAAGGTTTGATAGTTTTACAACATCTAGAACATCTAGATTAGTCTTATAACATGGGCTTTAATGCAGTAAATCAAGAAACACAACAGCATCGATACACATCACCCACAGACACAAATAGAAATGGTGAACATATGTCTACATTTGATGTCATCTGCCTGACCTAGTTACGATATGAAAGCTTGGATCATTTAAATGATAATTCTTACCTTCCTTTCAAAGGCAATTTGGTTCCTCCCACTGCTATTAATATCATGAACTGATTGACTTCAGTGTAATCAGAAAATCAGGTGTATCTACTTTAACATGAGCCAGTGATAACAGCATGTAAGTTTAAAGCTCTTATTCAAACATCACTTTGAAATTCATATACACACAGACCTCCATAGACAAAGATATGAAGAGACATTTGATCAATATAATATACACACAGCTGCTATGAATTATGCAATATAATCTCTGTTAGTCAATGTAGTTTGATATGTTACAGCAAGAATGCACAGCTCGATTAAAGTTGCACAACATATCTCAAGTGCGTCATTATATTTACCAGAAACCTGAAGACTAATTAGAGATTGTTTTTTAAGTGCTTTAGTTCAGGAACTGAAGCCAGTGGGAGTCCTGATGTTCTCCATGCAATCCCTTCTTGATGGAGAAAGTCAATTCTGATAACATTTCACACAGCTCACCTCAATTACCAATTATAACACGTTACCTAACTGATGCCAGGTGTGAGCGCTCTTGTTTCATTAGTTCAGGGTATTGCTAAAGACGCACATAACCACTTTTTTGGCTATCAGGATACAGTACGGTCGTTATTGTAGCTTATTCTGAACACAGTCCGCACACTCAGACAGGAAGAGACCGGCTGATTGACATGTAAAGCTTTTGGTTGTGTGTTTATCTGAAGGGGATGATATCATGAATCAGTAAAGTAGCATTTTGCATGCACAAACCTGAATGTTTGCTGTGTATAAAGAGATATTTCATGCATTTTTCACTCTAGCTCGCCGCTTAGCTTCCTATATGATAAACCCATCCTGCTCTTTTTGCATAATTCACTGTTATATACCATAACTGTTGTATAGGGCATTCTTGTTATGGCATTCTTGTTATGGCAATCCCTACATTATGTAACGAAGTATTGACGTTGAGCTGATTTTTCAGGAAATTGTTTATTGGTTAAGGTAATAACCTCACACATACAGTAGGCATATAAACAGTGCATGTATTTGTTATGTTGTGGCTTAAAGCCTGTAGAGAGTGTCCAGGGTAATATCGATCCACATAATGAATACAAGCACGTGGTCTGGCTCTGTGAGGCGCTCAGCTGCCAGTGTTCCCCAGCTCTGAGGTGCAGGAAGTGAGAGGTAAGAGGAAGTGGGGGCTGGGAAGCGTGAGCTCTTTAATTCTGCACCAGGGGAAAACCCTTCTCAATTTCTGTGTGGGTGGATTATGGGTTATAAGTGTGCGAGTGTGCGCGCATGTATTATGCAGGAGCGTGCGTGTGTGCATGGCTTTTTTTGCACTCAACTGGATGTTGGAGTATGTATGTCAACTGTGAATAGCCATGAGTGTTTGTTTTTCCATAGGCTCGCACTGTATGTTTGGATGGCAAATTGTCTACTTGTGCTTCTATGTGTGTGTGTGTGTGTGTGTGTGTGTGTGTGTGTGTGTGTGTGTTTTGGACGCCTGGTGTGATAAATGAGACACAGAGGTAGGGGATCCTTTCCCCCATGTGGAGCAGATTGCATGTGTGTCGAGGCTTGCCTGTCTTTGACAGCTCCTATAGGACGCATTGGGGTATTGGGGGAGGGGACTGAAATCCAGTTGTTTTGAAGCTTTCAGCACATTGATTAAAGCACTTTGGGTGTTTTACACCAGCAAACAGGTTTGGTTGTTGGCTTTATATCTACTTTATACTGTTGTTTATGTCATTAACAGCACTGTATGTTTGGCGCCACAAACGGCAGCCACGACGCTGAGCTCCGCATTTCTTCTGATGTTTTTGTTTGTTTGTTCTGTGATTTGTTATTCTTCTTCTATAGGACCCAGACAATATTTTTCCGGTTTTTGATTATTCGGACGTTTTGTTGGACATTCTAGTCGGAGGTACAGCTGTGTTTTTCAAACGCGCGTACAGACGCAGAAGGGAGAAGCACGCCGGCGCCCTGGTTAAGCTCCGCGCGCGCGGCTTTCGAACTGCGCTCCCAAGCATTCATCTTGCGAATGTCCGTTCCCTTCTCAACAAAACGGATGAACTTCTTCTCCTCACCCGCACCAACAAGGAAAACGAGAGGTGGTGGATTGTGTTTCTACATCAACGAAAGTTGGTGTTCAGATGTAACAACGCTGAAAAAGGTATGCTGTCCTAACTTAGAGGCACTCTTCATAAACTGTAAACCTTTCTACTCACCGTAGGAGTTTTCCTCTTTCATTCCCAGCAGGCACCAGACGTCTATGTAACGTCAGGTTGACGTTGGACATGACGTCGGACAGACGTTGCATTTTGGTTGAAAATGAAAATCGGGTTGACGTCAATATTTGACGTCAATTTGACGTTGACTTAACGTTGGATTTTGGTTGCACAACCTAAAAACAACAAAATCTCAACGTCAGCTGACGTCGGAATTGGACATCAATTTAACATTGACATTAGACGTTGAATTTACGTTGAATTTTGGTCACCCGACGTCGCAACCAAAATTTAACCAAATATCAACGTCATATGACGTTGTGTGCCTGTTTTGTGCCTGCTGGGTTCTCGTGAATGTGTACGTGCCTCCGGAGCGTGCGTGAGCGCCGCGATGCAACAGCTGGCCGAACAAATAACGGAAATGGAGCAAAGGTATGCAGACTCTATTTTAATCATTCTTGGAGATTTTAACAAATGAAATCTCTCCCATGAACTGCCAAAGTACAAGCAGCACATTACATGTCCCACCAGAGGCAGTAATATATTGGATCACTGTTACACAGCAATAAAGGATGCATATCACTCTGTCCCACGAGCAGCTTTGGGGCTCTCTGATCACTGTTTGGTCCATCTTATACCGACCTACAGGCAGAAACTGAAATCAGCTAAACCTGTTATAAGGACTGTTAAAAGATAGACTAATGAAGCAGAGCGGGATCTACAAGCCTGTTTCAACCTCACTGATTGGAGTGTTTTTGAGTCTGCAGCCACCAATCTGGACAAACTCACAGAGACTGTAACTTCGTATATCAGTTTCTGTGAGGATATGTGCATTCCTACCAGGACATTCTTATCATTTAATAATGATACACCATGGTTTACTGGAAAACTCAAACAGCTTTGTCACGCCAAAGAGGATGCTTACAGAAGTGGGGATAAAATCTTGTATAACCAGGCCAGGAACAGACTAACAAAGAAAAGAGCTCTCAGCCAACGATCCGGCATCAGTATGGACTGGTCTGAGGAACATCACCATGTACAAGACACCTCCCCCACAGTCTGTAGAGAATCAACAACTGGCTGACGATCTGAATGTGTTTTACTGTTGATTTGAAAAGGCCAGTCTACCACCCCCCATCCGCTCTGATCTGCACTCCACACATTTACATACCCCCCCCCCTGCATCCCCCCTCCCTCCCTCCCTCCCCCCCCCCATCATTCAACCTGCGCTTAAGGTCTGTGTAGATGAAGTGAATCGGGTCTTCAGGAAACAGAAATCTAGAAAAGCTTCAGGCCCAGACGATGTTTCACCTGCCTGTTTAAATGTCGGTGCTGACCGACTGGCCCCCATCTTCACACAGATCTTCAACAGATCTCTGGAGCTGTGTAAAGTTCCTTGCTGCTTCAAACGCTCCACCATAATTCCGGTCCCCGAAAAGCCCAAAATCACTGGACTTAATGATTACAGACCTGTCGCTCTCACATCTGTGGTCATGAAGTCATTTGAGAGACTGGTCCTGGCCTACCTGAAGGACATCACTGGACCCTTGCTGGATCCTCTTCAGTTTGCCTACAGAGCAAACAGGTCTGTGGATGATGCAGTCAACTTAGGACTGTATTACATCCTACAACACCTCGACAGACCTGGGAATTACGCAAGGATCCTATTTGTGGACTTCAGTTCGGCCTTCAATACCATCCAGCCTGACCTTCTCTCAGACAAATTGACACAGCTCTTCGTGCCCAACTCCATCTGTCAGTGGATTACCAGCTTCCTGACAGACAGGCAGCAGCTAGTGAGGCTGGGCAAACTCACATCCAGGACTCTCACATCAGCACTGGCGCCCCTCAGGGTTGTGTTCTCTCCCCCACTGCTCTTCTCCCTGTACACGAATTACTGCACTTCAAAGGACCCCTCTGTCAAGCTCCTGAAATTTGCGGACGACACCACAGTCATCGGCCTCATCAAGGACGGAGACGAGTCTGCTTACAGACAGGAGGTTAAAGAGCTGGATGTCTGGTGCAGTCTTAACAACCTGGAGCTCAACACACTCAAAACAGTGGAGATGATCGTGGATTTCAGGAGAAACCCCCCTGCACTCCCCCCACTCACCATCATGGACAGCACTGTGGCTGCAGTAGAGTCATTCAGATTTCTGGGCACCACCATCTCTCAGGACCTGAAGTGGAACACTCACATAGACTCCATTGCTAAAAAGGCCCAGCAGAGGTTGTACTTCCTTCGTCAGCTGAGGAAATTCAACCTGCCACAGGAGCTGCTGAAGCAGTTCTACTCTGCTATCATTGAGTTTGTCCTGTGTTCATCCATAACTGTCTAGTTTGGTTCAGCTACCAAATCAGACATCAAGAGACTGCAACGGACAATCAGGATTGCTGAGAGGATTATCGGTGCCCCTCTGCCCAGCCTCCAAGATCTTTACATCTCCAGAGTGAGGAAAAGGGCTAAAAAAATCACTTTGAACCCCTCACACCCAGCCCACTCTCTTTTCGAACTGTTGCCTTCTGGTCGGCGCTACAGAGCACTGACCACCAGAACAGCCAGGCACAAGAACAGTTTTTTCCCACAGGCTATATTTAGCCTCAACAATTAAACTTTCTAATTATACATCGTCCATCACATCTGGCATATTTATACACAGAACCCAAAATTTGTACACTTGTAAACTGCACACTTATAACATATGTGTACATTTATTTAAACAATTACATTCCCCCCCCCATACTTCTATTTCTGTATATAGTACATTATATAATTTCATTTTTTTCCTTATATTAGTGCTATATTCCATCTCTACTGTGTTATTCCTTTGTATGTTTTCACTATCATGTATGTCTGCACTATGTCACTTTCCTCTGCACTGGAAGGTCCTGTCGTCAAGTCAAATTCCTTGTGTGTGCAAACCTAATTGGTAATAAAGCTCTTCTGATTCTGATATGTTCAAAATATAATATAGTTTTAAAGGAACAGTTCACCCAAAAATTTAAATTCTGTCATTTACTCACCCTCGTGTCGTTCCAAACCTGTATGACCTTCTTTTTTTTGGTGGAACATAGTAGAAGATATTTCACAGAATGTCCAGGGTGTTCTTGTTGATGATGGTGACTGGAGCTGTAGAGATACAAAAATTATACATTGTAAAACTCTATTGAATTATACTGACTATGCATTTTCATTGTTTTCCTAAGCCACACTTTTATTTTTTATTTTAATTATTTTATCTATCTATCTATCTATCTATCTATCTATCTATCTATCTATCTATCTATCTATCTATCGTATTAAGTTGTTTTCTTGTTTTGTCCTAAAACTCATAAAAAAGTTTTTAAAAAATACATCGTAAAAGTAGTCCATAGAACTTCTGCACTATATTGCAAAAATTCTGAAGCCATACAATGCCTTCTTCTCTGAGAAGGCTACTTTCCACATCTAATTCAAATTTATATCAATAATAATACACATAAGAACCACTGACATTTGACCTCCAACCTGGGATATCTTTCTTCTGTCTTCTGGACATTTTTAGATTTTGCCAGCCCTAGTCCTCATTACACTATCAAAAGTTTGTAATCGGTAAGATGCACAAATGTTTTCAACATTGATCATAATCAGAATTTTTTTTTTGAGCAGCAAATGAGTATATTAGAACGATTTCTGAAGGATCATGTGACACTGAAGACTGGAGTAATGATGCTAAAAATTCAGCTTTGCATCACAGGAATAAATTACATTTTAAACAAATAAAATCGAACACAGTTATTTTAAATTATAATAATCTTTCACAATATTACTGCAATATAAATGCAGCCTTGGTGAGCATAAGAGGCTTCATTCAAAAACAATAAAAAAAAAAATCTTACCAAGTCTGGTAGCATAAATGTGTCAAATCAAATGAAGCACTAAAATCTACTCTATATGCAAGATTTGTTAAAACATATTCTGTCATTTGATATGCCAAACAGCACAGAAAGCCTTCATTTGGTTCTGCTGTAGAAATATATATTAGCACTTAATTGGTATGTTTATTATACAGCAGTCAAAATGTTATTCAACTGAATCTTTCGTTTACTGCTGGAAGTGAAAGTCAGTGTCAGTCATGATGAGTCACTACAAAGCATCTCTCTGGGAAACAGCAGCAAATGAATATTTATTTGAGCCACAGAATAAAGGAAATGTCATCCTTCTGTTTGTTTTCATACTACTAACCGCAGAAAGATTCTCATTGACATGCCTAATGCCAGACGTTCAAATGCATCTCATCTGCATCGCCCGTGTTCCCTGCGTGTTCAGTATGTTGACTGACGTGAACTCCACGTCAAGCTTTCTTCGAAGCCATCTGCAGCTGATGAAATGAAACAGCTGATGTCCTCTGGCAGCTGCAGCATGTAGAGAACTCTCACTGATGGAAGAATGGATGAACATGCAGACAGTCTGTGGAGTGTGTCTCACACAGCACCCCGCTGACAGGATAACGTTACGGGAGGTGCATTCGTGTCACATACACACATGGCCCCCCAAGGGCATGTCAGGATATAATTTAATAGCCAGGAGGAGGATTAACCAATCTCAGTCCATTCATTACACTGACAGAGCCCTAAAGAGGAGAGGTGAAGAGAGAGAAATAAAGAGAGGTGAGTTACAGCCATTAATCTCCAGTGCTTCTCTTTCCCCCAATCTTCACCCTTCATCTCCAAATGGGGTCATGTATATATACTCATGTTTTTGAAAGTCTCTTATGCTCACAAAGACTGCATTTATTTGCTCAATAAATGCAGTCTTTGTGAGAACTAATAAAAGAACTGTTTTCTATTTGAATATATTTAAAAATGTAATTTATTTCTGTGAAGCAAAGCTGAATTTTTAGCATTACTACTCCAGTCTTCAGTGTCACATGACCCTTCAGAAATCATTCTAATATGCTGATTTGCTGCTCAAGAACCATTTCTTATTATAATCAATGCTGAAAATAGGTGTGCTGCTTAATATTTAGAAACCATGAACATTTTTTTCAGAATGAATAGACTGTTCATAACAACAACATTTAGTTGAAACAGAAATGTTTTTATAACATTATAAATATCTTTACTGACACTTTTAAATCAATTTAATGCATTTCCTAATTTCCTAAATGAAAGTATTGTTTTCTTTTTATTTTATTATAGTTTTTTTTTAAATGTCCATATCATTTTTATAAATTATATTTCAGGTTTAGTTTTAGTATTATAAGTACATTTAAAAAAACTAAATGAGAATGAGAAATGCTGCCTTGGCAACTAGCTGAAATAAAAAATTTCTATATATATATATATATATATATATATATTAGGGGTGTAACGGTACACAAATATGACGGTTCGGTACGTACCTCGGTTTTAATGTCACAGTTTGGTATGATTTCGGTAAAGCAGGGGGAAAAACTAAACTTTAGGCCTAACAACTTAATCCAAACTTAAATTTAATTACTATTTATTTTTAATTAGATGATCAACACTCAACTTTAAAAGAAGTTGTATGCAAACGTAAATTGCACATAAATTGCAGTTTTTAAATTAACTTAAATAATAAAATTTCTAGGCTATTTGTTAAAATATATTCAGTTACACACTGGCTGTCATAGCATGTTTCATAACAGATTAATTTAAACATACATTAAATAATTAAGACTAACAGGTTTAGTAAAATATAATGAGTCTATGGTGTAATATTTTGCGAAATGCTCCTCTCTAGACTTCATTCTCTAGTGAACTAATGAGCTGTGGACACTGATGACTTGCTAAGGAAAATGAAATGCTACGTGACATTTTATTTCCGCGGTTGAAACACTTATTGCGCAATTACATGAGGTATGAGACTTTCAGTCATGTTTATTCGTGTTAAAACTAGTAGTACACCGCTCTGCACAAGTCTGCGGTGCGTTACGGCTCAGAAACGGGAACCGGAGCTGATCGTGGCCGCTCGAGTCAATGCTTGTGTTGGGTTTATACCAGCACGTTTCTGAACCATCCCAGAAGCAGATCTCCAAGGCGTTTATACAGCGATCTGTCATGCCACATCAAAGACTTGTCAAAACGCCATTTTTTATCTGAATTTCCTAAAAAAAAAAAAAAATACTGTATTCGTTCGGTACACATGCATATGTGTATTAGGGGTGTAACAGTACACGTATTCATACCGAACCGTTTTGGTACGGGTCTTTCGGTTCGGTATGCATGTGTATATACACTCACCGGCCACTTTATTAGGTACACCTGTTCAATTGCTTGGTAACATAAATTGCTAATGAGCCAATCACATGGCAGCAACTCAATGCATTTAGGCATCTAGATGTGGTGAAGACGACTTGCTGAAGTTCAAACCGAGCATCAGAATGGGGAAGAAAGGGGATTTAAGTGACTTTGAATGTGGAATGGTTGTTGGTGCCAGACGGTCTGAGTATTTCAAAAACTATTTCAAAAACACGTTGAACCCTGAAGCAGATGGGCTACAGCAGCAGAAGACCACACCGGGTGCCGCTCCTGTCAGCTAAGAACAGGAAATGGAGGCTACAATTCGCACAGGCTCACCAAAATTGGACAATAGAAGATTGGGAAAACTTTGCCTTGGTCTGATGAGTCTCGATTTCTGCTGCGACATTCAGATGGTAGGGTCAGAATTTGGCGTAAAGAACATGAAAGCATTGATCCGTCTTGCCTTGTCTCAATGGTTCAGGCTGGTGGTGGTGGTGTAATGGTGTGGGGGATATTTTCTTGGCACACTTTGGGCCCCTTAGTACCAACTGAGCATCATTTAAACGCCACAGCCTACCTGAGTATTGTTGCTGACCATGTCCATCCCTTTATGACTACAGTGTACCCATCTTCTGATGGCTACTTCCAGCAGGATAAAGCACCATGTAACAAAGCTCAAATCATCTCAGACGGTTTCTTGAACATGACAATGAGTTCACTTTACTCAAATGGGCTCCACAGTCACCAGATCTCAATCCAAAAGAGCACCTTTGGGATGTTCGCATCATGGATGTGCAGCTGATAAATCTGCAGCAACTGCGTGATGCTATCATGTCCATATGGACCAAAATCTCTGAGGAATGTTTCCAACACCTTGTTGAATCTATGCCACGAAGAATTAAGGCAGTTCTGAAGGCAAAAGGGGTTCCAACCCGGTACTAGCAAGGTGTACCTAATAAAGTGGCCAGTGAGTGTATATATATATATATATATATATTACAACCTTTTTTAAAGCAGTGTGTTTGTCTGTGTGTGTACATGCTTGATATGTACTTATGTGGGAGTGTACTGTACATATTTCCCCATGGTTGAAATGGTTGGCAGGGTTGAGGAGGTGTCAGCGATTACTCCCATGGAAATAGGTGTCAGTGCTGTGTGGTTGTTTTTTTAATTACCATGGCAGCAGCTGTTCTGATTGGTAGCACTGCTTAATTAGCAGGGGTAAGAAAAGAAAATTCTCAAGATGCCATGCATTTAATAATATCACCAAAACAAGTGGCTTTATTCTATATAAAAAAGAGAAGATGAGTTTGGAATGAGTTTTCAAATTGAGGTATTTGATGCTCTTAAAAATGGACTCTCTTAAAATCTTTTCTTTTTTTTTCATCAAAAATCAGGGGAAAAAGTGAAAAATGTTTACATTTGCTTAAAGAAAATAAAGTGTATTTTTAAGATAATTAAGCTTTCACTGTGTTTCCATTGTGACATTTCCATTACGTCATTATCATTACATCTCTAACTTCCATTGTTAAAGCAACTTTATGTAAGCTTTTACCTTGAAATATCAGTTTCAAAGTCATTTTGATGATACGCTGAGTTCTAACAAGGCGAATGGCTTGTGTTTCTTTCACACGCACCAAAAGGGCGAACTGCTTTACGGTAGCAATAAATGCAGGTGCAAAGCTATACACTTTCATTACAACAGTGGTATTTTTACGACAGTAAATTCCACTCACTTAACTGTAGGGGGCTCTAAAGTCGCAAATATAAACAAACCTACAGTTTGAAGGTTTTGAGATTTGAGCATTGTGTGTGTGTGTGTCTTTAACATTGTGTGTGTGTGTGTGTGTGTGCGTGTGTGTGTGCGCGCGCGCGCTTGTTTATGTGACACTATGAGGATACAGATTTGTATAATAACATGGATTTGACAAATATTTTACAACGTGAAGGTTTACGAGGACATTTCGGTTTCCCCGTAATTGAAAAGGCTTAAAAACATACTAAATGGTGTTTTTTTAATTAATTTGTTTATTTATTTATTTATTGAAAATCTAAAAATGCAGAAAGCTTCCTGTGAGGGGTAGGTTTAGGTGTGATTGGTGTTGGGCAATAGAAAATACAGTTTGTAAAAACTAGTATGCCTATGGAGAGTCCCCGTAAACCATAATAACCAATGTGTGTGTGTATAAATATAAATTTTAAAGTATCTAAATATCATGGCAGTATTTGTTCTGCCATCAACGTGTAATTGACTTAAATTTAAAAAAAAAAAAAAAATCTTTGTATTGTAAGAAATCATACATTTTTTCATGAGAATCTCAGCCAATAAAAATTGAAATTACAAAAAAAAAAAATACTAATAAGAAAATAAGTAAATAAAATAACAGTAAGTAGATTTTGGGGGGAAATGTGCTTAATTGTCATTAAAATATGGTCATTATACAAAAATAAAGATCCAAAAATAGGCTTCTTCTCATAATTTCTTCGTTTTTGTCTTTTGATTTTTGGGGGTGAAATGTGACCCCTAGACATGTTTTTGCAAGATTCACCAATACAAACGTAATATGCTAGTCTTTGACCAAAAATAATTACATAAAAGGCAGAGACTAAATCCGAGACAATATGTCACACAGCCTGGCATAAGCCTCTTTTTGAAATTTTCATTACACACCTTTTACCTAATAGCTGACCAGCCACTGAGCATCACAATCATAATGCAGTAGTTTCCAAAAACAGACATTCAACAGATATCAATTTCACACAGATAAATTGCCATTCTTTTGTTAGCACTAGGCCAGGCTGGATAGGCTGAAATATTTCTACTGTCCTGCACTGACCTTGACCAATGTGAACATGTAATGATCTCCAGCTTACGCGTTCACTGGTGGTAGCTTCCTGATCAGTGACCCAAAACCCCCATCGATTTCTGCTTTTGCTCACCAGCGAGTAGTAAATTAGTGGCACTGAGGCCTTGCAGTCACCAAGCTAATATTTGCTGGACTGTCTAGACACTGTGTGTCAAAGTACTTAATCTATATTTTATTTCACCCACAGTTGCGGTCTATCATATTTTCAGCTGCACTTAGAGTGAAAGAATTTATCACCAAAGCCTGCCATTGAAAGAATAGTTTCACTTAATTTAAATTCCGATTAATAATGCATTACTATTTGCAGGCTCATACAGAGGCATGACCAGAAATGCTCATAAATATTTAATTACCCTGAGCTCTTCTTTTACAAAGATGAATCACTCCTGTGCTCTCTTGACGGCTGCTGCTGTGCAAATAACCTGCTTAATCTGTGGCTCGCCAATCCCCACTTGTGCAATCATGACAGACATCAGCTATCACATTGGAGAACCCCATTTCATTATCAGAAAGAGGGACTGCTTAACATGAGCTTAGGAATGAGGACACAATACACAAACATAATTACTGACACAAGTTCCCTCTCGAGTCGAGGACCTGTACGTGCTTGAATGAGATGAAGAGAGAGGGCAAGATTGGTGTAGGAGAGAGCTGCCATCTTAACAGCTTTGTGATGATGACAGTGGTGGAGGCTGACTATGAAGAGAGTATCTGTAATACTCACCCTCTCCTCCCTGTGTGTCAAAGCACTAATTAACTGAAGATAAGATTGAGTGCAAGGGACACATCAAGGCTCACAACACTCTTTTCAAATCTGGGGGTAAAAGAAGCAATTCTAGTAGTGTTTGAAGGATTTATCTGTGTCCTTGCAAAAAGATTTTTCATAACTTTATAAATGTGCCTTTATTGCTTCTGTAGTGGTGAAGCTTCTTCTCTTGAACACCAAAAGAAGCAGAAACGAAGAGCCTTTGGAGAAAGTTTAGATTTTGGTTATATTTACACTATTATTCATACTGCACCGTGATTTCATTGCGCAAATATATATATATTTTTTTGTTTGTTTGTTTTGTTTCTTTGTTAGTGGTTTAATAATTAACGCCTATCTTTAATTAACAACAAAAAAAAACTGAGTGAAAAACCCAGACTGAGTGCGCTCATAATTTGACAAAACATCCAGGCACAAACGGCTAAATGCGAAGATGTGATTCTGTTCAGCAGATACAGGTCAGTCTCTTCATGTTTTCCTCCCTCCCGCTCTCGCTCAAGTGCGCCACCGCTTCAGTACCATGGAGAGCTCCGTTTTCTTCATAGGAACGTTCAGCCAATCAACGCTTTTCTCAGACAAAGCCACAAGAAAATAATTCATGCCTTAAGCAACAACCAGTTTGTTGTATAAAAACGGGAGGCAATTGTTTACGCCGTGCTATCTTTTTCAAAAATGACAAAACAAAGACCCTTGAGTCGTTTAAACAAATATGGCATAATTTGTTCTTCTTCCTTTAATAAACAATACAGTGCATGGCATTTCTGTCATTAAACATCTGCTGAGATTCTAATGAGACACAATTGGTTTAGCCAAAAGACTTTTTAAAGTTTTTCTGTATTGCATTTGTCATGCAAGTGATAATGACAGTTTTGTTAGTTTGCAGTCAATGAAAACTACCATGTTAAGAATATGAAAACTACCATACTAAATAGACGCGGAACGTCTTGTTTGCCTGAGGAGGTAACCATAGCAACAGTACGCTTTCCATTCAGTATTGAAGATTTATATATCAATATAATCACCAAAAAAGGTGACAGATGACTGTTAAATAATTGCCTTCGAGGTTTAAAAAGACGATTTTAGTTGCACAAAAAAGAACCCCATAGAACGTCTCCAATACTGCGTGAGAGAGCGCGTCTTTGGAACTGTTGCCATTGTTTAATCTCGAGTCGCGTTTTGGACACTTTGTGAATGATTTGCGTCGTGCGCGCAAGGCAAAACACAGAATAGATGCTCTTGTCTTGTTGGGCTCCGATTGGGCGAGTGGTTGAAATGTGTCAGGCATATGCTCGCTGTGGGCGGGAGTAGACATGTGTTTATAAAGCTCCGTGGGGCGGCGATAGTGTGTCAAAAAGCAAACGAGAGCGCACGACAGAGAAACCCTCGGTTCACCCGATGTTAGGTAGGGGAGGCGGGTCGCCCTCTGCCGCTCCGTCTCCTCACCTGTATGGATGACCACTACAACCTCATCGACTCGCCCTCAGCCAGCCACAGAGGGACCAACGCAGACAACCACGGCTACGCGGAGACGGAGAAGGACATCATGACAGTTGTGGCGTGCGATAACATGCTGGAGGAGACCGCGGCGCTGCCCAGTCACCTGTCGCTGGATCGATACGAGCCGGACCACGAGTGCTGCGAGCGAGTGGTCATCAACATTTCAGGGCTGCGCTTCGAGACCCAGCTGAAAACTTTTAACCAGTTCCCGGACACGCTGCTCGGAGACCCGAAGAAAAGGATGCGCTACTTTGACCCACTCAGAAACGAGAGCCATGGAGAAATTCCGCGAGGATGAGGGCTTTATCAAAGAAGAGGAGCGACCGCTGCCAAACCACGAATTTCAGAGACAGGTTTGGCTTTTGTTTGAGTACCCAGAGAGCTCTGGTCCTGCCAGAGGCATTGCTATTGTGTCTGTCTTAGTCATTTTGATTTCCATTGTTATTTTCTGCTTGGAGACCCTGCCTGAGTTTAGGGACGACAAGGACCCGATTACTGTCTCGCCAATTGCGAATGGCACTGGCCCTTTCGTGTCCAGCACTTTCACAGACCCTTTCTTTGTGATCGAGACCCTTTGCATCATCTGGTTCTCTTTTGAACTGCTCGTGCGATTCTTCGCGTGCCCCAGCAAGGCTACTTTTTCCAAAAACATCATGAATATCATTGATATCGTGGCTATTATTCCTTACTTCATCACTCTGGGGACGGAGCTGGCCGAGAGGCAGGGCAACGGCCAGCAAGCCATGTCTCTGGCCATCCTCCGCGTGATCCGTCTGGTGAGGGTCTTTCGCATCTTCAAGCTCTCGCGGCACTCCAAAGGCCTCCAGATTCTCGGCCAGACCCTCAAAGCCAGCATGCGGGAGCTGGGACTCCTCATCTTCTTCCTCTTCATCGGGGTCATCTTGTTTTCCAGCGCCGTCTACTTCGCCGAGGCCGATGACCCTACGTCCAGTTTCAGCAGCATCCCTGATGCTTTCTGGTGGGCTGTGGTTACCATGACTACGGTCGGCTACGGAGACATGCATCCAGTAACCATCGGAGGCAAAATCGTGGGATCTCTGTGCGCCATCGCTGGCGTGTTGACCATTGCGCTGCCCGTACCTGTCATCGTGTCCAATTTCAATTACTTTTATCACCGGGAGACTGACGGGGAGGAGCACGCGCAATACCTCCACGTTGGCAGCTGTCAGCATCTCAACTCCACAGAAGATCTGAAACGGACACAGAGCACGTCCTCCCTCAGTAAATCGGAATATATGGTCGTAGAGGAAGGAATAAATAGCGCTTTCAAACAGCCAAACTACTCCAACCAGAACAATCAAAACTGCGTGAATATTAAAAAGATTTTCACAGACGTGTAAATCATGTACAGTGCCAGACAGTCTTACAGTAATCACCATGATGGCACCGGTGCGAATGCGAGGTGCTGCTGCGTTATTAGGGTACAACGAGGCTAAAAGCCCCCGTTTGAGGGAAAAAGTGTTTTTTTGTTGTTGTTGTTTTTGTTTTTGTTGTTTTGTTTTGTTTTGTTTTGTTTTGTTTTTTTGTTTTTTTGGTCGGGTCCCAAAGTATATGACAGTTGAAAAAAGATTAATTTTTACTGAATATAGTTGGAGATATATATACTTTGTATAAAGTAAATGGTACAAGTAGTTTTTTTTTTTTTTTTTGGTTAAATAAAATTTATAAAGGCAGCTAGAGGGAAGAATTTGTCACCATATGCAAATACTTTTGATATAGCAAGATATTTTTAGAGTAAATTTTAAATACATACGTCAGCAAATGGTGTAGCTATTTTCAGCTTATTTACTGGCTTTTGGCATTTCATGGAGCTACAGTGTAATTGCAGTTAGATTTCATATTGTAACTATAGGAGTTAATATTACTATAGGAGTTAATCCACTTTGCACATATGTAACAAAATGATTCCCTCTCAATTACAAAATACATTTAGTTGCACTACAGGTAATCTGAATTATCATCATTTACCAATTTAACTGAGTTTTTGGCTATTCAACAGGTACTGAAAACTGAAAGTCTTGAGATATATAAAATAATTGTAATGATTTCTATTAGCTACATCAATTTGAAAAAAAAAAAAAAGTATTTTGTTATTGCACACCTTAAGATTCAGAAATCTGAAGAAAAAACTTCAAAATCAGTCTTTTGTCATTGCACACCTAATGAATCAGGACACTTGGAGACAAACAGGTGTTTAGGAAAGTACTTTGGTAGTTTTTGTTGCTATTTAGTGTTTTGAGAGTATGTAAATCACAAGGGCCTTTTACCCCCGGGGGGCCTTTAGATCCGTTGTACCCTACATCTTATGGACAAGTCAGCATGTTACACTAAAGTAAAGCAGGGCGCTTTTTTTGGTGGAAAGGTGCCAAACTCCGATTCACGTGTTGCATTTGTCTACAGCACAAAGGATAAGGTTCAGGTCAGGGACTAAAAAGAAAAAGCACCCATACTGGAAATATTGTGCTCGTAAGCCTGCGTTTGTTATCAGTGTTAACATAATCATCATAATACGTTAGTATTCGCCATATCTTACATTTTGTGGCAAAGTGAAACAACCGAATATGTGTCACTGTTAATGTGAGCAAACTGAAGATAATGCTGTGTTGATCATATGTATTTTGTTGAATATATGGGTGATTCTTCAATTAGGGGAACTAGATGGAAAAAATTAAAATAATAGATTTTAATATGTCTCTTTAATTGCTTTTTCCTAATTGTAAGAGTCCTGAAATGCTAAATTTGCCAGAATTGTCTTATACCCAGACTTTTTTAAGTTCTCTTGTGAAGTAATTTATAAAATGCATTCAAATCAGGGAAATTTTACAAGGAATGAAAAAAAAAAATAAATAAATAAATAAATATATATATATATATATATATATATATTTTTTTTTTTTTTTTTTTTTTTTTCTTTTTTTTTTTTTTTTGTTAATTAAATTGCTATTTATGTGTAAAATTTGCCAATATTTTATAACAAAGAATTACCCCCAATACTACTGTCATTTTTAATTTTTTTTTAATTTTTATTTATTTATTTATTTTTTACTTTTTTCAAGAAAATATTTCTTACAATTAAAGAGTTAAAGATGCATGACAGAATATCATTAATTTTAGGAATTAAGAAGAAATCATGACCTTAGAGTAGATTTATATTAGGTGTCATAACCAAACATTATTATGTGTCGATTTTAATTCTGAAACAATAATGTTTTTGTATTTTTATTAATTATGGTAATTGGTTCATAACTGACTTAAAACTTTTTTTCTTAAGGCCATCTGATCTGTATTCCACGATAATTAATATAAATTAACAGATTTCAAAAAGTGCCCCTAATTGAAGAATCACCAAAACATCTCAGTGCAGACTTCATTTAAACGCAATGAATGTGGGAAAAAAAAACAATACGTTTTGTTAATAATGTAATCAAAACTTTTTGTGTCTATTGAATCAGACTTGCTTGGACCAAATCAAGTTGTGCGGAAATGTAGTCATCTACAGATTATGTAAAACTCAAATCACGTCTAGCCTAAAAATACCGCGTTCGTGATTTCCCTCAAAGTGAGACGTCACAGCGCTTCTAGATTCTGGGGGGGAAATAAGAGGAAGCATCTGAAAAGGTGGCTCGGATCGGGGGGGGAAAGCACGTCGGACTCATCGCCTCCACGGAATGGGAGACTACTAGATCAGAGACTAAAAGACTGAGAGTTCACGCCTTGAGTCCGCCTTGTGATGCAGTCTCCATGGCGACTACAGTTTCCTGGGTAACCCCCGTTAATGTTACCATGACATCCTCCCCCGTTGTCAGAGCAACGCTCCAGATGGTTCACAAAGCCTGACTGGCAAAATAGAGCGTGAGAATTGCCATCAGAAAAGGATCTCGATCCTTTATTGGATGTATCTCTAACATTTTACAGCCTTGTTCTAGCATTTAAAAATGATGTAAAACAGCTTCTGCAAATAATTTGGATAACCCTGGGTTTGAACCATCCAGAGCGGATGCACTACCACATATTTCCCTTTTTTTATTCTTTTACAAACAACTGAATGTGTTGCATGTGCAAAATGGTTGATATTGACAAAACAGACCGAAAAGCATGCTGTGCATGCAAAATGCATGCATGGCTTCAGTGTATGAAGTAGGTTGTGGTGGATTGTTATTGTTGCCTGTGGCTCGCTTGCTTTCTCTTTGTAGCTGTCAAAGCGTGATTGTGTATAGGTTATGGGCTCACTCAGGCGTTCTCTATTTGGTTCTCCTGTGGAGAAGACAGGACGAGAGGTGCAGCGTGAGCTGATTACCGGAGGTTTCACGCTGACGCTCCCGTTGACGGGTGTTAGAGGCCGCGCAGCAGTCCGCCAGACACTTTCCAAGCGCTCAGTCAGAGACAATCATTCTCAACCTGTAGACCTGTGCACTTCACTCACAGTCATCTGCGCTCTCCGCCCTAGTCGTCATTTCACACTACCTACAAATGAGCAGCAACAGCAGACAAGCATGGCTGTTATTAAATTCATTCATAAAGAAACAAATTATTTTTAAATCAAAACAAATCTACATGTAATTTATTGCTCAATTGAATCTAATTACATGTACACTTTCATAACACCAGATATGTGATGCTTATTTGACTGGTATGAATCAAATGTGACCCTGGACCACAAAACCAGTCATAAGGGTCAATTTTGTGAAACTGAGGTTTATACATCATCTGAAAGCTGAATAAATAAGCTTTCCATTGATGTATGGTTTGTTAGGATAAGACAATATCTGGCCGAGATACAACTATTTGAAAATCTGGAATCTGAGGGTGCAAAAAATCTAAATATTCAGAAAATCACATTTAAAGTTGTTCAAATGAAGTTCTTAGCTATGCATATTACTAATCAAAAAATAAGTTTTCATATATTTACTGTAGGAAATTTACAAAATATCTTCATGGAACATGATCTTTACTTAATATCCTAATGTTTCTTGGCATAAAAGAAAAATCAATCATTTTGACCCATACAATGTATTGTTGGTTATTGCTACAAATATACCCGTGCTACTTATGACTGGTTTTGTGGTCCAGGGTTACAAATAGGTACTTGCTGACTTGTTGCTCAGTGCTGCCACCAAGTGACGCGTTCATGCAACAGAACAATCACTGCTCTGTTGACAAAAGTATTCCTGTGCAAAGCTGGGAAAGCCAGGTTTAACTTTGCCATCTAGACCCTAGAAAGAACTTAAAATTCATTTAACATGAAATATCTGGCAACAATGCTATTTAGATGCACTAAATGCTTTTATTTGTCTAATGCAGGGGTTTTCGATCTTTTAGATGCCATGAACCCCCAAATGTGATCTAACTTGTTTGAGGGACCCTCATGCTGAAACTTAAAAGGCATATATATAGTTTTTTGTATAGAGAGCCTATTTATATTGTGGAAAATTAATATTATTAATATGTCTACACTGTAAATAATTTTCACCTATTTCAACTTTACCTATTTCAACATATAACCTGAACTTAAGCTCAGTTGCTACAAGTCTAAACAACTTGGTCGTACAAGTCATTTGAACGTAAATTACTTTAAGCCATCATTTTTACAGAATAAAATAATATTTGGAAAATGTTTAACTTCTATTAAGCTACAATTATTATATTGTATTTCTATTAATAATACGACTGAACTGTTAAATTTACTATTGATTAATTAATTTACTTATTTATTTGCTTTTTCTGTATTTATTAGAATATATATATATATATATATATATATATATATATATATATATATATATATATATATATATATATATATATATATATTAACATGATATAGCCTATACATACAATTATTTATTTATTGCTTTTTTTTTCTTTTTTCTTTTTTTTTTTACCATGTTTTTCTCTTAAACCCCCTAGCAGTCCCTTGTGGCCCCCTGGTCTAATGTATGTGGAAAAAAAACTATCGAACTAAATTCAGCCCAATTTATTGTTCCCTCCATCCTTAGATCTTTAAACTGTTTTTCCGTCTCTCTGAAACATTCAAGCATTCCTGTGACTAGGAAGGGCTCGTCTGTGATCAGCTGTGAAGGATGATTTCTTATTATAGTGTATGTGTGTTCATTTGGTGCCTGTGCTGACTCTCACATTTGCTAGCTGTTATATCCGAGGTGTTAACATAGAGAGCTTGCTGTCTGAGTTGTTGTGGCTTGCATGACACCTCTCAAAATTCAGGGTGACATCTTCATCCTAAGACTCACGAGTCCATTAACTCTTTCCTAAAGGGTGCTTATAACTGTGCCTTCTTCGACAAAGTTAACTGCCTTTTGTGTTTCTCTCAAGGAAACAACCTGGATGTCTGTTCACTGGAATTCTGGAGTTTGCTGACAACGGATATTAGGCTATTATGACAAACTGAAAAATCCTTGTGACGTACTCCAGAACAATGAAGACAAAAGGATTTAGAAGGTAAACTTCTTGTACTTTTTCTGGATATTGTTTTGCTATCCAACATTATTGATGTGCACTTAAATGCAGATGATTCTTAGCATAACTGTTTAAACCTAACTGTTCGCATACAGTATGCTGTTAAAACAAGAAAAGTTAAAACCTTTAACTTTAATTTAATGCATTTATATCAAATACACTATCAAGTCTCTTTATTTGATCAAAAATACAGTAAGAAATGTTATATTTTGAAAAATTATTCCAATTTAAAATAACTGTTTCGCTGTGTTAATATATGTTAAAATGTAATTTATTCCTGTGATCAAAGCTGAATTTTCAGCATCATTACTCCAATCTTCAGGGTCACATGATCCTTCAGAAATCATTCTAATTGCTTCTCAACAAACATTTCTTATAATTATCAGTGTTGAAAACAATTGTACAGTGCTTCATATTTTGTGGAAACTGTGATATATATATATATATATATATATATATATATATATATATATATATATATATATATATTTAGGAGTCTTTGATGAATAGAATGTTCAAAAGAACAGCACTTATTTTAAATAGAAATTGCTCGTAGCATTAAAAATGTTTTTAATTTCACTTTTGATTAATTTTATGCATCCTTACTGAATAAAATTATTAATTACTTTTTACGTAATAGGAGTTAATAAAAAAGCATAATATATATAGGGCATGTAGATGTTGTTTTATTTCTGTCCAGATGGATGCTGTTATATTGGCATTTCTGTTGTGGAAGATAAATGGGTTATTTGGCATGAGATTGTATTGTGGTGAATGAAATGTATTTATGCATGGTACTGATTTGCAGATGAAATGCCCTTTGCCCTGCAGAGTGAAAAAAAAATAACCTCTAATCTAACCTAATTCACATTAGATTAATATACAGTCATTTCAGGGAAACACATTTCAGATGGTGCAGAAAAAAAAAGTGCTGTTATACAAACCGGATCCATCAGAGCTTTGGCCGATTTCAGTTTGAATCCAAGTTTCATCCTTTCAGTCCCATTTCAGATTATCTGGCTACTCTTTACAATACTATGAATAAAACAAAACAAAATATGTATTGTTAAGTTTTTTTTTCCACAAACGTATTAAGCAACACAACTGTTTTCAATACTGATAATAATAAGAAATCAAATCAGCATATTAGAATGATTTCTGAAGGATCATGTGACACTGATGACCAGAGCAATGTCTGCTGAAATTCAGCTTTGTCATCACTTAAATAAATTATATTTTAAAATATATTCAACTACACAACAGTTATTTTAAAATATAATAATATATCACAGTATTTTTCCTGTATTTTTTGATCAGAAATGCAGCATGAGAGCATGAGAGACTTTTTTTTAATGTCAAAAATATTAATGTGTAAAAAAAAAAAATTCTTACCTGCCCAAACTATTGAACAGTAGTGTGTGCCATGAAAAGATGAACAAACTACACGATTAACAAAACATTTCTACTTAACATTTTGTATTAATGATTTATTATTGACAACAAACATAAATATTTATAGCGTTTATGAATCATGCACAGGTCATATCATAAATGCCTTTCAAACAAAATAAGTGTCAGATCAAATTCTGGAGGTGCCAGATTCATATCCGAACTGTTCTGGCACAAATTACGCCCTTTAGGTGTACGATTTCAAGACCTTTTTCATTTTATAATATGAAAAAAAATATAAATTGATGCCCTTTTACAGATAATTATGCATACACGAAAGGTTTTGTTTACTTAACCTTGAAGGCTCCAGTAAATAGAGCAGAATCTTTTCTTTTATGCTTGTAATCCTGCCTTGATTCTTAAAGCTCTCGGCGTTGTTGTGTTACTGGAGCAATTTACCACCGTATTTGTTTTAGGTGTGTGTGTTTGCACTCAAAACGTGTTAATAATCTCCTCTAGTCATCTCGCACTCGCTCTAGAGTGATATAACTGTTCTATCATTGTCACCGGAGGTGCCGTGTCTGCTTCAGTTCATTAATTAGCCAGAGACAGAGGTCGACTGAAAGGGAGAGTGAGATAACCGTGACAGAGACACATTATAATGCAAAGCTGCGCTCAGGTAGGCTGTATAATAAATAAAAGTCTTTCAGCTTGAAAGATGTGTTTTCCTCTCACTTGAGCGTGTGAGTAAACTGCTTCATTTCATCTGTCACATTCCAGCAGCGTAATACATGCATGTGTCTGTTTCTGCAGGCTTCGGGGGAGATCCACGCAGTGCCTAGGACTGACGACCAATAGAAACGTAGGCGTTAACCTTTCTGCTACCAAAACAGAACTGAACTCACCTACAAATGACACAGAAGATGCCCGCATATCTCTACTGCCAATTTCCATTTATGTCTGGCTGAATCACCGTGAACTGCAACACTCCAGAAGTGGCCTTTTTTGGGGTAAATTCTGCAGGTTCACATTTAATACGAAGAAAGCAATACGAAGAGAACTGAACTGTTGAACTGTTGGACATGAACTGTTGGATCATCTACGAGACCGCTGCCAGATATTAATCAAGCTGTTTTCTGGTGTCCATCATGTATTTACAGTTTAGCTGTTGTTGTGCCAGATGTGAGAACTATGTGGAAACGAAATCTTTCTTGCTCTTTGACCATATAAATAGTCGGAAAGATATTTTGTCTCATATTGCCTATATAATCGAATGATGGAGTCACCATTCTGATGTACTTCATTGCATATACTCTCTAGAAAGGTATTTAAGACACTTAAGAAACTTAAAAATGTGTGAATGTCACTGCATTAGAACAAAATATCAAACCATGCACACTCTTCAAGCAAAAGATGTCGCAAAAATATGTTTCTTAGGTTTTAAATGATAAAATAATAGATGAACTGTTCAAAACTCAGTTTTCAACTACAAATGGAAAACTTTGTGCTTTGGCTGTTCATTTACATGACAGCATTTCAGGGGGCCTGAAAACACTAAAAATGCACATTTTTGAAAACAATACCTACAAAAAACATGAATTTGTAAAATTGATGACGTCATGCACATGCACATTACATGTTCAGTCTATATGTGACCCTGAACGACAAAACCAGTCTTAAGTCGCATGGGTATTTGTAGCAATAGCCAACAATACATTGCCAAATGTATTGTCTTTTATGCCAAAAATCATTACGATATTATGTAAAGATCATGTTCCATGAAGATATTTTGTAAATTTCCTACTGTAAATATATTAAAACTTAATTTTTGTTTAGTAACATGCATTGCTAAGGACTTAATTTGGAAAATATTAAAGGCAATTTTCTCAACATTTTGATTTTTTTTGCACCCTCAGATTCCAGATTTTCAAATAGTTGCATCTTGGCCAGATATTGTCTTATCCTAACAAACCATGCATCAATGGAAAGCTTATTTATTCAGATTTCAGATTATGTATAAATATCAGTTAAAAAGAAAATTGACTCTTATGACTGGTTTTGTGGCCCAGGGTGCACATATATATATATATATATATATATATATATATATATATATATATATATATATATATATATATATATATATATATATATGTATGTATGATAGTGCATAGTGTTTCTTCACAAAGTGACGTCGCCAACTACTGGCTTGGCATGCATAATACAGCCTTTTTAGTCATTTTCATGGATCCGTGTGAAGGGGCATCATTTTGACAACGTTGTCATCTGTACACAAGACAAAGGAAAACTTTTCAGATTTTAGTACATGTTGTGTATACATACTCAAAAAGTACTGGAAACTTTCTGGTTAAACAGTATTAATTAATCATTGTTGTAGACCTTTTGTAGCTCCGCTCCTTTTCAGCACTACACTCGTTGTCCTCTGTCTTCCGTTTGCAGCGTGAAGGTAAGGTCATACGAAATTATAAATGAGCCGCTAATTTTAAAATCTTCCTGGTTTACTGACATTTAATATCCGCTTCAAACATTACAATGCACGTGATAACTTTTGTTAACTCTACAATAAGTAAATCCAACTCACCAGCTAATTACTCTACAAAAGCTATACTATAGCTCTACCGCAAAACCCGAAGTTCAAAGACAACATTGTAAAAATGGCTGTGTGTATTTGTTTCTCTAATGCATAAGATCTAAAGTTGGCCTTAATGTGATGATCTACACCTGTTGTTACTCCACTAGGCCTGTGTGAACTTAAGGAGAAGTGACTTCATACATCCACTAAAAATCACAACACCTGTTGACTAAACATTGCGCAAAAAATGGCTTGTTGTGTGTGAGAGAGAGAGAGAGAGAGAGAGAGAGAGAGAGAGAGACAGACAGACAGACACACACACACACACACACACATATATATATATATATACACAGTATATGAAATCACAAACCTGACACCTGGTTGTGCAACAGGCCTTTACAAAAGTGCTGAACTTAAAAGTCACACAGTTTTTTGAACATCATACAATATTACAGACAGAACACCAAGCAATCTTTTCACATCCCTCATAAACAACATTTGAACATCTAAGCTCAAATGTGGAAGACTAAATATTTGTTTTATCAAGCACCAGAGTACAACTGAGTAGCATTTGGCCCCTAAAGAGTCACTGAGTGAGTCTGCTAGTTTCAGATCTACAGCGGTCCCATATGGTTGGGATTTAGCCAGAACAACCCACAGAGCCTCAGAACTGCATGATTTCACACGAAACAGAGAACATATTTTGTTGTACACAACATTACCACTTTATGCTGCATCATGTCGTGAATTAATCTGAGAAATATATAAACTATAGGCAGAATTGCTTAATGGCTTAATGCAGAAACCGATGTCTTCAACCAAGCTAAACTTCCTAGTTGAACATGAGAAGGTAAAAGAAGAATGGATTTATAAAGCAGTATTTATATAAAAATCCAAGCCCAACAACATGTTGACCACTCAGAACACCCTAGCTACCACATACCATAGCAACACCTTAGCAACCACCTAGACACAACCTTGTGATGACCAAGAACACTCTAGCAACCATATACTTCTAGCAACCATATACACTCTAGCAATCATCCATACAGAACACCCTAGTAGCCGCCTAGAAACACCCTAGCAACCACCTGGAAACACCCTAGTCACCAACAAATACACCCTAGCAACCACATATGGTAGAAACATCTCAGCGACCTCCCAGAACACCCTAGTAAACACGTACTTTAACAACAACCTAGCGATCCCAGAACACCCAAATGAACACCCTAGCAACCACATACCAAATCAACACCCAAAGCAACCACCTAGCAACACCATAACGACCATCCAAAACACTCTAGCAACCACTTAGTAAGACTCTAGTAACACCCAGAACACCCTTGCAACCATTTATTGTAACAACATCTAAGCAACCACCCAGAACTCCCTAACAACCACATAACAAAGCAACACCCAAAGCAACTACCTTGCAAAACCGTAATGACCACCCAAAACAACCTAGCAACCACCTAGTAAGACTTTAGTAACACCCAGAACACCCTTGCAACCACATACTGTACTTTAGCAACAACCTAACAAACACCCAGAACACCCTCGCAAACATATAGTATACCGTAGCAACAAAGCAACCACCTAGCAACCAATCACAACACCCAAGCAACCACATACTAAAGCAACACCCAAAACAGCCACCTAGCAACACCATAACAACCACCCAAAACATCTTAGTAACCACCTAGTAAGACTCTAACAACCACCCAGAACACCCTAGCAACTATTTATCATAGCAACATCCAAGCAACCACCTAACAACCAACCAGAACACCCTAGCAACCACATACCAAAGCAACACCCAAATCAACCACCTAGCAACACAATAATAACCACCCAAAAAAACCTAGCAACCACCTAGTAAGACTCTAGTAACAACCAGAACACTCTTGCGCATACTTTAACAACAACCTAACAAAAACCCAGAACACTCTAGCAACTACATACCGTGGCAACACCCTTGCATTGACCCAGAATACCCTAGAAAACACATATCATAGAAAAACCCCAGTGACCTCCCAGAACAACCTTGCAAACACATAACTTAGCAACAACCTAGCAACCACCCAGAACACCCTAGCAACCACATACCAAAGCAACACCCAAAGCAACCACCTTGCAACACAGTAATGACCACCCAAAACACCCTAGCAACCACCTAGTAAAACTTTAGTAACGCCCAGAACACCCTACCAACCATATACTTTAGCAACAAACAAACACCCAGAACACCCTAGCTACCATTTATCATAGCAACATCCAAGCAACCATCTAGCAACCAACCAGAGCCCCCTAGCAACCACATACCAAAGCAATACCCAAATCATCCACCTAGCAACACCATAACAAAAACCCAAAAAACCCTAGCAACCACCTAGTAAGACTCTAGTAACAACCAGAACACCCTTGCAACCGCATACTTTAACAACAACCTAACAAACACCCAGAACACCCTAGCAATTACATACCATGGCAACACCCTAGCATTGACCCAGAATACCATAGTAACCACATATTGTAGAAAAAACCCAGTGACCTCCCAGAACACCCCTCCAAACACACAACTTAGTAACAACCGAGCAACCACATACCAAAGCAACCACCTAGCAACACCATAACAACCACCCAAAACACCCTAGCAACCACCTAGTAAGACTTTAGTAACAACCAGAACACCCTTCCGACCACATAATGTACTTTAGCAACAACCTTACCAACACTAATAACACCCTAGCAACCATTCATCATAGCAACATCCAAGCAACCACATAGCAACCAACCAGAACACCCTAGCAACCACCTAGCAACACCATAACGACCACCCAGTGCATCCAAACAACCACATACCATCGAAACACCCTAGCAACCACTTAGTAACAACCTAGTGACCAAACAGAACATTCTAGCATGGTGGTATTGAGTTTTGCAAGAACCTCACACATTTTTTTTTTTTTTTAGAAAACATACCCACCTTTATATTCTTGATGCTGATCACCAGTGTTGGGCACGTTACTTTAAAAAAGTAATTAGTTATAGTTACTAGTTACTTCTCACAAATAGTAACTGAGTTAGTAACTGAGTTACATCATTATAAAAGTAACTAATTACCAGGGAAAGTAACTATTGCGTTACTTTAAAAAAAAATGTTCAAAGCTTATGTTTGTAAAATGGCACAGTATTTTATTTTTTTTTTGAATATCTGACACTTAGCATCAGTCAGTCAAGCATTATAATATGATATGATATTATGATAATTTAGCATTACATGATGATAGAACTTTAGTAATTAGAATAATCATGAATGAATGCATATTTGTCATGTTGACTAAACTTAGGACTGGTGGTGGTGCTGCTTAAGATATTGTTTGTCATTTAGTGTTTCTATAAAAAAGGGAGAAAAACTGAAAATAATTTTGTTAAGATAACAAAACTACTACGAATTCTACTACTAATAACAATATAAAACGCGCTAAGGATTAATGAGCTGTTGTCGTTTGCGCATTAGTTCTGCCCACTGGCAGAGAAACCGGCAGTTCTTGAAAACTGTCTCCGTTATGACAGGAAAATACAACAAAGAATATCATTTACATATAGCACGTCAATTCTGCATGTTATATAAGACTCTCTCTCTGTAACTTTCTTTGCGCGTGTGAGACAAAGCGACGGCGAGATGTGCGCCTTCACGCTAGAGTTTACGGTACGTCAAATACAGCTACACTGCGCATCCATTCAGATAAACTGAAAAATAAAATGATAGTAATATTATAATATACTATAGTAACGCCGCATTTTATTGTCAGTAACGGTAACGGCGTTGTAACGAGGGAAACAGTAATTCGTTTGATTACTCGTTACTGAAAAAAATAACGCCGTTAGTAACGCCGTTTATTTATAACGCCGTTATTCCCATCACTGCTGATCACTGTCTAAAATTGTGTAAAAATAAGGAAGCAGAACATATTTCTGTGCATGTATTAAATCTTTTTTACAGTAGAGAAATAGGTATCCTCTAACAGTAAAGGACATGGGGATGTTGTTGAGTGTACAGAGACCTCAGCAGGTGTATTCCCAGTAGTTATGTGTATATGTGATAACAAGATCCTCCTTCACTGCTTGAACGAAACAGCTGAGCCCCAGCACTCTCACCAGGGGGCCAGATGAGGCATGTTACATGTGTGTTTGCGCACACAAGCATACGTGCCCTCCACAAAGCCTGGGGTCTTCCCCCTCTTCCCCTCTCTCTCTTTTCCGCTCCACCATTCACATCCCTGAAGAGTGTCATTCTAGCACTGCAGTAACTCTCTCCAACAGGCTATTAAACCGCTGCAGATTGGACCGTACGATAACCACTTTAAAAATAAAAGTTCTGAGAGTTTAAAACCCCTCTGGCCATATATAAAAGTTGTGTGCTTATCACATTCAGTCAAAACAGCCATTTGATCTGTTATTTAATTTTATGCCACTTTGTTACCATTATGTTATGGTTCATAAGCGTAGCAGCATACAGTGGTCGTTAATCTCCCTCCAACGTTAGCGAGTGAATCTCTTCCAAGTTTCACTCCATAATTAAAGACATTTTACATTACAAAATATTTTACTTATTAAACTCGAGTCTATTTTAGGATCATTAATTCTCATTACTGTACTTGAGGTTTTTTGTCCAATTATTTTCAACGGTTATGATTCATTAGATTATTATTTAAAAAAAGTAAAACAGTACTGTTACACAATCATTTTTATCAGCATAGATTAAAGACAGTACTAGTAATACTTCTATAATTTTGTTTAATTCTTATTGCATTACATGTTTTGAAAATGTGGCTAATTATGATGCAAAAATATTGTCATAATGCTAAATCATATCATAATCTTGGTCTGGTCGTTGAACTTTCAGTTGTAAGTTAATATTAACTTTAAGACAGTTCCTTATTATGGAGCTACATCAAAAAGACATTTTTAACAAAAAAGACATTTTTTTGTTAACATGGAATTTCATTTTCCAGGGTGTCACAGACAATGGTATTTATGGCTGTCGGCTCAGCAAGAAATGGAGTGTGAAATTGAAGGGAGACTCCAAGAGAACATTACAGGGTTTGCCCTTGATGATACTGTACACTGAGAGAACAGAGCAAAGACTTTATGATCCATGAGATCCGAAGATAACAGAAGAAAAAAACTTTACTTGAAATGAAAGGTTGTGGTCCTATAATAAACCACAGGAACAGAAGGTCAATACTGACCAGTATGATAAAAGATAAACAGGAAAATAGCTTCAACATTGAGAAAAGTGAATGTCAGAAAAAGGAAACTCTTCAAAATGGTTTCATAAGGAGGCATTACTCACTTCTGTCTGTTAGAGGTGAACCATTATCAAGAATACAGAAGATATTGAACAAAAATTGCTAAAAAGTTTTAAATATTCGATAATTGACAATTTCACACACACTCTCACACACACACGCACACACACACATTATACTTTAAATATACTGTATCTTAATTTTAATTATATTATGAATTTATGAATATTTAAATTATTTACTACAATAAACGAAATATATAAAAATTTACAATAAGGTTCTATTTGTTAACCGCATTAGTTTACATGAACTAACAATGAAAAATACTTCAGAAGCATTTATTAATCTTAATGTTAATTTCAACATTTACAAATACATTATTAAAATCAAAAGTTGTATTTGTAAATATTATTTAATAGACCTCAGTTAACATGAACTAACAGTATTTTTTAATGTAAATTTTTTAAGATTGATAAACACTGTAAGAAATATATTGCTCTTCGTTAGTTAATGTTAGTTAATGCATTAAATTTAGAGTTCACTAAAAGGACCTTATTGTAACGTTACCACATGTTAAATGTTTACATTATGCATAAAATATAAATGAACTTGATGTGGTTGCTAAGGTAAGCTGAGTGGTTGCTAGGGCATTGCAAGATACCTGCTAAGGTGTTTTGGTTGACTGCTAAACAGTGGCCCAAAATAAAAGAACCAGCCTCTAAGTCTTTTATGTTGTGGTCCGTAGATACAGTTTGGGTCTCCTCTTCAATGATTTTGTTTCAGAAATTTTATTATCTGGCAATCAAAAATAAATACAAGTGAAAGTACATCTGATTGCTGATTGGACAAGGTATTATTATTGTACAATCTGAGGTACTATCATGTAGTTAGCAAAAATAGCGCTGGATGATAATGTGCCAAAGCTTAATACTTAAGGCTCGGGGTTTGTTCGAATCACTAACCTTAAGAATGAGCAGTTATAACAGGGATGCTTAGAAAGCACAGCTAATCACTGGTTATTAAGTACAATCACCTTACTTCATGAGGATGTCCATTAAATGCTGAGTTATGCCTTTCTTTCCACCTCAGTTGTGGATCACTTAGAAGAGCCTCCAGGCATGACATCACATCTGTGGCCCAACGGCAGTGTTTCCTCAGTCTGTGTGATGTCATCACAGCTCTCATCTCCTCCAATCTGCCTGCGGAGGGGCTCTAGGTGCCTGTCGCCATAGTAACAAGAGGAGCACCATCCAGCGATGGCAGAATGTAACAGTATATGTTGGCTTTCACAGTCTAGTTTTATTCACAAAACAGTGTCTCGACGGTAGTATGAATGTGATTTTAAGGTGACTGGACACTGGATATCATAAGGTGTATTTTATGGGGTTGAATCAACTATTCCATTATTTACAGGAGATTTGTTTCTTATCTCAATTTCATGCAATCAGATGAGTCATAATGTCATTATCCTCACTGGTGTGTGTGTGTGTGTGTGTGTGTGTTGCTGCAGGTTGAGCTGGATCTGCTGCAGTGACTAAATGACCTTGAGCTGCTTCAGGCTCTTGGCTTCCTGCCACTGTCTGCTACCTCCTGCCTCAAACTCAAGCAGTGCTGAAAAAAAAAAGCAGGATCATTTAGACCAGAAGATTTATGAAATTATGAATTATTAAATTTTAGCTAAATTTGTTAGAAATGTAATTCTGGACCTTTTTTAAATTTGGAAACAAGCATAAAGCCTGCTGCATAAGAATCAATCAATATGATCACTGTACTTCTTGCAAATCAGTAGCTCAGTTCCAATCCCTTTTTTTATTTGGCTATTACTTTAAAAAATATTGGATTGAACCATCAAGATTAGAAACATCCAAAATGTACATAAAAACCGTATTCACCCACTTGAGGTGGATATTTTTTATTCAGTAAAAGAAGTGTGCATAAATTAAGATGGAAACACATTTACTGAATAAATTCCTATATGCATGCTTTTAATCCACTCACTGAAAGATCACATTTGTGTACTGATTTGTTCAGTGATCATTTCTACAGATTACATGTCATTACATCAAGGTAGACTTTTATCTGTTATGCAAGTTTTATACCTATGTGTCAATGAATTGATTTGTTAAAAACTGCATCGTTTGCTACTGAAACGAGCCTTGTATGCTCTATTAAAATGAATGTCAACAGATCCACTTAGAGAATTAAAAATTAACAAAACAGCTCTATGTTTTGTCCTCCATTGTGTGAGCTGACTGACATGATGTGACTGAATAGTCTACTCAGATGACTGGCTGCAATAATATTTAGCATGCTAGCAAATATGAAGTTTATCTAAACTTCATTTTAAATTTTTTTTTTTTTTTGCATGAATTGAAGTCATAACCTTAATGGAAACATAGCTACACTGTTTTAAAAAATCAAAGTGGAAAATACTATTTCAGTCCTTTTACTTCAAATTTCTGAGTGAATTTTTTTCTACACCATTTTTTCAGTGTAATAGCAATGGATTTGGATACACAGTACAATTAGTACAATGTAAAAAGACAATTTTACTGTATGCTTTCCAATGTTTATCACATCCAACACAGACCATATTAGTTTCGACATATTCTGATCTTTTAAACAAATAACCTTAAAACATTTATTTAAGTTCATTTTTTTTAAAGCCTCACTAACATCTACACTGACAGAAAAATCTGTTTTTCTCTGCATCATTCTATTAAAGCAATAACTTGGTCCAATAAATCACTCCTGGTCTTGCTCTACAACACAAAACACAACACAGACAGGACAGGACAGGACAATCTTTTTAATGGCCTTAAAAGCTTTTCCTTACCACTCTTCTTAACTACTATACATTGACCAGATTGTCCTTTGTGACTGAACTTGAATATTTTTGTGACCGTGAGTGTACCTCCAGATTGACCCAAGATCAATAGGGTTTGGCTCACGCTTGCATTTTCTCTCTGGCTAGTCTTAAACACACATCTCACCCAAGCACAGAATTACACTGACCTCTCAGTTTTAATTAAAGAGTGTGAGCTAATGCAAGTCAAAGTGCATGAACACTCTTTTGTATTGGCTTCTCTCATGAATAATGGCTGAGCTGTCAGAGAGATTTCCTGTACGTGTGTGTGTGCATGATTGACATTCAAGCTCTGGCTGTAAAACAAACAGCCTGTCACAAAGCCCTCAGCACAATTTGTATTCAGAATCATTCCTTGAAAGCACAGAATTCCACCAATGAAATTAAACAAATAATTAATTTTCCATGACATCTAGCTTAATCATTTGTACATCAAATGTTAAATGCAACAAATTTACATTAATTAATCAAATTTCCCAGTGAATGCATGAACTGAAAGTTGACACTCGTGTCATAAAGGTGCCAAAGGAAAAGGTGCTGCAAATGGCCAAATCTGTTGCTTTTGTTAGAAGGAAGACAATTAATTTGTTTTGTTTTCTGTCTTTGATTTTCATGCCTCAACATTCAGATCCAATCAGTTTAAAAATGCCACAGATTGATGGACAGAAAGAAAGGTCAAAATTTACTTTAAAGCTGTTGGGAATACTGCAATACTACAGTTTGTGCAGTATACAGTATAAATATTGTGCATAGTTTTAGATTTGCAGCATGCATGGAATACACACATAACCTATAGTAGGCTATATCACATTGGTGCATCATTGCATACTAATTCCACGATTGGACTAGTATAGTGTGCAGTATTCAGTAAACAGTACACTAGCAGTATTTCCTTGGAATCAAAATATAGTACATACAATGCTAATAAATATTTATTTGCAATAAAAACTCACCCAGAAAAAAAAAACAGATCACATTTTAAGGAAAAATAAAAGCATTAGCCTACTGTAAAAAAAAAAAAAAAAAATTAAATTAAAAAAATTAAAAAAAACACGAGACATTTTTTGATATTTTAATGTGGGTATTTTATTTATTTATTTATTTATTTATTTATTTTGTATTTACTGAATTAATGAAGAACTTCTTGACTTCTTGATGAATTTAAGGTTAGGGTTCTTTGAGTTTGATTATTCTCAGTTTAGAGGTCCTACCCATCAGATGCACTGCATACTGTCTAGGTAAATAAATACACACATGGAGACATAGATTTGAAGTTTTTAAAACATCAAATTTGGCCACTACAGCAACTGTGAGAGACAATAACATGAAGACATAGCAGTGACACACAAAACAGTAAAATAATGCTATAATAACCTTAAATGCAAAATACACTCAAACGAACAAAAATCAGAGGTATCAGAATCTGAACTACAATCTATGGAAGTGTAATGACTCACACAGGAAATGGGAATGCTTTAATAGAGAGAGAGAGAGAGAGAGAGAGAGTGAGAGAGAGAGAGAGAGAGATTTTAACATTGTACTGGTATACTGCTTTGTTAAATATTATATAGTTAAATTTTTATTTCTAAAAGCAGTTTTACATAATTTTACACTAAAATTAAATGTACTGTCTATTCTGTAGAATATTGTGTGATTTTGTACCATATGTGTTAAGGTAATTTACAGTTTACATTTAACATGTTTTACTCTAGCATTCGTTCTTTTTTTGTCATCACATTAGGCTATAATAACCTTCAGGCAGGCCTTGTTCTACTAAGCACCCTCGAAATAAAGCAAGAGAACCACAGCTGAAGCTGTAATAATATCATTGGTCAAATTTGGCAAACAATACAGCAGCCTATGTATTTGTGGTGGCTTCAGATGTTTCTATTTACAACGTTTCCGACTTCAGTCATTGGCTTCCAGCTATTTTAGCTGTACAAAACAGCTCGTTCTGCTGCTTGATATTGCAAACTGGTGTTTCTTATCATATTATTTTAATGCGTCTTCACTCTGGAATGTAGCATAAACAATTTTACAGTTTACTGTGCTTTGTTATTCTTCTCCTCGCTTCCCTATAGCAGCTAATGAAGCGGAAGTCTCGCACATTCACAAAAAACAGCTTACTTCCACCTTACTTCCGCGTTGAAAAATAAGTTAGGTAAAACTTGTTTTTCTGGCACACACGCTGTAAAGTTTCGGGAATTATAGTGGGATTCTCTCTCAAAATAGCAATGATTGACATAGCTCTAAACATAGCAATGGACAGGATAACAATAAATGTGAAAATATATGTGCATTAAGTCTGGAGAACCCTCCACTAATTTCAGAAGCACCCTCAGTGATTTAATTCTGGAAACATCACTCGTGATGCGTCCCCTTTAAACTGCCCACTCTGCGGATAAAGTGAGGAGTGGTAGCGCGGACGGAGCGCGTGTCTATAATCCAGAAGTCTTTTGGTATGCACAGCAACGATTGACTGCAGATTCCATTTAACGCTTTAACTAACTGACTAATGGCTTGTTGCGTGAACATAATGCAACAACTACTGAGACGTCGGCAAGCGAGGTAGACAGACAGGTAGGAAGAGATTCGAGACGTCTGTCCCTGCAGACTTCTTATGTATGATGTTCTGCATCTGTTCCCATGTCAACATGACATCGTGATAGAATTTGCGTTTATTCTGTATCAGTGGAGAAAGTGGTAAGGTGCAGCTGTCACATACAGGATCCTTTTCTTGATTCAGCAGACTGATTCAGTCAAATTAAATGAAATCTTTGGCGAATAAAACATTGATATACAACTTTAGCTTCTTTAGTGATGCATTTCATAGTGATAATGTTATGACTTAGCCTATCATTAAGGGGACATGTCTTTGCAATATAGCTATACAGGTGCATCTCAATAAATTAGAATGTCGTGGAAAAGTTCATTTATTTCAGTAATTCAACTCAAATTGTGAAACTCGTGTATTAAATAAATTCAGTGCACACAGACTGAAGTAGTTTAAGTCTTTGGTTCTTTTAATTGTGATGATTTTGGCTCACATTTAACAAAAACCCACCAATTCACTATCTCAACAAATTAGAATATGGTGACATGCCAATCATCTAATCAACTCAAAACACCTGCAAAGGTTTCCTGAGCCTTCAAAATGGTCTCTCAGTTTGGTTCACTAGGCTACACAATCATGGGGAAGACTGCTGATCTGACAGTTGTCCAGAAGACAATCATTGACACCCTTCACAAGGAGGGTAAGTTACAAACATTCATTGCCAAAGAAGCTCGCTGTTCACAGAGTGCTGTATCCAAGCATGTTAACAGAAAGTTGAGTGGAAGGAAAAAGTGTGGAAGAAAAAGATGCACAACCAACCGAGAGAACCGCAGCCTTATGAGGATTGTCAAGCAAAATCGATTCAAGAATTTGGGTACACTTCACAAGGAATGGACTGAGGCTGGGGTCAAGGCATCAAGAGCCACCACACACAGACGTGTCAAGGAATTTGGCTACAGTTGTCGTATTCCTCTTGTTAAGCCATAGACAACGTCAGAGGCGTCTTACCTGGTCTAAGGAGAAGAAGACCTGTACTGTTGCCCAGTGGTCCAAAGCCCTCTTTTCAGATGAGAGCAAGTTTTGTATTTCATTTGGAAACCAAGGTCCTAGAGTCTGGAGGAAGGGTGGAGAAGCTCATAGCCCAAGTTGCTTGAAGTCCAGTGTTAAGTTTCCACAGTCTGTGATGATTTGGGGTGCAATGTCACCTGCTGGTGTTGGTCCATTGTGTTTTTTAAAAACCAAAGTCACTGCACCTGTTTACCAAGAAATTTTGGAGCACTTCATGCTTCCTTCTGCTGACCAGCTTTTTAAAGATGCTGATTTCATTTTCCAGCAGGATTTGGCACCTGCCCACACTGCCAAAAGCACCAAAAGTTGGTTAAATGACCATGGTGTTGGTGTGCTTGACTGGCCAGCAAACTCACCAGACCTGAACCCCATAGAGAATCTATGGGGTACTGTCAAGAGGAAAATGAGAAACAAGAGACCAAAAAATGCAGATGAGCTGAAGGCCACTGTCAAAGAAACCTGGGCTTCCATACCACCTCAGCAGTGCCACAGACTGATCACCTCCATGCCACGACGAATTGAGGCAGTAATTAAAGCAAAAGGAGCCCCTACCAAGTATTGGGTACATATACAGTAAATGAACATACTTTCCAGGAGGCCAACAATTCACTAAAAAAAAAAAAAATTATTGGTCTTATGAAGTATTCTAATTTGTTGAGATAGTGAATTGGTGGGTTTTTGTTAAATGTGAGCCAAAATCATCACAATTAAATGAACCAAAGACTTAAACTACTTCAGTCTGTGTGCATTGAATTAATTTAATACACGAGTTTCACAACTTGAATTGAATTACTGAAATAAATGAACTTTTCCATGACATTCTAATTTATTGAGATGCACCTGTATGTATTCATACAGTTCATACAGACAATTACTTCAATACTTCAACTAATTAAATGTCATTTGGATATTTTTTGTGGGGTTTAAAAAATAAATGTCTTGGTGGTGTAACTGTCCAGAGAAAAAAAAGTGACAAAAAGTCTAATTAAAAGGCTGAAATTCTTACAATATTGGTATATTCTTTTATTATTATGTTTTTTTTTTTTTTAAATGGCTTTGTTTTATAATAATAAGTTTTTTTGTTTGTTTTGTTTTTGTTTTTTTAATTTGTCAGCCATTTTGTCGTCATGTGACCAAAATATATAAATAACATATTGATCACATCAAATGGAAAACTTATTGACTATTCATAAGTAAAAATAAAATAAAAAATCATCTTTGTAAAAATATGTAGTTTTGACTTGAAAATGTCTGAAACCTTTAAAAAAAAATCTGAGTTCAATATGCAAAGAAAATATTTTTATTATGACATACTTTGTCATTGACCCTCACACATTAAACAATTATTAGTAGCTTTATCAGTCACTTAAAAGAGTGTTTCCATTAATGTAACAAATTGACTGTCCAGTTAATTGATGTGATCCCTGAAAGACTAATACTTACCTAATGGGCAAGCCTGATGCTGTGCCTACTGCAGATGTATCACATTCATCTCTACTGTCAGTTGTTGCAACCTTTCTAGCAAAGGCTGTGGCGACCTGTATGGATTGCTTAATGCCTCCTTAAATGTGGAATAAAGAGACCCTCCTTCCTTTGTATCATACGTTTTTTTTTCCTGTTCTTTCCTCCTTGTCCTTCTCAAACAACCTGCTGAAAGGAAGCTTTGGGGTAGACGAGGACACACCCGTAAACTGTACCTCTCTGCCCCTCCTCTCTGCCTGCCCCGTTATGCACAATATGCCGGTGCGCCGAGAGCTACGTCAGACAGTGGCAGTCAGGATTTAAGGAATCAGATGTGTGTTTGTCCTTTTCATCGCAACCACACAGACGCCGGAGTGCTATCCACACTTCGAGAAGGCTGTCGTGACTTCTGGGAACCAGAGGAACCACAGGGGTGATTTAGAAGTTTATCCTAGCAGGTATAATGTCTCAGTTCTGATTATGCATGGATGCTTTATTCATTTATTTGGTATTTGTGTTGTGCATTCTATTATATACAGTTATGCATCATGTATAATATAATGTGGAGGGATCTAAGAGTAAAAAGAGAGAGACCACCAAGTCTTGTTAAGCCTAAAATGTATTTTCTTGCAGTTTAATATTTCATAGGCTGCTTCTTCTGAATATTTTAGAGCATGCTGGCACCGTTTGGGTCAAGAAACATTCCATTGAAATACATCCAACAAATATGTATGAACAGCATGCCATATGTAGTTCTTTGAACGTTCAGGTATTTCATGGAAAAGGATAGGAAGAAAGGGATAGGGAACGCACTGAATGGATACAGCATGGTTATGTAGCATGTGCATGTCTCATAAAGAAGGGCCTCTTTCACATGACTGCACTGTGAGAGATGCAGTTTTATATGAATGGATATTTGTCCAGCACGCCAGAAAGAACTGACAAGGCTTGACGAAGAGCTTCATTTTGTGGTGCTTTCTATAAGAAGACCGAGGAACTGCTTTGCATGTGAATGCATAACTAAATATGTTTTATATAAATTGTGCAATGTTTTATGATTTACTTTCTGCCTAAGCTTTGCTATTTTGTACTGCATGTGTGGTCTCTCTCCTGAATATTATACTAGGTACATATTTAAATTATGATAAACATTATTCATAAACAATACAGAAGATTTACCTGTTTTCTTAGTTCTTTTTTGCCTTAGAGTGATAAGCAAAGTAGAACACTGAAGTTTTACTTAATATTTATTTTTTTTCCCTCCATATAGTATATTGAAGATTTTTAAAAAACAATTTTTTTTTTAATCGAAATGTAATGATCGATAGGCTAAGTCATTGGCAACATATCTTTAAACAACGCCAATGACACATCAGAAAGTGTCCCGCTTTACCTGCGTTCACCCTACTTTTGTTGCAAAAAGCCTTTAGACCAGGGGTGTCAAATTCAGTTCCTGGAGAGCTAAATCCAATCTGAAACAGCTAATCAAGGTCTTCAGACTCACTAGAAACTTCCAGGCAGGTCTTTTGCTCCTGGTTGGAGCTACGCTCTGATGGATAGTGGCTCTTCAGGACCAGAGTTTGACACGTGCTTTAGACCCTCTGTAGACACAATATTTAAGTTCTCTGCATGCTGTTTTCAAACATCTTTTGTTGTCTTTCAGTCGACCCACCCGGTAGCACGCTGTGGCCCTTAGTGCTCTATGGTGTCAAGTCCCCTTCCGTGAGGATTCCTTGCATTTTCCCACCCTGTGGTGCCCTGCCTCCGTGAAAAGTGCAAGCCTCACCCTCCTGCATAATGACTGTGGCCACGGGCGACCCCTCAGATGAGGCGGCAGCACACCCTGGTCTTCCACAGGACTATGACCCCGGAACGGAGCAGGAGTGCTGTGAGCGAGTGGTCATCAACATCTCGGGTCTGCGTTTCGAGACGCAGCTCAAGACCCTCTCGCAGTTCCCCGAAACATTGCTCGGGGACCCCAAGAAGCGCATGAGGTACTTTGACCCGCTAAGGAATGAGTATTTTTTTGACAGAAACCGCCCCAGCTTTGACGCCATCCTCTATTACTATCAATCGGGGGGAAGGTTGCGGCGCCCCGTCAATGTCACTTTGGACATTTTTTCAGAGGAGATCCGCTTTTATGAGCTTGGTGTGGAAGCAATAGAGATGTTTCGGGAGGACGAGGGTTTTATCAAGGAGGAGGAGAGGCCGTTGCCTGACAATGAGTTTCAGAAGCAGGTCTGGTTGCTGTTTGAGTATCCAGAAAGTTCTGGGCCAGCCAGGATTATAGCGATCATATCCGTCATGGTCATCCTCATCTCCATCGTCAGCTTCTGCCTGGAAACCTTGCCTATCTTCCGCAGCGATGAGGAGGAGATGCACAAAGTCCCAGTTGCCATCACTAACTCAACAACCACTTACACATCCACCTACTTCACAGACCCTTTCTTCATTCTAGAGACGCTATGCATCATCTGGTTCTCATTCGAGTTCTTGGTGCGCTTCTTTGCCTGTCCTAGTAAAGCCAGCTTCTTTGTGAACATAATGAACATGATTGACGTGGTGGCCATCATTCCGTACTTCATCACGCTGGGAACAGAGTTGGCGGAGACAGCAGAGGATGGGCAGCAAGGGCAACAAGCCATGTCTCTCGCAATTCTGAGGGTCATCAGACTTGTACGAGTCTTCAGAATCTTCAAACTCTCTCGTCACTCAAAGGGACTTCAGATTCTTGGCCAGACCCTCAAAGCCAGCATGAGAGAGTTAGGTCTACTCATCTTCTTCCTCTTCATCGGAGTCATCCTCTTTTCCAGCGCCGTCTACTTCGCAGAAGCTGACGAACCCGAGTCACAGTTTTACAGCATCCCGGATGCCTTCTGGTGGGCTGTGGTTTCAATGACGACCGTTGGCTATGGAGATATGGTGCCTACAACCATTGGAGGAAAGATTGTCGGATCCCTCTGTGCCATCGCTGGAGTCTTGACCATCGCCCTTCCCGTGCCCGTCATCGTCTCCAACTTCAACTACTTCTACCATCGAGAAACAGAAGGTGAGGAGCAGGCGCAGTATCTCCAAGTTAACTTCACTAAAGCCGACTCACAAGAAGAGCTGAAGGGAAGTCGAAGTGGATCCACCATCAGCAAGTCGGACTACATGGAAATCCAAGAAGGGGTCAACAACAGCAACGAGGACTTCCAGGAAGAGAACCTCAAGACAGCCAATTGCACTTTAGTTAATACAAATTATGTTAATATAAAAAAAATGCTGACAGATGTCTAGTAATTCGAGGAGCAGGTACGAATTGAATTATAAAAGGACTAGTAAGCCATGTTCGAAGGAGGATTGTAAGATTGAACGCCTCAGTTATTGTCATGAGATTTCCAATCTCCAGTTCCTCATTTAAAAGTCCAACCCTACATCCAGGTCCGTCCACAATCAAAGTAATCATCAAATCAATCATCAGTGTTTGCATGGAGTCGTCTATATCATCCAACACCTTATCTGGATCAGGAGCCAAGTATTTATTCAAAACTGTGGAACACAAATAAACAGCACATGAGTGTCAGTATATTTCCATCAACATCTTACTCTCAAAGCCAAGCTTCGCCAAAGAAACGTTATATGTGTGCTTCATCTGCTGTTAAAAAGGTTTGCGGTACATGTATACGATGCAAAGAATATTCACTGAAGTTTCGTCCTCCCTCCTGCTGCTTGTTAAAGAACACCAATATTCACACCGATTCAAGACAGTTGTCTGTCATTTTAGCGATGTTGTAGTGATCAGGCTGGGAATGTCATTGAAAACTGCCTGCTTTTGTGTCGATATCTGTGTGTGGACCCAAAATGCGTATGTATAGCCAACACTTGTATCTATTCCTTCACGATTATCCTGCTGCAAAGCTTTTGAAGACGAGATGAATGTCTCTACAGCTCATATTTTATGTTATTTATAGTCTACAGTGTCTGTGTCCACTGTCCATCAATAGCTTTTCTTTTATCATTTCATATCATTTTTATTTATTTATTTATGTATTTTTTACAGCTCTTCAGGATAAGGAACATACAAAACACGTTAAATGAAAAATAAGCAAAATAACACCCTAGTGCCACAGAAAAAAAATGCTTGATGTATTTCGTGTAAGAGCATACTGTTCAGTGTATATTCCCATTGTTTCTGCTGCAAGCTGCAGAGATAGTTTAAAATGTAGTTGATATTCAAATTACTTTGTCACTTAATGAGCCATATTGTAGTTCACACTTAAATGTCCCCTAGCAAATTTGTAGCAATGATGTCAGATTATTTTTAATCACTGGCTTGTCTATCATCCTGAAATCATTTTCAGATGTTAGAAAAACCTTGATAGAGCTTGTTAGACATTTTGTCTTTTTTACTGCCTTTGATCGAGAAAAACACCAGTATTATAGTGTTGCATGGCCTCAAAACCAATCCTAATGGCATGGATTTTAAGCTCAAGAGAAAGTGATAAAGAAACTAGTTAGCTAGAATATTACAAAAATATGTATCTTGCTCTGTATATATACATATATACATCTATTTTTATCTGCAAAGTTTTATTGTGATCCAAAGGTGCTGTTTTCAGTTTTTGTTTTGCGATTGAAAGAATGAAAAGACACTCTGCAATGCATTTGGATGGACAGTGCAGCATTAGGGCATTGATTGCTGGGACTCTGATTGTCTTAGTTTCAGGTGACCTTGAAATCTAGACTTACAGGCTTACATGCATCTTTTATGATGAAGAGACTGTATAATGCCAAACAACAATGAATCAACAGAAAGAAACTATGGAAGTCAATATTGGCTTCTTTTGATAGACTTTCTACAAATGCTTAGGCTCCAACCACAGTTGTTGCATCCTTTCCGTAAAAGTATAGTCATTATCAAGGCAGTAAATCTCATTGTTTTCATTCTATTGACTTTTTAGATGCAAAATCCTGAGACTGTTTATGGATGGATTGATGATTATTTGATGTGACTGTGTACCAATAGAAGGTTTCTCACCCACATCTATTCCAATATCTCACCTGGGCTGCAGGTGCCTTTGTCTTCGTCTCTCTAATATTTTAAGCAAACTTTATGTGCTGATGCTGCTAATTTAGAAGCAGATACTGCTTTCACAGCTGCTGCTAATTATGTTTTCTTTTTTAAATTCAGAATATAGACATCACTGTAACACGCACAATTCGGGTAGGTTTAACAAAGTGTAAAAGCCTGAATGTTAAACCAATCTATCCAAACTGACGCCCCAAAGTGCATAGCCAGTGCCTAAGAAATGTACTAAACTTATGTTTGAATGCTTTAAAGCTGAAGTGTGTCTTTTTTGAGTGTGTCAGTAATCCATTTGAGGGTTAATTTCCCCAAAAAATATAAACACAAATCACTGCTCAAAACACAGCAACATTGGTTCAACCAATGGCGTGATTTTAGGGCAAAACTATCTGCGTGTCTGACCAGTGGCAGATGGGGAGTGTTTGGAAAATAATAATGAAAACTATCATTTTTGTAATTCCACTAGTGGAACAGAAATGACACACATCACCTCTAAAGCAGGCAAACAGTAGGTTTTCTATGCATGACATTATGCTGTTGGTGAATCACATGTATCATCCTAATCCACATAAAACTAAATCCGACATAAACAGTGTCACTGTAACTTTATATTTAATGTGTGACCATAACATATGTTATGCTTTTGGTGCTAGACCTGGCAGTGTTAAATGTCAGGGCTATAACAGTACCTCTTTGAAGCCTTCTATTTTTCCTCATTGGACAGGCACGTCTGTGAAACATTGAAAAACACAATCATTGCTTTGCTTGCAGGTGCACCAGTTTCTCGTATCACATTTGGATTGTGTGTTGATTTTCTAAATGTCATTTGAACTGCTAAATGACAGCACTGAATGTCACAACATCATATTTGTTAGCATCTTATAACCAATCCAATGCCATGGATTAGAAGTATCAATTTATGCAATCAATTTTTTATTTATTTATTTATTTATTTATTTTTGTCTTCACAAAAGTTTTTGTTTTAAAAAAAAATTACTTGGAGAGAAAAGGCTTAAAGGCCAAATTCAATCAAAACCATATAACCATTAAGTTTCCTTCCAGTAGAGCTATATTTCAATTATAAATTAAATTTATCACAGATTTAGAGCAGCAATATTTTTTTTTATTAAATTAAACTACTACTTTTTCTTATATTCAGTGAGGAAAAACGTAGGCAAACACATTTTGTCTCATGAAAAGTAGGTGTTCTAAACCAGAAAAGATCAAAACTAGATTGCAAGTTTGCCAAAACATAGCTATTCAGTTATTGGTTAATGTTAACCAAGAATCAAATAGCTAGAAAAGGAACATAATTTCACATTTGTTTCTTTGACAAATCATAAACCATTAATCCAGGAACATTATTAAGTAAATATGTAGATTTCATGGTGAATTAAAGGATAAACATACTGTTGTGAGATTCTGATACAGGTTTAAAATACAGTAAAGTTGCAAGAACTGTTGTACCATGCTTTGATTGCCTTTGGCCTTGAGGACATGAGCAGGCTGCGGTGATTGAGACAAGCTCTGTATCTGTCCATCCCATGTTGTTGAGCCTGCAAAGAAAGAAAGAAAGTCTCTCCTATTGCTTAATTATGCAATACAGTGTTATATATGTGTGTGTTTGGGCATGTGTGTATATCCAGAAAGCACTTCAGACCCTATAGCCTGTGCTCAACAGCCAGACCGAGGGATGTCTAGACTTATACAAACACTTCAATTGGCAGAGAGTTGAGTCTATTTTAACCCATTCTGGCTGTAAAGGACAAGCCCCAAGACACTGAACGTTTTACACTCCCGTTAGTGTGATCCAGTCTATAATACTCACTCTTTAATGCAGCCATGTTTTTTAGGATGTAAGCACTGAAAAACAGAATGTCTTCAGTGTTACTGGGAAAAAAAAAAAAAAATGCACTTTACAAGCACCACCAGTGGACAATCTATGGACCAAGACATGCATATATCCCTTCCAAATGATAAATACTGCAAATACAACAAAGATAATATATGAAACCCAAAAGCTGTGTTGCTTGTTCCTTTCAATGTTGTCGTGCATTGTCTAAATGTCACAGAGATGCTCAGAGCTATTATTTGACAGATAATTTTAGAAAAGGAAATAATGACGGCATTGCACGGTTTCAGAACACCGGTAGCTATTTGATGTCGATATTTTTAGCTCATCCAGAGGAAAAGGTTGGTAGCTTCAAACCATTCAGGGAGAGGTGCCTGTTGGCATCTTTGATTTTACTCCGCTTTAAGTGCTCAGCGTATAGTCCTCTGCACTTTCCACAGAGAGGAGGTTAAAAATAGCCATTTCTTTGGGAGCAAAATAGATGGGGAACTGTATGCATGTCTGAGAGGAGGATATAGACAAGGCTGGTTTAGAAGGACTGTCAATGTATATCGCCATAAGCTCTGGAGAGTTAGAGGTGTGCGAAGCAAGAAAGAGAATATGTGTGTGTGTGTGTGTAAGTGACAATAGGAGGAGGACAGAATGTTCAGAAGAGACGAGAATAGATGACAGGGAGCAGGAGGTGTGGGATCAAATATGACACCTTTGTGAATATTTAGGGATCGGCGAAAGATTTCCAGCTGCAAATGCCTCCAATTTCTCCTATATTCATAGAGTATTGATTATTTTTGGACACTGAGTAACGATGATTCCTTTCTAATGCATTTTCTTTGTGCTGTTTTGAAATCTGAACTGGTTTTTATCATTTATATGAATGAGGACTGACACTCATTTGGGGGTCAGGAAGGTACAGACTCTATTTGCATAGGCTATAAAAAGACATTCTAGCTCGTTTTACTCAAGCAGTGCTAGTTTCAATATGTAATGCTGTAAGGGTACAAATACAGATTCAAATTCCGGAAAATTCTACAAGCTTGTTTCATCTCAGTCCTACCATGGGCTGGTGCTGCACAAGGTAATGTTTCATTGAAAAGGAGAGCATAGATGCCCTCTAAAGGCAGTGCCCTGAAATATAATGCACATATATTTTCACTGTCTTACAAGAGCATATTTTTGGCTGTATGGATGAATCTCACAAGGAAAGGTCTGGGTCATATTTCATTCCACAATCAAGGAAAAAAGAAAGATGAAAGATAAAAATTATGTTTTACATTAGAAAATGAAGCCAATTTATAATAATGTTTTTTCTTAATATTTATTTTATTTTATTATTTTATTTTATTAATGACAATTAAGCATCTATAATCTTGACTCAAATTCGAATTACAATAATAAAAATTATTTGGTCCAGATATATTGTTTTTAAATTAAATTACATTTTTAAATTAAACTTAGGACAACAGATATTACCATGATGTATACTTACTATTGTACTTGACAGATTTACTAAATAATTTAAATATTAATTTATTGTGCTTAATTGTTATGAACATAAATTCATGTACAAAATAAATGAATAAATCCTAAAACTGCCTTAAGTTCCATTATGCAAAAATATATAATAATAATAATAATAATAATAATAATAATTTATTATTATTATTTTATATTATACATAATATATTATAATATTTATAATTTATATAATAAAATATAAAATAATGAACATGTAAAATGTTCATTTTCAATTCAATTGAATTCAATTCAAATGTTCAATTTGATTCTTTTGATTTAGTGGTGAAATTTGACCTGACCATTTCAGACTGCATCAAACCATTGCTTTGCAATTTTAAAAACCACTTTGACAAGCTACATCATATTTTTTGCTTATTAGTATTTGCAAAACATATACTCTGACAGTTTTTTCAGTGGATACTGTGTAATTATATCCTAACCTGGAAGTAGCATACTGGTAGCCACTTGTAACCATAGATTAGAAAACACCTATTTTATTGTATAATGCAATGCACCAATGGCATTAGTATTCAGCCTTCAAATCTCCTTTCTGCTCCCAAGTGTTCAGTTGCCATATGGCCTGGACTCAGATCCAAGAACACGGGCTCCTGAGCCACACCCTCCACCCTGAGAGATGGAAAACCAGTGGATCAGAGGGAGGTCGGCGCACACTTCACTCACACTGCCCTAACCGGCTGTGTTTGTTTACCACAGATATGCCACATACTGTTGGATTTAGCAGCTTCTGTCAGTTATTCTATTAGAAAAATCAGGGATGTGTAAATGTCAAGATGAGTATGTCATATTAACAAATACAACAACAAATAAATGAGCTGATATGAGAAAGGTTAGCAAAAGATGTTGTAAGTTGAGGGCTTTCCCAGACTCCAACTGAGTCAATATGACACATTGGGCAGAAACCAGGGTTACTATCGTGCACTTATGCAAGCCTCTCGTAAACCTACAAAGCTGAATTCTTTATCAGGTTTTCTTTCATTCTGTGAACATGAAAATCCTCATAAATCTGTATGAACAAGTCTCCTGCTGAGTCTACTGATGTAAGCTGTATTGATGGGAGGTGCAGCGTGATTCCTGTAACCTACCAGAGATATGAGAAGTCTTAAAATACCCATCATGAGTTAATATTTCATCACCAACTGCAAGCTCAGCACCGCATCTCTCCAACGGGGAATCTTTCCCTGTGTATGGAAACCAACAGAAATGTCACAGATATTAATTCAGTTCAGTTAAGATACTAACCTGAATATAAATAAATACAAAAAGACTTATCATAGCCAGAGATTATATAGTTAACATTCCTAAAAACAAAGGTTCCAAAAGGGGGTTTTCACAGTGATGCCATAGAAGAACCAGTGCCTTTCAGTGAACAGTTCTTAAAAGAATCATTCTTTTTTTTTTTTTCTTAGTGTTAAGAACATTTTAATAATCTAAAGAACCTTTTTCCACTATGAAGAACCTTTTGTGCAATGGAAAGGTTCCATTGATGTTAAAATTTCTTTGGATGGCAATAAAGAACCTTTATTTTTAAAATAAACATTAAAGAGATTACCTAAAATAATAATAAAACAATTTCTGTCACCAGCTATGCATTTGTCTCACATTTAAATGTGATATACAAACATACAAAAAAGTACAGCAGTGACTTATCCTAAACCATGTAAGCTGATGATTTTGCTCTTGTCCACTAGAGGCAGTGTACAACAACACAAGTGCTCCTTAGATCAAGTTTCAGCACCACACACAGTATCTGTACAAGCAGCATACTGTCTACTACAGAGGGAACGTCACTAGAGAGAAAAGGACAGAAATACTAATGTATCAAAAACTCTTAAAAATAAAAGTTCCAAAAGGTGGTTTTCACAGTGATACCATAGCATAGAAGAACCATTTTGGGTTCCCCAAAACACCTTCCTGTTCCTAAAAGAACACATTTTAAAAATTCTAAAGAACAATTTTTGACTACAAAGAGCCTTTTGTGCAGCAGAAAGGGTTCATGGATTTTACAGGTTCTTCACAGGACCATAGATGCTAGTAAAGAACCTTTATTTTTAAGAGTGAAGGACAAATTGAAACAATTGTTCTCACTAATGTTTAAACAAGGAAAACGCTTCTTGATGAATAAATAACTCTAAAGTAAATAGCTTCTATTTTATACATTTGGAATTGTTGTCACAAGGCTTATATCGAGTATCTATTTAATCAAAAAGCTACATAAAATCTCTACCAAAGTCTAGCCTAGCTTAAAGTCTCAAATTAGGCTAATTTAGTGAATTCTGTCCTACAAACAAAAACATATTGTATTCCCAGGTAAATAAGTGTTAGACAGAGAATGAAAATACTATGTTCTTTTTGGTGGCTAACAGCATAATCAAATTATCCAAAATATTTAAAAAATGAACATGCAAGTGTGTGGAATGTTTGGAACTTTGTGAAAGACACATTCCAATTCTGTGGGTGTAGATTCTATTTGAGCTTGACCACGCTTAAAATAACCAAAAGTTGTACTTCAGGTACTTCTAACAGCATACTTACTTTTGTTCATTATCTTCAGGAGAAGATGGGTGTTTTCTCTTTGCTGTAAAAGATTTTGGAGGTCAAAAGTAAAAGTTTTAAGTAGACAGTTGCATTGGTTCAACTCAAGTATTTGCAGTTTTGACCTCTAAAACCTTCTAAAATGTTGTTAATCACCTAGAAACATAACTCTGCACAAGTAATATAATGCAAAAGATTACAGACCTCAGAAGGCCAATTTATAAGCAAACATTATTCTCAAGGAGTAGCTCTCTAGTTAACAAGACGTACAGTAAGAATCTGTTAAACCGAGAATAATAAAGTAATATAACAAACACCGCCCTCCAACAAGCAGGAGTTTCAGTGCTGTTAATTTACCGTCTGATCCATTTTCATAACCAGCCAGTAAACAAACTAGTATTTAAAGAATCAATGCAAGTAAAACTAAAGACCCAAGAGGTGTAAATGTTAAAACCCATTTGTTTATAAAAGGCATCATCTCATTGTAAGTGAATTGGACTGCATAAAATCAATGGAGCCATTCCATTACTCTCAGCCCTATTGATCGCATACAGCAGAGAAGAGCAGGCTGGCCTGTGTCATACAGAGAGTCTATGAGAGTCTGTGAGAGTGTTACTAAGGTGATAGACAGTCTGCCTCAATGTGGGCAGGTCTGTGAAATACTATAGACAAACTGTAGACCTTAATAGGCAAAGTCTCATTTCGCATGTAAGATTAGACAGGTGAGAGACAGTTAACCCTTGACACGCCACAGCATAGCCATATTACAGTGGCCGCAAGCAATATTTGGACATTTAAACCACACTTAAAAAATGTATGAATGTCAATAATTATCCTGCCTAATGAACTAATTAGATTTAATATTTTATATTTAGCCTAATAAACTTATTTCTGAGAAATGCTTGTTCATACTGTATATACAGTATACAGATCATTCAAATGTTTGGGGTCAGTAAGATTACTTGAAGAATGTTTCTTATGTTAGGCTGTGTTTATTTGAATAAAAATTCAGTAAAAACAGTAAAACTGAAAAATATGATTACAATTTAAAATAACTGTTTTCTATTTGAATATATTTTAAAATGTCATTTATTTCTGTGACGCAAAGCTGAATTTTTAGCATCATTACTCCAGTCTTCAGTGTCACATGATCCTTCAGAAATCATTCAAATATGCAAAATTGCTGCTCAATAAATATTTATTATTAGCAATGTTTAAAACAGTTGTTCTGCTTCATATTTTCATGGAAACTCATACTTTTTTCATGATTCTTTGATGAACATACAGTGCCTTGCGAAAGTATTCATACACCTTAATTTTTTTCATGTTTTGTTTTGTTGCTGCTTTATGTTATACTGCTTTAAATTACTTTTTTCCACATCAATCTACACTCCATACACCATAATTGTAAAACAAAAAAACAGGTTTTTAACATCTTTGCAAATTTATTAAAAATAAAAAACTAAAATGATTCCATTGCATAAGTATTCATACCCTTATCTGGGACAGTTGAAATTTAGCTCAGGAGCATTCATATTGCTTGTAGATGTTACTACACTTCAAGTGAAGTTAACCTGTGGCAAATTCAATTGAATGGGTATGATTTGGAAAGGTACACACGTCTTAATTAAAAGGTCTAATAGCTGATAATGCATATCAGAGCAAAAAAAAAAAAACAAGCACTGAGGTCAAAAGAACTGCCTGTAGAGCTCAGAAACAGATTTGCGTCAAGCCATACATCTGTGGAAGTGTTCAGAAATTTTTTTGTTGCTTCATTTAAGGGTCACAGAAGCAAGTAGTCTCTGTTACCCTTAAATGGAAGAAGTTTGAAACAACCAGGACTCTTCCTAGAGCTGGCCTCCTGGCCAAACTGAGCAACTGATGGAGAAGGGCTTTGGTTAGTGTGGTGACCAAGAACCTGATGGTCACTCTAGTTGAGCTCCATGATCATATGTGGAGATAGGAGAAATCTACAGAAGGACAAACATCACTGCAACACTTCACCAATCTGGGCTTTATGGCTGTGTGGTAAGACTCAATCCTCTCTTCAGTTAAGACACATGAAAACACACTTGGAATTTACAAAAAAGCACCTAAAGGACCCTCAGACTGTGAGAAACAAGATTCTCTGGTCTGATGAACCTCAATTCTAAGCATCATGTTTGAAGGAAACCAGCTCTGCTCATCAGCTGCAGAGTACCATCCCAAAAGTAAAGTGTGCTGGTAGCAGCCTCATGCTGTGGAGCTGTTTTTCAGCAGCAGGGACTGAGGGACACATCAGAGTAGAAGAAAAGCTCAATGCACCAAAATATTGAGATAGCCTTAATGGAAACCTAGTTCAGAGCATTCAGAACCTCAGACTGGGCAGAAGGTTCACCTTCCAACAGGACAATGACCCTAAGCACACAGCAAGAGTGGCTTATATACAAATCTGTGAATGTCCTTGAGTGGCCCAGCCACAGCCTGGGATTGAACCCAACCAAATATTTCTGGAGAAACCTGAAAATGTGCATCTGCCCCCATCCAACCTGACAGAGCTTGAGAGGTGAAGAAGTGAGGAGAAGGAGGGCAGATAATTGCTAAATGCTGATGAGCAAAGCTTGTCGCATCAAACAAAAAAAGACTTGAGACTGTAAAGGTTCTTCAGCTAAATATTTAGTTAAGGGTATGAATACTTATGCAATGTACTTATTTCAGTTTTTTATTTTTAATAAATTTACGAAGTTGTGACAATTCTGTTTTTGCTTTGTCAGTATGGTGTAGGAAGTGTAGACTGATGTGGGGGGGGGAAAGTAATTTAAAGCAGTTTAACATAAGGCAGCAACATAAAATGTGAAAAAAGGGGTATGAATACTTTCGCAAGCCACTGTAACATTAAAAAGAACAGTACTTGAAATAGAAATCTTTTGCAACACTATAAATGTATTTACTGTCTTGTTTGATCAATTTAATGCAACTTTGCTGAATAAAAGTATTCATTTCTTTCAAAAAAATTAATCATACTGATCCCAAATTTTTGAATGGTACTGAATATGACACTTTCTGATTGTCCAGTTGGAAGGTCTACCATTATTTGCCATTGCATTACATTTAGTTTATATTTATACACAATGAAATTCATATATTTGTAAATGTACAACTATATTTTGGGGCCACTGTTTAAAAAAATCCAACATTTTTTAATCACTCCTTGCGCACACAGTGACAGAATGAGTACACAAATATAAATGTTAAAAGTTTATAGATGGAAAAAAGTCAGAAAGAATACTGTAGGCTAATTCATGCAAGTTAGTGTGAAACAGCTTGTTCTGGGAAATGTGCCCTAAAAATATCAGCCAAAGCTTTCCAGCTATAAATAATCAAACAGGAGGGGCACGGCTATACCTTCAGGCCCCATTAGTTTCAGATGTAACTCAGTTTAAACCTTGATTCTCTAATACGATTTTTTGCATGCCAGATTGCTTCTGCTTAACCAATGCAAACAACACCGGTGTTGTGGGGCGACTCTGCTGCTGTACAATAGGCTGGCCAGATGGCTCCACAGTGTGAGACTGATTTAAGTGTAAACGACTCCGGAGAGCTGGCGTGCACCTGTGAGAGCCGTTGCGGAACTAATTAAGAGGAATGGCTGCACTAACAGGCTGCTTCCAAAACTGGCAGGTACGGAGAGATCGCTTCCAAAATAGGTGGGAATCTGAGGTGGATATGGTCTGTTTTATTGGCAAATCTTTAGCTGAGGGAATGACACTACTGTAACAGGCGAGTGTCTCTAAAATAAATTAGAAGTCTCACAATCGCTACATAAAAACATTCTCTATCTCTATTTATAGGGGCTTTTGTTAATTTATACTGTCAGAGTGATGCTCTGGACTACATCCAGAAGCTTTTATAGGCTCGATCCCTCTGGGCGAGTGGATCATTTCTGGCCTCATCGAGAACCCGCTGCTCAATCCTTTAATGGGTGTGATGCAGCAATGCAAACGAAGCAACTGTAGCCGGCTCCTCATTGCTTAATTAAGGCAATTAAAAAGAAAAAGGGGTGTCTTGCATCAGAACACTAAAAATAAAATAAAATAAAAATATTTACACATTTTAAACTGAAAAAAAGGCCTGTGTGTATTATATATATATATATATATATATATATATATACACACACATTTACATTTAGTCATTTACCAGACGCTTTTATCCAAAGCGACTTACAAATGAGGACAATAGAAGCAATCAAAACTAACAAAAGAGCAACAACATGCAAGCGATATGACAAGTCTCGGTTAGCCTAACACAGTACATGTAGCAAGGTTTTTTTTGTTTTGTTTTGTTTTTTTTTGTTTGTTTTTTTTAAACAAGTAGATAGAATATAGAAAAGAAAGCTAGTGTTTTAGTTTGTTAAGAAAAACTAGCAGTTAGAGAATAAATATGCAATTGATAGAGGGTCAAGTGTGTGTGTGTGTGTGTTTTGTTTTGTTTTGTTTTTTTAATAAAAAGAAAGTAGATAGATAAAATAAAATTAGAAAAGAGAATTCTAGAGTTAGAGGGTCAAATAAAGATGGAAGAGATGGGTTTTTAGCCGTTTCTTGAAGATGGCTAAGGATTCAGCTGCTCGGATTGAGTTGGGCTGGTCATTCCACCAGATGGGAACAGTTAATGAAAAAGTCTGAGAAAGTGATTTTGTGCCTCTTTGGGAAGGCACAATAATGCGGCGTTCACTTGCAGAACGCAAGTTTCTAGAGGGCACATAGGTCTGAAGTACTGAATTTAGGTAAAGGGGTGCAGAGCCAAAGGTGGTTTTGTATGCAAACATTAATGCCTTGAATTTTATACGAGCCGCTGTTGGTAGCCAGTGCAAATTGATGAACAGAGGTGTGACATGCATTCTTTTCGGCTCATTAAAGATTAATCTTGCAGCGGCATTTTGGATTAATTGTAGAGGTTTGATGGAATTGGCTGGAAGACCTGCCAAGAGAGCATTGCAATAGTCAAGTCTGGACAGAACAAGAGCTTGAACAAGGAGTTGTGTTGCATGTTCCGAAAGAAAGGGCCTGATCTTCGTAATATTATATAAAGCAAATCTGCAGGACCGGGCAGTTTTAGCAATGTGATCTGAGAAATTCAGCTTATCATCAATCACAGCTCCAAGGTTTTTGGCTGTTTTTGAAGGAGTAATGGTTGATGAGCCTAACTGGAAGGTGAAATTGTGATGAAGTGATGGGTTTGCTGAAACTACAAGCAGTTGTACATACATACATATACATATATATGTATATGTATGTGTGTGTGTATATATATATATATATATATATGTATGAATGTATACACACACACACGCACGCATGCAAGGCTGCAAGGTACCAAGGCTAAATAAATTTAAAAAATTTTAAAAAGTAAATTAAAAGGAAAAAAATTTAAAAGGCCTATTTAAAAGACATATTTTATGTTTATTTATATGCTGTGTAATACGTTTATTGAATATGATTGAATATAATTGGATATATATATGTATATATATATATATATATATATATATATATATATATATATATGGATATATGTGCACTCATAATAGTTTATTCACATTCATATTATATTATATTATTTATAATAATAATTATAATTAAAATCCTTTACATATCATCTCAAGACAGGAAAACATCAAAATACTATCTATCTAACACTCACAAAACGTCAGTCCGCCACCCTTTCCATTATGATTGTCATCAAAAACATTCACTTTTGACTGTAGGAGTTTCCCCCATTTACTGTTTCTGTCTGGCAAGATTGCAGTAGATTTATGGTTACATTCTCATTTTTATTTCTTTCTGTCTCCCGTCTAAAATTCATGGCTGGCCGTTCATTCTGTTAATCTGGCGAACTCTCGCCTGCTGGCACCGGTTCTGCTTAAATTGGCAAGGACGTCAAGAATGAATTACAGTCAGCCTTCCGGCGCAGGAAACTTGGGATATAGAATGAGGGATTCTGCTTTTATATGGAATATGACACTGCACTAATTGCCCCTCACAGTCCTCTATATGCCATTACCATATGCATAGACAAGCTCAAATTAATTCTCAGTAGCTACTTTAGTTGACATAAAAACTGCCAACTGTGTTTGAATCAGCTTAGACGAAATGTGATTCATGACTGTTTTTCCCAGGTGTGGTTATTGTGCGGCAAACAAAACTCATGTTGTTCTAAAGCACATATTTTTGAGAACGACAACAAGAATTGGAAACCTCAGCTTTACAGTGAATGGCACTCTTTTCTGAGCCATATGTACATAGTGAAGGAGAACAAGACTACTGAATCAATTCTGGTGTTATGTAACAAAATGTGTGCCGGCAGAAGGATCAGTTCTCTAGCGCTTTGTGTACACAGGCCTGGGTGGTCCATCAAATGCAGTGGGCAACAAATAGGACATTTTCTTAATAACATTGACTGTAATTTTGACAATGTTATCTTTCCCCAAAGTCTGAGGAACGTGGTTTTGCATAGAGAGACTTTTGTAAATTGTGATCCAAAACCACCCAAACAGACAGAAAGAGTCCATTTAACTAACACAGTTTTGACAACAGAATGGATTTTAAAAGTTTAAAATTTTTTATTGCCCATGCTTTCTTAAAAACGCAAAAATCATGCCACAAAATATGCATTGGACAACTCAACCAACTCAGCCCAACTGACGAAAGATACAGAATGATAAGAAGAGGAGAATGTTGCCACATGAAACTTACTTAAATTACTTTGAAAACAAAGCTGAACTGTGCTGGATTTCAGACTAAGTGCCCAAAATAAAAGTCTTTTAAAGATGCAAACTTCCAAAAGTGCTTGTTGTATCCGAGATATGCAAAACAACACACTACTGTTTGGGGCCAGCAGGATTTTTTGATAGAAGCCTCTTAAAATCGCCAAGGCTATACTTTTATTTAATCAAAAATACAGTAAAAATTGTGATATTGTGAAATTTTATTATAATTAAAAAATATATATTTTTGTGGAAACAGTGATTTTTTTAAGATAAATTGATGAAAAAAATTCATAAAAACAGCATTTATTTCAAATATACATTTTTAAAATATAAGATTTTTTTTTTTTAATTGGTTATGACAGTTAATGGAAGATTCCATTATATCATTTTGCAAACATCATGAGAATGTTACTTTTTTGTGTTCTCTGAACATGAGAAACAAGTATAAACATTAAAAATTTTGTTTAACGAAATGAAGGTCTAACTAAAGCATTTCAAGAAAAAAAAATGCTCAATGAATGATGTATAAATGTTTTTATGTTATCGTTTTGAGAACATTCTAAAGTACCATGGAATATTGAACAAACATTCCATTAACGTTACTGGAAGAACATTTGTTCATAACTTTGAGAGAACCTAGCCAGAACATTAGCCAAAGTTCAGAGAACATTCCCTGTTAGCTAGAGCCTGTTACGTACCTTTGTAAACATAAGATGGCATGTTAACAACCTGTGCACAAACTCTCACACAGTGTGAAAAGCCAGCCTTTGTCGCATGTAACATGCATCAGGCAGTCCATAAATGATCCGTGAATGTGTCATCCCTGAAACTAAAGCATGACATGAATTCACATTGTCCAAAGTATGATGGGTTAGCACATATCCTATCAATTGATACAGCGAACACTTAAGCCACCAATGTCTCGTGGTTCTCCGTCAATCAATAATTGGGTGACATTCAACTTCTCCTGACCTTTTGTTTGAGTTCCACAGTGGATCATTCAGCACTTTTGCAACCTACTCAAAACCCTTACTCAGGCCCTGCTGAACATTTATATAGACACGCAGATTGTCTGGAACCAAATCAGTGTCCTGCAGCACTTAGATACATTCTTACCTTTTTGTATGTCTCATTTGCAGTTGCCAGACATCAGCAAGAGGCTAAAAGAAGACTTGATGAATGGTCCCTTTCACTTCTGCCACTGGACCCTAAACAGAATTGCACTGGATCTCCTGTATAAGCAGTTTAAAGTTCTGGACTGCGCCGTGTAGCTGAATCGCTGCTGAGCACTGCTGCAGATGTTTGTGTGCGAGAGCGTGCGCGCTTGTGTGTGTTTGACAGCGATACTGGGTGCCGAGTCAGGTCCCCTGAGCTGATGGGGGAGGAAGGAGCCTGAGATCTATGTGATGTGATTTGTGTGCGTTTCTATGCGAGTTAAAGTGTGTGTAAATGTGTGTGCTTATGTGTTTGACAGTGATGCCAATTCAGGTCCCATGAGCTGATATGATGGAAAAAGGCTGGAACATATGTGATGTGTGCATTATACAAAAAGTGTTGCAATGTTCAGAATAGAATACAGCTTACTACTTACAGAACACTATATACTGTATACTACTTGTTATAAGTGAAAAAAACAAAATGCTTTATTCCATAATAATTGTATCAAACAGTAGTGTCACATGACCTTATACATTTATGTTAAATAAAGTGAGTGGCTTTGGAATTTTTGGAATTTTTTGCATTTTTAGTCTGATTATACATTACCATTCAAAACTCTGGGGTCATTAAAAAATTTAAGAAATTAATACTCAATTAAGCTGTTCTTTTGAGCTATTTATTTATCAAAGAATACTGAAGAAAATGTATCACTGTTATTTCTTGCGGTACATTTAGGTAAAGAATTCTGGTCTAGAAAACTTGATCACATACAGTACTGTTTAAAAATTTGAGGTCATTAAGACTTACTTTTTTAAGAAATGTATACTTTTATTTAGCAAGGATGCATTAAATTGATCAAAAGTGACAGTAAAGACATTTATAATTTAACAAAAGATTTCTGTTTCAAATAAATGCTCTTTTGAACTTTCTATTTATCAAAGAATCTTAAAATAAAACAAAAATATTAAGCAGCAGAATATTAAGCCGTTTTCATTGATAATAATAAGAAATGCTTCTTGAGCAGCAAATCAGCATATTAGAATGATTTCTAAAGAATCATGTGACACTGAAGCCTGGAGTAAAGATGCTGAAAATTCAGCTTTGCATCACGGGAATAAATTTCATTTTAAAACATAATAAGATAGAAAACAGATATTTAAAATTATAATATTTCACAATTTTACGATTATTACTGTATTTTTAATCAAATAAATCCAGCCTTGGTGAGCATAAGAGACTACTTTCAAAAACATTTTTAAAAGTCATAGAAATTTAAAAGAATTATGTCTTTTAAAAGTCGTAGTACATTGCATTGAGGAATACAATATTCTACACAATAATGGTAAATTCCACAGATGGTATAATCCTACTTGATATCTCTACAAATAACTCATTAACACAATTTATTCGCATTCAAGTCAATAACTTGTCCATCTCTCTCAATGCCAGCATGAATTCGACACTGAGTGCTGTTCCATTGCACTTTTCTATGTATAAAGTTGAAAATTTCAACATTTTGAGTTTGTCTTGCAAGTTTAAAGAACATTAGCACATACAATACATATACTATAACAGCATAAATAGTATGCTACTCCAAACACAGATTTAGTGTCTGTGTAACTGCATATGTCTATGTAACTTGCGAGTGTGTGTGAGTGAGAGTAATTGTAAGTCTGCGAGTGCGCATATGTGTGTGTGCTCTCGCGCCCTGGAGATGTTGCTCTGTTTGCTTACTCGGCAGGAGCTCAGGTCCTGCCATCCTTTACTCAGCGCTGTTTGCCCCGCAGAGCTCTTTCCGGCTCCAGCACCGTGGGGTCCTCCTCTGACACCCCAACACTTCAGCACAGACAAAAGCAAAGCAGAGACAGACAAAAAGCGAGAGAGATGCACACAGAAAGGAGAACCCAGTCTAAGGTTTAAAAAGCCAAACCAGATGCGAAAGGTAAGGGGTGTGTGTGCGCGTGTGTGTGTGAGTGCCTACGTCTCCCTGATGGCAGCCGTGGGTCTCAAGTTACTCAGGAGGCATAAGATTACTGAAAGAGAGAGAGCTTAAACAGAACACAAGGGTGTGCAGAAATCTGATTGTAATGCTGGCTGAGAAGAGGACCAAGGCTAGAGAGGGACAGAGGCGAAAAGAGGAGCCCCACTCTTCCTGGATCACAGCGCTCACAGAAGGACGTCCTGCCCCAGAGGTTTTCCCTGGTGGGTATTTCATTGAGTGTTTGTCCGTGTTTGGTTTTATCGATGGGCTTAAGCATGTGATTTCGGTCTTTTGGATGCTGGTTTACAAAAGGACAGAAGTACGACTTTGTATCAAAGTAAGACTTTGGATCAAATTTGGATCTAAATGAATTTACTGGACATGAATGGAGCTGTTACAGAACTTTAGAAAGATAAAATAAGATGTTGTTAGTTGTGCTCTCCGACAAGCCACATTGTTCTGAAAGACTGTGTTTCGTTTTAAGAACTAAGGAGTGAGATAAATATTAGAAATAGTTTGTTGTTTGCTATGTTGATTTTTGGAATAGAATAGAATAGAATAGAATAGAGTTTATGTCTAGTATATGCATGTGGGCATTTGTGCAGTTTTAGATATCTGTGTTAGTACATCTTTGAATTATGTGATTCATTATAATCACTATATTCTCAATTTCAATTTCTTCAAATATTTTAAAGGGATAGTGACCCTTTATCAGACAGACATTCTACCTGAATCGTAGAAGCACAGAAGTTATACATTTTCAATTTAAAAATCTGTCATAATTTATTCACCCTCATGTCTTTACAACTTGCATGACTTATTTCGTGGAACATAAAATATATTTTGAAGAATGTTTTTGTGACCATTGACTTCCATTGTATGGACAAAAAAACAGACATTTCTCAAAATATTTTCTTTTGTTTTCCACAGAAGAAAGCCATACAGGTTTGGAATGACGTGAGAGTAAATAAGCGATGACAGTTTTCATTTTTGGGTTAACTGTCACTTTCAATCAGACTTGGAAACTAAGACAGCTATAGCATATTGTCTAATAATATTTCTGCAATTCAAGTCAGAGGAATGATTTGTGCTGATTCGGATATATGAAACCGCATTTTCACAGAATTATCCCCACAATCTAGCACATACAGTACAAAACTTATATAATGTGCCTTTACACGTGCACATGGTAATGTTCTGCCCCTGAGGTGCTTGATACAAAACAATGGCTTTGTACCTGTGATGCATGCGGGGAAACTTTCCCACACGTTGGTGATCGATCTTCTAGACACACGTGAGCGCACACACACACACACAAACACACACACACGCACGAACACACAAACACACACACACAGCTGAAGGATATAGATGTCATCTCTGTCCGTGGTGCATTTTCACATCTTCAGCATTTTCCCCAGACGAAGCACTGCAGGATAAGGACGGAAGCTTCTATCACTTGTAACCTTTGTCCATCCTGCTCTCGCAACATAACTGTACCCTCATATGTGGATCTGTAAACCCTGCAGTTGTGCTAATAACACACAGAAAAAAATGGTGTAGAAACAATTTTCATTCAGAAATTGCTAGTAAAAAAAAAAAAGCATGCAACACGTTAAATGTGAAATTTTGAAGTAGAAAAACTTACATTTACAGCTTTCAAAAATTATTTTTTAGGTGCAGAGTATATAGTTAATACTTAGCATATATACTGTATCAGATAAGTCAAGCTTCTTACTGTCATTGAACAGGTATAATGAGGTTAGTTTCCTTTTCTGTCACAAGGTCGTTGCAGTTGCAGTTGAATAATGTAGGAAATAAATAAATATAAAGAAGTTCAATAAATAATAAATAAAAGGTGCAGAGTGCATGGGATACAGTTAACAAAGGCAGTGCAAAATATTACAATTGTGTAACATAAGTCATTCTGAGAAGTGTATACTTAAAATAGAGGCAGCAGAACCATGTAAGATTCAGAATTGGTAAAAAGCTGTTTTTAAATAGAACATATGTAAAGGGATAGTTCACAAAAATGGAAATTCTGATTATCTGATTCACCTTCAAGTTGGCCAAAACCCTTTATTTTTCTTCTGTGGGACACAAAAGAATATATTTTGAAGAAAGTTGGGCTCTAAACAATATTAGAATAAATCAAAATATCTTCACTGTATTACACAGAAGTGCATACAGGTATGGAAAAATACAAGGATGAATCAATTATTTTTGAGTGAACTATTCAACTGTCCCTTTAAGTTATGTAGATATTGTGTAGAATCATACTGTATGTGGCCAGTACAGCTGGATATATAACAATTTAAGCAGTACAATGCTATTATTCTTCCTTGGGCACTGGTCAACTTTTCCTTAAAAACTAAACACTAGCACTTACCATATAAACATCTTGCCAGTGCTGTAAAAAATGTGGCCACATGAAACAGAATGCCCGTGTAACCCACCCATCCAACAATTCTCCTCTGACAATGGAAAAGATAGGCCCTGCTGTATACTAATAGGGTCAATGGAATATAACACGGAGCGAAGGTGAGAGGTGTGCGTTACCTTCCAGTGTAGCCACACAAGCTGTCATGGAGCCAGAAGCTTTTCTCTTTGGTGGCTATGGGTTCTATGGTGTCAAATGGTATGAGGGGTAGCTGTTTAAATCCTCTGTTCAGGTTATGGTTACCTGTCTCCATTAAACTCTCTGGAAAATAGAACGCTGTACATAAGAGGCCCGAACTGGACCTTTGACCTGCACCTTTGGCCCCAAGAGGAACAGCACTGGAATCCTAAAGCTGCTTTAGTTGGATTTGGAATAAAGTGCGTTGAAAGTGTATATTACAGGAACTTAAACTGTCACAGATGCTGTTGATTAATGCAGAAACTAACAACTAACCCATCAGATTGTACAAACAAATTCACAATACTTTTACCGTAATATTATACCATAGGGCACTGTCGCAAACAATATTACTCTTTTCCAATTGTTATAAATAACATAGCATAGTAAGTTTGCATAAATTAAACTGTAACACATATTAATGTAAATTAATGGAGCACTGCAATAGAATAATTAATAAGTAGAATAATTATAAATAAGTATAGCACAAGATTAGTGTAATTGCTTACTAACATTATTTGTGCAAATTATAACACAAAACATATTCTGTGAACATGTAAAGCTCATAAACAGAGTAGCATTCACTCCATGTGTGCAAGGATAAAAGAACAGGAAGTGATGTAACAATGTGTTGCTTAACTGAAACTCCACCTAAAGGAATTACAACAGTAACAGATAACCAGACGTTACCCTTGAAGAGCATAGTTCCACAGATAAAAGGACAATTGAACCAATTTTACAGCTCAGGTACTACATTTTGGAAACAATTCAATTAATCTGTGACTTTTGTTAAATAATAATATTAATAATAATAATAATAATAATAATAAATAAACAAATACATTTTTGTTTGTAAAAATTTAATAATGAGTCAAAATCACTCTCTGTAGGAACTGATGTCACAGATGCTGTCAAAACGAGTTCAATTTATATTACTCCTGGAACATTATGTTTGTGATTGGTTCTGGAGGATTTAATCTTTTAATATTTCTTGAATCTCTCCCAAAAATCATGCTAAATGTGTCTGTAATCAATTTCTGGACCCTTTTGTTAAGCATTATTAATTCCATATGCAATGCAATAGTGTGAGTACAGCTCTATTGCTGTAAATGCTTGTACTACAATACAGAAGATGTGAATTCAAATGTGTGTGTGTCGCTACAAGAGACCATAAGGGAGAAATGATGATAAAGTGCCGTTCTCAGTTCTCAAGCACACTTGGCAGTAGACAGAGGACAGGAAAACATATTCAGTTTAAATGCATTATTTATGTTTGTTTATAGGCACATTCAAGGAGTTTTCAAGGAGAGACTAAATACAATCTGTTAGTTGTAATGTATATCCTTACAGGATATTGGCCATGCCAAACATGTATAACTTAATAAGCACCATTAAAGTATCATAAATGTTGTTAATTGAAGTTATTATTCACTGACAATTATTGCATGACAATTCATGAGAAAAGCTGATTCATTTGGTAGAGGTGCTGAATTGATTCTCATCTCTGTTGAATTGATCTTTTGGGTGAATATTTTCAATGAATTGGTTGATTTAGCTAGCAAGACGGGTTTGAATGATTTGTTTAGATGATTTGTTTGTTTAGACCATTAGACAGATCTGATGAGCGTTAGATTCACTGTTAAATTTCAGTGTGTTCTTTATACAAAGCTATCGTACAGCATCAGAAGACTTGGAATATAGCACATCTTTCATTATATTTTAATAGTATTTTTGAAAGCCTTGAAAATGAGGTCATACAGGTTTGAAACAACAAAAGGTTAAATAAATAATGACACTGTTAATTTTGCTTAATTTTAAATGGACTGTAATTGTGGGCATCATGTTAACCTACATTTTATTCTTTGAATAAAATAATTGAGCTTAAAAATAAAATCTCTGTTTGTTCCTTTTTAATTGTCTTGTTGTAGAGTTTATATTACTTTAGATTGCTTTAATTGTTTCCTAGCTTAAGGTGCAACCTTACCTTCCATGCAGTAACACAACTGTTTTGTTCCCTTTGTTTTTATCTCCAGATCAGGTGACAGTATCTTGGGATTCGGCTCTCTGCTGCAGAACCAGTCTGAATCTTCTCTGATCTCTTCGCACTTTGCGGTGAAGAGTGGGCTGGCTGGCCTGTGCTTTTGGTTGCCCATCTGTCATTTCATCCTGGGTTAGGAGCCTGAGCTCAGCCCCAGGGAGGGGAGGGAGGCCATGGAGGTTCCTCTAGTCAACTTTGAGAACTTGGACGACATCGGAATCAACCTGGGAGACCCGAGTGACTCGGGATATCCAACCTCACCCACCTCAGATGCCCCTGAACCAAACCAGGGGACCCGTGGCATAAACTCACCCACACACTCACCTCAGAGAGGAAGACAGCCGAGGCACTCGCTGGCCTCTCCACCAACACTCAGCAAGAAAGGAACATCAAGCTGCAACAGCCTGATCTCTAACTGGAAGGTTCTGATGAGCAGTGAGGGCAGTCCCAATGAGGCTCTCCTAGGAAAAGTAGCCAAGGATTGTTGCGAGGACTACTTTGCAGAAAAGGAGAAATTCGAGGAGGGCGAACAAAAAGTGGTTATCAATGTCTCAGGGATGATGTACGAGACAACACTTAAAACTTTGAATCAGTTCCCAGATACTTTGCTGGGAGACCCCATGAGAAGGATTGACTACTTTGACCCCATGAGGAACGAGTATTTCTTTGATCGCAACCGCCCCAGCTTCGATGGAATCTTGTATTTCTATCAGTCCGGAGGTAAAATTCGGAGGCCAGCGAACGTGCCATTGGATGTGTTTGCAGATGAGATAGTGTTCTATCGACTGGGGCATGAGGTCATGGAACAGTTCAGGGAGGATGAAGGTTTCATCAAAGACCCTGAGCCTCAACTCCCAACCAGTGAGCTTCACCGTCAATTTTGGCTGCTCTTCGAGTACCCAGAAAGCTCTAGTGCTGCCAGGTCAGTGGCCTTAGTGTCTGTTTTTGTCATCACTATATCTATTTGTATCTTCTGCCTGGAGACGCTCCCTGAATTCCGTGATGAGCGTGAATTTATTCCTGCGTTGGTCAACTTAACCCGTGACGCCAACGGCACGCTTCTCTCCCCTACTCCTCATCCTAAGGCCATCCTCTCTGCCTTTACTGACCCTTTCTTTGTGGTGGAGACCATTTGCATCATTTGGTTCTGTTTTGAGCTTGGAGTACGTTTCATAGTGTGCCCCAGCAAGAGCGAGTTTTTCAGCAATATCATGAATGTCATTGACATTGTGTCCATTATGCCCTACTTCATTACCGTCATAACGGAACTGATGGCCACCCATGATGAAGACCCCACCGCCAACCAGAACATGTCTCTGGCCACGCTACGTGTCATCCGATTAGTGCGCGTCTTCAGGATTTTCAAGCTGTCCCGCCATTCCAAGGGCCTCCAGATCCTAGGCCAAACCCTGAAGGCCAGCATGAGGGAGCTGGGCTTGCTTATTTTCTTCCTCTTCATAGGCGTCATCCTCTTCTCCAGTGCCATTTACTTTGCTGAGGTTGACGAACCTGATACTCAGTTCGTGAGCATCCCGGAAGGATTCTGGTGGGCTGTGGTCACAATGACGACGGTCGGCTACGGCGACATGTGCCCTATCACTTTGGGGGGAAAGATGGTTGGGATCCTCTGTGCCATCGCTGGCGTGCTGACCATTGCACTTCCCGTTCCTGTCATCGTCTCCAACTTCAACTACTTCTACCATCGTGAAACAGAGCAGGCGGAGAAACAAATGATTGACGCTGCTGCTGAGGCTGCTGCAAATCAGAAAATCAGTTCTGAAGAGAAGTATGAAAGCAATTACTCACTGGACAAGAGTAATGGGAATTGGCAGACAGGGAAAAATGGCATTCCATAAGGATTGGTATATTTCGCATGACTAGCAATAATGACTGTACAACAATGCACTTAGAAACTCTCGGTTTTATGGTTTGACAACTGCTTAATTAAGAGTTCTACATATGTACCTAATGCTATGCATATACCAACAGTACCTTTGCAGAACATGCTGTTTCAAAGGGAGACCTCGAACAGGACGCTGTTTTAGCCAAAGGCTGCTAAAAACATCTTTGATGGATGACTATGAAACCTCAGAAGCACTATCTACTAAAAGGACGCAAAAAATATTGTAAGGAACATCCCTTTAAGGCTTTACAGTAATACAAACTGAAATGCACTGAACCGAAAAAGGAATGAAACTCAGAAGACAAAAAAAGTACTCATGTCATCATTTGTGAGGCAAATGGCTGCGTTTGACTGAGGTCAAAACAAGCATTTAATTCATCGCGATTAAGTGCCTGTGTTGCCGAGTCCCTCAAATTAATGCCGAGGAATCATGAATCTGCACTCTGAGCATCCACCCAGCACCACCTTTTGCTGATGTTGTCGTTCCTTTAGAGTTTTGCACTGACATCACCTTTTGTCCCTGCTGCTTGTGAGAGAAAAAGCTTATGCCAAACTGTTATCCATCTTTCAATGTCACTGAATGTCTCTTCTAACAGCCCTGGTAGTTGTCATACATATTCAGGCCTGTTTGGAATTTAAATACAGTATCCTACGCATGCAAGTATGTTATATTTGGATGACCCGCTGTGCTGTGGCAGCATCTGCTTGCTGCTCGTCCCACATTTTCTTCTGGTGTTTCTATTCTTGTCAAGATACACACAGAATGAGACGCTAGAACTCTATCTTTAGGGTGAGATTTTTTTATTCGTCTTTCTATGCCGAGTGAGTTCAAGTTTTGGTACACACCTTTGCTTGGCAATTTCATTCAATTAGTTTTACATCATATCTTGTCTCTTGGTTGACCAAATGAATATAAAAAGCTTTGACAATAGCTAGTAGGATACACAGCACTTACTTCTTTACCTACAGGCTTCATTGGCCTACTATCAGCCTAACTCCTAATGCACATGGATACGTATAGCTGGAAAACGCACAAGAATTTAAGCATGGATTTATACGAGTTAGCCACTTAAAACAATACTTGTCGGTCAAACGGAGCACAGATAAAAAAGTTTTAATTTGGGTTGGTTCTGTTGGTGGAGGGAATAAGTGTTATTTGTCCATGTATCACACTAATTTATGCTGACATGACAAGCCAATGAAGGCAGGGAGCATGATTGCACAGTGCATGTACTGTATAGTGAAACCAATTAATGATCAATCACTGCAAAAGATGGAAAAGATTGCAGCAAATATATCATCTAATCCAGCCTAACAAATTACTTGTAAATGTTTGCAACATCAGGACGTTTCTTGTGGATTTATCTTATAAACAGAACAGGAAGAATCATTATCTTACAAGCATATTAGTAACATTCATAAGCATATGAAAGGAATTACACAAAGTTTTTGTCATGCAATAGTGCACACAAGACATGTGTCTTTGCCCATGATTGTAATAGATGATATGTTTTGTTTCACTTATGAGATATTTCCGAGGAGTACAATTTCTCTCTTTGGAATAAGAGTAAGATGTGTTATTCTCATCATATGACATCATTTTTAATTTTTCAGTGATTTCACTATGCTTACAGTAATCTGTGTTTCCATAACTTGAGGTTTCTTTACTGCAGGAATTCCCTTTTATGAGAGAATATTTCATGCTTTATTCACATTAAAAATATTGCACATTTGCATGTTTTTGTAAAAAGCAAAGTTGAGAAAAATATAGAGAACAAATGTTTCCAAAGCAAAGAATTTTGATTGTAGCATTTCAGCACTGACTAAAGTAAAGCAATACAGCACTTTTCAGGGAAGCTAAAATAAGTTTTCCAATAAGCTTGAAAATGAACTTATGCCAGCAGGTAACATTGCATTTTTCAGACACTTAATGTATAACTGCAATATAGATCTTAAAATGCTTTTTATCATGCTGTTGTAAATTTTAAAAGATGCATGAAAACACTGAGATTAAAGAATTTGATAAAAATGACCATGCTTTGACTAGAGGTAGAAAAATAATATTTAAACCATCCCTCCATTGCGTCAATGGAAAAATCTACAGTATATTCCCTTGTGCATGCATTTTATGTCATAGTATGGTGTAATATCAATAGTAATATTGAAAGTCATTGTTCAAAAAATCCTGAGAGTTCTATTTAGATTTTTTACAATTATCCCAACGAAGGTGATAATGCCAGTGTTATGTGGTCATTATGGCATTTAGTATCTCATGAATGTATGCTATGGCTGTATGATATATTTTGATTGTTTAAGCACTATATTTTATTCATGATATTTTGAGTGCCTTTTATTAAATATATATTAAATTTATTGGCTCCAGCTTTGTGTGATTTGACAAGGACAAATATATTCTCATTGTATGATTATGTGGCGACTCAAAAAAATCCATAAAATGAAACAAAGACAGAAAAATTGGTGCGCTGAAAACATTAGCTCCTGTTTTTAATTCATTGCACTTTTGCTATACATACATATATACACATACATATACACACACACACACACACACACACACATATATATATATATATATATATATATATATATATATATATATATATATATATATATATACAGTATATACATTGAATGATGTAACTTATTAAGCCAATAAAACACAACCCAAAAACATTGCGGTCAGCACAAACTACATTTAACATACATTCAATGTAGCTTGGGTCAATTTTTCTTTACTATTTTTTCCCAGAAAAAGACCAGCTGTCATTACAAGCTATTCTTCTCATCTGTGGTTTTGCAGTATTATTATTCATAAATCATGATATCAACTCTTAGTATTTAAGAGGGTGGTGGTGTGTGGTTCATTAGGTTGTAATACAGTATTAGAGAGGTTAAAAAGTTTGTCTCAGGTCAATGAGACTGGTGAGAGAGCGACCATGATTTGTTGGGATGACCTGTGGAGTTTTTCGGCGACGGAGACTAAACAGTGCAAGATCTACAATGACAGCACATTAATCTTTAAGGCCATTTTGTTTGTGTATGTGTGCACACATTAATGTTTCAGAGCTCACCGTCTATGTGGACCAGGTTGTTATAGTGTAAAGTAAGCAAATGCAGTAGGTATTTTAAGTTCGTCATTCCTCAATATTCTCAAAGTCTTTCCTCACTTTCATCAACTGCTCTGAATTACCATCTTAAAATCTATTTTTTTGGCTTGAATATTTGGTTTGATCTTCACTAAGCCCATACCAAATACTTTTGCCCCAATACCAATTTTGCTTTCCATATTTATCTGTTTATTCAGGTGAGCTGTGATTTAAAACATACACTGAAAAAAATGGTGTAGAAACAATTCTCACTCTGAAAAATTGCTAGTAAAATTCACAAAGAAATAATTAGAAAGAAATTGGAAGGTACACATTTAATTAAATGTCAAATTTTTAAAGTAGAAGGACTGTAAGAGTATTTACTTGTAAAACATACTCTAATAATACCTGGTCTGTTCAAAAGTTTAGCTCACCCAAAAATTGTTTTACACTACACTCAAGGCATCCTAGGTGTATATGACTTTCTTCTTTCAGATGAATCCAATCGGAGTTATAGCCTATTAAAAATTATCCTTGCTCTTCCAAGCTTTAGAATGGCAGTAGGCGGGTGTTTTTTTTTTTTTTTCAACAGTCCAAAAGAAGTCAAATAACGCACATCCATCCATAATAAAAAGGGGAGGGGGTGGGGGTGGGGGGGGGGGGGGGGGTGAATAAAGGACTCCTGTAGTGAGTTGATGCATTTTTGTAAGAAAAATATCCATATTTACAACACTATAAACACTTTTCTCTCACTTCCGCTAACTGTGACATTTTTCTTTACAAATCCTCGTTTTGTACTTCTAATTCGCGACCATCATTTTGTTTTGCTCTCTCTCCTCCGTGCTTCACCGATGCATGCGCAACGCATACGCCCTACGTCATCCACTCAGAACGGCTTCTGTGTATGACAGTTAGTGGAAGTGAGAGAAAAGTGTTTATAACGTTTTAAATATGGATATATTTCTTACAAAAATTCATTGATTCACTACAGGAGGCCTTTATTCACCCCCGGGAGCAGTGTGAGGCACATTTTATTATGGATGGATGCGCTTTATTTGAATTCTTTTGGACTGTTGAAAAAAAAACACCCGCCCACTGCCATTATAAAGCTTGGAAGAGCAAGGACAATTTTTTATATAATTCCGACTGGATTCATCTGAAAGAAGAAAATCATATACACCTAGGATGCCTTGAGGCTGAGTAAAACATGGGCTAATTTTCATTTTTGGGTGAACTAACCCTTTAAAGCTTCAAAAAATCTAATTTTACAGTACATCAAAATATTTACACATCTTAAAAGTTTTTAAAGAGAACCCGAATTTGGAATGAATTAAGTATATGAATACACCCTTACTATTTTAATTGCATTGAATCAGCATTTTGTTCTGATTGCTTTGCCAATACGGTTATTTCAAGACATGATTGATTTCAGTCATTTGACAGGCAGTCATAAGAAGCACTCTTGTCTAGAGGTGAGAGTCCAGTTGAGACACTAAAATATTGAGCAGTGAGACAGCAAAGTAACGAAATACTGAACTATGTATATAGTATGTAAGAGAATGCTGTTAGTGTTTTGTGGTTATGTAAGAGGAATGCTAGGTATTCTATGACTGTCATTTGAGTGGTGTCATTTCTGAAGTATGATATCGCAATATTTGTTTGTCATAATAAAAATATAGTTTGGTGTATTTTTAGGTACGTGCGAACACACGGTTTCCAAGCAAAGCAATCAAATAGTTTGATAATATATTTTCATATATGTTAATTAAAGCAAATAGTTTATGTGAATGGTCAAACTAGAAAACGAAATTGTGAAACAAATCCTTTGTAGAAAAAAAATAGTGGAAAACACTTTTTCTTTTGGAATGCTACGCTTTGCATTTTACATAATTTAATAATATATTTTAAATAAACAAAAACAATTAAACATACTTAAAATAAATATTAAAAACTCCTCAGCAGTTACACCAGTCACACCGCAGTCCGGACTAGGTGCCTAATGATGTGTCTTAATTTTATTTGCTTTTATCTCCAGAACCCGACACTACGCTGATAACCCCTGATAGGACCAATTAGGAGATTGGGGAAAGAAAAGAAAAAAAAATAAATAAATAATAAAAAATCACACAAAGCCGGCAATTGCTTAATACCCTGGGGATACCCTCGGTCTCATATATACTTAACTGGTCAGGTGCGTGGTAAGGTCAAACAGGGTATGGAGGGAGACGTGGTTATAAACAATTAATGACCAGCCATTTTGTTCTAGTCTTGCACTGTTTAGACCGTTCAGGTCTCTCTAGCTCTGTGGCTGGAAAACTTTACTAGCAAGTTAAAGCTGGGTAAGACTGATTACATCTACAACAGGCAGAAAGTGAAAGAAACTGACCCCTATAACCCGAGCGTGGCTCGATTTGTACTTTCACGCAATCCTGATTACTGCGGTAACTTTAGTATGCAGACCAGAAGATATTTGAGGTGATTGCAGGCTTAATCAAAGAAAGGTGACCCTTACTAATTTGGGAATTATGGTTACTTAGGACTCTCCAGCATTTTCACTTGAAATATGTATTCATTTGACGCAACTTAGAACTATCAGCCTCACATTTTCAGATTTTTTTTTTTTTTTTTATCATTTGGTTTGTGGTTGTGCTTTGCAATGCCAAAGTCATGGGTTCAATTCCCACACTCTCAGAAAAAAGCATACAGAACTGCTGCTGCGGCGGTACCCTTTCAAAAAGTACTAATATGTACACTTTATGAACTAATATGTACCATTTAGGGTAGTAAAAAATGTACAATCCCAATAACAGCTTTGTACCTTTTTTGTATGTACACTGCCCTCCAAAAGTTTGGAAACGCCCTAGAAAAGTGGGGTTTTGGACAATATTGGCATGAATCCTTTTTAATTTGTAATAATTTTGCACTGATAAGGGACAACACAAACTATGAAAACATATTTTATTACATAAACAGTTTATACATAGAAAATACTTACATTTTCGATTCATCAAAATATCCACCATTAGCAGCTATTACAGCTCATTTATAAAACAGGTTCATTGTATTCTAAACTTAATTGGCAATCAATTGTTGAAGTTATTAAGGTGTGCTGACCCAAAAATCTTTTAAAAACCTGGGCCAAGTTTAAACCAGTAACCAGGCATCACAGCTGGCAAAGGTGCATGTCTGACTTTGACATGTATGTATTGCCATTATTGTGTAATCAAAATGAAAATTATTATTGCTGGTCTTCAATGTCAAGTTACTTTAATGTACAGTATTTGCACCAAAAAATGATAAGGATTTATGCTGATATCATCAAAAACACCAGGGGTGTTTCTAAACTTTTGGAGGGCAGTGTATGTACAGTAGGTAACACGATAAATCGAAGTGAAATCGACAGAAGCTGAAGCAGAAGTTGTGATTGTCATGCGTATCTTTCAGTGAAGCACGGTTCTATGATCAGCAGTAAATCTTCATCCGAAGGCCAGAGTGCGCTCTCGAGTGGAAACTACAAATACACTCCGAAGAAGAAACCCAGGAAATGCCAATTGCTGCAGCTGAATAAATAGAAGATTTAACTGCTTTCATTGATTCAACGTGACTAATAAACACATGACTACGACAATATATGGTTTATCTGAGTTCTTATTATTATAATTTTCATTATAATAAAGTATATCTATAATGCAACGCTAATCGACATAGCCTTCACTGCTTAGAATACTATGAAATATGTTGCGTGCCTTATTTTGTGTAAGAAGCCACATCATCTCACAGAAGGATTTAATACAAACACTCGACTGACGTTATGAAGTGAGTTTGGAGTAAAAACATGTTATTAAATGTGGTATTTTCACATGCTTTCAGATAGAGCAGCATTTACTACATTATCGCGAACGATTTCTTCGATTTCATAATCGCACAATAATATCGTCAGCGTTTTTTTTTTTTGCGTAACCTGTCAGTGAGCTACGGCTCTGTGTAGTAAATGCTGCTCCATCTGAAAGCAGGTGATGGAGATTTACTGCTGATTAAAGAGCCAGCTTTACTGACAAAATGCGCATGGAAATCGCATTCGATTTAATCGTGCAGCCCTACAGTATATTTTCAATGCACTATATAAAACTGCATTGCAATAATTTTTCTTAGACATGTTTTGTTTTGTTATATTTGAGAAAATTTGGTTACCCAGGTGATGCTAAATTAAACATCCAGGTTAATATTTAGTCATTTTTTAATTTAATTTGGCATTTTATCCAAAGCAACTAACATTGCACTACAGGTATACTTTTTATCAATGTATGCGCTTCCCGCAAATCAAACTCATCGGCAGCAGCGCCATGAGCCACTGTTTAAACTGCAATAACATTTCTTAAGGATTTACATGTTTACAGTGACAACAATTTTGAGGCATTTTTATTTGCAACAAAAAAGTGACCAATCATCATTCACTTTCAGTGGCTCCCAAACAGAGGTCAACTTCATGCAAATGAGCAGAAAAAAACATGGCAACTACCAATGAAAAACCAAACAGTGACCCACTGCCTTGTACAACTGGATGCCACATTCTTGAAACCAGCAGCAAGCCAACTTTTAACACTGACCCTATCGTGATTTTATCACTGTAAGTGTGAATGGGGCATTAGTTACCACTTATCTATGACATGTAGAATTATAAGTACACATACTCTATCTATGCGCACTTATAATTCTACATGTCAGAGATAAGTCTACAGTGATGCATGGCCATGTGTGTTTAGAGGTGAGACAACCGTGATCTTTACTGCAGGAGCTCTCTCTTGATTTCAGATTAATGTATGAAGTGGAATGATTTTTTTTTTTTTTTTAAATGAGAAATCAAATTTGATCTTTAAATGTCCAATTTATGTGTAATATATATGTGAATTTATTGTAATTAATTTATATACTGCAAATATACTGTATATAAGACAAATGGATCCCAAAGTTAGGAAAGAAGCTCTGTTACAGTACTTATTTCATATGCAAAGAGGGCATTTACACAGACGTCTTAAAAGCACGGCAGAAAACTGTTTAAAACAATCTCAGATGTTAAAAAAATTCACAGTGTACAAAACAAAATAGTGTAAACCAGTAATGCTGTAATTGTCATGAGCTGGGTTTACTTCTCTGTCTCTTTAACACACACACACACACACACACACACACACACACCATCATACACACACTCAGGCACGCCCATGCTCATTCTAGCTCACTTCACCTGTTTGTCGTCACAATCAGTGCTCGCGCTGATTTGTGGTGACACCTGTTCCCACTTTGATCTAATCAGTGACTCTATTTCCAGTGGTTGTGCTCGCTGTTCTCTGTCGGATTATTGTGTGTGTATGTCATGCAGATGCTATTGTCTCGCCCTTCGTGTTAAGGTGCTTTCAGAAGTCTAACCATGTCTTGTCTTGCCTAGTGTTGCTGTGCTCGTCTAAGTATTCTCGGTGTCCTGTTGCTGCTTCAAGCGAGCCCATCCCCACGAGCTCTCTCCTGGGCAGGAGCCCTCTGTACCTGACCTTCTTCAAGTTTGTTTTGCTTTATCCAGTTCTGTGTCATTGTTCGACAGACTGCCTTGTTTTGCGTCTTCATTAAAGACTGTTTTCAACTGACTGCCCTTGCACGTGGATCCTTTATATCACCCTTGACAGAATAATCCGACCCCATGGATCCAGCAAGGGAGGAACCTTTTCGATCAGCGGTGGAGATTCAGGGAGTCATGCTCGGCAGACATGAGGAGGAGTTGTCCGCCGCCCGTCACGCAGTTGAGAGTTTGTCCGCACAGGTGACAGATTTGTCTTCTCGTCTATTAGAGCTTTATCAAGAACCATCAGCTTATCTCAGCCGACATCCTTCTCCTGAGCCGCGTGTTAACAACCCCCCCTGCTATGCCGGTGAGCCCACTGAATGCAGAGCTTTTTTGACTCAATGTGAGGTTGTCTTTTCTCTCCAGCCCCAGACGTATGCGGGAGATCCTGCCTGGATCGCCTATGTACTTTCGCTTCTCACGGGGCGTGCTCGCGAATGGGGTACTTCCGCTTGGGAAGCACAGACTCCTTGCTGTGGTCGTTTCGAGCTCTTCAAGGAGGAGATGATCAAGATATTCGATCGATCCGTTTTCGGCCGCGAGGCTTCACGCCTTCTGGCTGTGCTTCGTCAAGGCAGAAGGTCTGTCGCTGACTTTGCCATTGAATTCCGGACCCTGGCGACGACATGCGAGTGGAATGAACCTGCTCTGGTTGCTCGCTTTCTGGAGGGACTGAATGTGGATCTTAAGGAGGAGATTTATGCGCGTGGACCGCCGACTCAGCTGGATCAGCTCATTGAACTGGGCATTCGTTTGGACAAGTGCTTCAAGCAGCGGAGGCGGGTTCGAGCTTCTGATTCAAGACCACTAGAGACTTTTACTCCAGCTGTGGTATCTTCTCCTCTCAGATCCGATCCTGAACCTATGCAGCTGGGGGGGGTGCGCATCTCTCAGGAGGAACGACAGCGGCGGATTCTGAACCGCCTCTGCCTTTACTGCGGCACGGCTGGACATTTTGCCTCTTCGTGCATGTTAAAAGCCAGAGCTCGCCAGTAGATGGGGGAGTACTGGCGAGCGCGACTGTCATCCCCTCAGCACCCAGGTCTCGTACGACTGTCTCTGCTGTCCTCCAAGGGGCTGGTTTTACCGTTACTGGTCCAGCGCTCATCGATTCGGGGGCAGAGGGCAACTTTATTGACGAGAGATGGGCTAGCGAACGGAGGATCCCACTACTGGACTTGGATGACACACACAACGTCTTTGCCCTAGACGGTAGGGTACTGTCTTCAGTTTGCCGTATCACTAGTCCGGTGAGCCTTACCGTCTCAGGAAATCACAGAGAGACTATTTCCTTTTTTGTTTTCCAGTCCCCTTATACCCCCATTGTTCTTGGACATCCCTGGCTTACTCAGCACAACCCTCAGATTGACTGGGTTAGGGGTTCTATTCACTCATGGAAATTGTCGTGTCATGTTAATTGTTTGGTGTCTGCTGTTTCCTCTGTGTCTGTGTTTCAGGAGGAGCCTGGTGATTTGTCGGGAGTTCCGGAGGAATACCACGATCTGCGAGCGGTCTTCAGCCGTTCCCGGGCTGCCTCCTTGCCGCCTCATCGTCCTTACGATTGCAGCATTGAGCTCCTTCCAGGCACCATGCCACCCCGCGGTCGATTATACTCTCTCTCGGCGCTCGAGCGGGAGGCTTTGGAGAAGTATCTCACAGAGTCCCTCGCTGCGGGGATTATTGTTCCGTCCTCCTCTCCTGCCGGTGCGGGGTTCTTCTTTGTGAAGAAGGATGGGTCCTTGCGTCCCTGTATCGATTATCGGGGCCTGAACGACATAACAGTCAAGAATCGCTATCCCTTGCCTCTTATGTCGTCGGCCTTCGAGATCTTACAGGGCGCAAAGGTCTTCACAAAGCTAGACTTACGCAATGCCTACCATTTGGTACGTATTAAGGAGGGAGACGAGTGGAAGACGGCATTTAACACCCCTGTTGGTCACTTTGAGTACCGGGTTCTACCGTTCGGGCTGGTCAACGCTCCCGCGGTTTTTCAGGCCTTAGTTAATGACGTCTTGAGAGATATGCTAAATGTCTTTGTATTTGTGTATTTGGACGACATTCTTATCTTCTCACCTTCTCTCCAGGTACACGTACAGCAGGTCCGCCGAGTTTTGCAGCGTTTGCTCGAGAACCGCCTGTTTGTCAAGGCGGAGAAGTGCATGTTTCATGCCCAGTCGGTCACGTTTCTCGGTTCGGTGGTTTCGGCGGAGGGTATCAGCATGGACCCTGACAAGGTTTGTGCTGTCATTGATTGGCCCGTTCCAGATTCACGAGTTGCACTTCAGCGGTTTCTGGGGTTTGCCAATTTTTACCGCCGTTTTATCCGAAACTTTAGTCAAGTCGCCGCTCCTCTTACTATCCTCACCTCGTCCAAAACTCGATTTACTTGGTCGGAGGCTGCGCAGGGTGCGTTCGATCGGCTCAAGGAGTTATTTACCACCGCCCCCATTCTTATTACCCCAGATCCCGAGAGACAATTTATTGTTGAGGTTGATGCCTCCGACGTTGGGGTAGGCGCTATCTTATCGCAACGCTCTTCCCTTGATGATAAGGTTCACCCGTGCGCTTTTTATTCACATCGCCTTTCGCCCGCTGAGCGCAACTACGATGTCAGTAACCGAGAGCTTTTGGCGATCCGTCTGGCGCTAGGTGAATGGCGACACTGGCTTGAGGGAGCCAGTGTGCCATTTATTGTCTGGACGGATCATCAAAATCTGGAATACATCCGCTCCGCCAAGAGACTTAACGCCCGTCAGGCTCGGTGGGCACTTTTCTTTGGCCGCTTCGAATTTTCGATCGCGTTTAGACCCGGTTCCAAGAATCTCAAGCCGGACGCTCTCTCACGTCAGTTCGGCTCGTCAGGGGGTCCCTCGACCAATGAGAATATTTTACCTCAGCGTTGTGTGGTCGGGGCGGCCATCTGGGGAGTGGAACAGATTGTGAGGAAAGCCCTTGTTCATGTCACAAGACCACCCCGTGCTCCTGAGGGAACGTTATTCGTTCCTGAGGTCGTTCGCTCAGCAGTACTTTGAGTCACTCGTCCAAGTTGGTGGCCCACCCGGGAGTTCGGGGTACGTTGGCTGCGATTCGTCAACGTTTCTGGTGGCCCACTAGAGAACGCGACGTTCGGCGCTTTGTTGCTTCTTGTCATGTCTGCGCCCAGACTAAGTCTAGTAACACTCCACCGGCAGGTCTTCTTAGACCTCTCCCCATTCCATCACGTCCATGGTCTCACATTGCAGTGGATTTTGTGACCGGTCTTCCGCTTTCGGCCGGCAATACGGTCATCCTCACCGTTGTGGACCGTTTTTCGAAGGCCGCTCATTTTATCCCTCTCCCTAAATTACCGTCCGCCCGTGAGACCGCTCTGGTTATGGTAGATCATGTGTTCAAGATCCACGGTCTTCCTTCGGACATTGTGTCTGACAGAGGGCCTCAGTTCACCTCTCAGTTTTGGAGGGAGTTCTGTCGTCAGATAGGGGCATCCCCCAGTCTGTCGTCAGGATTCCATCCACAGACCAATGGACAAGCCGAAAGGACCAATCAGATTCTTGGTCGCATGTTGCGTAGCTTAACCTCACGGAACCCCACGTCGTGGTGCGACCAACTGTCCTGGGCCGAGTATGCCCATAATTCTCTGCCCTCGTCCGCCACTGGGTTATCCCCATTCGAGTGTTGTCTAGGTTACCAACCCCCACTATTTTCATCCCAAGAATCCCAGGCCGCCGTTCCCTCTGTAGAAGCATTTATTCAGAGATGTAGACGTACCTGGATGAGGGTGAGATCTGCGTTATGTCGTACCAGAGCACGTACACGTCGAGCCGCCAATCGTCACCGGGTTAGGGCTCCTAGGTATGTTTGTGGCCAAAAGGTGTGGCTTTCCACCCATAATTTGCCTATTCAAGAGAATTCTCGCAAGCTGATGCCCCGCTTTGTTGGGCCTTTTACCATTGTGAAGGTTCTCAGTCCGGTCACGATCAGACTCAAGTTGTCCCGTCAGTTACGCCGTGTTCACCCTGTCTTTCACGTGTCCTGTGTCAAACCAGTTATCCGCGCTCCCACCCGTCCCCCCCTTCCTCCACCTCCTATTGACGAGGAGGCGTCTGTTTACAGAGTTCGGAGGCTTCTGGATGTCCGCCCTCGAGGGCGTGGTCACCAGTTTTTGGTGGACTGGGAGGGGTATGGTCCTGAGGAGAGGTGTTGGATTCCAGCCCGGGACATCCTGGATCGCTCGCTGATCGAGGACTTCTACCGTTCTCGTCTGGCTTCTTCCTCGGGAGCACCTGGGGGCGCTCGTTGAGGGAGGGGTACTGTCATGAGCTGGGTTTACTTCTGTCTCTTTAACACACACACACACACACACACACACACACACACACACACACACACACCATCATACACACACTCAGGCACGCCCATGCTCATTCTAGCTCACTTCACCTGTTTGTCGTCACAATCAGTGCTCGCGCTGATTTGTGGTGACACCTGTTCCCACTTTGATCTAATCAGTGACTCTATTTCCAGTGGTTGTGCTCGCTGTTCTCTGTCGGATTATTGTGTGTGTATGTCATGCAGATGCTATTGTCTCGCCCTTCGTGTTAAGGTGCTTTCAGAAGTCTAACCATGTCTTGTCTTGCCTAGTGTTGCTGTGCTCGTCTAAGTATTCTCGGTGTCCTGTTGTTGCTTCAAGCGAGCCCATCCCCACGAGCTCTCTCCTGGGCAGGAGCCCTCTGTACCTGACCTTCTTCAAGTTTGTTTTGCTTTATCCAGTTCTGTGTCATTGTTCGACAGACTGCCTTGTTTTGCGTCTTCATTAAAGACTGTTTTCAACTGACTGCCCTTGCACGTGGATCCTTTATATCACCCTTGACAGTAATTCTTAGCATACGAAATTCTTCTGAAGTAACACTATCTAGCAATGACAAAAAGAGACAAAGTTTGATTTTGGTATGGAGGACAGTTTCAGCTCATTGGCAATATACAGGGGGGAAAAAATCAGATGAGAGGAAGTATTGCCTCCACATCACTTGGTTGAACAGCCTGTCAACTGGGTAATGGCCAACTTTCATATTCAATGAGTAATCACACAGTAAATAACATACTCACTCAGATATCACTACTTTCAGTCATGTCTGACTCATTATAAAGTTTATAATCAAAATGACTTGACAAAAAGAGTCATCATCATAAAACCTGATTACAGAAAATTGAATCACTAATAATGGCATAAGCAGGTGGTGACTAAAGCCTAACAACAATTAGTCATATTTAATGTATTATTGTACTTAGCCATTATAAATATTATGCAGGCTGCACACAAACAATAGGTTGTTTGCACATGACGTCATTGCTGTGGCGCGAAATGCAGCTGGAGGGCAGGAAGAGATTTTTCTCCATAGGAATCAGTAGCAGAAACTCAAGATGCCTGTGTTTTGCGTTGTTTATGAATGCTCAAATCAGCCAAACAGAGAAACCACAAAGAGATTTTATCGTGTACGAAAATGTGTTGTTCATAAGGGAGGAAAAGTCAAGAAATTGACTGAAAAACGCAGGAAAAAGTGGCTTGGGAGGAGCCGAGTCGGATAATGCTCATGCGTGCAAATGGTTAAGATATAGGCTAATAATAATATTTTAAGATATTAACACAGATATAAATAGATAATCCAGGGCTGCCACCTCTCAAGCATTCAGGGTGAGACAGTCAGAATTCACTCAATGCTAAATGCCACACGTAGACACAATGTAAATAAGATATTATTTGCAGTTCAGAGAGCTTCGTTGATTATAACGGAACATTGTGAGATTGCAATAAATTTAAGTGAGTGACATCTTCTTAGTGATTATGTAGAAGTGCTATTTACTCGCTGTCTAGGCTGTAAACAACTCAGAATTTGAATAAAAGTTTTGCTTTACGTGCTGCTAGGACCAACGTACAAAAACGCTGTATGCAGCAAAGTTTCAGGAGTGACTGAAAAAAGAGAATGGATGAAATGGAGGAAAGTCCATACTGCACTGGTTTAGGCGCTATAGCAAGAGAAAGTAAACAGAAAAACACAACATATGTTACGTAATCCTTATGTTATAAAGAGGAGCGATTTTTAAACTCAGCTGAAATACTTGCATGCCATTGAGGCGGTGGATATAGGCTAAGCAACTTACCCTGATTGCAAACAAGCTATTTCGAAAGTGAATCCCGTATTTATATGAGAGATGTGGGACATATGTCAACTCCTGAAACTTTGCTGCATGTACAGGGTTTGTGGCCGTGCGTTCTGTTAGCAGCACGAAAACAACTTTTATTTAAATTTTGATTTGATTATAGCCTAGAAAACGAGCAAATAGCGTGTCCATGTAATCACTAAAAAGCTGTCACTCACTTCAATTTATCGCAATCTCACGGTTCCTTTATAATCAGTGAAGCTCTCTGAACTGCATCGTGTCTACGTGTGGCGTTTAGCATTGAGTGAATTTGGGCTGTGTCACCTTGTATCTATTTATATATGTCTTTATTAAGATCATAATATATTATTATATCTTATATTAACCATTTGCACGCACAAGCATTATCCGATCGCAGATGCAGGTTTACAAGCCACTTTTTCCTGCATTTTTCAGTCAATTTCTTGACTTTTCCTACCTTATGAATAACACTTTTTCATACACGATAAAAGCTCCTTGTGTTTTCTCCGTTTGACCTATTTGGGCATCCATAAACAACGCAAAACACAGGCATTTTTAGTTTCTGCTACTGATTCCTATGGAGAAAAATCACTTCCTGCCCTCCAGCTGCATTTCGCGCGTCATCAGAATCACGTGATTGCAAACAACCTATACCAGTAAAGTCTGATTCACAAACTATGAGATGGTTCATTTAATGAACTGTTCAAAATGACTCACGGACTCAATTAACTATTTGAATCAGTCTGTTGAATTATTCAGTTACTGAAACTGCAATTAGATGCCCATCTTAAAATTAAAGCAAGGTTTGTGTACAAAGCTTTGAAAAAAATCTTGTTAAGATACCAATACACATTTCTGTAATGACAGTTTAGTTTGATGACATTTTGCAGTTTGCATCTGTAATTATCAACAACTGTTTTTGCATGTAGGCTATAACCTATACATTAAAGAAACTTAAACTGACTAAAGGGGTTTGTTTGGTTCTTTAATAATACAGCCTTTCGCTGTTAGTGTCACCTGCAGTTCAGTCAGAAACTCAAGTTTAGATTAATGTGGCGTCCAGGAGGGTATAAAGTGTCTCACCAGTCATGAGTCATGACACCCCACAAATGAGTCAGTATTAGCACGAATTCTGCTTTAACACTGCCTCAGGCAAAACAGTCAAATGACTCAAAGTCCTTCTGACACAAAAAAACTGACCTACCTCTTCCACGCGTACACATCTCTCATGTGCGCGTGCGCATGCGCAACGCGTTTGCCACTGTGAGAACGTCATCAGCGCAAATTTAATAAGCCACACCCATTCTACTCCAATTAGCCTTCTCTTTCATTTGATATTTAAGGCGGTTGGCATCCAACTTCAATGGTGCATTACCGCCACCTACTGTACTGGAGTGTGAACCGGCGCTAGACAGAGATAAACTACAGTACATGTAGAAGGGAGACTTTCCATCTCTCTTTTCCCCTTATAATAATTTCCAAAACTGTATTCTATATCCTATTTGCTATACCACTGTCCTTCAGAAAGCTAAATAAATGTGTACTAACATCATTTGAAGTTTTTCCAAGAAGTTCCTTAAGTGAATTCCCTTGCACCCCCAAATTCCTCAAGCTTTCTTTCATCTTTATCCTTTCTCTCTCATACTTTTGGCATTCAAGCAGGCTATTACATGTTCAACAGATTCAATACTGTTTCAAAATCCACATCTTCCTGATATATGCTTACCTAAGATATGTAAGCAGTAAGCACTTATTTAACCCACAATGTCCAATCCTTAACCTAGTGAAAATTATTTCTTCCCTTCGATTCCTTCCAGTGATCTTCTCTGTCCCAACCTTCTGTTGTATACTCTATAAATGTCTCCAATTAGCCTACAAAATACAGACTTTTTTATACACTTATGTTATTTATTTTGTTTTAAAATATGAGATATGCTAAAATATACGAGATATGCTACCTGTGTCGTAATATTAGGCCTATAGGTTATCCTGATATCTTGAGAAAGAAAATTTCCTCAGGCGAGTTTGGCACATAAATATAGGTAGATAGCTCAGTTACGATACTGTTGTAATTATGTAACATGACTATGGGAATATCCTCCGCCTGTGTTCACGTGCTGAACGTGCTGGTTCTCCCTTCCTCTTACCTCAATTAAGCTGTAAAAGAGCTAATGAATGTTACTCATCCCATGAGGGATTTCCCCCGTTGCTTCACGTCTGTCCCTCCAACTCTCTATTACCCAGCTTTGTTACACCCTCTTCATTCATTATTCACATGATGTTTTGGTCTCACTCAATAATTCAAAATGGTCACATGATGGTCTAATAACTGAAGTAAAGTTCAGAATAAAATAACTATTATATTATTACTATGATGACACTCTCATGGTTGACTTGGCACTTGGCAGTGACCTGAAGAAAGACTTACTATATGAAAAAAATACAAAATGGGTGAATAAAATGGTGAAAAACATAGAATAAGTGGCCAATGAACTTTCCCTTATGCATTCATACCCATTTAAACCTAACCTTCCCACATAATTTGCCAGCTACCAGCATACACAAACACCGCCTTCAAAGATATTGAATACTTTTCAGTGGTTTTTAATGTTTGCATCATTAAGGTGTATCAAAGAAACAGATTCAGCTCATACAGTAGCATGTTTAGCTATAAAACCCTACTTCATTACAGAGTAGTTTAAAGAAAAACATTAGTAAGCATGTGTATTTTTAGAAGCAATATGCAGCAAACATTAATCATCTGTCTGAGAACATATGTGTGTTTGGAAGGTGAGCTTCCTGCCAGCTGTGCATTGTTAACCAAGGAGATACTTTATCTTCTTTATGTCCCTACATGTCCTTGCCTGGACACTGAAACCTCCAAATCACAAATGCAGTGTGTGTAGAATAATGAGAATAGATGTGCTTTTCTGTTTGCACTCACACTCCATTTAGTGTGAGGGCACCATTCCTCACCTGAAAGCCAAACTGACAACATTTTCATGTTGTGCCTTCAAATAAATTGTCATATTTATATTTAAAAAAAAAAAAAAAAAAAAAAACTTATTTTATATCATATTTAGCTGACACCAGAATTTGCATTAGATCAGCCGTACCTCTTTCACAACAGCTCAACGGGACATTCCAAAGGAAATAAAGTTCTAAACATTAAGTGGTCAAGGTTTCATCAAGAGATGAAAGCACAGCACAGTCATTAGTCGTGAATCAAAATCACATCTTCCCAAATTATATGGAAAGAGGAACTTCCTTATACAATGTTGTCTGATATGCATGGTGCATTTCCTATAAACCACATCACTGAAAGCCAGATCTGGTTTGCTGATTGCTTACAGTGTCGCAATTACCATGCCTGTGAATCATAAAAGATCTGTCCCCTGAATTATGTGTGTGATGTAAGTCAAACTGAAAGGCTTTAAAGGTGCGTGCAGTAATGCAGACATCATTCAGTGAAAACAAGGTGAAAAGTCAATCATCATCCTTCCAGGAAACTGTCTACATAATTTCAGTAAAGCAGCCAAGGTCTGCCCCCACACATCCTTCAGATGACCTCTAGTGGTCATATCATTGAACTGTTTAGTGTGAATGGACCACATAGAGAAAATACACCAGAGATGAATTACTAACTACATCTTATATATGAAAATAGATGTATGTGATATGCAGGAAAATAAATCAAGTCAGAGTGGCACCTTTACAGGATATGGCATATGTAAGCCATACAAGAAGAATATGATATGCTATGAAAAAGTGTATCTGTCATCATTTACTGGATACCAGTGTAATATACACCTACACTGTCTGTATTGGTACTGTATACAAAATAAAAGCAATCACCTTGGTACTCTTGTAATCATCCATATAGACCAATGCACTCCCATAGCATGTTTTTTTTTTTTTTTTTTTTTTGAAAGTAAGAAAGTGTCTGTTTTAGGACATTAATTTAACATGCATGTGTTTGTTATTGCCATTATCTAGCTATTTGTGCATTTATGTATTCAACAATTCAGTCAGCTATGAATACAATAAATATGAATCATTAGTAACTGACCATATAAGTATCTCTTTATTTCAGTCTATAATAATGAAAGGGTGAATAGTGAAAGTAAAAAGAGCCCATGTCCTTTTTTGGTGACAAGCAGCCTGTAAACAAGAGGATAACTCAGCTGACAAACTGGTTTGACTTTAAATGGATTTTCCTTTTGTCCATTTTTATGCAAAAACATGTGACATAATGTTTTGAAGTAAGTCAAATTTATGGTCAATGCATGACATTTAACTTTTTTCCTGATTTTTGTCTGCTTGCATTTAAGTGCATTCTTTGATATGAATTAGGCTACTTGTCACAAAAGCAGAAATTTCATTCCCAGAAAATTTCTTTATATAGCAATACCTGAATTTTTGCATACCCACTTGTCTTGTCTCGATTTCATTTTCATTATGCACCAGGTTTTCCATGTCTTATCTTAGACCTCCACAACATGGAGGGTTCAGGAATTTCTTGCTCTCATAAACAGTTTAGTGTACATGTCTTCTAACAGAACACACAGTAAATGACTTACTGGCTGCAGAATGATGCAGTCTCTTCTTCCTGTCACATAAATGCATAACTCTTGACTTGGAAAAAACAAAGGAATAATTCTTATTGCACAACTCAGTTGAAACTACTTCTATTCAAACCCACTTGGAATTATAGGTTAGGTTTCATTTTAAATTATTTTGTGGTGCCATTTCCTTATTCATCTTAACATGGAGAGAAAACATGCGTCGGGTCGAAACCGTAAACATCACCTGACAAACCTTTTCCAGACTACCTGCATGACGTCATAGCTGATAGGTGCGTCCAAAGTGGGCGTCTTTAACGTCGCCTACACGTCCAAGGTTCCTCAAAGACTTTGCACAAACAGTCGCTCACCACTGGAGACTGAACAAACATCGAAGAGTGAGAGAAATAGTAAGACAAAGTCAATAGTTTATTTCAAATCTTCAATACATTCAAGTAAGCTTGTCTTGTAAAATCGTTTTGGGTTTGTGTTTTCGTTGTTAGCTGATTGTACACGTGCCGTTACCATGGTATTAAAAATGATTTTAAGATCGACGATTCTTAAAGGGATAGTTTCCGTAAAAACTAAAATTTCGTCTACTTTATGTTATGTGGAGAAAATCATGTAAATCGGTATAGTTTTAATTTTTCCAATCAACACAAAAGGGGATTTGATACAATGAAAATGAATGGTGATGTTCTGCCTATAGTAATATGTAGCGATTAATCGGACGACATTTTGGCCGATTTTTAGCATTGGACGATTAGCTTGTCTGCAGATAATTTACTTTTTTTCTGTTTTCTGTTTTTCATTAGCTAATTTTGATTCAAATGTTTTGTAAAATAAGTGTTAATTTGCCGTTCAGCAATTTTGCATCTTTTGTTTTCGCTCTCTTTCTCTCTATATATATTAGGCTATATTAGCCATCAGCCTCCCTGCTCACTAGATATTAGCATTATAAATAAAAAATAAAAACATATTAGTCAATCACTAATACAAATGTTGATGCATTATTTTTTTTTGCAGTATGACAGTATGGCATCCATTTCGACTGACCAGAATACACAGCCCACCCCTCAGCTGCTTTCAGTGGGAGAAAAGGATAGAAAAAGGCTGTTGGAGGTGTATGTAAAGCGAAGTCTCAGCCTTAACGATGGATCACAATGTCCTCTGAGACAAGAGCAAAGATCACGCAAATGGGTTGCCATCACAGAGCGCAAGACAAGAGATCGCAAACATTCCAGCGATACATCTCTCAACTTGACTTCACAAGCCTCCATCTCAGATGAGGACATTAGATATGAGCCCGTTGCTGAACCACCAGTGGATAAAAAGGAGACGTCGTCTGAGAAGAAATCCAAAAAGTGGAGAGTTAAAGGGAGTCTGCGCCGCGACAATAGCTCTAATGCGTCGCAAAAGTCCAATAGCAAACCCAAGAAGAAGTTTCTACTTTTGGGCAAGGAGGAAGGTGGGCAAAGCACTGATGCTTTATCCCCCCAAACAAGTACAGTTACTGCTGGAAATATGCATTCAAATGTGCAAGAAAATCTGGAGACTTCTACAATGGAAAAGAAGGACAAAGAAGGCAAGAAGACAAAGAAACCCACTGTATGGAAGAGTTTCTTGAGCTGGTTTTCCAAAGGAAACAGTGAAAAGGAGCAAGATCATCAGAGAACCGAAGAACAGATCCCTCTTTCCCATCCCTCAACACCCCAAATCTCTTGTTTGCCTTTAGCTGACGCCCAATCAAAAAGTGATAACCTGCGCCGTTCAAAATCGACGAAAAAGAAATCGTTGTACAGGAGATCATTAAAATGGAGGCGAAGTGGAGATATGTCCACTGAAAAATGTATGTATCTTAGATTTTTTCTTTGCATAACTTTATTATGCATGTCCGTTGTATTAGTTTGCATATATCAGGAAAAAAAGTTCTAATAAAGTTTGATTTTTAACAGCTGTTGAGGTAGTGGAACCCACTAACTCATACTATGAGAAAATGTCAGAGGAACTGGAGAAAATTGTGCATGAAGTGAAAGACAGTCCAGCCGATGACAATGCCACTCAAATAACAGACCAGAATGATGTAAATGGTGAGTGTTATTATAATAGACTATTTGAATGATGCAAAAGAGGTGGGTTAAATATTACACACAGAACAACGCAAACCAGTATAGGGTTCAGCTGGTTGCATCTCGATGTCTGAATTACAACAGAATAGGGGTGAGATTAAAGGGATAGTTCACACCAAAACTGAAAATGCTGTTATCATTTACTTACTGTCACATCGTTCCAAAATCTATCTTTCTTTCTTTGGTGAAACATAAAAGATATTTTGAAAAAAAAAAAGTCTCCTTTCCAATATTGTTTGATTACAGACATTCTTCAGAATATCTTCTTTTGTGTTCCACCAAAGAAAGAAAGTCATACAGGTTTGGAACGACTGAATTTGACAGAATTTTTATTTGTTTAATAAACTGTCACTTAAGCATTAAAGCTTATAATTTAAAGCATTTTTGAAATAATTTAAAGAAATTCTATAATCATTTGCTCATATTATGTTGTTCCAACACCATATGCTGTTATTTTTTTGTGGAGCACCATAGTGACCATGCAGGACAAAAATTCCATGAAGTGCCATAAAAAGAGTCCATTATTTTTCAAGTAATACTGATTATCAATTAGTTATGAACCACCTCTGCTTTCTCAAATATCATTTTCCATTCTGCAAATTCTCACACAAAGTCTTCAGAAGTCTTTGAATACAGCACACACATTATATGAACTACTTTTATGGTGTTTTTTTGTCCTTTAGAGTTTGTCAGATATCATCAGCATAATCTGTCATTGTACAGAAAAGGTGGATGAAAATGTTTTGAAAATGTATCTTTGGTGTTCTGCACAAAAAGCAACCCAGTGTACAGGTTTTGAATGATGAGTAAATAGACATTAGCCTCAGGTTGTAATTTGTTCTTGTGATTTTTCTTGTTGCTCAAAGCACAAACAATGTATTTTATTTCTCAAACTATAGTCTCACAAGAAGAGGTTATCAGGAAAATCATAGAACTTATAAAACAGCAAGGAGACTTAATAAATATCAAGGTAAGTGTGTCTCATTCCTTCTGAAATCACTAAATATTAGCGAGACATTTTATAAGTATTGCAGATTTTTGGCTCAGTTTCAAACAGGTATGAAATGTTAAAACCACCCAAGCATTGCCATTTTTGGCAGTGTGTTATTTAAAGGAGATCCACCAATTTTCTTTAGATCACTAATGTTTTCTAATCTCCTCCTCCTCCCTCCCCCAGCTGAAAGAGAACAGCAACATAACCGCTTATCTGAATGGAATCACCTATAGATCCTTCCAGCAAATGGCTGATCAATACATGCAGTCAGAAGTTCCCAATAACAAAGCCCAACCGCCTGTCGTGGCACCAGAGCTGGTGAAGTTCGCCTTCACTCTGGATTTCACAGCCAGAGTGGCTAATCTACACTGCCAAGCCACGGGCCAAATCATGGGCTTCGGGAACCAGTATCTCCAAGATCGCTTCACTCACATGAGCGAGAACCATCCGCATCTCTTTGACATTAAAGCAGAGGATCGGAAAACACAGAACTCTGATCAAGAATTCATAAGCTTGTAGAAGCATGAGCTTCTAGTTGACAATTTTACTGCTTGATTTACCTTTGAAATGTAGCAACACAAAACAAGCCATAGAAGGATTTTAAAATAGGATTTATTTGTTTAATTTTGCACAATAACACACACCATAAAGAACTGGGTTGGTAATATCATAATACATTAATGTGAAATGTTATGTAGTTTTACATCATAAAAACCCTGAAGTAAGAGAAATCTAAAATGTGATTTTATTGTTGACAAATTATGATGTATTTGCATAACTGCAATCATTATGTTTTATTTAAATAATGCATTTTTTATCTATATAACTCAAATTTATATATATATATATATATATATATATATATATATAAATATATGTTGTAACTGTATATGCAGGCATATGCAGAATGTTTATTAATAAATATTAAATATATTGAATAAACATGTTTTGTCAAGTGTTGCTGATCATTTATTTCCTTCTAAAATTAAGTTAAAATTATGGGAAATTGGTAATTCTTTAAAAACTGTATATTGTTACATTAAAATATTTATGTACATTTTTTATATACCAAATAATTATCAATTTAAATTATTCAAGATTTAAAAAAAAAAAGCAAATTTAGTTATGAATGACAAAAAATATTACAGTATTATTACAGCCAACTATTGTCTGATGTAGTTTAATGCTAATTTGTGCAATGTTATTTTCATTTCTCTATTTGATCCATCCTTAATTTAATTATTTTTCTTTTTAATAAACAATATGCACAGTGAAATCAGTCTGTCCAAATCCAACCTGATAATGCATTTATTAGATTACAGTCTCGCATACATAAAACAAAATATCACTGTGGCATGTTTATTATATTTTTACATTTAGTAATTTTGTCATTATGTGATTTTGTCATTTTTATTGGATTTTGCTTTTAAAAAATTATTTCCATATAGCTTTTGTTTTTGTAATTTTAGTACTTTAATTTGTTTTCCTTTCATTTCCAAAGCAACATTTCTCATTTTTATTCTTTTTAAGTTCATCTAAAATTTATTTTATTTCAGTTCTATTTCAGTTTCAATTAATTATAACACTGATATGTATACATTGACATATTCAGAGTATTAACCACATATTCTATTATTCTGCAGTAGAGACTTTTGTTTGCAATATAACACACAGTCATTCAGTATTCCTCTTGTACATCCATGTCAGAAATAAAAGGAGAAGAGAGATTCTCATCTACTTCTGTGTTTAGTAATAAACTTCCCTCACAATCTAGCTGGTCCTTCTGAAGCTGTAGTGGTTCAGGATGGCTGTCAATATCTAACTCTAAGTTGAGCTGCAGGAGGAAGGCTGAAGATAGTGGCTCTGCATCTGTAAGGATGTCAGCTGTCTTATTACAGAAACCTCCAGATCCGGCGAGCTGGAAGCAGAGGAGAGATCGTCGTCTAGAGCAGAGAGGCTGAGTCTGGCTCCTGCACTCCGGCTGGTTCTTTGAGGTTGAAGTGGAGAGACACCGTGGCAGAAAACGCAAAGCAAGAGAAAGTAAAGGAAAAGAGGACCAAGGAAGGAAAGTAAAGGGAAGAGATGGGAAACAGGACCAGGGTGCAAGAAACAGAGCAAGAGTGGGGTGCAAAGTTGGAATTTGCAAAAGCAGGAATCTGGAAAAATTCAGGAACATCTAATAATGGTAAAATCTACAATGCATTCACACTGTAATGTCACATAATGGAAGTTGCATAATGGGTTGCTAATGTCATTTCATGTTGAATGAAAAGCTCAATCATGGATGCAAAACTTTGCTCTTGTTTTACCTGTTTGGCAAAAGTCCTTTCAAGTGTGCAAAGACTAACTGCAGATGTGCGATCACTTCCTGTTTGAATTCCCTGCCCGCATTCAGAACCCGGTGGGGAATTTTCTTCACCCAGCACAAAGATCTGTTTGGTGTCCAAACACACATAAAACATGAATGACAGTAGGTGCTTACATAGTTTTCTTCGTATCTCATGCACTGAAAAGATACACAGAAATGACAAACACAAGCAACATATTTAGACTAAAGAGCTGACCTATAGATGAATGAGATGACAGCTGAAGCAGGCAGAGTGTACGGCAGTAGGGTGTAGGATATGAGTCGACACGGCAGGATGTTGTTGTGGAAGGTCCAGATGCCAAACCGCTCAGCTAAGTTACAAAGCAAAGCTGAAGAGAGAGATTTTGTTTGAGCATGTGCATTTGCAGTCCAAACATGAAAGCAATGTGTCAAAGTATAATTCTGTTAATTGTTATATTATTTGTTATATTATTGTTTAATCATTGTGCATTATACAGCTGCCTCAAAGTGTTAAATAACTTTAGTGTTTTATAATAATATTTCATTAAATAATATCAAATCAAGCGTAATCTGCAAACAAATGCTACTATATAGATTTTCTCAAAATTAATGTGTCTGAGCCATCTTTGCAGTGGCTTTGCAATGGCTGCATTTATTTGATAAAAAAAAATATAATAAAAACAATAATATTGTGAAATATTGTTACAATTTAAAATAGCTGTTTTCTATTTTAATGTATTTTAAAATGTAATTTATTCCTGTGATGCAAAGCTGAATTTTCAGCATCATTACTCCAAGTCTTAAGTGTCACATGATCCTTCAGAAATCATTGTAATATTGATTTGCTGGTCAAGAAACATTTCTTATTATGTCATACAGTCTGCTGCTTAATATTTGTGAAGAAAAAAAAATTCAACTTTTTGAAAATAAAGTTCAAAAGAACAGCCTTTGTTGCTTTTGATCAATTTAATGCATCCTTGATGAATAAAAGTAAATATTTCTTTAAAAAAAAAAAAAAAACTTTTTGCTTTGATATTATTAACATACTGCAATGACACTGCATTTTGAACAAGACTACACTGTTTAAATACTTTTCAGGCCTGTATATCACTAGATACTGTTTGTCATACTTATTTCAGTCATGAACAACTTGTACCGCAAAAACATTTCCCCGACATGATCCTTCTGTAGAGCAGGTGGGATATAAGGGGCATAATGAGGGTAAGAGTGATGGAGGGCTGCCTGCTGGCCCTCATAAAGCTCTGATGCAAGCTTTCCCCCAAAATCACCAGTGAAAGCTGAGTGTCATTAATTAAAGTTGGAAGTGCATTGAATCTTCTGGACTGATCATGTACGTTATTGGGCTACTCACCTCTTTGTATCCACACTGGCAGGCTGATATACAGTAACTGCTCCAGTGAGTTCAGGTTCCAGGGTAAATTCTCAAGCCCATGATAGTACTCCTCCGGTAACTCTTCTTCTTCATTTATCTTATTTTCTCTGACTTGTGTTCTCTTCATCTTCACGTCCTCAAGTAGGATTGTGTTAGATCATACCTCCACACTGGAATTATCAGATCCAGCCCCGGATACCAGATCCTGTCAGCAAATATCTGTTTTGTCTGGTAACAGAACAACTAATCAGCAAAGTTGTCTAATACCCAAAACCTGTTAACGGCAAGTCTAATCTGCTACCCAAAACTGTATTACCAGTCTTTTATCAGCCAAGAAGTAGACGGAGTAAAGCCAGTGATGAGTAGAATCAGGAGATGAAGTGATGATAAAAAAATAAAAATAAAATAGCAGAGTTTATTGAATAGTCTTAGTTGTGTATGTTTCAGTGCTCAGACTTAGACTGACCAGCACAAATCTAACAAGTGTTATTATTCCACAAGCAATAGCAATGGAAAATTACTGCTTCATAACATCACATGATGTTAAAAAACCTTGAAATGGCTGTTGGATTATATCATTGTAGCAAGTAGATTGCAAGCATGTTGTCTTTTATAAAGACCAACAAACTAAAATATTCAAAACTTAAAGGGAAAGTTCACCCAAAAATGAAAATTGCAATTATTTATTCACCATGAAGTTGTTCTGAACCTGTATGAGTTTCATTCTTCTCTTGAACACAAAAGATATTTTGAAGAATTTTGGTAACCTACCAGTTGCTGATAACCATTGACTTCAAAATATCTTTTTTTGTGTGTGTTCAGCAGAAGAAAGAAATACTTATTAGGGTCTGTAAATTGTGACTTTTTTGTTTGTTTGTTTGTTTCTCATTTACAAGTGAACTATTAACCCTTAACACCTTTTTAGGTCCCCCTCCTTATTTAAACCTGTAAACCCTGATTATTACATACATTATTACATTTTTACAGAACTATAAATGTTTCTTTTAAATGGAACACACAATTGTAGACAATAGTGTCCTCCAAAATATATATTCTTTATATTTCACATATAAACCACCAGTTTATAAAAAAAGTTGAGAACAAACCATGTATAATTTACTTACGTAACAGTTCATAACATCTTTCACGTCCTGGGAGAGAGAGGAGAGCAGCAGAAGCTCTACTGAAAGCCTGATTTTCCCTGAGAAGTGAATTAAGCTCAAGCTTATTTTAGAGAGTTACAGTGGGCAGTCAGCATGACAAGGCATTGCCAGTTTACGCTATTTGGCCACCTGGACCTATTTTTATACACCCGACTAGTGTTTGATGGCTGCAATAATGCAATTGACTTCTGACCAACACATGCTCAGAGGCTTTTGCCAGGCACTCATTGTGTTTTTCTCTAAGTAACATGTCTTATTTTAGAAAAGTCACCATGACCTTCTTCCAAAGGCTTATTTAATATATTTTCCCAGTTTAATGGTTTAATTATCATGGTCTTCTTTATTGTTCCGACATGACAATTAGCTCAACCAATGCTATGAGTTTGGAGTAAACAAGTGGAGTAGAAGTGATGAAAAAATTTAATTTCCCCCAAAAAATTTAAAATAGCATTATTATTGAAGACCAGTTCCATTGAGTAAAACAATTCAAAGTAATTCCGACCATGACTTTCAACTCACAATATTTTTTAATTGTGAAATCTATCTTGCAGCATATTTCATAACTGTGGATTTACAATTCTTTACAATGGGACTTTATTTTCTTATTTTAAATTTTACCAGTTTTCCCATACCATTTTGCACCTTTAAGAGAATACAAAAAATACAACCCTAATACCATATATCCTTAGAGAAAACATTGAGTTGAATTCAGAACCTTTTTTTTTTTGTTTGTTTGATGAGATCTATTCACCTTAGATCAGTAAGATATATATATATAAAATAAAAACAATATACCATTTTGCAAAAGCAGCTTTAAACACAAATGTTTTCCTTTTTTATTGTATTTTTCAGGTACAAAAGAAAGATTAATCAAAGAGGCCAAAGCCCATGTCTTCATCAGACTCCTCAGATTCTTCTTTCTTCTCTTCCTTTTTCTCTTCCGCTGAAAAATAAACACGCAAATGTAAAATTACACATCACAAAGCTTCCTGGTTATTTCTGACTTCAACCGCAAAGTACATAATCAGTGGACCAGATCAGCCTGTCTGAAATTAAAGTTTGGACTGCTGCCATTTAGCATGAGGGAAGAAGGCAGGAATACTACTATCTGATCAGATCCATTACAAACCAATTAGTGTGTAATAGGTGACGTTCAACTACTAATGAAAAAAGATCACTCACACCAGGAAACGGATCCGAAACTGTGCAAGGGGACATTTTGCTAACACATAACATGTAATGCATCAGGAAAACTAAACAATGGCATTTTTCAGTAGAACCTATATCATCAAATTAGAATTAAATAAATCTTTGTACATGAATAAAACTGGTGTCAGTACCAGAGTGTTATTTTTTTGTTAAGATATTATTATAGCTTTATTAGTTTTTATTTTTATTTCAGTTAAAATTTAGTAATTTTGATGTTTGTCATTTTTTAAATAATTTTCCTTAATGTCTACACTGTTTTGAAAAATTCTTCTTTCAGTTTTAGCTTTAGTTAAATGAAAATGAGAAATGTTTATAGTTTTTTGGTTTTAACAAATGCTTTTTGGTTTAATGGTTTCAGTTTTAGATTTCTATAAAAACCTTGGTAGCAGGTTAATTAAACTACCCACCTGCAGGTGCTTCCCCAGCAGGAGCGGCACCACCGCCACCAGCGGCAGCAGCAGAAACCACCACTGCACCACCCGCTGGAACGGAGGCTAACTTAGAGAGGCCTGTGGCAAAATAAACGTAAAACAACAAAGTGAGACTTATGAAGAACTTACAGCTCACGTGATTTTTATATTATGTAGGTCAAACAGTAAATACAAAGCAGCCCTACCAGCATTCATGACTTCATTGATGTCTTTGCCATTCAGTTCACTGATGACCTGTTGAGTAACACCAGAGATTGAATCATTTGGGAAATTTGCTGCATTATGTGAGCATCCATCTTACAGACTAAGAACAAGGAAGCAAGGGCAACAGAGTTGCATGTGCAAAACCACCAGAACTGTATTGAATTCCTTATAATAGCTGATAATTTCAATTGAATATACCCAAGAGATTTATTTAATAGACCTTTTTCACATTTCCGGGTTTCTCAGCAGCGGAAGACATCACAGTTGGGATAACTTTGAGAGCAGTGAATGGGAGAGTACCACAAATATATTTTTGCTCAAACAGCAAAAGAAAAACTCCATGATAGTGTTTTCATGACTTTCAAAAAAAAAAGGAAAAATATTGAGACTGATAACGGCAGTCTGAAGAGAGAACAATGTCACATTTACAGTCTCTCCCATAGACGCTGCATTAGAAACACCCTCGCATTAGCGTTAACTAATGTAATTTGATGCATAAATTATAAAACACTTGTACAAAAAAAATCAGTTATATTGAGTTGAAGATTTAAACACAGGTTTATTTGAACCTTGTTAAGGCGCTCATCATCGGCCTCGATTCCAACACTCCCCAGGATGTTCTTGATGTCTTTGGCAGATGGGTTGTTGTTGCCACCCAGAACAGCCAACAGGTAAGCGGCCACGTAACGCATTCTAGAAAAAGAGATACAAATATTACAACTGATTAATGGGTTTGTTTATAGTTATCTTTTATTCATATGATCTAAAGAAGAATTTTGACCAAATATGTATATTTAATGCTTGTGTATTTTAATATATATATTTAAAACTTGAATACTGAATTATATTTTAATATAATAATATTTCAATATATCTAAAATGCAGCTCCAATAGATTAAAACAAATATATCTAAACTGTGAATTAAATCTTTGCTCCCACAACGGGTACTATTAATTTTGAAAACGTTGTCTTAAATTACAAATAAAATATTTCTGATATATTGTAACCTAATATATAAAATTAAACTGATAAATTATGAAAATTAACTGCTATACTGTCCCAGAGGTCGAAAGAAAGCCTCCAGGTCAGATGTTTAACATTTCTGAGACTGAACTTCACAAGTTAACTTTGGTTTATCAAGCATTTAAATTATAAAACATAATTCAAATAAACGGAACATTTTCCAACCCTTCACAACTTACTGTGTTATTAATTTTAATTACATTCTGCCATTTTTCTAATCTGAGAGCAAGGAAACAAGATGGAGTATGGCTAGAGTTTTAATCACAAATACTACCTAAACATACTTTAACACTTTCAACATATAAACAAGAAGACAAAGCGAGATTTAGTGTTAAAATGTCGATAAAAACATACTTTAAGTCTGCGAAAGACACGAAACGTCGGTCACGCTGCAATTTCCGGAAAAGTGAGGACGAGTAGAGGGAAATCGCTGACGAACGCAGCAGTATGCGATGATCTGATTGGCTGCATGGTGCGCCCTGTCACAATGGCATACGCTGATTGGCCACTATTTTTTCCTCGTTTACGGCGTGCTGTCAATGCCATGAGTGAGTGTGACAGCCGTGGTAGTGTGAAGCAGGGCGATATTTGTTCAGTTTAGGCATTTGTACCTCTATGAAGGCGTTTTCCCTTTTAAAAAAGAGTAATATAATTTATGTCAAACTTGATTGTTTAATAAATAAAATTAAATATAATTTTTTTTAACAACTGTGGTTTGTTAACCATCTCTCTATTTTAAATTTAAATGTTTTAATCAACAGCTACACACTCAACATCACCTCACACTAGTGAATAAAGAGATGGACAGTTAAATCTTCTAAATCTAATATATATATATAATATATATATATATATATATATATATACATATATATATATATATATATATACATATATATATATATATATATATACATATATATATATATATATATATATATATATATATATATATATATATGTGTATATATATATATATACATATATATATATATATATATATATATATATATATATCAATATGAAACTAAAAAAGTAATGATAGTTTAATTTCTATGATTTGGTCTTTTGACACTTTTGGTGGCGTTTAATGGCCTTAACCCTCATTCAGTTCCGACTTTGATACACAACAACTTCTTGTTTTATTAATTACATCACTTCTTATTTTTCTTTCGCTCTCTTTTTCTAGTAGAGGCAAAAATAAAAGGAATGAGGCATGACATATCTCCATATGCTTATGTAAAGAACCCTTTCTTTGTGTACACTGCAAGAGCTATCTCTTGTAAAGATCATTCTTGACATTACATCATAGTCAAATATTAGAATAGCACCTATTTAGTAAGTAAAACAAACAGCTCCTGACATGACCACATTAAAAGAATAAAAAATGAATAGATATAGAAGCTTTTATTTACAGTAACAAAAGCTCACAATGGCAAACACGGCAATCACAAACACTTACTCAGAATATTAAACAGATTTCACAATTGTATAGGTAATTAACACAATCTTTTATATTTTACTGAAAGGGTCCTAGAATTAGATTCAGTTTCAGTTCCATCTTGATGAAGAAAGCAGTGGAATTCTGATCAAGGAAAACAGATGTGGAAACATCTACAGTTCTGTTAGCTCTTCATCCTTCTCTTGTGTAAGGAGGTAAGACACAGTTTCCAGAATAAACTCCAGGGTTTTCCTCCAGCTGGTCACATACCAGATCTTATACACGAATTCTCCGAAGAGCACCAGCAACAAGAGTACCATAACACTCAGGAAGATCCGATCGATGTGGTAGAGCACCTTCTCTTTGAATGTGTGTTGCTCCCACGGCACTGCGGCCCGAGCCTCGCTGTATTTGCTGAAATGGAGGAGAGCTTCCTCATCACTGTTTATCTCCTGTGTCTCCATCTCCCGCTGCTCCACAGCTCCGTCACCTTCTGCCATCCTGCTTAATGCTCTCCAAAAGTCAGGCCTTTGGAAATTGCTTTTGTAATGAAATTTCCAACTTGTGGAGACAGGCCTCTTCCCGGCGCGTCCTCTTTTGTTGGTCTTCCCTGGGCGCAGCTGAAGAATAAAGCCTGAAGTAATTGAATTGGCAGCAGCTTAATTAGTTTTCAGTCTCTTTTTAATACCTGAAGTTTGAGAACATACAAAGGATGCCTTATTTAAATGATTTGAATGAAACTAATTAATTAAGTGTAGCCATTTTAATTGAGTTGGCTCATTTCCATTGTCCCCGTCAAGGCTGCTGTGCGTGTCTGACTGAATACAGCAGGCTGATTATGAACACATCTCACTAAGGAGATCACTAGGACTTAGTGACACTCGGCACTTTTCAAAATTCTAAAGTAACAGATGGCAAATAAGGGGAATAATGCTGCTGACAAAAAGGCATCTTAACATGGCTTTATTTCTTTGAAAAACTTTTTCATAAGAAAATTTCATCTTTTATTCTGTAATTGTATTTATTTTAACTGTATTTATTCTGTATTTGGGAATATTTCATTGATTTAATGAACCCATTTACAGTCACTGGACAGTGTTACTTTTCCATCTGAGAGTGACTAAAGCAGTTTGGATGCAAGTATGTACATTTACAAGTGCACATGCAAATATTTATATAACATATGGGTATATTACTTATTATATGCAGAAAATCTTGAAGTCACAATCTTCAGATTATGACATGCTCTCATATATTCACATTCATATATGCTGAATATATTCAGCATATAATATACTTTTAGGATCTATTTCATATAACTATAACACGTTTGCTTATTACTATTCCTAAAATAATTAGGATCATATAAGAGAAATATTAACTGAAATAAAAGTATTAAAACATATTATTTCTTTGAGATGTTTTTATTAAAAAAAATATATATATAAAATTTAAAATTATATAATAATGTATTATTTTTATTCTAATAAGTGTTACAAAAAATACATAAAGGTTGTAACACTGACTGCTAATATTAATTCAATTAATATTATAACCAAACATTTCAAAACTACATTTTTTTTTATGTAAAATACTATTGGGGATATGTTCACCTACTATAACAGAGAATTATAAGTTTTAAAATAGTGCTGTCAAACAACTAATCGCATCCAAAATAATAGTTTTTGTTTACATAATATATATGTGTGCTGTGTATATTATTATGTATATATAAATACATGTATATAAGAAAAATATGTTGTTTATATATTAAATATATTTATATATAAAATATAATATAAATATATAAATCTATGTGCATGTAAATATTTCCAAAATATATACTGTGTATATTTATATATACATAATAAATATACACAGTACATACACACATTATGTAAACTATATCTTTTATTTTGGATGCAATTAATCGCGATTAATTGTTTGACAGCACTATTTTAAAATTGATTACAACATAAAAAGTGAATTTATTATTAAATTTGACAGAGCTCCAAACCACACAGCAGTAACAAATGCAGTCAAACCATCATGCAGCAGCAATCAAAACGATGAAACACCAGTTTTAGATATTTTTTTTTATTTTTCTGCATAAAAATGCATAGAATGTGACAGTTGATTTGCTTCACATGGGCTTTGCAGGAGCTCTGGGTGCAGCACCCTGCAGGAAAAAAGGAAAATGAGGAAAATGCAGGAAAAGAAAATGCTGAGATGCACATAAACAACAAGTAACAAAATACGATGCATGCACTTTACCCTATTAATTATTATAGACTTGCGTGCAACAGAATTTGATTGTACTTACACTGGGCCTGAAGCGAGGAGGTGGTGTTCGGTCCTTGCGGGCCTCCCGGGATCTGTTTCTCACCACCTTGCTGTGGATGGCACAGCTAACACAGTAATGCAGCTTCACGTACAGCTTGGGCAATACGTATGCTACACAGGAAGACGAATAGGGATATAAAAAAGAATTAAAAATTACAAGGAATAGCATACATTAAAAGTTTGGGAATGTTTTGGTAATTAAAGCAGTCACTTACAGTCAAACACACTAGCTTCTGAGATGTCCCTCACAGCGGCAGCCTCCACAATGTTCCTGATGACAAACTTCTTGATGGCCTTGTCCTTTGGAACACAGCGGGCACAGTTGGTGCAGCGGATGGGCTGGACATGACCACGGCCCTTCTTTGCACGTCCGTTGTTCCTTCTCTTCTTAGTCTGTCAATTAAAAATGGAAACATTTAATCATTAGGAGTATAGAATGTAATTCAATTAACATCCTACACCTTCTGCCCAATGAATTAACAAGCATGTTCATAAGCAATTTAAAAATTTAATAATATACTTTTCATTTTTATACAAAGCTTATTCCTGGAGAGCCATTTCTTGCTTGTGCTAAATTTAAATTAATAATATTAATTTTAATTTATCAGAAATTTACATTTTTCTAATTTTCAAAAAACTATAAAATAAAAATGGAAAACAAATTAGGCCAAACGTTAAAAATTAAATTTGAGCCCTGTATGCAGTTCTCATAGTAACAAATTCTGGAAAAATCAGAAAATCAATATTTTCACATTTCCAAAAATTATAAAATTAGGAAATTATATAAAAATGTAAAAAATTAACTAAGATTTGTATGTGGTTCCCATAGTAATGTAAATCCTGGAAATATCAGGAAATTGTAAATTGCTAAAAAATTATATTTCCAGGATTTCCATTATTCCGTTTTCTATGGGAGCTACTTTCAAATCTCCATTTAAATTTTCATTTTATTTATTTAAAAGTAAATAAATAACCAATCATTAAATTACCATTTTAAAATGTCTAAAAAAATATATTTCCAGGATCATTACAATGAGAACCACTTACAGACATCATATTTCATTTTCTTTTCTTTTTTTTTTTTTCTTCCATTTTTGGACATTTGAAAATTGGGATTTCCTGATATTTCAAGGTGTTCCACTACCATAGGAACTACGAACAGATCTTTAATTTTCCAAAGAACAGACACGTAAAAATTTTTTTTTTTTTTTGCACCAATCAAAATACATGACTGCCAAAAATACTAAAATAATCACCGTGTCAATCAACTCTTAAGTGTATATTACACTTGAAAAGCAAGCTTGATGCAGCATCAATCTTCATTTCAGCTCAGTTTACACTCAAGCACTATGACAGGCTGCAGAGTCTTCATATATACGCTAAATAACGACTAAAACACAACCAGCATCAGTACGCTGAAGAACTAACGGCGATAATAAGCATTAAATGGAAGTATTTTACTTCATATATAAAGAGTAGCAGGCCTGTTCATGCCGCGTGCTACAGCACATGCTAGCCATCTTCACAAACATCTTACTAAAACTGTCCAATAATCCGATATAGTGGCCCACATTTAATCAAATCAAACACGTTACTAACTATATTTTGTGATCAGAGTTTTCTTGCGTGTATAAAAGAGATTTCATATACTAAAACATATTCACGAATCAATCGCGAAGGCTCACGACTCACCATCTTGAACGGGAGGCAGGAAAGAGGACCGGAAAAGGCGAACCGGAAGTAAAATCTTTCTCTGCTACACAACAAAAGTCTATCGAACGGGAAAATACTGCTTTGATGCGATGCAAACGTATAAATAAACGTTTAATGGAGGTATACAATATATATTTACAATTTAAGTATATATATCACTATATGATACGGGGGCTAATTTAGTCATAATAGGGAACTAGTTTACTGCGGAAGGATATCTGAGTTGATGGCGAAGGCAGCGTAAAAGTCATGTAATAATTGTTACAAATGACAGACTAAACGTCATTAATTATGATTACACAAAATAAATTTACTACTACTACTACTATTATTATTATTATTATTTCATCATGCTAATAGGGTCAATTAAGCAGAAGTCCACTGGGGGAGAGTTATGATTTTTATTTAATTATATTTTTTCTCTCTCTCTTAAATGTATAAAAACAATATTTAATTAAATTATATTTAATAACAAAAATAATAAAATACTTTTGAAAACATTTTTACAATAAATCAAAATGTACAGCAAATGTCAACTGCACTTTAAATGTTACAATAATGCACTTTATTAATATGTAAGGTGCAAAAGAATCAGTTGATTTGGTGATTTCTAGCTGAACTGTCTTCAGAATAAAAAGCACAATTGAGAAATGATTTCAAATTTATATTATTTTAATTAATGAATACTAAAAATAACAATACATAAAATGTATTTAAAAGAGATGCACAGAAAATTACAAAGGTTGTAACCTGAAAGGTTAGGATATAAAATCTTTGAACATGATACATTGAGAAGAATAAAAGGGGGCAAAAGAATCGAATCAGATGCTTGTATCATAATATTGTAACATTACTGGAAAACTAGTGGATCAGTACATATGCAGACAGTTTGAAGTGGTTTAGTTGACACATCAGTGACAGGGGAATTTATTGGGGAAAATATAACAATCTAACAAAATATATATCTACTTTCAACATGGTTCATATGGGGAGGGGGCACACACAGACGCATGCAGACACACAAACACACATGGGAACACAAGGAAAACAACTTCCCCCGTTACAATTCCTAACCAAATATCGCCACAGGAAAAAAAAGACTGACCTCGACTCCTGTAGATATCATCAATAAAATCATATTATCAATTTGATCACAGGCTGTATTTCAGAGCTAAACTAAACCTCTCTTTTTTTTTTTTAAACAATTCCATATACACAACCCATAAACATATTCCATATACACATCTGTGAGAATAAATGTACCAGATCAGAGCACCACTTGAGATTGGTCCAGACAGTTGCCTTATTTAAAAAAAAAAATCTGAACCACTGATTTATCATGATTCATCCGGTCCAACAGATTTATTTATTATTATATATACTGTATAAAACAAGGACCTGCGATTTTCTTTCCATTGAACCCTTAATAGTAAAGTGCTCTTGGCAAAGTTTGCCCTTACATGCTGATGTGGGTCCAGTCCTCCTAATTTAAATATATAAACCATAAAAACAGGCATACTGATAACCAATCAGCAGCTAGACGCGAGTTAACCGATGCCAAGAGCAGCACAACCATGCTTTATAAAAACGGATGGTCCGTCATACCAACTTCAAGCACAAAGTAGCTTATTTAGTTTAAAGCAAATTTGGGAATTGTCTGAATGAGAGGAATCATGGCGTGCTTTGATTAACTAGTGCAAATCTGACTAAACAGAAAGTGTCAGAAGTGCAGTGTTTTCCACAGACAACCAAGCAGCGCCCCCTGCAGGTCAGGCCCTCTTAGCTCTGAAATAAATAATCAAGATTATTTTTTTAATGTTTTAACGTAATTTCTTAGACCAGACAAGTCTGACAATTCTGGTTGTTCAGTGTCTAAATGTCATCTAGTGGCTGTAAAGGCTGCTTGGAAAGCAGCTCTTGACACCTCTCTAAAATACTGGCCCCTTTCATTTATAAAACAGCGTGTAATAAAACCGCTCTCCACCAACCAGGGAAGACGAGGAGGTTACGTACAACTGGATAACATTCAAAACATGTACATTAAAATGTCAGTATTGAAAGACAATAGCAAATTCTTTTAAGCTACAAAAGAGTGGATCTGGGTGGATCCTGAGGGCCAGGTAAACAGGAGGTTGGTAAATGCAGAAAAAGTTCTGCAGCATCACTTGGGCTCAGCTCGATACCATTTTGAGGCATTGCAGCTTTAAAAAAATCTGAATATCAGGTCTCCCTGAGTTAGTAGCACTTCACTGTATCAGTCTGCTTATGTCTTCTTAGTCCTTTTTGTTTTAAGAAATCCACAAGAAAAGGAAATGGATAAAATAAAAGTCGTCTCACAAATGTACGGTTAGCTTTGGAGGGGTAGCTGGTAGCATCTGAACGGTCTGATGAAGAGAAACGACACAATCAGTCGTTAAGATGCGTCTTGTGTCTCCAAATACTTTCTGCTGCCGCAAAGGTGCAAATAAAATCTTGCACCATTCAGAGAGGTGAGATGGTTGTTCTGTGTTTGAAAGTGTGTGTGTGTGTGTTTGGCTGTGTAAGTGAGAGGTTGAGCGGTCCTTGTGTTTGACATTGTCATTTGTAACTGCTTGACAAGGCAATCTCACAATTTAATCATCTAAATGGTGAAAACCACTGTAGAAGATTAATTTGCAAGGCTGTATTAGTCGTATTACCATAAATACGCATACATTTGCATATTTTAAGGATCCAATTTTAGATTTAGCTACATATCAGTAGAAACGTTTTATAAATGAGGCCGTTTTGTGTATAATGCATAATACATGCATGCACTGTCAAATGTGGAGCGTATCAGGAGAGGATAAGGATACATTGTGTGTGCGAAGGTCTTGCTCAGTAGTTCCTATTTGTAAACACTTGTCTGTGAATCCATTTAGTGTTGTTCCTGCTGGTGCTTGTTCATGTGTGCGGACAGTACATGGTGCTAAATTAACGCTGCTGTGTCCATGACGTTTCTGTTGGGATCCAGTGTGGCAAAGAACCGCACGTCCCTGTCCTTGTCCATCCTCAGCTCAGACAGAGCCTCTTCCAGCTCATCCGAGTAAGCGCTGCCTGGGTTCTTGAAGTACGCTGAAATCAGAGCACAGACATAGGTGATTAGAACCCATGCCTAAACAGTGACACTTACACCAAATACTTGTTTAGAAAAACATTTTATTTTTTGTGCTACTAATAGTGACAGTTTGTTTAAAAGTTAAGTTAAATGGTCACTAGCCTACATTAAGATAAAACTAAAGAACTGCAAGAACTTCAAATAAAAGTTCAAATAAAAGAATCCCTTTTTTAAAATAAATAAAAAATTAAAAAAATATGCTAAAAATATATAATAAAAAAAATAAAAAAATAAATAAAATAAAACTGAACTAAAAATAAAATTAAAATTAAAAATGAAAACAAAACTAAAAATAAAAAAGTATAATTTAAAAAAAAATCATTATCCAATGAATCAAAACACAATAAAAAACAAAATTCTAAATGGCCTTTACTTTACTTTTCAACTACACTTGACAACTTGCACTTTGGACATCCTAGAAAGCATTTCACTGGACAAAAATAAGTATACATCCTGTGCAGGATATAACTTGTAAATATTTTGGTCCATTAATATAATTTAAGCCCTTGAAGGGCATAACATCCTGTAATGCAGGCATCTTCTAACTTGTCTTTATAATGTGTGAGTGTGTCTTACGTTTTTCCAACACGCTCTGCCGTAACGCCTTGGCCACCAGCACACGTACGTTGGGTACAGGATCTGACGAGAGGCTGAGCAGACTGGGTAAAAGGTGCTGTGCAAACTGCTCCATGGGCATACAGGTCTCCTCCGCAATGGCCTAAATGGAAACATAAGAAATGAATGAATCTTTCTCACACAATGTTAGATATAACTTGACAGATTTAACATCCAAGAGCCCTCAGTGTCGGACTTTGGTTCTCTTTTGAAAATGCTGCACAAAACAAAACAAAACAAAAAACGAAACAAAAAACAAAACACTTGCACACCAGTTTATTATTCTGATATCATCAATTTCAGAATTATGAATCCCACAGTGTCTCGGAAAAAAAAAACTACTGTACTTCTCTATGCAAAATAATTATTGAAGCTTGAAATTAACACCATCAATAATATGAGATCTATGAATGAGAGAAGTGTGTTAAGATGGTGTAACTGTAAATCCTGTATAACTCTGTAAAAACCTGATGTAAATTTTACCTGGCAAATGAATGCAAATGCCTGACGTCCGACCCATTTGGGACAGTGGCAGAATTTCATAATGAGCTCATTAATGAAATTCAGACCCAGATCATGAGCTTGACAGTCATACAATTTATGCACGATCTCCACCACCTACAAACATTCACAAGACAAAACTTGTCACTAAATACAGGTGTGGATGGTAATACCAGGTGTAAACAGCCTATAAACCAAGGTTAAAAACTGTCCAGTGGAGTTACTTAAAGCAGAACACAAACTCAAACAATACAGCTAGTGAAAGGCATTGTAATGTTGTTGCTATTTTTGACAACTGAAGGCCACATGACTCACCAGTTTATAGGAGATCCACCGCACTTCTGACACTTTGTCAGAGCAAAGGTTAAGTGCGATCTGTCTGAGGTAGTCATACACATCGTTGTGGCTGTACAACTCAATGATCAGGATGAGCTGCCTAAATACACAGACACAGACAAATGCCACAAGAGTGAGATCACACTTGAGAGCTACAAAAGCTACATTGTCAACGAAGCATGTTACAAAGTAGCACATACTCTGCTAGCTCATAGCGGAATCTCCAATTTCGGCTGTTGTCCGTCACCATGAACTCCTGCAGCTGATACAGATACTCCCGACGCTTATCGGCATCAAGAAGCTACAAAAGAAGACATAGAAAGATCTGTTAGAGCCAGTCTTGTTGAGGACATTTTTAACTAAAACAAAATGATTAAAAATTGTTTTCTGTAATTGAAATAGAGATGAAATATAAATATTAGATCAAAAACTTAAAAATGAGAAATGTTGCATCAGCAGCTAACTGAAATAAATAAGGTTAAGATGAAAGTGCTAAAATGACTAAAACCAAAATAAATAAAAAATATATAGAATTATTAAAAAAGAAAAATGAATAAAAATGACAAAAGCCCATAACAAAATTACTTAAAAACTAAAATAAAAAATAAAAAACTACAAAAATAACACTGTTTGGGACAGCCATGACATGCTCATAAAATTTCTAATTAAACATTTATAATAATTTTTTAATAAACTAAAAAAAAAAAAAGAAATATATAAAAGTTGTCTGAAATTATAATTCTTAAATTATAAAGCATTTATTTTCAGTATAGGCAATTTATTTTCAAAGCTCTTGGTATAAAATGCTCATATATTCTGTCTTTCAAAATGAGGAAATTTCATATTCGCACCTTCAAGAAATCAAACAGGTGTTTGAGGACTCCTATCCGCACCTCATCGAGATCTTTGAGGAAGCCGTTAAATATGGGCACCAGGTCAGCTGCAGTCAGCTGATCCCCCAGAATCACTGCCAACTCGTGGATAGAGAACGCCAGCGTCCGCCGCACCTTCCACTGTAACACATTCAATAGCATTTCATTTAACAACTACTGAAGCTATTGTGTCTATTCCTCATTTTTTAAATATTTACAAAATAAAGACAAACAATAACAATCAATAATAATATGGTAGAGAGAAAATATTGTTTAATTATATATAGTAATGATATAGGTTTATGTAACAATTATACAGTGTTACAGTACTGTACTAACATTTGACACAGAGTTTTGCTAAAACTTTCCAACAAATAACATCAGCATTATAGATTGAGAGGACGTTTTACCTGTACGTCTGTAGCGAGGGTCTCATATGTGTCTTTGAGGCAGTGCCAGTTCTGTCTGCCCAGCGTTAGAGCGACACCTGGCAAGCTGAATGCACAGTGTTTGGCGATCTCAGTGTCTACGGTCTGAGCTCGAGCGGGGTCTGTCATGGACAGATACTGATCCAGCAACTGCTGTGGAATTACATTCTGCAACGACAGAAAGAATGATTGTTAGGAAAAATCATAGATTTAATAAACTACTATCTGAAATGGTCTTATTTAAGGAGGAGTTTCTTTGTACATTTAATGTGCTTGTGTCATGAATAATTCATTAATGACTGCAAATGAACAGTTGGCACAATAACACCTAAAGGTTTGTGGTTTGTACAACTACCTCAAAAATCAAGGCCAGTGGAAAGCTAGCAGATTTTTATGTTAAGACATGCAAGATTTTTTAATTCTGTTTTATAAGTCACTGTACATATCCAGAGCAGTACATTACCTGAACTTTAGACTTCTCCTCTTCACACGTTTTAGCTGTGTCTGAATCTTTGTCCTCCTCCACATTTTCTATTAGGTCTGACTCCTGTGTGCACACACACATAACTGCATATATAATCAACTCTCTACTGTAGAGTTACTGTGCCAGCACTTCCTTCTAATTACATTTGCATAAACAGATTTACATAAAAATGCAAATGGGGAGTTGCCAAGGCATGTCAAATAATGGCAGCAGTTTAAAAAAACATTTAAAACAACATTATTCTTGTATTATTGTTATGACTTAATATTAATTGACACTACTTGAAATATAGATATCTTTCCACAATAAATGTAGATTCTTCATTTGGGGGATTTTCTTAGCAAACACTGCTATGGAATTAATTTGATTAAATATCTATTAATAATAATAATAATAATAATAATAATAATAATAATAATAATAATAAACAAAAACATTATATTAATACCAATGAAATGTAAACTATAATTTTAATATTTTTAAAAAAATGGTTGAATAATTTTTTTAACATTTGAATTATCATTAAATTAAATGTAATAACTTTTTATATTTCTTTACAATATTATTATAATATATAATTGTATTATTATTAGGGTTATGAAAAGAAAAAAAACTTAATTTAATTACATACACTGACAGTCTAAATAATAATAAGAGAAACATTTTTAAAAATTGTAAGCATTACATTAATTAAATTTCATATTTCAAACATTAAAACATGAAAGATCATTTCTTTTAAATATTTTTTCCTCAGAGACAGGAAAAAAAAAAAAAAAAAAAAAAAAATTCTTTGAAATTTATTAACTGCAAAATCGTCCTCTCACCTCACTGCTGTGTTCAGAGTCGTCTACCAGCACTGGTGAACTGGAGGGTGAGTCTGAGATCTGTGCGTCTGTCAGTGAGAGTTCACTCATGGCACTGAGCTCATCAGTCGTCGGGGAGCCTGTGGAACTGTTACTCTCTGACACAGACTCATCTGCATCTTCTGTCTGACTCTCCAGCTGGGCAGCTTTCAGCGCAGCGGACAACACATTCACTTGAGCTGCGAGTGGAAAGCACACAGGGAAATAAAAAACTATGTTCTTATGTGGAAAAGGTCAAAAGAACATGGGCTCTTTTTGCAATCACCTTGCACATTAGGATCATCCAGGTGAGGCTGAAGACAGTCCAGAACCTTCTGGATCTGAGAGCTGGTGGCTGGGCCTTGTGAATCTAAACTTAGCATGTCTTCTTTCCCCTCACCTTCCGTCTCCCTCATGGTCTCATCTTGTTTCTCTATCACCTCATCTCTTTTTTCTTTTTCTAAGAGTTCCAGGTCTTGGGTGATGTCAGGTAGTAGGGGTCTCCAGAAGGTGAAGGAGTTGAACATTGTGCACTCGTCCGTCTGCTGGTGGGACAAAGGGGTTGAGTGTTCAGGATGGCCCAGGCTGGTGCCATCTTCTTGGGGTTGGGTAGAGGAATTTCCTTCTGGAGGATGTGATGGTGGACCCATCAGAACTGAAGTGGATTGTAGCTGCTCTGAATGGGGCTGAATGAGTCTGTCTGGAGAACCAGCAATGGAGGCATTGCGGGTGTTACTGGAGTTGCTGGTAGTCACTTCCTGCCCGTGGCTACAAAGACAGTTGAGCGTTTCAAAAATGTATTCAATATAAAGTAGTAACTAACTATACTACTGTTCAAACATTTGCGGTCTCCAAGATTTCTTAAAGTTTTTGAAAGAACTCTCTTACATTCACCAGTGTTGCATTTTATGATGAAAAGGACAGTAAAATGGCAATATTATGAAATATAATATTTTTAATTTTAATATATTATAACATGTAATTTATTCTTGTGATGGAAAAGCTAAATTCCAGTGTCACATGCTCCTTCAGAAATCATTCTAATATGCCGATTTGCTGATAACAAAACATTTATCAATTTTTTAACAATTCCTTAACAATTATTATCACTTTTGAAAACAACTGTGCTGCTTACTTCATTTATTTATTTGTTATTTTTTAGTGTAAACCATTTTTTCAGGATTCTCTTTTGAATACAAAGTCCAAAATAACAGCATTTATCTGGGAGGGAAAAAAACTAAACTTTTTTTTCTAACAAATGCAAACTTTTACTGTCACTTCTGATCAATTTAATCCCTCCTTGCTGAATATAAGCATGAATTTATTTATAAAAAAAAGCCTAATTATGCAAGGTTTCCAATAAAGATTGACACCTGACTACAACAACTAGTCAATTACAAACACATGTATTTTTTTCCGTACAAACCCAGTCACAGTAAAGAAATCATGTGCATTTACCTCTCTGAGCAGATCTTCGGTATCTCACAGAGGGTTTCATCCTCACAGGAATGCAATCCTGTGATTGAAGGGCTGGCAAACGTGGAGATGAAACGACCTAGAGACTGGAACGCAGCCTGGCGTACCTGCAAAGGAAAAGAGTATAAGCAGATGTTCCATTCCCTTTAAAAAATGATTTAATTAAAAAAATAAAAATAAATAATAATAATAATAATAATAATAATAACGCAAAGAGATTTCCCAAAACAGGTGGAAACAGTCAGAAATCTCACTGATCCAAAAATCCTAATCCACATTATACATTCACTTATTAAACATCAATTAACCACGTTCAATTTCAGAGAGGACAGAAATTACATGCTGAGTCACAGCAGTGTTAGTGTGTGTTTCTTTGCTCTTACCCAGCGTGACTGATCACTAATGAGGTTGATGAACAATGGGGACAATTTAGTACGCCGCACCTCTGGAGAAGTGCAGTTTGAAACAACCATGAAGCACTCGGCACAGGCTTTCCGAATACCCCACAGACTGTCTGAGCACAGGTCGAAAAACTTCGCCATCTGAGGTGAGGACAAAGAGAGAATGCTGGTTAACACATCTGCATGTCGTGTCAGCAAAAATCTGCACAAAGGCACAAACAGACTTTAAGGCTTTATAAGATGAAAGGTGTTTTCTGGGTCTAGCACTCAGATATAATTAAATGCATTCATTCTGGCTTTGACTGCAGTATTGTTCTAAATACAAGCACAAGAGGAATGCCGCAAGTCTCACCAGAAGTTTCTCTGTGGCTTCCTGGCCAACAATAGAACAGAACTCGCCAAAGTTGGCAGCACAAACCTGACGGTGAGAAAAAAAACAAAAACAAAGTGTAATAGAAAGTTTAGACATTTGCAATGAGGTCAAATTCAGTCTTCTGTTATGTTGTAAACAGAGGCCTGTTGCAACTCAAGCAACATTGCTTCTTGCCAACCCAGCACAAGTTGCAAAAGTAGATTAACATTCTTCACAGTGTACGCCTGAGCTTTAGTACTGCACTTATTTGAATGACAAAACAGTCACAAACACATGCATGTACCAGAACACAACTTCACTGTGTCAAGGCTTCTTGTTTTTGGAAGCCATTTCTGTCCACTGTGTTCTTTGGATTGTTACTTATTTGTCTCATGATACTGATATAATATAATGCTGCATGGACTTGGTATTTCCACACTTTTGTAATAAGGGAAATACACTACTGTTCAAAAGTTTGGGTCAGCAAGTTAAAATGATTTCTGAAGGATCAGCATATTGGGATGATTTCTGAAGAATCATGTGACACTGAGAACTGCAGAAAATTCAGCTTTGCAATCGCAGATATAAATATATTCAAACAGAAAACAGCTATACACTGTAGTATATTTCACAATATTATTGTGAAACAAATAATTTACAACAAATTTTTACCAACCACAAGGTTTTGAACAGTAGTTCATTTTTAACGTCATTGTATTAGGAACAAATGAACAAATGTCATCTGCAAACAAATTTTAAAGTAACTTCTCTTTTGGAGGCATTTTTGGATTTACTTTTGCTCGCAAAGTGATTATTATTGTATGTATAGCATATGCTTTTCACACACAATGCAATTCATCACATCAACTATGAACATGTTTCACAAAGACATGTTCCAAAAAACAGTTCCAAGCTCTTCCACAAATTATCATTACCTTGCGGACTTGAAATAATCTGACGTCACTGCAGAGTTCACAAAAGCGCAGCAATAAAAGGTGTTCCACCATGTCTTTAGACAACATGGTCACCAGCTTGCACATGATCTGCAACAAAGCATTATTCACCGTCAACACAGAGATCAGAACATGAAAGTTCAACACAACCCACAAAACAATTAACACAGTAACACAGTATCATGCAGACAGTACACAGATAATCATTCCGTCACAGAAGGAATGAAGTTATGACAGGAAATAACAAGTTGTTATCTTTTCAGTGCTGTGAAAGCTCATGGCTTACATATTTTTATGATGAGTATTTTCCACTTCTAGTAATCAGCAGCGCATTCTCTTAAACACAAAGACTCACCGCAACTGCTTCGATCTTGTAGTCATCGTCACTGCTGGGTTCAGTGAGCTCCAGAAGCACAGGGCAGACCTTTCCCTCCATATCTGCCTTACTCATCAGACCCTGTTCAAGTAGCACCAGCAGAGCAGCCTGGCTCGTCTTTCGCACCTACGGGAAAAGCACAGACAAAATTGACTCAATAGGTTGTCTAAATGATTAAAACTATTCAGATAAACGATTCAAAGAACAGGCAGTTTTTCAAAGTAAAACTCACCTGGTTATTAGGGTCTGTGAGATACCGGACCACAATGGGTACCAGATATCGTGAGAAGGCTTCTGGGAAATTGGGCCGATTTTCATGAAGGAACATGGCAATGTTTGGTATCTGTTCCATCAGCTCTGCTCGCACTGTCGGTTCTGTAACATCACATTACATTTACAATATTGTGTACAGTTTAGCCATTCTAAACAAGTCAAATACAGTCAGAAGTCATACAAACCTCCATCCTCAGACATTCTGGCAACTGTTTCCATGATGCTGATAAAGTCATTTTCATTATCACTGAACTCCCGGAGCACATCCAGCAATCCGCGAGCCACAATTTGCCTGAAAATAAACATCAAACGTAAGTAAAAAAAGATCATTTTTTTAACACAATTTTTCCAGATCAATGTTCATAATGTTTCCAAGCCAAAATATCACCCAAAAAACATTCAGTCGAAGCCAAGTTCTTCTACGATGACAAGTTTGGCTCCTTACTAAGTATTTCTGCTCCAACATCATATCAGGTTCACTTTAAGCCCTTAAACTTTTAAAATTATGTTCCACCACTGTGCCATAAAAAAGTTATCCTCATATTTTCTGTATCAAATCTCACTTATATTCGAGTGATAGTTACAAGATGAACATATAAAATACTACTCCTAAGAAAACACTGAGTATTGCATTCAGAGAAAAAAAAACAGCCTGAAATCCATCTCACATAACATATCTGATAGTTATATACTCCAGATCACACGCTTTACATCTCACCTGTTGAAGACGTTTTCACTGAAAGCATATTTCTCCAGCCGGCCCAGAGGGGTGAGATTATCCTGGCCTGCATCCAGGAAAGCTGTTATCCGAATCCCATCACACTCTGAACCATAGTCATCGAATCCAACTGCAAGACAGATTCATGCGGACAGTTAATGACAGAGTATAAATTAATGTTGAGTTTGTTAGTACAGCCAGGTGGTATCAAATGCGAGATCTTTTAAATTCATACCAGGAATCTTATTAAAAGATGAAGCGAAATTAAGAGTGACAGAGTAGAGGGGATTTGTTTAATGAGAAATGATTTACTTTACAGCAAGAACAGTTAAAGAGATTCCATTAAATGCAAACCACTTCAGCCAGCAAAAGATCTGAGTGAGACATGACCTGAACATGTTCTTGAGAGGTTTTATAAGATTCACCCAGTCACAATGATGGAGATGTTGATTTGTAAAGTTGCTGAAGAGTTCTGTATACTCACAGTCATCCAAATCATCATGACCATCTTCAAAATACAAAGACAGACCTGAGGAAACACAAAGTGTTAGGGAAACACAAGTGTCTAGTAGATAAGCTGACAGGTTCAAGCCATGCTGCTGTGACACATGAACTTCGGCTGTGACTCACAACCTACTAGTAAGCTACCTTACTAGACAGCATTTTTGGTCTTTTCGTTGCAAGAACGTTGAGTGTAAGTGCTGCCTAGCTAGACTGCTCACTAGGTTTTGACACACAGCCTTGGCATGTATCATAGCGTTAGGCTAGCTTTTATCCCACGTATATGTCAACTCAGGATTGCCTACAACAAATAACCTGCTTACTAGGCGAAGATGTCTGTTAAACACCTTTTATATCGTATTGTGCAATTACATACAAACAGTTCTTGAGCTATGATACTTTAGAAACGCATTTTAAAAGGTGACCAGTTAACCAAACGTGTTAGGCTAACAAACTGACAGTCAAGCTCTTGTCAGCTCAGTTATATTATCTTCATTATGTACTTAATTGTATTATATAATTTCCATCCTAAAGTATTTAATACAACATAAATGATCTTGTTGGCCCAAAGTAGTTCTTTATCACAGTACTTTTATAAGATCCCAGTCTGTCCTGCTAGCTCCACAACTCGCAACTAGTGTTAATCCACTTAAAAATTCACCAGACTCATGACCTTTCGTCTAAAATACATCAGAAAAATTGAAAAGGCATTACGCGTCATTAATGTCAACAGTGATAACAAAGCCGATTCTCTTTAAACCGCCTCATAAAGCTTTAAATAAATGTACTAAAGCACGTTACCTGCCATCTTGATTTACAGCGGGGCTGTCACTCCACTTCCTCAAAAGATTTCCTGCTCTTATTTCAATCTCGGCATCTATATAGATATCAAATACTTAAAAAAACAAACATAAACTCATCGAAACAAAACACTTTTACGCGTGAAAATATCGCAAATATTCGTTTCGCTCAACCGAACGCTCGATGAGAAAAAAATAAGACAATGTCGATCACGTGACTAGTCTAGAGCCATCCGATTCGTGAATGAATTATGTAGAGTCGGATCTTTTCAGTGAATCGATAGAACCGGTTCACAAAACTGGACTGAATGTTTCTTTCACGAAAAGCCGCGCTTTGAACTTAATGTTGTTTAATGTAAATGCAAATTTGGTTATAAACCGTTTTTATGAGCTTAATCAGGATTGCGACTTTTTAAAATTATTATTATTTCCGTTATTCTCAGTGGCAATTCGCATATTATCGTATAATTTATTTAAAATTAATCATATTACTAAATAATGTATTTAATACTGCTCCAGGTGTGTGTTCACGGTGTGTGTGTGTGTGTGTATTTTGGATGGGTTAAATGCAGAGCACAAATTCCGAGTATGGGTCACCATACTTGGCCACATGTCATGTCACTTTCACATTTTCACTTTAAAATTTTAAAAAATTGCATTCTTTGCATTATAATACTAAGTATTTGAGGGGTAAATGTGCTTAATTTGTATTATTTATATATTCCCCTTAATAATGGAGATATATTTTAATCTGTAAAGTTGCTGATGTGTTCTGTAAACTCAGTTATCCATTATCATAAACCGGAAAAATGAAATGAAATTACAATAACACTTTTGATAATAACAAACATGATAAACAGCCGTATGCGCTTTATTTTTATGCGTGTTATTTGTTAGGACAAACAACACGAGATGACGTAATTAGTTACTTTGCTGAAACAGTTTTTGAACGGTTCGCTGAAACGAACTGTTCGAAAGAACCGATTCGCGGGAATGACTCCCCATAACTTGACTCGTTAACCGGAGTTCAAGATGGCGATCAGCGAGCAGCTAATATCGCAACTAATCGATCATTAATATAACATCTAAGTCCTCATACTCTAATAAGCTGTTAGGTCAGTATTTCAAATCAGCCTCTTATACCGTCCTAAAGCAGTGTATATCCGACACTAGTGTGTAGAGAGAGACTGTGTGTGTTGTTTTTTAGCTTACGTCAAATAGAAATAGTTGCTGATTAGCTTTATGAAACTGTTTGGAATGATTAGGAAGTTTTCATTAGTTTGGAGGTCAACATGTCGCTAAGAGAGTTGAAAGTATGCCTTCTTGGGGTAAGATTTCTATTTGCTTTTTATGACTTGACGTGGATTACAGTTTGGGTGCATATTTAATGTTTTACCGCTATGTTAATGCTCTGTCATAAATGTTATTGCATGCTATAAATAGCAATAAAGTGTGGCAGTGGTTTAACCTATTGTGCAAGCTTTGATGATCTCTTTTAAAGTGTTACAGTAATATTTCTGGGTTGATGACGTATTTAACCACCCATTCAGATTAGAGAGTTTGAGAAGTTACATTTTGCTCAGTTGATACATTGGATGTATTTGTATAGGTCAGGCAGTGTTGTCAAATCAAATCTTCTAGCATAAGGATTTCATATGGCACAAGTTTAATAGTTTTGTGTATTTTATTACTGATTTTGATATTGTGTCTTAGGATACAGGGGTTGGAAAGTCAAGTATCGTGTGGAGGTTTGTGGAGGATAGTTTTGATCCCAACATTAATCCCACAATTGGGTAAGCCTACTGCAAAACACACTCACACTAAGGTCAAGCAGACTGTGATGCAGGTTTTTCTGATTTCTAACGTGCAATTCTGAAGGATTGGCACATAGCAAACATAGCAAGTAGCGACATGCATTGAAATGGAAGCTGTTTTAAGCAAACAAAATTGATACATAGTGTATTGAAATCTCCAGAGGATTAGTGTTGGAAGCACTGTATCAAAAAAATGACTTGATGGATTATTTGTTTTAATAATAGTAGTAGTAATAATAATTCAATATCTTAATTTTAAAAATGTAAATCAGCATCTGGAAGTAGGTACACTAGCTGACCTGTTGGTGCTGGTAAGTCTGAATGTAATAGAGATTCACATTGCATTAAGTGATTTAATAAACAGCATTGATTGTATAATACATGTTGCATCAGAGTGTGTTAAAGATTTAAACTGTGACCGCTTTTAATTGAGTTACATAAGTGTGAATCCAATTGACACACATTTCAGGGCTGAACAATAAAGATTTTTCTGTTGTCCCAGTCAGGCAAGTCATTTAGATTTGTGCCGTGCTGGCCAACAAAAGATGATAATATTGCTTTTTATTTTCTCAATAAATAAAAAATAACAATTTACAATTAATTAATTAGGTTTTTAATTTGCAACAATTGCTGTAAATTATGCATTTACAATTCAACAACTATGACTCCATGAACACACTTTTTGGCATACGGTGGCATAGATGGTTCAATGCTTGCAAGACACAAAATTAATTCTAACAATAATTCACAACAACATCCAATACATAACGCAAAACCTGTTTTTTAAGCTTGCAGGGGCAATACAACGCATGTAAAGAACATCAGACAGTGACAAACAACAAGCAGTTCTTATTATGAAACTCTTCATGTCTTGTGTTTGTTTTGTGTGTATTTGCATCTGGCAAGACACTTGTAAACCCTGTAAAATCATCTATAAATAGATCCACATGACATCGACTTAGTTCACACTGCAGGTCTTAATGCTCAGATCGGATTTTTTGCTGAAATCCGATTTTTTTGCGCTGTTGTTCACATTGTCATTTAAATGTGACTGCCATCAGGCTCATGTGTGAACCGTATACGGCCCTGAAGTGACCCGCATGCGCAGAAGAAGATGTGGCGCCAGACGCAGCGCACTGTGTTTGCGGAAATAAAATGGATGCTGCTCCTGTTAGCGTGTGTTTAGCAATTTTTAAGTTGATGTGCAATCGGAGCCTAAATAATGAAGTGTTAAGAAGAAGAATATTAAGAAGAAGGAGAGCATGATTTCCTCCAGCGCAGAATTGTAACGTCTGTCGCATTTCAATGACGTAAAAAATCGCGTGAAATGCGACATGGCCGTTCAGACTGAAGTCGCATTGCAAAACATCGGTTATGTATCCGATTTAGGACCACATATGAAAGTGGCCTGGGCCTGATTTGAAAAAATCGGATTTGTGCTGTTCAGACTGTCAAAAGAAAATCAGATATGGGTCACATTTGGGCAAAAAAGTCAGATTTGGGCCACTTTAGCCTGCAGTGTGAACTAAGCCATCTACACATTTTCCTAATTTATTTCTTAGATTCTGGGGAATTTTGTATTCTTATGTAGAATACATTAAACAAAGCTGAGAGACTTATTGGCATCTAAATGCATTGTAAAAATTTCTGAAATATTTAATAAACAAGATCAGCAGATGTCTCAGATTCTATGCCAACCTATCTATTTGTATTTGTATGCCTAATGTTATTATTGATCGTGCCAATTTTTTTTCAGAGCATCATTTATGACGAAGACTGTGCAATACCAAAACGAGCTTCACAAATTCCTCATCTGGGACACAGCAGGACAAGAGAGGGTAAACAGTAACAATCAGTACACACACTGGGGTGACGCATACACAAGCTGACAGCCATTAAATACAATGTTTACTCTTTCACTTCTGTTTTTGCAGTGTCTTTGCACTTCAGACAGGGGGCAGTATTGCATGCACTTCTCTTTTATGCAAGCATGTATTTGAGAGAGAGAGGGGTTAATGATATTGGAAGGGGCTGGTCTTCTTCATGTATCTTTATACGCTCTATATCTTTACGCTCTTCTCTCCCAAAACGCTCTACTACGTTAAGCAAGACAGCTGAAATGTATGGGTGACATCGCATAGTTTGAGATGTTTATCACCGCTCATGATTTGATGGCAGTCTTGAGGCTGTTTGGAATATGATCTCCTCTTATGTTTGTCTGTGATGTTATGTGATGCTAAATGTAGAATGCTAAGCGGCCCACACAAGCTGCTAGAAAAAATAGTATCATACCAAGTGTTAAGGAATTGCTTGTCTCTTTTAATGCAACTACATCGAAGATCTAGGACTTTTTTACATGTAAAGCAGGAAAATAAAAAGGTTTTGGATTTTAAAACAGAAAAAGTTCAGAAAATTAACTGGAAAATAAATGTTTTGCACTATTTTTAGGTCAAATGTAACAATTTGTGGGATTTGGCATGTTAAATACTTTGTACAAAAGATAGACATGGCCTTATATTCACAATCAATTTTTTTTCACTCAAATTGTTTTGATGGTATATATAATATAATTATATATATATATATATATATATATATATATATATATATATATATATATATATATATATATATATATATATATATATATATATATATATATATATATATATTAGTAATAAATTAGAAAGATGCAAAACAGAAGTATTGGTCTTGAATGTTTGGATCCCACTCCATACGAAAGAATGAGCATATGGGAAAGTCTGACTTATCTAGCCTCTTTACCCTCATCTGGTCCTGTTTAGCGCTTTGATGTATTCCCACTGGTTAATATGGTGCAAGTTCATCATCATGGCCTTTGAGTTGTTAAAGAGTTGGTTTTTTTTTTCAGGTTTTCTTTGCTTTGCTTTGTTCGGGATGCTCCAGAGCCTGATGGGATGAAATGCTAGGCCATGTCAAAGATAGTGGTTTCTAGTAGAGCAATCAAAGCCAGAATCTCTCTCTCTCTCTCCCTTCCTCCCTCTTAGTGTCTTTCTTCCTTCTTTTCGAACTTCAAGCTCTATTGTGATTTTGTGAAGAGAAGACAGTTTTGTCCACAGATTCCTATACTCTAGTGGGAGCTGTGATCAGGCTTTTCACTGGCTGTCATCTGCTTGATTAGATAATTATCTGGCACATTGCTTTTTAGAACAGCATTATAGAAACATGGCTTGTTTTGTATTCTTTAGTTTTTGCATTAAATTGATCAAAAGTGACAGAAAAGACTTTACATTGTTACAAAAAAATTTCAAGTAAATGCTATTCATTTGAACTTTCTGTTCATTGAAGAATCCTGGGGGGAAATGCATTATGGTTTGCAGAAGCACAACTGTTTTCAACATAAGAAATCAAGACATTTCTTGAGCAGCAAATCAGCATTTTAGACAAATTTCTGAAGGATCATGTGACACTGAAGACTGGAGTAATGATGCTGAAAATTCAGCTTTGCATTACAGGAATAAATTACATTTTAAAATATATTGAAATAGAAAGTTATTATAATTGTCACAATATTTCACAATATTCCTGTTTTTACTTAATTTTTGATCAAATAAATGCAGCCTTGGTTAAGCATAGGATTCTTCTTTTAAAAACATTTTTTAAAAACTTATTTTCATTAGATATAGGCAGAAATAAAAATTGCATATAGCTAGCAAAGCGATTTCATGAGGTCTTTAAAACCGACAAATCGACTTAATGGCAAGAGTAATTTGAAGAGGTAGTGACTGGAGGAAGTTGGATGAGAGAAAATGCAGGAGTAGAGTTGGAGAGGGACCACACAGTCTGGAATCCTGGGATATGTCTGAGGAGACATCCTGCAATTTTAGTCAAAATCTAAACTGAAGCATTTCCTCTTCCTTGTGCAGCGAACTATGCCAAAAACAGCTATAAATGTGAGAAACCGTGTCAGTCAAACTTGATTTATTCATTTTACTGGCGAAAAAGATGGATTAAGCAGAGCTCCGACTTGTTTTCTTAACTTAAATCCAATTTATATTGGATTTCTACAGCGTTTTCATGAATTAAATAATAAACTTTGAATGGTGTCAAATGAATCTGTAGAATAGTTATTAATAAATGTTATCTCAAGTGATCTCACTTAGTACTGATGCAATGATCAGCAAAACCAGTTAAGAACTACAGGTTTAAGTTCCAGTTAGTTTTAGATATTATTTGTAAATTATGTATGTTCACGCATATTGCTTTATTCACTTTTATTGATGAAAACTAGCAGTTCATAAAACATTCCATTAATGAGCACAAATATATTACTGTGCACCAAGTTGCAGCTTATAACTGTTAATTGTAAAGATCTCAGTAATTTGCCAAAACTGTAACTTTTGCCAAAAAAATAATTTCTAAACTGTTTATTTGATTTGAAGACTATTTCTCAGGCTAGCTCACACCTAAATTTAAGAAAGTATGTAAAAAAAAAAAAACTAAACTGCCATGTCTACTTTTCCTACCTTGTCTCTCTCTTAATCATTCACTTTCTAATGCAATTTTCCCCTCTTTTAGCTCTTTTTTTTCAGAGGAATGGCATACTGGATCCAGCTTGTTTTTATAAATCAGAGCCTTTTTGGTCTATTTTTGATGACCGGGGTCGAACAACCCAGCTACTCTATTTTATAATGATTAAACACTAACTTCTTCTGACACGTCGCGCTCATCTTTCCCCTGATGGCTCCCACATGTGTTGATACGCCTTTCCATGCAGTTCCTCAACTTAAGCCTCATTGGCATGGCCGTCTGAAACACAATTCTCCTTTAGGTTTTAACAGTGGCTCACGTATAGGGTTTTCACCGTGGTTTTCCCTAACTGCCGCCTAGAGTTCTGTTTGAACGGAACAAGTTGGAATAACATGCGTTTGTTTGTGTTTCAGTTGTCCATTTAATTCGGCATGAAACTCGAAGGAGACCTCCGCCAAAGCGAACAAATTCTTTCAAAGCTCTGATAATAAGCATACGCAGGTTGAGATCACCCTGCTTGGGCCCTAAGAAGGGATGTTGGGATGTTATCAGTGATGATTAAGTTTTGTTTTTTTTAGTACAGGCCATCATTTTTCTCTCACGTCTGCATGTTATCTGTTTCGCTCTTAGTTTCGTGCCCTGGCTCCCATGTACTACAGAGGCTCCGCTGCGGCTATCATTGTGTATGACATCACTAAAGAGGTACTGAAATATTTCTTCATTATTACTGCACAGATCTTTCTGCTGGTAAAGCTATTAAAGGGATAGATCACCCAAAAATGAAAATTCTGTCATCGTCTACTCAACTTCATGTCGACTGAACTATGCAAGATCTTTTTTTTTCCATGGAACACTAAAGGAGTTATGGGCTGAGGTAAGACTTTCAGTGAATAGTGGGTTAAATGTCAGTCTGTTCCTCACACAAGGCTATCATATGGCTTTTGAAGACATGATATATCATGCACAAGTCATACAGACTAATTTTATGGTGCTTGACAGCCGCTAGTGTGCATTCAAGTTCAGTTAATGGAAAAGAGCAGCTTGGACAGCCTGCTAGGTAACTCCTTTTGTGTTCAACGGAAGAACTGTTACCACGCAGGTTTTGAGCAACATGAGGGTCAGTAGATAATGACCTTAAAGTCTTATGATGTAGCAGTGTTGCTTGTCTTAAAGATCTCTCCATCTTTCACTCAGGAATCATTCCAGACGTTGAAGAACTGGGTGAAGGAGCTTCGCCAGCATGGACCACCCAACATAGTGGTGGCTATCGCTGGCAACAAATGCGATCTCACCGATGCCAGGTGAATTCCACCGTTCCTTGCCACAAAAGACTCCACATCATGTCATCTCTAGTCAACTTCAAGGGATGCACCCGCGGTGGCTGTCAACTCAATTTGACGTTGGGAAAAGACCTGCATATTTGCTGTCAACTTGTCTCGACTCATTGAAACAAGCTCACACACGTACCGTTACCATAAGCATAACTTGTGATGAAAAAGAAATCCACTCTTCAGCGTTCTGTAATTTATCTTTCCACTTTAAATTGCTTCACTCTTCCCACAGGTCCAATGATATGTCTTGGTTCACCATTGCTTTCTTTGGCAGTGTTAGTCGGCTGTCAGTGTGGTTGTATTTTACTTTTCGAAACCATAAAGACCGAGACATTGAATCTGAGGAATAGCGATCACACCGCAAGCCATTCAGGGAATAAATATCAGGGAAAATTCTTGCAATTGTTCTGTCTGCCACATAAAGCTTAGATATTTCGTTTTCTGGCACAACTGATCCTGTTCTCAGTGATCCACAGCCATCATTTACTTCACTTTTAAACATCGATTTTATTGTTTCTTTACATTTTTTTTTCATCCAAGTTTAAGAGGTAAAAAATCTGTCATCATGAAAATACAGTTACTGATAACATTACCCCACCTTAGATATCTGAATGCTATTTAAAATTAAAATTATACTCTATTAAAAGCATAACTAAAAAAAAAAGGCAACTTTATTTTAAGGTCCAATTTTCGCTATTAATAAACCATTAACTATGATTTTGCCTCAATAAACATCTAATTTGCTGCTTATTAATAGTTGTTAAGCTTAGGTATTGGTAGGATTAGGGATGTAGAATATGGTCATGCAGATTATGTGCTTTATAAGTACTAATAAACAGCAAATATGTCAATAATAGGCATGCTAATAAGCAACAAGTTAATATTGAGAATTGGTCCCTATACTGAAGTGTTACCACAGCATTACTTTTGCTTAGACTCAGGGGTAGATACTTTATTGCATGAGTAATTTTTTTTTCTTTTTCACATTTGCGGACACAAATCCCATAAACTTGAAATGAAGGACCCTACGTATATTTAGGCCTAGTAGATAACACTAGTGAGCACATAGCAATACCCTAGTTACCACAATGGACCCTTTTCACAAGACTGTGATGACGCATTTAACAGTCATCAGCGTTGTAAATCCTTGAAAGTTTTTCATATTTTGATTTTTTTTAAAAATGTATGCACATTTATAACACTATACTTTGCATTATATCACTTTTGCATCAAATTACAAAAAAACTAGTTAACGCTAATGCGAGGGTGTTTCTAATGCAGCGTCTATGAGAGGGATGGTAAATTTGACATTGTTCTCTTTTCTGACTGCCATTATCAGCCTCTGTCAATTTTTTGCCTTTTGTTGAAGTCATGAAAACACTATCGTGGAATTTTTCTTTTGCTATTTAAGCAAATGGGAATGCAAAAAAATATTTATTTGTGGTACTCTCCCATTCACTGCTCTTGAAGTTAACTCAACTATGACAACTTCCACTGCTGAGAAACCCGGAAATGTGAAAAAGGTCCATCACCCACAACACCCTAGCAAGGTGGCAAGGACTTTTGCGCAAACAACCAACAAAAATTGAGTTAAACGAATTGTTTAGAGAAAACATCACCAGCTGGGCAGTTGATCTAAGAGAGAGCGAAGTGTCAATGGAAAATTGATCCGTTGTCAGTGTGACTGGCCTGATACGTGCACGGGTGCAATCTGATCAGCACCTGTGATCAGGTGACAGGTGCACAGAGAACCAGCACACAATAGTTTACCTCCTACATGCTGCCGTGTACTAGTTAAACAGCACCATCACAAAAAAATACATGAGCTTTACAAGGTTCTGCCCACTCAGATAATCTCCCACACATGTTCGGTGTCGGTTTAAATCTTTGTAGTTGAGAATCTCCAGAATAACACTGACATGCCAGTGTTGTTGAGTTTTAAACATCTTAGCTTTGTTCATTTATGAAACTGATGACTAATTAGTGTGGTATTAGTGTTGTAAAATAAGCTGCTACTATTTTGTTTTTTTTTTTGTTTTTTTTACTCCACTCTCTTATTTCACCTATTTTCCACTGCTCTGTCCTTTTTTTTCCAGAGAGGTGTCAGAGAAGGACGCTAAGGACTACGCTGAGTCCATTCATGCCATATTTGTAGAAACCAGTGCCAAAAATGCCATTAACATCAATGAGATCTTCATTCAGATAAGTGAGTAAAATCCTAACTAGTCATCTGTGTGGTATGTAATTGACAAGGCTGTAGAAATCCAGAATCACTCATTTAGACCCCTGCGATTTTAGTTGTTATTGTCTTCTCTTGATTGTGCTTCTTAATCAAGCATGTTTAGTTTTAATAAATGCTGTTTATTGCAAAACGATCTATTATTGAAATGATAATGAATGCATGATCTATAATTGATCCTGATGGTGGTGAGAATAGTGCTTCGTTGGATACTTGTTCTTGGCACTTGGACCCAGGGCAGTGGATGAATTACAGTGGATACAGATCTTTTACCATGGAGCTTGGCAGTGGCCCCATTGAGGAACAGGCATTCTTGCGGGTGCACGATACTGTGCGTGTGACTTTTGTGCAGGAACTGAAGCAGCAAATTGGTTTTGCTCTTTTATGTTTTTTCGTATATGTTTTTTATTGCTCGTTTGAATTTTTATTTGATTTCCTTTACAGGTCAAAGGATCCCAGTTATAGACACGGATGGCGGGTCTGCAGTCAAGGGTTTCAAACTTCGTCGCCAACCAACAGAGTCGACCAGGGAACGCACTTGCTGTTGACGCAGCCGTAAACAATTTGGCCAGATCTTCTCCAGCCTCTTGTTTTATTTTCGATTAGTAACCAAGGATAATAGCAAATGAAGAATGTGATGTCATAGGGGAAGTTACGTAACTTCCTTTTGGAGCCAAAAAAAGAAGTTCAGTTAAGAATGGAATGAGATATATATAGTCTGAATCCCGATGCACTTCCTTGAGAAAAGATGAAAATGCCTTCATACAGTTGTTATACCTTATCTTGCCTGTTCTTCAACCCCCGTTTAAATGTCTTTGGGGATCCATTTCTGTTCTAGATCACTGTCCAGAATCAGACAGCAACGAAAACACCTGCTTAACAGATCAGATACTGTCCTGTCTTGCTCTCTTTCTCTCTCGTTCATTCTCATCTCTGTGCAACAACCTCTGCAAAACTCTGTGAAGTTTCCAAGTGAAGCTGTTGTCTGTCCGTCTGTACATTTTAAGATTTGCAGCACTCCAAATGCAAGCAACACAGCGTTCTTGTCTCACTATTTTTGCACATTTTTGATGTATATGATAAAAAATGTGAATGGGTGAATCTCATGAAAGCTGTCATATTCAGGTCCCATGTCTGTCAAGTTAAGTGGAAAAAAATAGGAAATTATATTTTTCATAAAGTGAAGGTAAAGTCCATTCATAGGACTATTAAGATGTTTTTCATTGTGTAACAGTATAAAATTAATTTCAACTGTAAAACAGTAACTAATGTAGTTGTTACATTAATGATAAATACAGCAATACATTATGAAAGTGTGCTTAATTGTCCTGAAAGTAGTGTAACAAAATGCTCTTAAAAATAGACCTCATTATCTCTCCTTTTTTATTGTGATTATGAGGGTAAAATGACACGGACATGTTTTCGTGAGATTTACTTAAACACAAATTTACTATTATAAATATCAATATATGTTTGTATTTCTGTTACGCAGGACCAGACATGAGGTTGTGAGCACTTCTGTCTTTCCTATATTTTGTATATGGAAGAAAAAAACTTAAAATCAGTGGTAGTACTAAAAATATAAATGAAGATAACTCTGGGATTCAGAAAGAGATGTCTGAGCCTTGGCCAGCAGCCCTATTTTGAGAGGAGTTCATGAAGTTATATATGAAGAATGTGCCAAATCTTTTTTGTGACATAGTAGGAGTTGGATCTTGTAGTAGCAGATCAATAGGTCAGTGATGCTGATGGCAGCATGTGTGAGTTCAGCAAAACCTTCTGCTTATTTAATCGGTTCACAAGTCGAGATAACAGTAGTAACACATTCTTTGCTCTAATTAGCCACATTCTGGGTTGCCAGATTCTTAGCTACAGATCCAGCCTGTTCTTGGATTAACAAACAGTTAGAATGGACTCTTATGTTTGCCGTTAAATGTCCGTTGTTACCGCTTGCAATGCATTATCGTGGTATTAGAGAAGTTCAATCTCCACGCTTTGAGATAAAGTTAGCCAGTCTTCTAGAATGCTGACAAGAATAGCAGATTCAAAGTGTTAGATTTGATAACTTTTCCAACTGTTCACATGTTTTTCATATCAGAAATTTAATGTTAGTGGGAAGGAGCTGCGATTTTGGCTTTTGTCCAAGACTTTGTGAAGTGTGCGTTATGTCCGAATACTTTCTGAAATTCCATTTTAACCATTTGTGTTGGTTGGCAGTTGGTCTCTTCAGATCCCTTGCTGTTCCATTTTATGACATTTTTTTACTGGATTGAGTGATTTTGTGAGGTCTTGCCAAATGCCCTAATTGTCTCATAAACATTTTTCATCTTTCTCATTCTTTTACTGAATAACTTTTGGCTTGCACATCCAACATGCTTTTAGTATCTGGACAGGGATAAAAAAGGAGCATATCTGGAAACTAGTCTTGGTTCAAAAAGAACAAGTCGTTTAGAAGAAGAAAAAAAAAAACAGCTAAAGAATGTAGTTACTCTATACCAAATATTCTGCTTTGATTTATTTTTTTTTTCCTGTCACTCAATTTTTGAGCCTAAATGTTTTCTTAAGATCTCTACTATCAGTTTTGTTGAAGAAATACACTTAATTTGGGAGAAAAAGTCTTAAGAATTGCAGAAAACACCTTATTTTTTGACAATCTGAGAAACTTACATTTAAAAGATTTAGATTAATGTACACACTATTCGTTCAAGACCATTAAGATGATGTGGTTGAGTGGCTCTTTTTCTATACATCATGTAGAATTTACATTGAGGTTTATTCAACCAAAATTGAACATTATCTTTTACAGTTTTGTCATGTATGTGAATATAGAATAAATACATTATGATTTCTTATCTGCATACCCACAATGGCAAAGTTTTAAGGATAAAATGTGCTTAAAATGTGTTTCATCTACATGCACATCAGTATAACTCATGACACCATCTCTGTTGTTTTTAGAAATTAGTATGTAGCTTCTGTAGTTTGTCTTATGATGGTACTTTAAAAATTTGTCACACATATTATCGCATATGCTTTTGACACATTATATTGGCATATAGGAGTGTTTAGTGAATCAGAATGAATATTATGGGCATCGTCAAAGTCTTGCGTTTCTTTTGCCGTCATTTATCCTGTGATTTTATATGCAGTGATGCCAATGCACCGTAATGTTTTCAGGAATTCACAAGTGCAATAATAATACTTTTCCCCTCCAAAATGTGTGCTGTCAGTAATAATAGCTGAGAGATTTATAGACTTATTACAGTAATTGTAGTTAATCCATGAATTTTAACACAACAATATTTTCCTTTAGAGGCAGTGCTTGTTAAATGGAAAAAAGGGATTACTTGGAACAATACTTAGGGGATAAAATTGCAATTTTTCAGAATTGCTGTGTCTTTTGCCCTAGTTGTAACAACTTAAGCAGTCCTAAGCAGTTTCTATTGATGTTTACTCAGAGAACAACATTCAAATTGATTCTTCCAGTGTCTGTAATATACCTTACTGCAAAGTAAAAGTATCTTTCACTCAAACCAGGATCTTAAACTTTTTTATTTTCTTTCTGTCATGTCAAACTAATTGGAGAAGGAAACAGTTCAACTAATGTCACGTGTTATTAAACTCACTGAAGGGCCTTTACAATGTATGGATGCTCTAAATGTTGTGGAATAGCTGTTTTTTTTTTTTTTTGTTTTTTTTTGTCTTGTACAAAGCCTGTGATCCACAGCGAGACTAAACGTCTCATTTAGTCCTGTTGAAGTTCTTGACTTCTTAGCCAATTAAAAAGGACTTGCTGAATTGCTTGTCCTCTTGCTTGGGAGCACAGGCTTTGCATTAATGCCTTTGAGGGGAACTACATGCTACACTTGAGTCGGACAGTATGATATGCTCTCTGATGTGGTTTGCAGTGGTGTTTAGGTTGAAGAACAATGCCAACAGTCTTGGGCTGGCCCTAAGAAAGTTGTGAAATTCTGCTTACGTACTTTACGTCCTTGTATATACCACACACAGATGAATTGTGTAAATTAATTGATATGTAGTCTTTCAGAGTCAATGCCATACTTACCATTGTAATTCAGTATATACAAAAGTAATTTAACCCAATCATTAAGTGTTCCTGCTATTTAGCTTTTCTCTTTTATTATTTTGTCATACAATGAAGGCTTGAAAATAACATTTTATTTGTTGATTTGTGAATGTGCAAAAGGGAAATGTTAAGCTTTTTATTAGTAATAAAATTATACAAAATCTATTTTCATTTTTTTTTAATGTTATGTAATCAACATACAGGTTTATTGGTTTGTGATCTGGGACAAGTTACTCCTAATTATTTTAGTTTTAGTTAAAAAAAAAAAATTGAGCAAATGTCTGCCTGCAGTTTAGAGGGATTGAGAATCTGTTTGGAGCAGGTGATAGTTCCTCCTGAACTGATGGGCTATATATATAAATATGACACTTGTGGTATGTGTCTCCTTTGGCAGGGGGTCCCTGCTGAACCTTTAATTGTGCTGAGGAAAGTAAAACGACCCTCTAAGAGCTTGTGTTCAACTGCCAAGCTGAACATAAATTAACTCACCTAATTCAACTAGATGCAAGTACAATGTGATCCAGAAACTTGGCTGAGGATTAAGTAATTCATGTTAATTCTTAGATATATTCAGTTGGATTACTTTACTGCGTTTGAGGAACAGACTTAGCTTTTCTTCTCTAACACTATTATTTGTGTGCAACCAGCATATTATGATTAAGCAAAATCTAAAAACACATTCTCAAAGTCCAAATCCATGTCTTATGTATCAGAGCATTGGCACTTACAGAAATGTAGCCTTTTTTTAGGTAGTTCACAAATAACACGGACTTCTTTTAAATGTTTCACTATTTTTAGTTTCCTTTAAACTTATTTGTATTATTATTACTATTATTATATGCGTGTTTTAATTATAAATGTGTTTAATTATATTATTAACATAATTATAATTATATATTTTAGAATGTAAGTATATAATAAAAAGTATTTCACTATTTTCATTTACCTTTTAAGCTTTTTGCTGTCAAATATCTTTTTGAGGTATAAATATTCCATGTATCCTAAATATAAGGTCAATCAATTTGAAATTTTTATAATAGATTTTCTATTCCTGTATTTATTTAATTTTAAATGTCCTTTATATTTAAGACATTGAAAAAAAAATTCTTATGTCTTCATTATATTATATTATGCATTGTATCAGTTTATTATATTATATTATTTATAAAAAAAAATAGTTAACCTGTTATCAACAGTATATCTGTTTGTTAATAGGCTATATAACCTAATATCATATATAATAATTAAAAAAAAAAAAACTTTTTAATTAAGCCGCAAAATAGTATAATTTTCTTTAGTGGTCATTGCATGTACACATGTGAATATACCACTGTAAAGTTGCCATAACATTTTCATAACACGGTTGAAGATGACCCATAAAGACCACCCTCACCCTCTTTCTACACCCTTCTCCTGCTCCTCACATCAGTCGCCACTACTGCAGGGGCAGTGACGTCACGGCCAGCCTCTCTCTCTCCCACAGTCCCTTCCTGCTGCATCACAACAGTCGCTAGTGGATCGGGTAACACTGAGCTATTTCCACTGCCTTGTGGAGTTTTTATTTCAATAAATGTGACAGAAGTCCTCATCGACAGCCTCAAGCCCGTCAGCGTCAGTTCGAGCGGACGTCAGCGCAGCAGTCGACGCGTTTGAAGCGCAGGGAGAGATGGCCAGGCCAGAGCAGATCCTGCTTCTCGAGCCGCAGCACGAACTGAGGTTCCGAGGTGAGCTGAGAGACTGACACGGCCCTGAACTAGCGGCTATAACGCCCAGCACAAAGAGAGAGGGTCAACCGACGTGTTTTTTTAGGGGTTAAGGGCAGAAAGAGGCGGTGAGGTGGCGTTTCTGACAGGCCTCAGTCCTTGTAATAATAATAATATGGCGCAGCGCCGTAATGGTGAATCGTTTTAGACTCCAGACTCTGATTTAAATGTCCTTCATGTGACAACGACGGGTTAATCAAGTGTTCACTAGGTTTAGCAGAGGACTGACAAGCACGTTAGCTCGAGCTAGCCTGGTTTAGGCCTTGACATACAGGCTGTATTGGTGGGCTGGTTAATTCGGTGAGTATGAATCGGTGCAACCGGTGTTGCCATGTCCGCGTATTATCAGCGACGCTGCGTTGCATTTTTTTTAATAGAGTCGCTTATAAAAATGGGCTGTTGTGGTTTATTACGAGGTTGTTTCCTGAATACAACAGAGACTTTTTATATGGTAGTGTTTAGCCTATATACAAAGTGTGTGTGTCGTTATTTAATGTGATATTTCTCAGTACGTGACTTCATGTCTCTGTTTGAATGACCGCTGTGAGTGAGCTGTCAAAGTCGAGCTTCATTTCTCCTCATCTTCAGATGAACAGAAGGATAAATAGTTCCTATCGTAAGCAAGAATAACTGGGCCGCGTATTTTTGCTTCGTTTGGTGAAGCAAGTTGATTATTTTTGGATTATTTTATCAGAACTGGGAGCGTATTTTTTTTCTAGCGTAATCTGGCAACACTGATACCTAGCTTGAAGCTGCTTCCAGTCAGAAAGTCTCTGGCAGCAGCGAGAAGGATTTGACACTTGTACTATTATTTTACTGCCATGGTTCATAGTTCCACCTGACATAGATATAATTATTATAATTATGTGGTAAAATGACTTATGTTGGGATTTTTGTGAAAACACGTAACGTTTCTTTGAAACTGGCATTTCATAGAGGTCTGGAAGCTTTGGGACTTTTAGTTCATGTGCCATTTAATGTTTAACGTTACCCAGTTTTAGCATAAACGGTGTAGGTTTCACCAATTACTATCACAACAGACCATTGCTATATTGTTGTACGTTTATAGCATAGGCCTAGTATTTATTAAAGTCAGAATGAATTGAAATCTGTTTTCTAAATGTACAGGTGCATCTCAATAAATTAGAATGTCGTGGAAAAGTTCATTTATTTCAGTAATTCAACTCAAATTGTGAAACACGTGTATTAAATTAATTCAATGCACACAGACTGAAGTAGTTTAAGTCTTTGGTTCTTTTAATTGTGATGATTGTGGCTCACATTTAACAAAAACCCACTAATTCATTATCTCAACAAATTAGAATATGGTGACATGCCAATCAGCTAATCAACTCAAAACACCTGCAAAGGTTTCCTAAGCCTTCAAAATGGTCTCTCAGTTTGGTTCACTAGGTTACACAATCATGGGGAAGACTGCTGATCTGACAGTTGTCCAGAAGACAATCATTGACACCCTTCACAAGGAGGGTAAGCCACAAACATTCATTGCCAAAGAAGCTGGCTGTTCACAGAGTGCTGTATCCAAGCATGTTAACAGAAAGTTGAGTGGAAGGAAAAAGTGTGGAAGAAAAAGATGCACAACCAACCGAGAGAACCACAGCCTTATGAGGATTGTCAAGCAAAGTCGATTCAAGAATTTGGGTGAACTTCACCAGGAATGGACTGAGGCTGGGGTCAACGCATCAAGAGCCACTACACACAGACGTGTCAAGGAATTTGGCTACAGTTGTCATATTCCTCTTGTTAAGCCACTCCTGAACCACAGACAACGTCAGAGGCGTCTTACCTGGGCTAAGGAGAAGAAGAACTGGACTGTTGCCCAGTGGTCCAAAGTCCTTTTTTCAGATGAGAGCAAGTTTTGTATTTCATTTGGAAACCAAGGTCCTAGAGTCTGGAGGAAGGGTGGAGAAGCTCATAGCCCAAGTTGCTTGAAGTCCAGTGTTAAGTTTCCACAGTCTGTGATGATTTAGGGTGCAATGTCATCTGCTGGTGTTGGTCCATTGAGTTTTTTGAAAACCAAAGTCACTGCACCCGTTTACCAAGAAATTTTGGAGCACTTCATGCTTCCTTCTGCTGACCAGCTTTTTAAAGATGCTGATTTCATTTTCCAGCAGGATTTGGCACCTGCTCACACTGCCAAAAGCACCAAAAGTTGGTTAAATGACCATGGTGTTGGTGTGCTTGACTGGCCAGCAAACTCACCAGACCTGAACCCCATAGAGAATCTATGGGGTATTGTCAAAAGGAAAATGAGAAACGAGACCAAAAAATGCAGATGAGCTGAAGGCCACTGTCAAAGAAACCTGGGCTTCCATACCACCTCAGCAGTGCCACAAACTGATCACCTCCATGCCACTCCGAATTGAGGCAGTAACTAAAGCAAAAGGAGCCCCTACCAAGTATTGAGTACATATACAGTAAATGAACATACTTTCCAGAAGGCCAACAATTCACTAATTTTTTTTTTTTTTATTGGTCTTATGAAGTATTCTAATTTGTTGAGATAGTGAATTGGTGGGTTTTTGTTAAATGTGAGCCAAAATCATCACAATTAAAAGAACCAAAGACTTAAACTACTTCAGTCTGTGTGCATTGAATTTTTTTAATACACGAGTTTCACAATTTGAGTTGAATTACTGAAATAAATGAACTTTTCCACGACATTCTAATTTATTGAGATGCACCTGTATATTACTGATCGTACGATTACCATTCATACATATTATCATTTAGCAAGCTCACACTCATTTGCCTCCATTTTTGAGTGCAACGCCCACATCTTAAAATCCAATCAACATTTAATGAATGAACCAACATCCATTTCAGATCTCTCACTAAATCTGTTTCATCACAACTTTAAAATCAAATAAGAGTTGTGTATGCATTTTTCCTTTACACTCCAACAATCAATAACTGCTAGTATTAACAACTATTTATATATCATTTATAGTAACCAGTCCATTAGTCAATAAATCTTCTGTCTACACTTCATGTGTAACAGTGGCTTCCGGAACGGAAATGAACCTGCTTAAATTGCTTCTTCCACAAATATGGTATGTAATTAGTTAGTCTGTACAATTCCACTAGGATGACCCATTCAGGCTGATTTGCAGATCAGTTTGTGAACATTATAAGCAGCACAACACACATCACATTGACAGGATAATCAGCCAATCAAAATGCTGTGGAGGTACTGACAATTCAATTCAAGTTTAGTTGTATAGCGCTTTTCACGATACAAATCATTGCAAAGTAGCTTTACAGGAAATTCTCACGTGATCTTCCCTTGTTGATGCACAACTTAAAGGGATAGTTCATGCATTGCTGGGAATGGGTAAAAGTGGCTTTTCCTTCCTCTGAAACTTTATATGCTGAAAATAAGTATGTTATACACTAATTAAACTCATATTTCAAAATTTTTTGCTGTTGATTATTTTCTATCTAGAATTTCTCATCCCTGGGCCTTTTCTGTCATGCTTTATTCTGCTTTGAATTCTGTAAAAAAATTAATATGCTTGACTTGTTTTGTGATTTAAGGAAGTATTACTATAAAAGGTTGTCTAACAGAATGGAAACCAAAAATTAACAGTTAATTTTGATATTTATTTTCAAATTTAAGTAATATCATACTGCCTGAAATATGCTCTAAATTTAAATTTTGGGCAAATCAAGTTTCAATGTCAGTGAATTAGTTTTCCTTCTCCAAAGAGTCTTCTTTTTTTTAGTCATTCGTCAGGACAAGCCTTGTAAATTGTCTTGGGTTAACTGGGACATTTTTTTAAACCTAATGTTGGAAATGTTATTATTGTTCATGACGTCATAGTCTTTGGTTCATTGTTTATTCCTAGTCCTACTGCTTGTTCACACCAGCAGCTTGTGAGGTGACATTAGACATGTTCTTGGCTGCAGGAGATATATATCGATGCCAGATAACTCTCAATACCATTTGCTCTACCCAGTGTATTTAGTTTGTAGTCAAAATACTTTTCGCTAACTGTTTAATCTAGTGGTTCCTGTCTAAAGCTTGTCTTATGTTAGAGATAATTTATGAATAAACTGAAAAGAACAGCTCACACACAAAGTTTCTGACAAGACGTACATGAGCTTTGCTTATCAACAGCCAAACCTTTCATAAGCACTGATATTCAAGGCTAATGAGTGTGTAACCATTGCACCTTTTTAATTGCTTAGTTTTCCTTTGGTGATCTTGTTTGTTAAGCAATAATGTTCTTGTGTACGATTCCTCTGAAACGATTTTTCCAACTGATGTCACCTAAGCCATGAGGTTAATGGTTAATGCTAATATCTTTGAAAGTGAGTGCAATGCTGTTTCAAGTGTTGGTCATTTAGTGTGAACGCTTATTCATGTTGAGTAATTCAAGTGTTTGCCAGGAATAGTATCATTCTCTTCCAGGTTTCATTTTGGTTTTTAATCATACACTAAAATTGAGGAAGAAGAGACTAAGTCGGTTCCACTGTGGAACATGGCAAGTTTTAAAATGCTTCTCTAAAATTGTCCTGATTCAAAGGGTAGTTCAAAGTTACAGGGAAATTGTTGCCTGATGTTAGTCACGCTCTTTTGCTCGGACAGGTTTTTAGATCCGCTATATTTATTTATTTTATTTTTTGTGTTCTATTCAGACAATGAATGTGATACACTAGAATAATAAAAATATAAAAAGCGGTAGGAACAAGCAAGGTTATGTGCTGCAAAAATCGTTTTCAGTATTTTTGTCTTGATTTCCACTTCCAGTATCCATAAAAGAAGATAAATGATAAATTTACTTGAAAAGCAAAATAACATTAGATATAAAGTCTTGTGTTCAGAGAAATCATATATAATTTTGTTAGGTTTATGCCTAATCAAGAAAAAAATATGATTTGGGTTAAGAACAATAAACTTATTCAAAAGAGAACAAGCTTATTTTTCAAACCGCTTTGGAAAACTTTTTTTTTTTAATTTTTTTTTATTTTTCCTTCTCTTTTTCTTAAATAAGCTTACACTTCACTTAATTTTTTAAAAATTTTATCTGAAAAAAATGACTTAATATATAATTTTCCTGACATGTGCACTGGACAACCATCTTAGGTCTCAGCATTTTTTCTCAGGGTCTTGCACCATGAACATCTTATAGCTGTGTGAAGTTGAAAAATGTAGTTTTTAGAAATGCATATTTTTAATGCTTTTTAAATTCATCTTCTGTATCATGCATTTAATTTGGAATGATTTAGTGCATGTATAAAATAATTTTAAATAATTTAATTTATTAATTGTAAGATAAGCATTAATTCTAAATCACAGCTACAAGTATGTACTGCACAATTGAGGACAGTACTTTGACTTTTTTTTTTTTTTTTAATCAGTTCATTTTGCCAGCTTTACATTAAGGCATTCTAACGAAGCTGTGGAGATCTCAAATCCACTGTGTAGTTGTTTGGTGTAGTTCAAAGCACAGTTACAGGTTTATGTTTTATAAATGAGGTACAATTCATATATTTCTTAGCACTGGACATGGCTTTTCCCCCCTGAGTAGGCTGCTAGAATGGGTTGTTCGCCATAAAGGAGTCACAGCAACTTCATCTCTAATTCAAATTAGAATTGGACTATGCCTCCTGTCTAAAACTCCGCCCCTACAATACACTTCATTGAAAAGTCTGTGATGCTCTGGAGTAGCAGGTAACCTCAGGTAACAACCCAACCGTCCAGACATGCCACTTTGTATTTAAAGCATCTGAAGCTGAGACTCATCTGTGGAGTTCAGGAAGTAGCCCCAGCCAATAATTATATGGAAGTATAAAAGGCAGTTTGATCCCATGAGATTTTAAGGTGACCCAGTTGTAGTAATGTGGCAAAGCTGTTAAAATACGGTGATGTCTGTTTGATTTAGCAGGGCTGCGCCTTTTTGGCCTACTAATACCTTGACCTACGTGGCGAAATTACATAAGTGCTCATTGATTCAGACCTTGGATAACTGAATTATTATAATGATCATGAAACTGTCCTGTAATAAATATGTTTTAGGGCTAAAAAGCAGGGTGTAAATGAAAGGCAGATGTTCAAATGCCGAGTTGGAAAGACAAGTCACATCATGCAGCTGCATCACTGCAGACAGATGTGTTGGGTATTTCCGAGCCGTATGAAAGGCATGCAAAATCGCTTGAGGCTTTTCCGCCGCTATACCTTGTTTGGCAGAAAAACTTCTTCAGCGGTAAATGATGTGTACAATGATTTTTTTTAAGGTTCTCAAGAGAACATGTTTTGTGTCTGCAGAATATCCTAGAACTTTCTTGATGCTTAGCTTGACTCTGGAGGTCAAACTGAAGATCTTAAGAAAAAACACGTATGAGACTACAATGCTATAAGTAGTATTTATGTACTCAATTATACTTCTTATTATTCCATGGTCTGTCTGAATACTCGATTCTGATTGGCTGGCAGGTGTTGATTAAGTTTGTTTAAATGCACAGGTAGTTCCAGGTCAGTTTAATCACCGTTCCATATTAATGCGCTGCTTTAATTGATGCACACTAACCAACATACATCACTCGCTCGCACACACACACAGAGAGAGAGAGGTCGGAGATCGCAAATTGTGCGCACACACACACAACTTGTTGTCAACGCTTCCCCGCGATTTTTATTACAAAAATAAAAGACAGATACTAGATCGGTACATTATATTCCCCAGCAACGAGGTGATAAAATAGCTGTTTTTGAAGTAATTGTTTGTAGAGAGAGACGCGCAGACGCAGCAAGCAGGTACACACAACTGTCATCTCTCTCTCCCTCTTAATCGACAATTAATTGAAAAACATGCTATAATTCATTCAAATAAATGTAGTCTTACCGCACTATTTCATCTCTGTGTCTGATTTGAAGCTGGCAGAATGCTAGCGCTAATGAGCCGTAACTGACGAAAATAACCGTCATTTTTACCCATTCGTTCAAATATTGCGCTGCAAAGAGCAATACAAGTTTTAACTTGTTTAAAACTTGGCAAATGACCATGGAATAAGGGGGATAATTAACGGCTAGCCATGCATTAAAGGATTTTAATGCACTTCGCGTCGGGCGGTTCTTTGCCTCCACGTCGTGCATTAAAATCCTTTAATGCACGGCTAGCCGTTGATTATCCCTTACTTAAAGCATACACCGCATTACTTAATATCAGCATTTTTTTTTAAATGTTTATGATTTTTTATATATTATCTTTAATTAATGCATATTGCATTATTTTTCAAAATTTATTTGTGTAGAAACGTTTGTAAAACTGAAAATTTACTGTCATACTTGTTGTTTTTTACTTGTATTATAATTTTCAATTAACTGATAACCTATTTTTTTTTTAAACAAAATTGCTCAAAATGCCAATCCCTAGTACAATATAGGGCTGTTTTGTTCATAATTTGAGTGTTTTGTTCCTTATTTGAGTGTTTTGTTCCTTTTAGGCTGTTGGTATTGATTGGCGACGTTATGATTTACCTAATGAAATTAATACAGAGAAAGTTGTCTTTCTGCATGACTCATGCTTTGCAATTACTTATTCCCTAATTGTATCATTTTCTCCGTATAGGTCTGTATAAATGGAAATGACATAGAGTGTAAGGCTTTTGGCCAGGAGGATAGTCCATTGTTAAGCCTTGTGCAATGTTTGTCTCTCTATAAAGGTTTTAAAGGCCCAAGGCACTTAGTTCATCTGCATCTTTTCCTTGTAACACACAACATAAAGGCTCAAACAACATAAGGCCCAGTATGGGTTTCAAGTGTCACAGCCTCTCAATAATTTACCTGGTTTAATAGAATGAACCCAGATGAGGTGTTGCATACTTGATGTGTGGCGCTGCTGCATCACAAAGGGTGAGGAATGTCTGAGACAGATGTATGAAGTCGGCGTGAAATCAAACATGAATTTAATTTCTAAACGCATATTTTTGGTTATGTTGGGCACAATCTCTAACTTTGTAATCGATCATCAGAATGTAATAACTACTTGCACAAAAGACCTGTTTATTTTTAAAAATTCTGTTTCACATGGAAATATGTCACATTATGGAAATAAAAAATGTTGCTAATTATGCTGTTTTGTGTTGACTTCAATACATTAGAAGAAAAAGAAATCTTTGTGAATGAGACAAAATCTTGGCAGCATAACTCATATTTGACAGTCAGTGATTTTATCTACTCTTTCTGTTTGAACAGAAACCGCTGCACCATGAAAGGGAAACCAAATCATTTGCCATTCAAAACTTTCAATATAATGTCATACCATATGTTATTCATTTCTCTGGATTTAGCTGTGGGTAAACAAATTTATCAGTGTTGTCCTTGGACTTCTGGATTTATAGTGTTGCTACAAACATATTTATTGTATTATTAAATTTATTTGTTTTTCTACATTTTTATTACTTTTTGTTTGTTTTAACAGAGAAAAACGTCATGAACAGCCATATCAACGCTTTAATCTTTCAGCTCGTTCTGATTAGAAATGTTTGAGCACTGCTATGTTATGCTATGTTGGATGGCACTTGGTTTTTATCAGGAATTAATTGGCTAACTAGGGTCAATTTTAATCCCTTTTAAGTTAGTGTGAAATGAACTGTTTAAAATCTTTGTCAGTAAGAAATTAATACGTTTATTTAGCAGAGATGCATTGATCAAAAGGGATTTATAATGTCACAAAAGATTTTAATGTGAAAAAAAAGTATCCGTTTCCAAGAAATATTGAGCAGCACATCTATTTTCAACATTGATAAGCATTAGAAATGTTTCTTGAGCAGCAAATCAGCATATTAGAATAATTTCTGAATGATCTTGTGACACTGTAGACTGGAGTAATGATGCTGAAAATTCATCTTTGCATCACAGGAATAAAATATATTGAAATATAAAACAGTTGTATAAAATTTTAATAATATTTCAAAATATTGCTTTTTACTGTTTTGATTAAATAAATGCAGCCTTGGTGAGCTTAACAGATTTCATTCAGAAACATGAAAAATCTTACTGACCCCAAGATTTTCTCTCTCTGTTACCATATTGTTTTCAGGTCTTCACTCTTTGTTTATCACCACAGACATTAAATAGTTTGATCGTGATGCGGACTGATTAGCATCAGCCTTTGGCAGAACAAATTCAGTTCCATTTTCCTGAAAATCCCCCTTATTCTTTGCCGCAGTGTAAAGCGAGCGCCAGGGTTGAGAACAATACTGTGGTCTTTTGACCTTTGATGTATCGCTAATTTTGTAATGTGCCACTAATTTGATTTGTCTCGAATCATTATGTCTAGGTGGGGTGAAATTGGTTATAAGGTTGTAAATCAATGTGGTCACTTAGAGCAGTCTGGCTGCAGATATTGCTCTTGATCAGTTTGAGATGTTTTGCAGTAAGCACCCTAGAATCATTTCAATGCGTTTTGAATGTACAGTAATGTCCTCTTTTTCTCCCCTCAGGTCCATTTACAGATGTGGTGACCACCACCCTAAAGCTTGCTAACCCCACAGACAGAAATGTGTGCTTTAAAGTAAAGACGACTGCACCACGCCGATACTGTGTGCGGCCAAACAGCGGAGTGATTGATGCCGGAACCTCGATCAACGTCTCTGGTAAATGCACCTCGTTTGTCTTTTTGATGTTACTCACAATAAATGAAGTCTTTAAAGCTATGCCTCAACTCTACCACTGCAAATACCAATACCAAAGCCCACATGTTGCAAAGTTCAAAGCATTTGTTGATGTATAGTTGAGAACAGTTTGAGATTTAAATGTGAGCTCTCGATGAGCCTTTAACTCATATTATATATCAAAATAAAGAACCAAGCCTCTGCTTTTAAACAAAAAATTTTTTTTATTCTGTCTTCATGTGTTCATGTTTTATCACCATTTGAATGCAGATAGGTTTCATCAGAAATACAACATTTTGGACAAAAAACTGAGAAAAATGCATTTTTATCAAAGTAGTGCATTTTCAAGCAAAATACATTCAGATGTCATATTCTTTCACCTGTAAATAATTATATGAATAATTGAAATTGCATTCAATAAACAGAACAAACAGACACACACACACACACAAACATATACATACATATGATTATACACACACGCGCACACACACACACACAGGCTACATACATACATATGCATATATACTGTACACACACACACACACACACATGTATAGAGATAGATAGATAGATAGATAGATAGATAGATCACGCACGCACACACACACACACACACACATTCAGATCGACAGGTTATCGGTTACAACTAGAGATGTTTCTATGTCTGTAAAGGCATCTCTCTCACTGACTACTTCCTCCCAATCAGATTCAAAATGGTCAAAACATGATCTACATATATGATCTATATATGATTTACATTTTCTCTGATCCTTCCGTTTATGCCGATCGTCTTCTATTTGCACCCTAAAGACCCAGAAGTCTCGTAACTCATTCAGGACATGCACTAGGGCTTTCCTTACCGTAATACACCTAGAACACGGATTGCCGTAAAAACTCGTCAATGGCGGGGAAGCGTTGGCTCTTAATTGTCAATGGCGGGGAAAGAGTTAATGGTTTGTCAAATTAGCATTTTGATACCATTGCTCTTTTTTTGATAGAGCTCATAAAGAACTTCCAAATGCTTCCAAAATCACAAAAATCTTGTTACCTTTAAAGCTTTCTTAGTTCTTCTAAGTTATTTTCAATTTACAACAATAATAATAATTTGAATATTAATATAAGAATAAATATTAATTTTACATATAACAAATAATTTTATAAGAATAGTGTAGTAGTAAAAACTTTATGTATGCAATATTGTTTATTAATAGTATTGTTTTGCTTGCTTCATAATTATTAATAATATTATTAGACATTATTTTTACGTGTGTGTATATATACATACACACACACACACACACACACACACACACACACACACATATATATATATATATATATATATATATATACATACGCACGCACACACATATATATATATATATATATATATATATATATATATATGTATGTGTATATGTATGTATGTATATGTAATTCTAATGATTTATTATTCATAAATTGTTTTGCCTGCTTCATATTTAATAACAATTATAATAGCTGTTATACTAATTATATTATTTTTATATATTCATATAATTTCAAATTATGTATTATTTTTAATATTAATATTATTTATTGTTTTGCTTGCTACATAACCAAAATGAAGTATTTTTCTCCATTCACTGATTCACATGCACTCTTGTAGTCTTAATGACTCGCTGTTTGACTTTGTTTTTTTTTTGTTTTTTTTAATGCTGCAGATACAGAGCCATATATAGCTTCATTACATTAAATACAGTGCTATGACTCATCTGCTCCAAGTCTGTAGATTGTGGAGGAACCACTTTGACGTCAGTGTTGTGTGTATGACACAAACGTTTGGAATGAAACCATCAGCAGTCTCTCAAAAAACCAACTGTTAAAGTTGACTTTGCTTTCAAATGATCTTTAGCTCTCTCAGGTAATTGTTCTGTATGAGCAGTTGATATTTAGGTCACTTTGAAAGGGATTGTTTAATACTGAATCATATTTGATCATTTCTGTTGATCTGTCACAGGACGTCTGTTTGTGTGAGCTTGACAGCTTGACTTGTATCTGTAGGCAGTTCTGTCTGTGTGGATCCAGACTCCTGTACCTGTTATAAGTATTACCCCTTTTTGCAGACAGCTTTTTTATTTATTTATTTATTTATTTGTATTTTTTTTTAACACGTCCTGGTTTCAGTAACAAGATGATGTGTCTGTATGTGTGTAGCTTCAGGGATTTATCAGAAACACACACCTTTTGTTTTGTTGTTTTTGAACAGAAGGCTGAGAATGACACAAAAACTGACAACCCCCAAAAAACCGAGGAATAGGCAAATTCAAATCAAATCCCAAATTCAGGCTAATATGAAGCAGTGTTGTTATTTGTAAATAAAGCTAAAAGCTTTAAAATTGTTTTGTGTAATTAAAATAAAATTAAGTATAAAAATACGAGATGAAAAAACTTGAATGAAAATTAGAAATGTTTCCTTAACAACTAACTGAAATAAGTTTAAGATGAAGTACTAAAATTGCTAAAACAAATAAAAATATAGTTATATAGAAATATATAAAAATTAATAAAAATGACCAAAGCACAAAACAAAATTACTAAAACGTTAACAAATTAAAATGAAAACGTAATATATGAAAATAATTCTAATTCCAAATATTAATACATACTATATAAAAATATAAATAATGATAAAATACCACTGATTTGAAGGCACATTTGCAAATAGTGATTAGCAATAAAAGTCGTAATCATTTTTTGTGGTTTTCAGTTTTGGTTACATGAGCAACAGTGACTGTTGATATGAGATTTTTGTGTCCATCAATGTGGCAAAGTTGAAAATAGTTTTACTTTTTGCAGATTAGCTAATTGGAGTGAAGACATCGGAGTACACACATCTCCTGTGAGATACTGTGGTTGGCAAAATGGAGATGTTTATGTTCCAGCAACTTTATATTTATTACCCAACTGCTCTTTGTGCATGACGGAAGCCTTTACATAATCAAGAGATATTTTTGTAACAACAGTTGTTGGTGTCTGAGACCTTCGAGAGTTTTCCTAATAACTCAACTCGTTTGACATCTCCGAGCCTCTTGGAATCTCATGGACGTTCTTAAATTGCTGTCATTATTCCGTGTTGATTCCGATGTTTTGGGATTTCTCTCCATGGTGAGATGCCTGGTTCCTGTCAATATATACAATAGCTGTGACTCACACAGTTTTCCTTGACTGATGTTTGAATCAATGACTGGCTAACTCATCCCTGGCGTGTTTATCGCAGGGGATGCACAATGGATTTCGCTTAATGTGCTTTTGACTTTTATCCAGACCTGTGAGATGAGCCTCACGTCTCCACTAGGCTTGCTGCGATAGACGGTGTTGGCGGTGATACCGATCTTAAGCCGCATCACTGGTTACGTCACTAGAATTTTTTACATCGTTTAGAATTTTTTTTTTTTTTATAGTAATAATAAAATCATTTAGTTCAGTTAGAGGACACTACCATTAAAACTGAACGCGGCTGCTCAATGCAGCGCACCGAACGAACGACAGTCGTGCATCACAGATCAGATTTCATTTATCACGTGAGGAGAGTGAGTCGAGTTGACTGACAAGAAGAGTGAGGTGAAAAAGACAAGACGATGGCGGAAGAGTTTCAAAACGAAATGTAAAAGCACCGGTTTTAAAAATATTTTGGATTTTGAAAAGCCTGTTGACTTTTGCCATTAATCTGAGTGATAGTTTTTTTAAACGTTCGTTTCTCATTTATTTGGTTCCACGATATTTGCCGATTTTTATTTTATTTAAACTGTGTATTTTTATTTTTTTTTCCCATTATTTTACATCAAGGTGTATGCCGTCCATGCCTCCAAACTTCTTATTCGTTTTGCTAATAAACGTTCATAATTATTTGTTCCTCATTCTTTACTGATTTTTAGTTTTGTATAGGCCTACATATTTAAACTTTGTGTAAGTTATTTGTTATTTTATATTAGGCATATAGCATGGTGTATTTTTATTTGTTTTGTTGATAAAAGTTCTATGTTCAACGTTGTATTAATTTAAAAGTGAAAGTAAAATGCGCACGGTGCTTTTAAAAGCTATTTAAGCAAAGGAAAGTGAGGGAAAGAGGGAAAACTCAAACGAACTAAAAACCAACAAGTGCTTGACGCCGAATTGGCACAAATTTAAAATTAAAAGTAAAATGTGCACGGTGTCTTTTCAAACTAGGCTATATAAAAACGAAGGAAAGTGAGGGAAAGAGGGAAAACGCAAATGAACTAAAAGCAAACAACTAGGGCTGCAGCGATTCGTCGACGTCATCGATTACGTCGATTATAAAAAATACGTTGACGCATCGCACCTTTAGCCACGCCCATTGTGCGAGTCTGCAGTTATCCCTGCTTAAGACTGTTTTTCTGCCATGTTTAACACAAACAAGACTCTAGAGCAGAAGGTAAAGGCTAGTACGGCAACATCACTTCACTTCATAGAGCGTTCATAGAGCATTCTATTATTATACGACCGTCAGAACCGCATGTATATAGCCGAACTGACGCCTTTACATTGTCAGGATTCACAACCGCATTCAAAGCTGCGCTGAATGAACGGAACACCACGGAACATTGAGTTGCCTATATAATCATGACGGGTTTAATTCGCCCACAGAGACGAAGGAGAAATGATTCACGTTCATCTTAAGATCCACTGGAGCTGCTGTCAGTGCCGTGGGCGCGTTTGCGTGAGCTCTCTGCACTCGCTAACAAAGCATTTAAAGTCATTGTTAGTTGTTTAACTGTGTGATGGATAGGACAAGCCTCATTTATTTAAAAACGGGCTGTCAACTGATAAAACTTCTCGGTGTTATGACGCCATTTTTGATTCTGTTGCTCTAGTGTCCTGAATGCGGCTGTGACTTCAGCTGTTCATTCATACAGATATGTATTCAAGCAGATGTTTTAATCTGCTGAATAAATAAAACATTTCAAGTCTCTCACCTGTAAGCAACTGCTGTCAGTCCCAAACAGTAACTGTGAATGCAGCTATAATGTGCATTTCTATTGATTGTATTGTATCACTGCCCTGTAATTCTTTCTTTCTTTCTTTCTCTCTTCTTCTGTTTTATTCTTTCTTTATTCTTTATTCTTATTTTTTATTTATTTTCTTTCTTTCTTTTTTAATTATTTATTGTTATTTCTTTTTCTCTCTTTTCTTGTTATTATCTTTATTTATTGTTATTATTTTCTTTCTTTCCTTCTTTCTTTATTGTTGTTACTATTATTTATTTTTTGTAAAGTATTAATTATGAGACGTCTGAATAAAATATTAAAAGATTAATAGCAGAAGTTACTGTTATTATTCATTGATAGTTTAACTAAAGAATTCATCAACTGATAAGAAAATAATAAAGATTAATTGAAAAATAATCTATAGATTAGTCGACTAATCGGAAAAAATAATCGATAGATTAGTCGACAATTACAATAATCGTTAGCTGCAGCCCTACAAACAACTGCTTGACGCCGAATTGCCGCTAATTGGAAAGTGAAAGTAAAGCGCGCACGGCACTTATAGGCTATTTAAAATCGAAGGAAAGCGAGGAAAAGAGGGAAAACTCAAACGACCCCCCCACCACGGTGATACCGGTATTACCGGTGTTGTCACACGTCGATTAACCGGTGGGAAAATTTCCTCACCGTCACAACCCTAGTCTTCACCCATTCTCAGACATCACTGTCAGTCTGAGTTCTGAAGTTATTTGTCCACAGTTCAAAAGCAACAACTTCAAGCTCTGAATCCCACACAAATCTGTTATGATTGTCCTTTATACAGTGCATGTCCACTTCCGCTTTGTCGGAGGACTACATTTTAATACATTTCTCTGACTCGGAACCTTTGTTTTGGAACTTAGTAAGTTAAGTGCGTTTTTCCAAACGATTAGTGTTGTCTGGATTTCCTCACATTTTCTCCCTCTCTCCATTAAGGCTTCACAGTTTGCCGAGGGGATTCAGAGGTCATGTTTCATAATTAATGGAGTTGTTCGCTTTTTTTCTCCAGGGATCCAGTTAATTACGCAGTGGAATGATTGTCTGCAGTCAGGTGTTTTGTTGTACTTTTTATTTGAGATGACCTCGGCCATCACTTGAATTCACATGGTCCAGGGAACATTTTATGCAGTTGTCCTGCCCCCAGACAACGGCCCCAAAGATGACCACTCAAGCTGTGACCACACAAGCTCAGTGTGATTAGAAATAGTTCTCTTTTAAGAATTCAAGAAAGAACATCATGTGCAGACAGCTCATAAAATTTGTGTAAAAGACAGAGATTGTGCCAAATGTGGTTGCTTTCAAAACAAAAAAAAGAGATTTAGAAGGACCTTTCCGTACATGAACAGTCCTCCTCTTTCTACATTGCACAGAGATTCCTAATAAACAGTGTGCATACCTGAGAGCATAAATGAGTTATTATTTGTAATGTTAATCAGGTTAATCACATTAAATGGCCAAACATGATCAGATTAATTCCAGACTACATTGGTTGTTTTTTTTGTTTTTTTTATCTTTTTTGTTTCTTGTAATTTTTCAACCGTCTTCAGGCTAACATTTTCCATATTTTGCAAATTTAAGCATCACATAAAGATGTTCTTTATTAAAGAAAGAATGTTCTCCTCCTTTAATAATCATTAAATCACTGCCTCACTTGTGTTGGATTGTGTCAATAGTGATCTGCCAGAAAGAACTGTCAGTCACAGTCAGCATGGAGCCACCCATTTTATTGTTCAGAACAAGAACTCTTCATTCTTAGACTATACAGTCTTTGTTTAGACTGGCAGCAAAAATTAGATTTTTTTTTTTTTTTTTGGTGTGTCCGACTCAAATCTGTTCAGTTATTTGTAGTCTGAACATCGGAAAAACACAGGAAATGTGTTTTTCAAATACACATGTGGTTTGAAATCTAATTGCATCTAATTGTTTCAGTCTAAACAGCAAGTTTTTTTGTCATTTGGATTGTGATGTGCATATTATGCCATATACACTACAGTTCAAAAGTTTTCTACTTTGTACAATTTCCTTTAAAGGGGTCATGTGACGTTGCTAAAAAGAACAATATATTGTGTATTTGGTGTAATGTAATGTGTTTATGCGGTTTAAAGTTTAAAAAAACACACTATTTTCCACATAATGTACATTATTGTTGCTCCTCTATGCCCTGCCTTTCTGTAACGCGCCAATTTTTACAAAGCTCATCGTTCTGAGAAGCGAGGCGTGCTCTGATTGGCCAGTTATCCAGTGTGTTGTGATTACCTCAAGCGTGAGACGGAAATGTTACGCCCCTTACCGTATTGTGATGGCGTTTCCCAGCGCGACGAGACTAAAACAATGAAACCCATTACAAACGAGGCATTTGTTGTATCCAGTGGGGACATAATTACTGATTATAATGACTTATACTGTCTTTTTAAAATTACCATGTCTGCATTTGTGATCGGAGAAACCACAAACAACAAGAACTACTCTACACCGCTCAAAACTCGCGTTTGAATTGTCAGTAGCAGAAACGTACTTACAGGCTGTGAGTCCGAAGCGTCAGACTGTCCTTGCAAAGTTGGAATTGCCCCACTTTATAGAAACAGCCTTTGTGCAAGCCTGCAAGCAAAGCTACTCTCCTGCCAGGTTCAGGAAATAGTCCTCCATAAATTGCACCGCACACACTCTAATATTTGGGTTGAACTGTTCTGGAACAGTGTTGTAAATACAACTTAACCACTGATTTGTAGTTGTGTCCTCTTTTTGAAGCCCAAAGAAAGTAGTTTCGCTTTCACAACGAAACACAGCGCCTCCACGACATGGCGCCGACGGAAGCAACAATACTACAGTGAGAATAAAAATCACGCCCCCTTTCTTTGCGTAAACATTTGGGCGGTGTTATGAAAATCTCCCCACACTGTGACGTAGACGTGGGGGCTTGTTTGAATGAGCCGTTTTAGGGGGCATGGACAAGTCTTAACTTTTATAAAGAATATCTCTTTGGTTTTGAGACTTTAGTCTTTGCAACTTTGGGGATCTTATCCATGCATGAACAGCTTGTAACACTCCAAAGAGAAAGGAAAACTTGAAATCGCATCATATGACCCCTTTAATGTTAAGTCTCTTATTGGATCAGAAATATAGTAAAAACAGTAATATTGTGAAATATCATTACAGTTTAAAATGACTATTTTCTATTTTAATACATTTCAAGTGTAATTTATACATGTTATGCAAAGCCGAATTTTCAGCATCATTATTACAGTCTTCAGTGTCACATGATCCTTCAGAAATCATTCTAATGTGCTAATTTGTTGCTTAAGAAACATTCCTTATCATTATTTTTTCAAAAACTGATACATTTTATCAGGATTCTTTGATGAATTCAAAGTTCAAAAGAACAGCATTTGTTTGAAATAGAAATATTTAGTAACATTTATAAATGTCTTTACTGTCACTTTTGATCAATGGAATGTTGCTGAATAAAAGTGTTCTTTTACAAACTTTTAAACAAGAGTGTAGATAAACCAGATAATCAATGGCAACAGTTTTGATGAAACAAACAGATCACAGATTTAAGTTGTTACAAAATAACAGTGGACAGTAGGTCCTATACATTGACTTTGACAACAAAACAGATTTATATGCAGCGTGAACAAAGACTATGTTCATATAATAATATAACATTGCTACCATCAACGACAAATCATAGCTTGAACTTGAACAGACTTCTTGGGTCAAGGATAGCAAGAGTTATGTGTGAGAAATCTGAATATTTGCTCAGTGCAATTTTTTTTTTCTCAGAAATATTAATGATGTGAGCTGTACAAATAAAGCCATGTCAAGACTCATTTAAACCCTCTTCCTCTGTAGATACGTGTAAAAATACCCCCTTGGTGATGATGGTGAAACACCGTTCTTTCAAGTGCTGTCGGGAAGATTGGGACTGACAAAACAGGACATTCCCAATCTGTCTCAGCCGTCTGTTTTCAGTTTGCAGTATCGACGGTGCTTGATTGCCATAATGGCACACAAAACCAGAGTGAGGTTTTTAACTCGCGGGGGAGTTGGTGTGCACCTTCTGTGAGCTCGGCAGTAGTAGCCACATCTGAGAGAGCCTTTGAAATTAAGAGATCATTTGTTTTTAATGAAACTTAGCAGCAGTTTTCCAAAATCACGCACACATTCACCCCCAATGTTAAAAAAAGACCCTTTTGAATCCGAATTGTGTCTTTTTAAAAGGGCGATGGGGGTGAAATCAGCCTTATGTACCATTCTCAACCGTGCCAGAGCCCTCCTACGCCAGCCATAAGAAAGTGATCATTGTAAATCACGGTAACAGCTCTAAATTAGCTTTTGCTCATTGGAATGACATCAAATAACATGGCCTTCTTTTGGATGGTGCTGATGGGGTTGTAGACATGAACTTCCTCACACCAACACCTGGTTTGAGTTAAAGGCTGTGTTATTATTAACACAAAAAACACTGTTTAGGAGCTGTAAGAAAAATTACCCTTCTGGGGTCAATGAAGTTTTATCAGCAATGTTTATAGTGGGATTATATGCAACGAATAGCTAAATCTTTTTGTTTCAGAGTAATGCTCTACACCCAATTATTTTATCACATTTGGACTGTTGAGATGCCTTTGTCTCATACTAATGCTAATAGAATGCAGTTTTACTGTGTTCTTATTCCTTAAAATACTGAAATTATGTTGGAGCCTTAGCCTAGCTTTTGGTGCTCATGTAGGCAGCACAGGTTCAAATCTGGCTCAGAACATTTCCAAAACTGGTTCCTTCTCCTTCTCCTTCCTCTCCTGTTCTCTTTTGACTATTCTGCCACTAAAAATCTAGAAAATCCTAAATTAATTGTTCAGTATGTATTTATGTTCTTGTGTTTGTTTGTTTCTTCAGTGATGCTGCAACCGTTCGATTATGATCCGAATGAGAAAAGCAAACACAAGTTTATGGTACAGTCTCTGCTGGCTCCGCCTGACATGACTGACACGGAGGGAGTGGTGAGTACTGATCCATGCCACCTGCTTTCTCAAGGTTTATACTCGTTCACTTGTTCAGATGCATTCCCTTTTGGTTGCATATGCTCCTTTTTAGTAACACTGTAAAGCTTGTATATGTAAGGTATTAAAAACTATTGTTAATGTCCTAAAAGCTGATGTCTTACACATTATAATTGGTCCAAAATGTATTTTAGAATTGCTAAGTGAAGGTGAATTCATAAATATATAAATATATTGTTATTTATATACCTTTATAGTATTTATTAATACTTTAAATGAACTTTTATTTGTTTGCATTTTAATTTTAGTAGTTTTAGTAATGTTATGTGCTTTTAACATTTCTATTAGTTTTTTATTATTTCTATTATATTTCTACTATATTTCAGTTTACTTCAGCTTGAACTTATTTTATTTCAGTTAATTTCCAAGGCAACATTTCTAATTTTTATTTCTGATTTGTTTACATTTCTCAACTAATATTGATATTTTAATGTATTTCAGCTTTTTTCAGTTAAAAATTATTTTTAATAGTTTAACAATAACAGCACTGGTCATAAAACAGTATTTTGCATTGTTTTAGTGTTTCAATATATAAGCTTCATAGAGAGTGTGCTGCAGTGCCAGTGAGCAATAATATTATGATAACCTCCAGCATGGAGCAACAACATGGTCTGAGTTTTCTGTTCAAGTAATACAAACAGATGTCATATAACTCCAACGGTATTTGACGGGCCCAAGAGTACGATCCAAATCTCATGTTCATAACTCTTTTGAAGCTTTTTGAATGACGCCCCAAATAGAGCATACTGAAAATGTGTGTGCATGTGCAGATGTAATGATAAATAGTTTATGAAAACGTCAGGAATGGAGAAGCGGAAAGAAAATGTAGAGCAGAGATCTGGCTACTTATTCACTGTCCTGAGCTATTTCCACTATTCCTGTTGATGGCTCTAAAGCTCAGCTCTAAAACTGAGCGAACTGCCTCACCGTCTGCGGTGTATTCTTCTAAGATATAACTACAATGACTGATTTGAAACTCTACCAATGGGCAATTTAATACAACTAACATCCACAATTGGCATCAGTTTGCATTTAATATTTTCTATTTTCTATCAATATGCTGTAGTACTTTTAATTAACTACATTTATTTCGGGAAATCTTCCCTGGCCTTCATGTCAGGAATGAGCCTAAAAATGCTGTGTATGTACACAGGTCGCTAGGGTTTGTAAACAGCTCATGAGGTGCTTATTTGGTGTATAATCATATGTATGCACGTGTTTACATATGTTGTTCTTCTCTAATGCAGTGGAAGGACGCCAAGCCCGATGATCTGATGGACTCCAAGCTGAGATGTGTCTTTGAGATGCCCGCTGAAAATGAGAAAACAGTGAGTGGATGGGTTTTCATGTTCTTCCTCATGTTAGCGCTGAGCTCTAGGCAGTTTATGAAATGACAAAGATGGCAGGCATGGCGCCCTGTCCTAAAACTAATTAGCAAAACAGATTCTTGGCTCTTTTATGGATGCATTTTCTCATGAGTCTCTGTGTGTGTGTGTGAACCTGATTGTGGCCACAGCACGAAATGGAAAGCAATAAGATAGCCGCCAGTCTCTCAAAGTCGGAATCATCCACATTGTCTATGAAGTCCATGGCCTCCAGTCTGGATGATGGAGAGGTGAAAAAGATCATGGAGGAATGTAAAAGACTGCAGACGGAGGTGCAGCGGCTACGAGAGGAGAACAGACAGATCAGGGTGAGTAATGTTTGCTAATTGCGTTTTCACAAATGTCATAAAATATCATCAAATATATTTTCTTTGAAACCCAAAATTCATATGTACTTAATGTATGTGTCAATTCTCAGAGTAATATTACATTAAATACACTACAGTTTAGAAGTTTGGGGTCGATAACAGTTTTTAATTTTTCTGAAAGAAGTTTCTTAATGCTCACAGAGGCTGCATTTATTTGATTAAACATACAGTAATATTGTTAAGTTATCAGAACTTTTTATTTTCTGTTTGAATTTATTTTTATTTTTTTTAAATGTAATTTATTCCTGTGATGCTGAATTTTCAGCATTATTACTCCAGTCTTCAGTGTCACATGATACTTCAGAAATCATTCTAATATGCTGATTTTGGAAGAAACTTTTTATTTTTTATAAACGTTGAAAAAAGTTGTGCTGCTCAATATTTTTGTGGAAGCTTTTTTTTTTTGCAGGATTTTTGATGCATAGCATTTATTTAAAAAATAGAAATCTCTATACTTTTTAGGGATGCACGATATATCGGCCACCATATCGGTATCAGCCAATAAATGCTCATTTTTCTGTTATCAGTATAGGCCCAATAAGAAAATTTGGCTGATATCTTAAAGCCAATAAATAATGCACTATTTCCTTCAGAGACACTTCAGATGTTGTTTGCCATGATGGTTTTGAAATGCTTGAAATGTAATTGGAATCACTTCGAAAAGGACAATACACTTAAGTGCAACATGTGGGGGGAAAGGGAAAGGGAAGTGATGTGTGGCCAAGTACGGTGACCCATACTTGGAATTTGTGCTCTGCATTTAACCCATCCAAGTGCACACACACAGTAGTGAACATACACCTGGAGCAGTGGGCAGCCAATGCTGCGGCGCCCGGGGAGCAGTTGGGGGGTTTGGTGCCTTGCTCAAGGGTCTTACCTCAGTCGTGGTATTGACCTGCCGTACCTGAGACTCGAACCCACCACCTTCGGGTTACAAGTCCAACTCTCTATCCATCAGGCCACGACTGCCCTGTGCTCCTACTGAGCAAACTGAAGACAACCAACTCATTAGACAGATGAAGCAAGTAATGAGGGAAGACTTGCTAGAAGTGAGCTGGTGGAACGAGTGCTACAGATCTCCAGCTTTGTGGATGCCCGATTTAAGGGAAGCTTCTGTAAAAACCTGGATGACACAGTTGAGGCATGTGTGGAAGAAGCCGTGAATCTTAGCAGTTCCTTTAGATAGAGATCATCCTCAAGCAGAAAGGGAAGAAAATGAGGCAGGAGAGGGAAGCAGTATTCCCGCCACCACTAAAAGGAAGCAAAAAGGTCTGTCTGATTTGCTAAAGCGAATTACTTTGTCTAGGCAGAACAAGGCAGCCTCAGAAAATGATAATGTCCGTGATAAGGTGCTGTCTGAAATGAGAATGTACAAATCTCTTCCTACCATCGGCACTGACGCTGACCCTCTGGCTTGGTGGAAAATGCATGCTGAAGAAATGCCTCTCCTGGCAAATGTGGCCAGGAAGTATCTCTGCATCCCTGCAACAAGTGTGCCTTCGGAGAGGATTTTCAGTACAAGTGGGCTAATTCTCTCACCTCAGCGGTCAAGATTGAGTCTTGAAAATCTCAACATGCTTACATTTCTTCATCACAACCTGGACTAAAAAGAAACAAAGAAATACATGCTGCTGAAAAACAGTAACAAACATGGTTTTGCACTTTTTGCTCTCCCATTTATGCTGTTTAAAAGGAAGGACAGTTTAGTTTATTTTTGTCTAATCTAAATTTTTCAAAAAACCTTGCTGCTTTTTCCCTTCTAATTTTGAAATTTTTAATTTAATTAAATTCTAATTAAATTTTTGAAATTTTCTAATTCAGATTTTTTTTTTTCCAATGAGAGATGTATAGATTTATTTTTAAATAGTTTTTTAATTTATTTATAATTTTTTTCAGAAGGGAGACTTCAATACTTTAATTAAAATGGTTTAAAGTTTGTTGTAAAAAGGATTTGTTAACTCAAACTTATTCTTATTCTTTTAAGGGTCATTATTACTGATAAGAATTGTTGTTTAATATATACAGTGAAACCGTGATATTTTCCGAGACGATTATCATACCATGAAAATCTCATACCGTTACAACCCTAAGCATGCAATAACTGCGTCATTTTGTACATATATAAGTTGTAATATTATGTTTGTTGTATTAATATCTGATTAATATCATAGGATGCATTTCCTTGAGTTAAATAAGCTGCCAGCAAGGCACTTACCGTGTTGATTCAGCTCTTCAGCTTCAGCGCGCGCAGCTTGAACAGCAGTGCACAATATTAATAACTATGATTGGGACTGTCATATACATAACATTATAAAGAGAAAAGTACCGTAATAAAAAGTTGTCTTTGGGGTTTATTTGCCGTGTTTCAGCGCATTGTTACGAGAAGAGCCAAGAGTGCGTCCACGAGTTACACATCTGACTAGTGCATTATTTAGTTCAAGACAATTTGTGCATTTCCGTCTATTTGTGCATATATAAGTTGTATATTATGTTTATGTTCTATAAATATCTGATTCTCATATAGCCTAATTAACCCGCTGTAACAAGCGCTTCAGTTTACCGGTGTTCATTCAGCTCTTCAGTTACAGCGCACACAGCTCAAACAGCAGTGCTGCTATTTGCTTTTTCAAAATCATTGATACATTATTAATAATTACCACCACTTTTATTTTTCTATTATTATTTTCATCAACAATATGGTTTACTAATTAAAATCATTTCATTATTGTCCATGCGGGGGCTATTCCATTTTATTGATCCATGGCGCATGCATTTTGATTCTTTACACATGTAATGAAGTCCAATTGCTTGTTTGCATTATTTATGCATTATTTTATTTATTTGTAAGACTTTTTATGATGAAATTTGGTAATGAGAGAGTAAAATTATTTTTTAAAACGTACACTATTCAAACTAGGCTGCTTATGTTGAAGTGTTTGGGATGTGGCTTTTAATGATGAGACCTTTTTTGTAATCAGGCTCTCAAAAAGTATATAAAAATTTGGATATAGATTTATCGGCCGACATATCGGTTATTGGCTTTCAAATATAAAGAATTATTGGTTATCGGTATCGGCCAAAATGTTCATATCGGTGCATCCCTAATACTTTTTATTTTAAATGTAACATTATACATGTCTTTACTGTCACCTTGAATTATTTTAATGCATCCTTGCTGAATAAAATTATTAATTTCTTGCAAAAATAAATAAATAAAAATCTGACCCCATACTTGTGAATGATAGTGTATACAGAAAAGAACAGCAATCTCTTGAATTTAGAGTAAGTATACTTGAAATAAATAGAAATTAAATGTGGGTTTTACACACACATGCTTTTTGGTCAGTTCTTGTATGATCACTTTACTTACTAACTTGATTTTAGAGGCAATGAAAATGATGCTTAAATTACCAGTAGGCTGAGACAAAATAAAAAAGTTGAAAGTGGCATTTAAGGGTGCACTTACTCTAAATGCTGTGTTAAATTTAATTACATGAATTTTGTCTCATCTGTAAAGCTGTTATTATGCATTTTAATTGATTTTCTTCCTCTGATGTCCACTTAAAATGTTTTTGTTGTGCCTAAAACAGAGTATTTAAGTTTTTCATGACAACTTTGACCCTTTGTCAATGTTCAGGCTGCCTTTAAGGAATGCCATATTTATATCTGCCACCCTGCTCTCTAAGTATAGACAATACAGAACTGCCATACTGATCGACCAGATGACTTTTGCGCTTGTTCACATATTGTTTAAATTTGTAATGGCCACAGGATGTTGAACATACTGAGAGATGGAACTGAAGATAACCTGGCCTTACTCATCAACGCTGTGTGAAGCTGCAGCTGGGTACCATTACTGCTGCTTGTTTAATGAGACAAGCACAGGGCCAAAAGCGCTATTCATAACTCTCCAGATTATTTCTGTCATCTAACTATCTTTATCGTTCTCTCTGCCCCTCCCCCCATATCCCCTCTCCAGCAGGAAGATGATGGTCTGCGGATGAGGAAGAGCACAGTAATGTCCGCTTCTCACTCATCTCCAGCGGTGAGAGTGAAGGAGGAGGGTCTGAGCACCAGGGTGATCGCTCTAATTGTGCTGTTTTTTGTCGTGGGTGTCATCGTAGGCAAGTTGGCCTTGTAAAATCCAAGAGGGGAGCACTACAAGCATGCATTGCGGATGAAACAAAAACAAAACAGACAAGTAACCAATGCAGAATTCGTTTAATCCGAATGCCATATCATTTGGGTAGTTTTGGATTAGCGAGGTGTGTAAAATTAATAAAGAGATCAAGGAATTTCATCATGTTATGTGCAAAGAATAAAAAAAAAAAAGAATAATAATAATAATCTGACACAGCTCTTGCCTCAAAATTGTGAAATCATTCTGGCCCCTGTTCCTTAATCATTTCTGATGCAAGTTCAAATGGATAACAAATGTCATAGATTTTAACCACTAAAAATGTCGTAGAGATTTTCTAACACCAGATGTGCGATTGAGTTGTAGTAGAGTGAATGTTGTTTTATCACTTTTTTTTTTCCTCTGTGGATCAGAAGCAATTTGAAAATGTGTACAAATGCTAAACATCTTTGAAAATTGACACGTGCATTTAATTTATGCATACCCAAACATCTTGCATTAAAGCAGCAGTTCACTGAAGTTCAGCCTGTATATTTTCAATCACTGTCCAGGTAAATGATAAAACAAGCCTTCTAGTATCTTCCCCAGTCACACTGGTGTTAAAATAACATGCATTTGAAATCTTCCATCCACTTCTGTTCAGTCCGACTCATATGTTTGAGTACCAACAGGTACTATGATTCAACATATAGTTCCTCGGCAAATGAGATAACGTCACTTAATATCCACATTTTTGTAAAATGTCAACTGTTTCACTTGCAGTCAGCCACCAATTGACGTTCATATGCCAAAACCACCACAAAGTCTTACTTTTAAGTGGCTTGGGCGACACAATTTGACTTTTAGGTTATTTTTGGAATTCAAACATAATTTTTTCAAACAGCAAGGAAATGGACTGTTAGTGACAGATATTTCAAACTGCTGTTACTGGGGAAGTGTTGGTGAAACTGATTGGTCATTCACCTACTCATTTGCTCCAAAAACCATTTGAAACATTTCTCTGTGAACTGCTGTGTTTTTCGGTAAGGCGCAGGGCTGACTTCCCTGAAACCAACACTTCCGATGAAGTTTTGCACAAACCGAGTTCCCTGTCAGAATCAGAATAGATTTTTCACCTTTCTTTGTTGTCGTATTCTTTTGGTAAGGGATATGTGCTTGAATGCATGACTCTGTTGAGAGCAAAAAATACTTTATATTTTATTAAGCTGCTCCATAGGTGAAATGTCCTTTTCAGGCCCTTTTATCACACCTCTGTTTCCATTCTGCTGCCTGTAGACCGGAGTTAATTTATTGATCAAGTCATTATATACAGTAATAGTGCAGCTGCTAAGCTTAACTTTTAATGCACCATGTACATGCAACTGGTTGAAGGTCTCTCTCCCTATGAACTTTCTATCTGAAGATGCCACGAGGAGAGTTTACCATCAGGTCCATAAACACTGACCCCCTCTCACTTTACCCTCCAAAAAAGAACAAAAAAGTAGTTAAAGGTATAGTTAACCCAGACTTTAACATTTTGTCATAATGTTCAAGTTGTTCCAGCTCTCTTTGTGAAACACAAAAGGAGATGTTAGGAAGACTTGCTCTATTTCCATACGAAGGAAAGTAGATGGTGATTTATGCTGCAAAGCATGAAAAGCACCATATAGGTATCATAAAACTCGTCCAAACATCTTTTGTGCTGTATTTAAAGTTGTCTGAAGCCATTTAAATAGCTTTGTGTTTGCATTTGGCATTCAATGTGATATATTTATGAGATTTTGCAGATGATATTCTATGTTGATTTGGTGTACTGTATGAAATGATAGATTGACATTTGAGAGCTCCAATGTAAGGTTTTAAGTGAAAAAAGCTTAGATTTCAGTCTGTTTTCTACACAAAGCTATGTATGGCTTTAGCATGTAGTGCACAGTAGTTTGAATCACATTTATGGTGGTTTTTTTTTTGTCCTTTTTTGGACCTTTTCAGGATAAATTCCCATTCACTTATATGGAAAAGAGTAGCTTGGACATTGTGCATAGCATCTTCTTTTGGGTTTCATGGAAGAAAGTTTAAAAAATGAAGTTGAAACAACATAATGGGGAGTAAACGCTGACATAATGTTGATTTTTGAGCCAACTATTCCCTTAAAAACTTACACGTGAGTATTGTTACCTGTATTTTAGCCATGCCAAGCCTACACCTCATTTCCAGATAAATGCATGGCTTCGATATGCCTTGTCGGTGGTCTGAAATGTACACAACACTGGATTATCTCGCAGCGTAAGGCTTAAAAAAAAAAAAAAACACTCCTGACATTTCTGCACTGTTTTCCTGAGCCCTCTGTTTCTTTGCTGTCCTCTGATGTTAATTTAGTCGATTTGTTTGGATTTAAGTTATGAATAAAGCTTTTATTGCACAGAACTGTTTATATTAAAAATGCACTACATATAAAGAATGTCATCTTCCCATGCACAATGGTCTGATCTTTGTGAAATAACCGAAATGACATCAGAAAAGAAACTCTTCCTACAGGGGAACATTTTGTGACCTGATATGTATTTGTGTCATAGTTTGGTGTTGTGGGGGTGTCTTTTTCTTTAATGTTTCTCTTCTGCCCCCCTCCTTGAGAAGCTTTTGTTTCAGTTGATCATCTTTGGCTGATATTGGATTTCTAAGAACAGAGGAGCTTACGATATTGTCAAACGGCAAAGCTTTGCTTTGTAAGTAACTTTAGGAGATGTTCAGGGTATAGTGATTTTTGGACTGCGGTTTATGTATAGTTCACCAAGGAGTATGATTGCCATGGAGAGGGAGGGATTTGGGGGCCTATCAGCCAATCAGCTGGCTCGTAATTATACCTGAACCTTACTATAGTGCCCCAAACCTTCACATATGATGTAAACATGAAGGTGACCGTTTTGTATGTATATAAATAAATAAATAATGAGTCTAAGATGAAAATTAAGGTTGATATTCCTAGTCAAGTAGTCTATAATGGTATATAAAGAAACCCCAACTTTGTTGGACTATGTAGCATCTTAATAAATTAAATCAATAAAGCCCCAGACCAAAATGTTTTGTGATGTTTGTTCTTTTGTCCAGTTTCCATTGTCCACTTAATTGAGTAGTCCACCCAAAAATAAAAACTTGCTGAAAACTTACGTTTTTCTCCCTTAGGCCATCCAAGATGTAAATGAGTTTGTTTCTTCATAAAACAGATTTGGAGAAATGTAGCATTGCATCACTTGCTCAAAAATGGATCCTTTGCAGTGAATGGGTGCCGTCAGAATGAGAGTCCAAAGAGCTGATAAAAGTATCACAATAATCCACAAGTAATCCACATGACTCTAAATGGGAAAAAAACTAATCCATCATTAAGACATTTTAAATTCAAACCATTTCTTCAAACAAATTCTCCATTGAAAAAGTCTAAATCTGGAGAGAAATATGCACTGATCAAACACCATATACAGTACAAGCGAAAACAATTCAGGACAACAGGGGATTGACTTTTCACTGGAGGAAGCATTATTATGTGTTATGGACTTTTTTTTTTTTTTTTTTTTTTTTTTTTTTTTTTGCTGTGAACATACTTTTCATTTAATAAGATATTAATTGATGGACTGGAGTGGTATGGATTATTGAGATGTTTTTATCAGTTGTTTGGACTCTCATTCTGACGGCACCCATTCACTGCAGAGGATCCATTGGTGAGCAAGTGATATAATGCTAAATTTCTCCAATTTCATCCATTTCTTGAATGGTCTCAGGGTGAGTATTTTCAGCCAATTTAAATTTTTGGCTGAACTTACTTTAATACATTTTCTGTATTGTACTCATGTACTGTGAATTGTGTGTTTTTATGTTGTTAATATTTTTTAGTAGTGACAACAAAATGATGGCCTGTCAATGGACATCCTGTTGATTTTTTACGAGATTTCTGAGTCGACTGCGTTGTAACACTTTTAAGAGTTTTAGTTTTCACTTTCTCAAACATTACAGCTGTGGTTAAAAGCATATAAACCTCTATTATAGACCTGTGACATCATTAAACTCCACCTCAGATCTACCGCATTGCTTCTGATGTTAACTTACCCACAAGTATACATGTTCAAGTTACAGAAAATGACAGGACACCTGCACAAATGTATACATAACTTGCAAAAATAATGTAAAAAAGATTTAGGAAGTCTGTTCCAACTAGCTTATAAACTACACTTATTTGGATTTTACACATTTGGCCTTGCAGGATTGCGGTCCTCAGTTTGGTCTTTTCTATAAAATACATGACCCTTATTCTTTTTATTAAATTTTTAAAAAGTACAGAGCAGATGTTGGTCTTTACTTAAAAAGAAGCATTTATTTTCCGTATTTTTCTGTATCTGTATTTGCAATAAAGTATTTTTATTGATTAAATAATACAATACCAAGAACATTTAGAGACATATATAAAAAAAGACATTTAAATAAATTGCAACAATGCATAAATGACTGGGTTTTTAAGTTATAAATGATTCGTTCAATTAAGTGTTTTTAAGTTGCACTTTTTTGTGCATTTGTTGTTATGTAGCCCAAATTTTACTGTAAATGAAACACTGTTTACTCTTTATTGGGAGTTTATAACTAAATGGTGATTGAGTTTAGTCAAAACAATGAAATTATTTTTTTGTTTGTTTGTTTTTTTTTAAATTCGCTTTCAAGTCCAACTTGCTTTCTATGAAGGTAAAGAGTATTTACTGAATCTCACAAAGCAGAACAATAAATGGCTTTTTGTTTGATTGATGGCCTGCTGTGAACTTTAAAACAATAAGCGCACTTTTACTAAATGAACAGAATGAGGTCAATCTAAGCAAAATTTGCCCTGTTTTTCATAAGAATGTAATCTGATCCATTACAGGACCTCACACTTACATTTTGAAAACAGATACCATAGAAGAGACCTTGTAGATGTGTAATGTTTTTTAATATTTCCTCTTGTCAGTGGGTCTAGCTGATATTGAAGTTTTATTAGACAGCTGTAGCTCATATACTGAACTGCACAGCCTTGTAATGGATGTTTCTTATGGAGCTTGTGAGTGGAGGTCTGTAGTCGAGAATATAAGAGGGCAAATATAGCCCTGACATAACTCTTCTTTGTGAGTATTAGTGAATTGAGGCTGTTACTGTACTCTGGAAGACTTTTATGAAGCAACTTCCTTGTACCAGCGAGATCTCAAGAAGTAGTACCATTTTGTGGGATGAAATCAGTTTTATGATGGTTTGGAAAGACTACCATCAAATAATGTTTCTTATAAATAGTGCAAATGCTTACCATGTGTGAAGAATACTTTTGTAATGAGATACAATAACACTTTTTTTAAGCATCTCTACTACATCTGAAGCAATGTCAGTTGTCTGGCTGACCGAGGGGATTTTTCTCCGTTGTTAAGTATGGAATGTTATCTTTGTACTTTTATAATTTCTGCATCAAAGGCTGGATTTCATCAGTCTGTTTAAGAAGTTGGTTCACATTGTTTCCTTACTAGGGAATTATTATGACAAACCTACAAAGATTCTGAGGTTTGGACGCATCGATTTGCTTAAGGAAAACGTTTTACTTTGGCATTGTGTTATTGTACCCTTTTTTTATTATTGTTTGCCAGCCAGAAACATGTTCTTCTGCAAATGCATGATTTCAAAATGCAAACTTACCACCATATACGGATCACTCCACCCCAGCGGACTGTGCATGTCAAGTCTAGTTGATTTGATTCTTTGGTTCATGTTTTTCAGAACTGAGTACTATTGTTGGACTATTTACCACAATGTAGGTCTGAATCCAAGCAGGCCAGGTTTTCATGGATACATAAGTGCAGTTAGTATGATTGCAGCAAATAGAACAGTAACATTTATTCTGCATTCAGAAATTAAACATTATCTTTAATTGGCTTTGACTGATAGTTGTGCTTATTTTTTGTATTAAATTCCTCATTTTAAATTAACCATCAAGTAGCAAATCAACATAAAATTTATCTTTTTTTTTATGTAAACAAAAATCTCCTTATCAAATATTGAAATGTATTATTACTGCAAAATTGTTAATGTGATGTACACTACTATTCAAACATTCGGGACTGATAAGATTTTTAAAAAATGATATTAAAGAAGTCTCTTATGCTCACCAAGGCTGCATTTATTTGATCAAAAAAAAAGAAACATTATTGCAATTTAAAAGAGCTGTTTACTATTTTAATGTATTTTAATAAATTCCTATGGCAGAGCTCAATTTTCAGCATCATATACAGTCTTCAGTCTCACATGATCCTTTAGAGATCATTCTGATATGCTGATGAATGTCTTTGCTTTCATTTTTGATACATTTAATGCCTCCTTCCTGAATAACCATATTAGGCTACTTTCCTTCAAAAAAAAAAAAAATCTTAGTGAAATCCCTAACAGTGGACCTGCTATAGAAAAATTTAATTTTACTCTTACTTTGACTTTATAGTTTCAAAACGCCTCTTGACTTGTAATGGTTTCATGCTCTCGGCAGCCAGTAATTCCCCACACCATGCACTTTCCAAGTTTGTCCTCTTCTGTAGTGAATTTGACACAGTCTGGGTCGTGTTTTTGTTCACCTTGCATAGTTTTGTTTGCGGCTTTTGAGGATGTCACGCTATTCTACCAGTGGCAGATGCACACGGCCTTTGATGTCAACAACAAAAGACATGTTTAAAAGTTGATAAGCTGGTTTATTTTGTCATCTGGCGGCTCTAGTGTGTTATTTCTGATCACAAGAGCCAATGATCAAAGCCGCACATCCCATTAGCAATAATAATTGGAGCAGGAGAGCACGGCGCAAAGACATTGTAACTAGGACAGTCATGCTGTTATGCTTCGTAACTTTTCATTGAACAGTGCAAAATAGGCCTTGTGTTAAATCTTTTTATAAGTTCTTTTGACAAGCAAGAAGCGTGATTACAAGCCAAAGGCTTTTTTGCAATATGATCTTCCGACAGTTGGCTTTTATTAGTTTAACTGTAACCACAGAAAGACGTCTGAAAATTGTCACTTATTTTTAATCAGATTTGCTGGACTTCTACAGTCAGCTGCTGTTATTGGCGAGCTCGCTGTATGCCACTGTCAGTATGGTGACTTGTTCTCCCGCTCTCTATTTATTATTTCCAAATTCCCAACCTTCGGAACTCTTGTTACAATCAGAAAGTATTACCTCATGGCACCCAGAGCCACCGTCACAGACACGATTTAATACAAACAATCTGCTGCCTTTTGGATGTGACTCACTGACTCGTTTTGCCCTCCGCGCTCTCTTCCGTTACGTCCCTCGGCCAGCGACCATTATTTCATTACTTTTAACAGAAAAACCACAAACTCCATCGTTTCATGATTCCAAAAGAGTTGTTTAACAGGAATAAGCCTGCAGATGGTTTTAATGACGTACTTCTAAGATAAGTAAAAAGAAATAGAGAGGAAAGCGGAAGTCTCTTGAGTATTTTGGGTAATGTCTGGCCATATGACATTGCTTATTAAGACTAAACATTTCAAAATTAAGGGTTATTCCAATTTCTTTTCAATTTTTACTATTAGGTCGGAACTCTGGGTTTGGCTGTTATCTAGTAAGTGCAAATGCTGAGAACATCTGTGATTAATAAGACAAGACTTTATAGGATTGTCATTTTTGCATACAAGCAGTTTTTTCCCCCACATAACGCAACAGCACAGTTTTTTCAATGACTTTGTTCTGTAAGTATTTGTTCATTTTCTCCACAGGGACTTTTTTAATTTTGACAAGCCATAAAACAAACCACCCACCCATATATGAGAATCGCAATATTTTTATGTGATTCATCCTGATATTTGAAGCCAAAAAAATTGGAAATGTAAAAAAAAAAAAAAAGTATATTTTAAGATAGAATAAAAATGTTAAACCTATGAAATCTTGTGAATAATGTAAAAATGAAAACACTGCATATTATATAAAGTTTATATTAATTGATTATTACAAAATAATTCGATACATACAAAAATATATGTAGTTTGAGAGTGTAGGAAGACTTGTGTGATTCATTCACAGTGTTTCATGGGAGCAGTCGGATGTTGTTGAGTTCTTTTGCTGTAATTTCTGTGTGATTGGTGGTCTGTTCAGGATCATAGGTAATGTAGTTATTCACAAAATAATGTGGCTTTTACAGAAGCATATATCCACTTCAGCACAGGATCTTGAAAGTTTTGCGATGGGATTTTGCTGTATACCAAATCTGAACACAAGTATGAACATATGTAGGATTTCATGAGTGCCTAGCATCTCTGATTATTTCATAATTGGTGCATATGATTAACTTATTAAAATGGTAACTATAGTTGGTCAAATACACATCTGCAATTGTTTAGCTAATATGGTATTTCTCTCTTTTTTCATATACCATATTTATTTATTTTATATCCAATTTTGAAATTATAGCTGCTATGGTACATATTTGTAGGGGTCGTGTCAAAACTATAACAACCAATATCATGCATTTTCATGTTTGACAGATTCATTTGGATGTCTAGGAATTTTTTTGGTTCAAAGATTGCCTCCAGAACAAGGAATCACTCCACTCTGTAAAAACAGAAAATCGCACGCTCTGCTAAACTAAGACTGAATGAGTCGAACACTTCCTGTTCTTCCAAATAAACAGAGGGAGTGAATTGTACGCAGAGTTCTGAGAACTTACGCTTCAGATATTGGCGAGCGCAAGCATAATGTGGAACCCATATGACAGCTCCGTTCAAATGTCTTGCACATGTATTCAACATTGGATGTGAATTGAACCATTGTGCAAGAGCTCACCGAACGTGCATAGTCACACGATACATTTTGTACAGTATGTAGATATGTTAATAGAGAATCAGTTCAAAAAACATCAATTAAGTTTCTTATCAAAATTACTTTAATAGTAGCAATAAATATGTTCACCCTTGCCATTATTAGAAGATTAAAGCTAATAAAATTTATTAGATGGCAAAAATGAGCTAAGTCTCCTTGTCTTGAAGACAACAGCCTAATATTGAAATAATACAGGGTAGTTTATGTTGAATGTAGTCCATATATGCACTTCAGATCAAATAATTCGGACATACAAGATCAGAAAAAGGCATTTTGACTTCCAGCATGTTTGTATTGTTTTTTGGAAATCTTCTTTCTTCATTTACAGTCGAAAGGGTATCTGAATGTCTATCTGTATCTCCCATATCTGGTTTTAAAGCTGAAGAATTGCAGACATAATGACTGTTTTCAAACAGGTTCCTCGAACACTCCTGCCTCCCGTTGGTCGGTCCAACAGATAGTCCAGTCCCTAATTCACACCATTGGTTGTTCACTGGTAAGTATTTGAAGTACTTGACATGTAACTGTTTATCTTGATGGAATGTTGGCAAATATACTTTCTACAGAACATTCAGGTTTTGAATAGATATCCATGTAGCATTCTTCTGGAGTTCATTTGAAACAACGCTCCCAATTGCAGACATCAAAAATAATGTTGATATACTATATGATAAAAGGAGGTTTCTATGTAAAAATTTAGCTTTATGGAAATTTCTTAGATAAAAAAAAGTGTCATATTTCAGAGCATTTGCAGCAAGCGTTTTGTTATAGCACCAAAGAGAACAATCCTCCTCCAGTCTATCAGATTGTACAATGCCCGTAATAAATGGGTCAGAATTTGATCAGTGAACGTGAATGGCATGTCATATTTTAGAAAAGATAAATATTCCAGCACCATGCATTTAGAACAGACAGCAGAATCAATGAAGAGTGCAGTGCATTAGCAGAGCTTATCTTAGGTCCTGTTGAATGATCACTGTAGGAACTGTAGCGTGGTTCCATCCCAATCCTTGTGCTGCATTGCACCATTGGCGTCTGAAAGGACGTTGGCCTTTTTGCAGGTCGATCCGGGCTGGATCCATCCGTGGGCCTTTCCCCATTGAACAACAGGGGGCGCCCTTTATGATCCACCCCCATCTTAAATAGCTCGTACTCTTTGTGCGGAAGTCGTATCCCCAATGCGTCGCATCCGTCCGTCCAGGTTATGTCTTGCTCGACGCCCGTCTCCCACCCACCTGGCTGCCCACATCTTCCATTTTGCGTTGAATTAAATTCCCGCAGCAGTGCTTGGTCATACACGATCACTTTTGCTCGTGTCACCTTAAAGACGAGCTCGGTGGCCCCACGTACTTTAGCGGACTGTCCCACTTTAACATAATGACCTGATGCCAATAGTGTAAAGCTGGGCTGGCGGCACATTGGGTCGGAGTAATGTTGGTAGGTCCCCTCCCAAGTGCGTTGCTTCTCGTTGAAAACAAAAAGGCGAGTGAGGAAGAGGACGGCTGGATGGGACTCGCAGCGTTGACTCACCCAGTTTCCGTTTAGATCCAGAGGGATGGAAGGGGATGGAGGAAGGATGGGTGGATGCTGTTCAGAGGCTCGGTATACCAGGGCGCACACTGGGCATGGGTGGATGTGGTGCTGAGAGTAAAAACAAGGATTTTGTTAATTTTAGGGTTGGCGTCAGTTCTATTTATTTATTTATTATATATTTATTATATTTTTTTTTTTTTTTTGGAAGAAATTAATACTTCTACTAAGCAAGGGAGCATTAAATTGATCAAAAGTGACAGAAAAGGCATTTAAAATATTGCAAAAGATTTCAAATAAATGCTGATCTTTTGAACTTTCTATTCATCTGAACTTTCTATTCATCTATTCATCTAAAATCCTGGAAAAATGGTTTCCACAAAAAAAAAAAAAAAAAAAAAAATCCATTATACAGAACGTCTTGTGGATTGGAAAGGTTCCACACTCTTAAAAATAAAGGTTCTTTATTGGCATCTATGGTTCCATGGGAAACCTTTTATCATCTGCAGAAACCTTCGATTCCACAAAAGGTTCTTTACACTAAAAAAAAAAATTTTATTATTTTTTTTATTATTTTTTTTAAACGGTTCACTAAAAGGTTTTTTGGGGAACCAAAAATGGTTGTTCTATGGCATCATTGTGAAAACCTCCTTTTTGAACCTTTATTTTTAGAGTGCATGGTTGATAAAGGTTCTTTGAGGAAGCCAGAATGGTTTTTGAGAATGGCGGGGGTCCCCTATCCTGTTCCTGGAGATCTACTTTCCCACAAAGTTCAACTCCAACCCTGATCAAACCCAACTGAACCAACTAAGATCTTCAGCACTCGATAATTACAGACAGGTGTGTTTTATCAGGGTTGGAACTGAACACTTGGATTGGGCACCCATGTTTTATGGCATTGCTGCGAAATCCCCATTTTAGAACCTTTATTTTTAAGAGTGTAGTCACTGAATATGGTCAGCATTTTATTTTAGTTTTTAAGCAAAAAAAATAAAAAATTGTCTTTACTCTCACCATAGCATTCTGCAGAGGCTCCTGGTAACCAGTCGGTCTGTGGTACACCCTTTCGTTCCAGTCCGTGTGCACATCCCCTAAGAAGAGCTCCTGAGCTGGCCTGCTGTGCGGATGCTGATGGATCTCCACCCGCACCAACTCCAGTTCCATCATGGAGAACCCAAGAGCACCCAGGCAGTCTTTCTCTGCTTTGGCATTGAAGAGTTCATAGAAGCGATGGGGCACCAGGTGTCCTCCAGATTTGAGCCCCAGGCAGGAAGAGGGCAGGCGGGTAGAGAGATGATGAATGGCCTTCTGGCTGTGAATGACCATTCCTACTTTATGGAGGTGGTACTCTGCTTCGGTGGCTCCACGGGTGATCCACGAGGCCTGGCGTAGCCGCAGTTTACCCCTGATTACAAGAGAGTAGGTTGGGATGTGGCACTCGCTGTCAGAGTAATAGTGCTGGAGGGCCCTGAGGAGATGTGTGGGGGTTTGGTAAAATGTGTAGGATCGAGTGAGAAATTCTGGACCGGGTCGCACTTCACATCTGAGAAAGTCAAAAAGTTTGTTAATATGGCAGTTGCAAACCATTTTAATTCCATAATGTGATGCATTTTCAAGGGAAGAATATTCAATGAGACAAATTGACAGAAGTACTTTAAATGACGCTTGGCTTGTTGCTTCACAGGCTTCAGTTTCAGAGTAGGTTTCTCAACACTGATAATATGCACTGACAAATCATTCACAATAAGACCAAGATTTTGCACTGAAACATAAATTGGGTCAAATCTGTATTCATGTTGACTTTAAAAGTAGAAAAGTGTGTCTCTTACCTGCTTGACACCCAGTGGCCCTCCAGTTTGGGTGGTATGGTGGCTGTGATTCTTGCTTCGTTCTGTAGATGGCGTAGCTGAGTCTGGCACTGTGGCTCCCAAAACAGTCTCGTGCTGAGGTTGGCATGGGGTACGAGTGGGACGGTGGGCACTTCCCACAGCTTACTGCCCCTCACACAAAAAACTGAGGAGAGACAGGGAAATTATCAGTCTGTACGTATGTTAATGCGGACATTGCATTATTGCATCTGCCTCCATGTAAGCTTAGTTTATATGAAAGTGTGATTTAGGTTTTGACCCAATCTTGCGTAAAATAATTAACCCAAAAAATGACCCTCAGATCATCCTTAAATGTAGATGAGTTACTTCATCTGAGCAGAAATGTAGCATTATCACTTGCCTTACCGATGGGTCCTCTGTAGTGAATGGGTGCAGTCAGAATGAGAGTCCAAACAGCTGATAACATCAAAATAATCCATAATAATGGACTTCACTCCATCAGTAGAAACAAATTCATCATTAAGGTGCTTTTAACTTCAAACTGTCGCTTCCTGCCAAAATATGAGTTCATAACTGTTAATAATGCTTCTTCCATAGAAAAAGTCCATCCTGTTGTCCTCTCACATTAAAATCCACCAACATATTTCTCTCCTAATTCAGATAAGATGACTTATTGCCTGGAAAATGCAATATTATCCTAGAAAAACAATGGTTTGAAAAATTCCTTGATGGATTTGTTTCTTACAAACACACAGGTTTTCACTTCACAAGACATTAATTGATGGACTAGAATCGTGTGGATTATTGTGATGTTTTTATCATCTGTTTGGACTCTCATTCTGACGGCACCCATTCACTGCAGAGGATCCATTGGTGAGCAAGTGATATAATGCTACATTTCTCTAAATCTGTTCCAATAAAGAAACAAACTCATCAACATCTTGCATGGCCTGACGGTGACTATAGTTTCAGCAAATTTTCATTTTTGGGTGAACTATATCATTAAGTTTGTTTTCTTTTCATTATTGAAGTTGTAATGAAAAAGAAAAGGTATTTTTATTTAAAAAAGGATATTTTAGGATATGTTAAATCCTAAAAAGTTTCTATAAGTTAATGTTTTTAATAAAAATATTTCCTTAAAGTGTAGTTGCAGGTCATAAGTTTTAAGCTAGTCCCAATTAACAGTTTATGTGGATTGTTGTTGCTTGTAAGAGTTGCCAATATATTAAATCCAAAGGGCTTCATTGAAATCATTCCAGAAGGTCTAAGATTGCAATAATATGCTGATCTCTTTTCATGACTCTGTCACCACATTTCCGAATAAATTAAACCTTTTAAAACCTCAGACACTTCAAAAAGCTTTGGTACCTCCAGCAATAAAAAAAAAAACCCCTCCAAGAGGAGCATTTTCACTTCATGGTCTTTTACGGTCCATAAACAGGATTTTGCTGTACTGGAAGTGGTTGAAGGATTTTGCATTTCTGTAATTTTCCATGTAATGAAACGTGATGAAGTCTATTAGAGCCATATATAGATCCCAGTCCTGCTCTGACCGCAATTTGTGGTGAGGGGCAGGAGGCCAGAGGTTTGGCATGTCACTTCAATCAGACACCATCTTCAAGGGAATGGGAAGGGATATGTGGCACTGGCCAATGAAAACAACAATTTTTGACAATTTTTTTTAAACAGACAGAAAAGCAAACATGGTTCCAGCTCATGATGAGTGAGATTTGTCAACATGGCACTGGGCATCTTTGTTTGATTGGTAAATAAATCTCCTTGCCGTTGGCCTCACCACAGAGCTGTCCTTGAGTAAGAACATTATAGATATATGGTGTAGTAAACCTCATTAGCAGAGGGAGAACTTCGGGAAGTTGCATGCTGAGAAGTGCTTCACTATACATGGGCATAAAACATGAGCTCTTCTATCAAACTTGCTCCAAAGAGAAGGGTGGGAAGGAGAGAAACAACTTTATTTGGGACTTCATTGACTCTTGTGGCAAATGTCAAATAATTATTCCAAATACAAACAGGCTGAATAACATTTCTAAGTCACATTTCACCCTAAATTGAAAGAAAATGAAGCCTATTTTAGGACAATTAAGATTATTGCATCCTGACAGTTTTGATAACAATAAAGTAAATTTCCAAAACTCAGGAAATTCTTTAATGATAAATTAGAGGTGTGAGGTTTTTAATTTAATTTAAAGTACATATATTTAAAAAAAAAAAAAAAAAAAAAGTACAAATACTTTTAAAAAATCATTTCAATATGCGCTACTATTCAAAAGTTTGGGGACATAACATTTTTAAAATGTTTTCAAAAGAAGTCTCTTACGCTCGCCACAATTTTTGCAGGAACCATGATGTTTTTTAAGGATTTTTTAATGAATAACACAATAGAACACCATTTATTCAAAATAGAAATGTTTTTTAACATTATGAATGCCTTTACTGTCACTTTTAAGCAATTTAATGTATCCTTGCTAAATAAAAGTATTATTTAAAAGTAATATTTAAGTATTATTTATATTATTCATATTATGCTAAAAAAAAAAAAAAAAAAACACTTTTGAATGGTAGTGTATATTTGCTCTCTGTTCTTTTGATTTGAGGTAAAATATATTGCCATGTATTAATTTATAGTTTTTTAATCAGTTCGATGGAACTTATAATCAGATAAAACTTCTCTCAGAGAAGCACTAAACAGAAAAGCTTTTATTCACATTTGTTAACTGTAGCCCTAAAATTTCTCAGATTGCATAATTACAGAGCATTTATTGAGCATGTCAGGCTGGGTCTAGTTGTTTGCCCTAAAGAAGGGAATTATTTCCTCATGCTGTTTGGGAGGGATCCAGGCTCTGCTTTTTAAAGTTTTTTCCCCAATACGGAGTCAGTGTGAAAGCAGACTTGTTGCTCATGATCACAATAAAGTGATAATGCTAGATAGAGTTAGCATGTGCTTTTCAGCCACCTGTTTACGGTTGTTTTGATGGTTCAGCAGCCTCTAATCAAGCTGAGGTTCTCTTGTATGTTTTTTTTTTTTATTCAATGCAGGCTTGTTTTATGTTACTATCTGCACATGGGTCACTTGGACATACACTTATAGAGTTGAAATAGCTGCTGGGCTTTTCACACTTGAAATTGTAAACCAGGGTCATTTTCAGCCTAGTTTTTCCATATTTCAAATACTTTACTATGGGTAGTCAGATTTTAACTTGCATTGTAAGTTTCTAAAATATTATTTGCGTTTTCCGCTGTTTGACCATTTCAGCTGCTTCTCTCAGTGTTCAGGGCTCATGAATATTTAATGAGGCAGGCACTCTTCAGTTTATGATTGGTTGCCTGTTGCAAAACCTCTGGAGTAGCGCTTCATAAACTTGGGTTGAAAGCTGCTTTTATTACCATTTCAAAATTAAAAGTGCTAAACCTGTTTGTAAACGTAAAAAAGGCCTATAATCGCTGAAAGTTATTGTATTGTTCGTTAGTATTTTACGTATTGCGCTCCTGCGCATTTGCATAGGCTATAGTTGAACCAACTTGTAACGCTAACGTCGCTGTCGCTAATGTCGAAAAAAATCACCCATTCATGAAAACGACTGCCTTTGGATCACTTTTTACGGTGAGTTATCGATTATCCGCGTGTGTGTGTGTGAGAGAGATAGAGAGAGAGAGAGACGCCCCTTTAATTGGTTAATAGAAGCGCTGTGGTTGTGTTGTGTATGATTGATTAGCTCTCAGTGTAAACACGGAGTAAATTTTGTGAGGATTTCACGGCGAGATCCTGTCTATTTTACAATTCTCTCTCTCTCTCTCTCTCTCTCTCTCTCTCTCTCTCTCTCTCTCTCTCTCTCTCTCTCTCTCTCTCTCTCTCTCTCATATAAATGGCACAGAAGCGCTGGTGTGTCCTAGTCAAAGCGGCAGTGTATGATATTGAGCAGCAGAGGGCGCTGTGGTAGAATGTGTGTGGTCTCTTTGCTTACAGGCAATTCCCTTTAGTGTGAGCCAAAGTAAACTACCTGTCCTAATATTCCAACCATTCAACACCCCCAGACATACACACACTGGAGACATTGATTTATAGAAGAAGTGAGGCTAGCAAAAGTACCTCCGTCGGTTTCATGTATTTGTTTTTATTTGTCATTTCAATTTGGATAGCTTCCCTCTCACCCCTAATGCATCATTACTGAAGAGTGGCCAAAAATAAAACATCCCCCTTCCTCTCTACCACTACAGTATTCCTCCTGCCATTTGCCATTGCCTGTTTAATATAATGTGAATGAAAATTAGATTGTGAGAGACACAAGTTAAATTTTTAACACCCATTCAAAAACATTAAAAACATGTTATTCCAAAGGACAAAAAAAGTCTAGTTGGAAATCCAAAATATTGAACAGACTGTACACATGGCCTCATTTTCAGTCACGTCAGACCAGTGTTATTTTAATGTCAGTCGTATACTTTTTTTCTTTTTTTGTTAATATATTGAATTCGATTTTTGATTTATTTTTTCAGTTTTCATTTTAAATTTCATCACTTCTAAACCTTATTTTTAAATTTTCTGTTTTCATTTTAATTATAGTTTAAGCTTTATTTTTTTAAAATTTATTTATTTATTTATTTATTTTTTTGGTAATTTTTATTTATTTATTTATTTTTCAAGTTTTAATAAGTGTTTTATTTGGTTAGGCTAGTACTTCAACTTAATCAAAATGAAAATGAAAAGTTATATAAATCACTTAAATAAGTGAAAATGCTTCTGTTTTGCACTGTTTTTAATTTAATACATTTTTTAGAGTAATTGTTTGAAAAGTCAAACTGAAAAAAATTATATTTACTAGTTATACTATTTGAATTAATACTAGTTAATTATTCATTATTTTATAGTATTTTGTTTTAATGACAATGTGCACTCAACCTGCAAATGGATCAGAATGTTAAAACTTTATGTTCACTTTACTTTATTTTCATGTTTAAATTTAAAAAAAAAAAAAGAAGATTTTTAGACTTTTGGGTCATGCTGTATGTATCATGGTATATGAATATGGTAATGATTCAGAACCACTGCATATATCAAAGCACCATAGTATCACCATGTGATACCATCATCACTGTACTACAGTATTGCCACATGCATGAAATGGCCCCTTTTCAGTGTTTAACTGCCTTTGTGCCGCTCGTCTGACTCTCTCTCCCACCGGCCCCTGCTTTGATAACTGCTCCCTGATGAAAAAACTCCCATTTACACCTCATTTACTTTGGATAGAGCTCAGATTCCTCACTCCCTCTCCCTCTGTCACAATCTTTTTGTCTGATGAAGTACAGTTACAGAAAGGTAAAATTTCAGAGTCAAGTCTGCATGTGTGTGCATGCATATAAGCGCTAGGGGCAACAAAGGTGTGTGAATGCTTATGTTCATGTGCATATGTTTATGAAAAGAGTAGGAGAATATGTTTGTCTGTTGATACGTGCTAGTGAATGTGAATACGATTTGTGTACAGAGCAGTTATATCTCCATCTATGTAAGAAATGGTGGGTGTATGTGTGCTTTTTTCCCCAGAATTCTTCTCATCACTCAACTTCCTTACAATTCTGCAGCATTGTTGTCTTTTCATGAACGTTAAACCTGCTTAATCTAGCAGTTGTTTTCATTTAGATAAGGGATTATGAGAAAGTTTCTCCCTCAAACTAACGGTTACCCCTAGGGTTAACTCAACATCACTGATAGTGACTAACCAGCAGAACTCCTTAGTAACTTATCCCAAATTTTCTTTTTTTTTTAGTTTTGTTAGGTATTTTTGGATCTAGTTAATGCAATATCTTGCTAGCCTAATTAAAAACAACAAGTATTTGGTTATTAATTGAGTGTTAAGGCAAATTATGGCACAAATGCAGTTAACTTTATGAAATTGTGTTACACTAACTTTAACTTCAGTAAGTGTCATGCCAAATTCCACCCTAATAAAAAAAACTGCAATATTTCAGTGATATTTAATAGTCTCATCTAATATCACTTTGACATGTATGATGGGATGATTTTTTAAAGATATTTTTTAAAGTCTCTTATGCTTGCAAAGGCTTCAGTTATTTGATCAAAAATACAGTAAAACAGTGATACTATGAAATAATATTACAATTTAAAATAACTGTTTCCTATTTTAATATATTTTAAAATGTAATTTATTCCTGTGATGCAAAGCTGAATTTTCAGCATCATTACTCCAGTCTTCAGCGTCACATGATCCTTCAGAAATTATTCTAATGTGCTGATTTGCTGCTCAAGAAACATTTTTTATTATCATCAATGTTAACCATAGTTGTGTTGCTTAATATTTCTGTGGAAACCATGATATAATTTTGTCAGGATTTTTTTATAAATAAGCTTGAAATTTCAATAGAAGTCATTTGTATCATTATAAATATCTTTACTGTTACTTTTAATAAATTTAAAGCATCCCTGCTATATAAACGTATTAATTTCTTACTTTTATATATTAAGAATTTATAAATTTGTAATTTATAAATGTATCTAAATTAAGATCTTACTTCAAACTTTTAAATAGTATTGTATATTATACATATCATGTATATGGGATATGTTATATCAAAATGTGGAAAAGTTTTTTTTTTTTTTTTTTTTTTTTAAAAATTCACCAACAGTAGTCAACCATATGCAGTAATCCAACCTGTTGCTGACCACATACCAAATCAGTTAACGAGATAGTAACTGGTGTGATCTTATGCTCCTATAGCTGATTGATGATTTTGAAATGTACATCAGTCAAAGTCTCTCTGACAAGCACTGGGCCTCCTTTTGTCTATAAATGGCTGACAGGCTTTCTCTCATGTCATCTGCTTATGAATATTACTCATGCATCTCAAAGCAGACATATTTTTTAAAACAGTGGAATGAGAGGAACAGACAATGCCAAACAGCTGGAAAAATTACGGTGGCGATTCCTTGTAATACTGGAAAGCCTTCATGCTTTTTTTTAATCATTGAGGTGTAACTTCTTGTAAAATCACCTTGTGTTAAATAATTTTCCACTTTAAATCAAAGTAGACAAAGTGTAACAGCCAACTACAATACAGCATTTAGCATCTGTTTTGGCAGATTACTCAAGCACATGGGCATGATATTAATAATTTATACAGATTTAATTCCGCTGTTTGATGAAAGAAGCCCATGTTTTGTAAGAAAAGAGAAAGTACAGGCACATAAATGCACACATACTGACCTCTGAGGTCATGGGTAACTGCCATGAGTCATTGGGGGGCGGGTGTAATTGCGCCAGTCTTTCCCTCTCTCTCATTCTGTAGGCGGCCTGATAGTGAGAACAGAAGCCTATAGCTTTCTTCATCACCCTAACCATCCCTGACTGAAAGGAACGAGAGCGTAGAAGAAAAACAGCCACTAAATGGCATACGAACAGAAGGGGTCATTAATGGCGCTGGCCTGTTACTCTAATCATTATTTTAATGGTGGCATTAGTTCCATGGCTGTGATCTGCTTTCACAGGAAACAATGTCCTCCTCTAAACCCCTGTTAACTTTAAAAGAGCCTGGAACAAAAATGGGGGTCCGGAGCCCATGGAGGAGACTGACAGGTGAAAGGAGTGGTGCATGGGGAAAGGTGAGAGTAAGATCACAGTGTCGAGCCAAACTCTTTGCTATTTGTATTTAAAGCTCTTTCAACTTCACCTGACTAACTTACAGTGATTTTCCTGGAGAACAAGCCAAATTTCTGTTACTTGTGCACTCTTAAAAATTAAAGTTATAACCTTATGCCATTGGAGAACCTTTTAAAGTTCCTGAACTGACATTTATTCTTTATTTCTTTAGAAAACCATCTGTGTGGTGCTTTAAAGAAGCCAGAAACTGACATGCTGATCTGAAGAACCTATAAATGTAACATCAAGAACTTTTTTCATATCAAAACAACTTTGTAGATCATACATAGCGACAATACAGTAGTTGATAAGAAGATGCTGCAAAAACTTTTTTTTAAGAATATGAGCTTCAAAATGTGAATTCAAGCATATTTAATTTACATTTAGGCCTATATTTGGAATATATTATTTGCATGCAAACCAGAAGCATTTTTTTTACTTTTGTACCCCGCTGTGTGTTTTACACATGCACAAATGTCCCACCGACATCATCTTAAGTATTCTAAAAGGGTGCAAGTGTGAGTTGCATGTGTTTCTTTTAACAATTTAAGGACAAGTTTAGTTTTGTCATTGGTTTTATTAAGGTTAATTATAGCTGGAATTACCTCTAAAACTTTAACTGAACCTTTCCCTGAGAGCTGTTTGTCATCCTTTAGATCTTAATTACTCTTATGAAATCCAGACAAAAAAAATGCAATAAAACTTCGATACACTAGAAAATGCTCAGACATGTTGGTCTCGATAATGAAGATGTTTTGCTTGGCAGCTCTCATACTTTCACACATTAACAATAAGCCATTCTTAAACTAGCTTATATTTAAGATTCTCATAATTCATATTTGTGATTATTTTACATTAATATAAGACATAAGATTCATTCATTCAAATGTGCCATAAAACTTAATCGTAGGTATGTCTCTGTTTTATAATGATTGAGTTGCCTGGTTGGATCTGTGATAAATGCAGATCTAGGCTGTACTAATATGATAAAAAATGAAGGTTCTTTAGGTTCAGCAAAGAATACTTTTCTTACATTTTTGGCTGTATATTTTTTTGAGTTGCTATATGGTGATTTTTAATTAATGAAGTTAATGCAGTTGCGTTGTAGGTTGTTCAGATAAGCATATTTGGTTTCTTCACAACAGTAGTTCCCAGTCCTGGTTCTGAAAAACTGCACATTTTGGATATCTCGCTTATTTAACTCACTCGATTTATATCATCAGTTTATTAATAGAGGCTCCAAGACCTGAATTGTGTGTGTCAGATAAGGGAGACCAGGATTAAGAACCACTGCTTTAAAGCACCAGTATGTTTTAGAGGATAAAAAGCACATTGTATGACTCCAAAAGCTTTTTTTTTCTGTGGCGTCACAATATAAAAAACATTTTATGATTCAAATGTATTTGGCGTATGATCATGCGCTTTCATGATTTTTTTTAATTAAAATATTTTAAATAGCATTTTGAAATGCTTCATTTAGAATGACAGATGGAAAGAGTATAAAAGACAATAAGTTAACTAACCTTGCATGAGAAAAACCATCCAAGTTGAATTCAACAGGTGAATAAGTCTCTTCTCAGCCATGATCGTTTACTTACAGTCTCCAAATCACTTTACAATAAATGTAGGGTTAAAAAGAAAAAGCTTTGGAAATGCTCCTCTCCTGGATGTTCACGTTAATGAGAGCGTGTCAGATGAGAGATTACCAGCTATGCAGATCACTTTAATCCACTTAATCCAAGTTTCATCTTCAAACTTGAAGTTTTCCATTCATGATAGAACTCATTGACTGAGTTTGCAAGATCTCCTTTCTTGGTGGTCTTTGAAAGTCCGTCCCTTGTTGATTCTGTGCTCTCTCTGGTGATGATAAACCTGTGTGGTGCTTGTAAGAGTCTGTCTTTGGGTTACTCAATTGAGAGGAGCTAGAGAACGGAGCGAGAGCCTGAGAGGGAGGGAGAGAGAAAAGAGGAGGGAACTTGTAACCTCCAAGCATTAACCCTGTGGGGAGCACTCAGGGTAAGGTGCAAAAGGGCACAATCAAAGCCAGCAAGTTGAGAAACCTGCTCGCAACATTAGATTAAACAAAAATGTGTTAATCAAACACACACACCTATATATAAACACAGTTTGACAGATGCAAAGTAAGCAGAAGATTTCCTGCACTAACTTTGTAATGCTTTAAATCTTTTCTCCCTTTACCTCATATACACATATAATATTTACATTTACATTTAGTCATTTAGCAGATGCTTTTATCCAAAGCGACTTACAAATGAGGACAATAGAAGCAATCAAAACCAACAAAAGAGCAACAACATGCAAATGCTATGACAAGTCTCGGTTAGCCTAAAGCAGGACACGTAGCAAGGTTTTTTTTGTTTTTGTTTTTGTTTTTTTTAAAGAAAATAAGTAGATAGAATATAGAAAAAAGAAACCTAGTGTTTTTTTGTTTGTTTGTTTGGTTTTTTGTTTTTCGTTTTTTTTTTAAGAAACAAGTAGATAGAATAGAAAAAAGAAAGCTAGTGTTAGTTTTTCAATAAAAGATAGCAGTTAGAGAATAAATATGCAATTGATAGAGGGTTAAGTGTGTGTGTGTGTGTGTTGTTTTTTTTTATATAAAAAGAAGACAGATAAAATAGAATGAGAATAGAAAGTGCTAGAGTTAGAGGGTCCGATAAAGATGGAAAAGGTGTTTTTAGCCGTTTCTTGAAGATGGCTAAGGATTCAGCTGCTCGGATTGAGTTGGGCAGGTCATTCCACCAGGTGGGAACAGTTAATGAAAAAGTCAGTGAAAGCGATTTTGTGCTTCTTTGGGAAGGCACAATAATGCGTCATTCACTTGCAGAACGCAAGTTTCTAGAGGGCACATAGGTCTGAAGTACTGAATTTAGGTAAAGGGGTGCAGAGCCAGTTGTGGTTTTGTAGGCAAACATTAATGCTTTGAATTTTATGCAAGCAGCTATTGGTAGCCAGTGCAAATTGATGAACAGAGGTGTGACGCATTCTTTTTGGCTTATTAAAGATTAATCTTGCAGCGGCATTTTGGATTAATTGTAGAGGTTTGATGGAATTGGCTGGAAGACCTGCCAAGAGAGCACTGCAATAGTCAAGTCTGGACAGAAAAAGAGCTTGAACAAGGAGTTGTGTTGCATGTTCCGAAAGAAAGGGCATGATCTTCCTAATATTGTATAAAGCAAATCTGCAGGACCGGGCAGTTTTAGCAATGTGATCTGAGAAATTCAGCTTATCATCAATCACAGCTCCAAGGTTTCTGGCTGTTTTTGAAGGAGTTATGGTTGATGAGCCTAACTGGAAGGTGAAATTGTGATGAAGTGATGGGTTTGCTGAAACTACAAGCAGTTCTGTCTTAGGTAGGTTGAGTTGAAGGTGATGGTCCTTCATCCAGCAAGAAATGTCTGTTAGACATGCTGAGAGGCGAGTAGCTATCGTCGGATCATCAGGATGGAATGAGAGGTAGAGTTGAGTGTCATCAGCATAGCAGTGATATGAAAAGCCATGTTTCTGAATGACAGAACCTAGTGATGCCATGTAGACATGTATGTAGACAATATGGGCATAGTAGGTGTTAAAAAGTGATGGCACAGTGCCATTTGAGAAAAAAGATTAGGTATATATTGAAATTATAACTTGACTCTGCCAGCTACTATGATTTTGAAATGCAATACAGTCGAGATAACACAGTGAAAGTACAGTCCAACAAAATAAATCTGTTAATATATGACATGTGACCCTAGATAGCATTAAAAAATACCAGCTATAAATAATATGTACTATAATGATATATTAAATGGATTTAATGCATGTGAGGTAAAATATGAGTACAAGTTTAGTCAGACATTAATGGTGTTTAATGTGTTGGTGAGAGTGCCATGAAACTGGCACTTTGTACTTCGATGCTGCAGCCAATGCATTGAAGTGTTTATGACCTGAGTGATTTGGATTCTTTGTTTGTTCATGAGGTCAAGTTGAAGAGTTAACTTATATGCTTGGACTCAGAAATGCATAGAAATTGGATGGATTAGAGTGTTTTTTTTTTTGTGCTCGGTAAGGTAAAATAAATGTGTAGCCCACTAAACACAAAATCTTTTTGCATATGGACTGCCGTGTGAACTCATTAACTCTGAATCTGAATTCTTGTTAAGTCCTCTGTGATATCATTTTTGGCCACAGCCTCTTAACTGTTTGTGACTGCTGTGTCGATCAGTCAGTCATTTAGTAATGTGTTTGTTGCAGTAAAGAAGTGACGAGTGAGAACAGAGTTGGACCGCGGACATAACCCTGAGGAGCGCCAGACCATGTTGCTGAGTTTCACCACTTGTGGTTTGCTGTGATGATAAAATCCATTGTCAAATTGCCAGACAAGCTGCACAAACTCAGTGTTTCACATCTCAAGAGTTTATTTGAGGAAATAACAGCTGAATTTCAGAACTAAAGGTAACGATCAGTACAGTTCATGTTTCATAATGATCACCAGTGGTTTTGCTAGTAATGAGAGATGGCACGACTGTGTAATTGAGTTATTTCGATTTATTAATTCATTTATTTATAATTATAAATATTATTTATAATATTTATTCATTTATCAGTTATTTAATACAGTCTGTTATTTCAGCATTTAGGCAAAACCAATCTGAAAAGTTAAAGGGGATAAAATATGTTTTTTTTATCCCAACTTAATATGCCAAAACAAATTTAAAAACCCCAACAAGTGATTTTTGGCACTTTTAAAATATTGCTCTTTTGGTTTGAACACCAAGACACACCTAAAAATGCAACCAATAGCATGAATTTGGGGGCGGGACTATCTGTTTATCCAACCAATGGGAAACAGAGTGTTTGGGAAACCTGTTTAAAAGCAATCATTATTTTTGCAGTTTCCTTTGGTAACAATATGGCGCCAAATTATATACTTCACCTTTAACCATTCTTGTATTAGGAAGAAACTGTTATATTTAGAACATGTAAGAAGAAGATAAGTTTTACATCATATTCCCAAGATATGGTTACAGCACCCCCCACAGGACCTGTTTAGTTTCTACACACTTTTATGGACATATTCTCTCTAGTTCCTTTTTCCACTCTCTTTCTGACTTTTCTCTTCACATTGCTTTCTGTATAATGGACGCAGCTTCCAATCTAACACACCCATGCACGCAAAACCACAAACAGCTCTCTAATCAAAACCTTTCCGTCTTGCTGCCTTCTTTGTCACACACTCTTATGCACAGATTTGATGTCATTGAGGTGCAAAGCTTCTTTGCAAAACCACCACCCATTTCATTCTTTATCTCCCCCCCTTTCTCTCATTCCCCTGAGGCCTGTGCAATCAGTCATTTGTTTGATCATGTGGAGATGTGGCTTTAGTGTGTGTGCTGGCTTGGTGCGTAATTCTGTCTTGGTGCTTTGAGATATGAAAGAGAGTATTTTTTCCCCCTTCGCTTCCTCAGTTTAAACCAGAGATGCCGCAGCGGTTCCAAACCAGTGAAGTCTAACACATGGCGGTCGTCCAAGCTGCAGGAGTTCCAGCCCAGGTGGGCAAGAAGGGGGTTTGGCGCAGAACAAAAGCAGAATCGTGCCCCTGTGCATAAGATAAGATCCACTCTCTAATCATCACACATTCGCATCCCTGCATGCTATCAGGCAGCTGGGTGACTGCACATGCACACTGACACAACACTTACTTTAAACGCACACCGATAGGGTTGCCAAGCGTCTCTTACACTCTTAAAGGGCACCTATTATGCAAAATCCACTTTTACATGGTGTTTGGACATAAATGTGTGTTGGCAGTGTGTGAACACAACCACCCTACAATAATAAAAATCCACCCTCTCCTCATTTTTTAATCCCCGTTAAACCAAGTCAGTCTCATTAGGCCTGCAGTTTTGATTCTCACCGCAGTGTGACATCACATTTCGGAGGGCCAGGCCATGGGGTTGATTGACAGCCCTGCGTTGCGTTGCATTTTCTCTGCACTAAAGCAGCTGTAACATCAACAATATCTCGCAAGCAATCCCGGTGCTCTGTGTTTAGATGTAAGACTGAACATAAGACTCTTCATTTTCTCCCAACATCTGAGCTGCTGAGGACGCTGTGGGTTACTTTCATTTTTCAAGGTAATGCATCTCAAAATCTACCTAAATACATGTATCACTCCAGACTCCTTTGTGAATGTTATGTCGTTATAGTGCTTAGCGTTTAAACCGTATTTGTGTGCGTGCATTAAGTATTTTTAACTGATCAGCGCCGTGCTTGCGAGATTAGTTTGCACCGTTCGTAGCGTGAGATTCATTCAGTAGCGTGGTCGCGTGGCTTGGTCAATTGATCCACGCCAATGACAGGTCAGCGCGGCGCGAGCTCTGTAACATCGTGCTGTTTTGTCCCACTTTCAGTGCATTTGACTTCCCATATGTATAGCTGAACACCAGTTTTCTCGCTCTCAGTTATGTTGCTTCTACCGGCTGTTTATTGCTGTAGATATGTAATGCAGAGGGACGTATACGCGATGCCCTCTTCCGGAGACAATATGCAGCTCATTTGCATTTAAAGCCATACACTCCAAATCAGCTCTTTTTTAGACACACCCCAAAAAGGACATTTTCCAGCTGTTATAATAAATTATCTGTGGGGTATTTTGGGCTGAAACTTCACAGACACATTCTGGGGACACCCAAAGCCAATATTACATCTTGTAAAAAGGGGCATAATAGGTGCCCTTTAAAAATTAAAGATTCTTTATTGGCATCTATGGTTCCTTGAAGAACCTCTGACATCCATGCAACATTTCCATGCACAAAAGTTCCTTTATAATAGAAAAGTTCTTTAAATTATTAAAATATTTTTCACACTTTTGAACCAAAAAAAAGGGTTCTTTGGGTAACCCAAAATGGTTCTTCTTTTATTCCATCGATACAAAAACCCTTTTTGTGGAATCTTTATTTTAAAAAATGTAGAATATAGAATGAGCCCATTTATAAAGGAGCACTCGTGACTTTTTCCCTTATAGTAAGAGGTTTTACACATGTAGAAAAATGTAGTAATTTGTTTAAAATCATAGCACTTACGTGATATTAAAAGTATATATTATTTTTACATATCCAGTTTTCATTATTTTTTTTAAATATTAGTTATTTTATGTGCTTTTGTCATTTTATTAGATGTTTTAAATATACTTCTAAATAGCTTTGATTAATTTTTATTGAAGTTCTAGTCATTTTAGTACTTCAGCTTATTTATTTCAGTTATTTAAGTTTTCAGATAATATATATACATTTTATTTTGTTTCTGTTTTATTTCAATTACCGAAAACTATTTTTGACAGTTTTTATTTAACAATAACAACACTGCTCTCTGTTCTTCTTCCACTATTTACATTCTATTACACATTATTACTCTAGTGTAGAGGACAGAAGCTAAAATACCCCTTCAGTATGACATTAAAATTATTATTTATTTTTTTTTAACTGATGCAATGAAGTAGTATGCATTTCAGCACTTCATTCAGTCAAGTAGTGATTGTTTTTCTAGCTGCAGGCATCAATCTCAAATGCATATGTGATGTATAGAAAGTTGGCAACCCCTTCACAAGAACTAACCCTAAAACACGTACAGGACATTTAGACTATATATGGTCTGCTTAATGACTCGTAAATATCCTTGCATTACACCCATGGTTGACTTTTTAATATTCAAACAAGCTGTGACTGTGGTTTAAACGGTTAGCTTTAGCATGTTTGCTCTTTGGTTGTTATGTTAATTGAAATACTTGCGTCAACAGTTTGCTACTCTGTCTATTTACATTTAATAGTGTCTATTTCTAGACAGGGAGAAGTTGCCTTGTGGGTATGTGGACCTACTGCTATGGATTCCCTCAGTGGTGGTCTTGGACAGAGTAGATTTTGCCTTTGCTCTTCTGATACGCCGCTTTTAGCCTTACTCTATCTGCACTGATGTTTATCTGCATGTCTTTTTTTGCATAATCAGAGCACAACAGATGCCCAAACAAGTCAGAGCATAGCAACTTGGGAAGCATCCCGGCAATGTTGCCCCTCTTTCATTGAGAATTCCACACAGCCATAGCCTGGAATATTTCAATTCCTGTTCCGATGCCGCATGGAAGATACATTAGCCAGCTGACCTCTGACCCCTTGTGTGTTTCTTTGGCTCTGTGTGTGTGTGAGGCACAAAAATAAACATTTGTATGCACAAACATGCAGAGTAACAGGCATTTAGACACGCACACTGCGGCTCATTAGTGCGGTGCTGTCAGCAGGATCCTATTTTTTCTTCCAGGGGTTACAACAGCAGCTTTCAATGATCCGGAAACTAAAATAAGTAACAAATAATTATGCAGAGACATTTCACAAATTCCCAATATTACTTACAACTACTCTTCTCTCTAACTCTGACCCAAATTAATCCATAAAAAAAGAAACTGTAGTGTAATTACAGGTATTTTTAAATGCAATATAATCGAATTCCAAGTACTTAGTTTTGGAATCTTATTATGTAATGCAGATTACATGTAATTAGTATACCACTGGTTTTGAGTAGGCCTATGTTTTAGCTTGTTGCGATGTAGTAGTAGATTTCTAGGCAGTTGGGAAGAAGTTTTTTACTTAAATGTAGTCGCTTTCCTTAACAAAACATGCAGTTATGGATGCATCATATATTGGTATTATTTTGGATAATTTTTTTTTATTATTTTGTAGGAGCCAGTACTGGATATTTAATCGTGCTTGTTCATTTGCTCTATTTTTACATTTAAAGTGCTTTTGTTGCCATAAAGGACTAAATATTAAAGACTTAATCTTTAGCAAATGCATCTTAATTTATTATCTAATTATTATATATTATAAAATATATTATAATGTCAAATATGTTTCATGTTATATATAATATAATGTTGTGATTCCTAATTATACCTTTCATTTAAGTTTATAGTGTTTTATTTTTTTATTTAGACAAAATTGTATATAATTTATTTTTAATGTAGAAATAGTGTTAAAAACATTTATTTGTTGATTGTGCATAAGAAGAAAATAATAATACTCTAATATGAGAATTTTAATGTTGTAGCATCTTTAATAACAATGAATCTACTGGCTGCTACATGTTTAATAAAACACACAAAAAGCCTTTCATAACTTATGTTTTCATTATTGTTACAAGTTATTATAGCACATTATCATTAAGGAGATTATCTTGAAGCTTTAGGGGTGATTGACGTGTTTTCTGCAAGAACAAAGGCTTTCTGTAATAATGTGGGATTAGCAGAAAGGAAAAATGGAAATGTTTTTGAAAGCTCTACTCACAACACATTTCTTATTATGTTGGAAGTTCCTCATTTTGGCTCAAAGACATTCCCCAAGTGAGAACATGCGAAAAGTAAAACCTGAGATCCTTGACTTTATCATTAATCTCTGTAGATCTGTAAGCAAATGCCTGGAAAATACAAACCCCTGTGGCATGTTTGCTTGCTCTGACTCTTCTTTGTGTCTTTCATTCTTTCACTCTCTCCATCTAACATTTGCTGTCTAGTGTTAGTGACTTGTTGCCAGGAGGTTGAGAAGATTAGCCTGTTCTGAAGTCAGCAGCTCTCTCGTCTGCTAGCGGTTCGTGACATGAGTGTGGCTTGATATGCTAAGCATCTCACTCTCAACACTTCATCACGCACTGATCTGAGACCAGCTACCCCAACCAGACCTCGACTGTTGTGTTAAAGAAACCTCAAAACACATCTCATATCAGCAGTGGAATGTATCTCCAGCACGTCACTTCTCTCTACATCTACAAAGCTGGAGATATCAATGTGCTCTCTGCAGATACAAAGATTAACATACCACTGGCTGACTAATTAACTGCCTCCAGTTCAGACATCATTATCTAAAATTGTCACAAGCATGAGGGCAAGCGTCTAAGAACAAGCCTAGTTGTTGTCACGCTTATTTAAAGCAACATGAACGTATACATATTGGGATTTGAAAATTCGATTATGAATGTAATATTGTTTCAAAGCATTTGCTCTTGATTATTTTTAACCTGTAAATAAGAAGGAGAACCTGATTTAGTACCATATGACTGCAAAGAGCACCTTTTTTTTTTAAATGGTATTCTGACTTTTTATAGTCACATTTGATCAATTCCGTTGTCACTACTGAATTAAAAAAACAACTTACCCCATACTTACCCCCACCCCCCGACTACTGACTTTGCTGATCAAATAAATGCAACCTTGGTGAGCTTTTTTTGAAAAGCAGTTTTGGTGAGCAGTTTTTGAAAGAGTTATTTCAAAAACATTTAAAAAGCCTTAAAGATTCTAAATTTGAATTCTTTAAAAGTGTGAAATGGAATTTTTCCAGCAGGATTTTTTTTTTCTGTCTGCTGCCTGAGACGTTACAGCTCAGATCTAAGCAATCTTGAATGTCCTGTGTTAGCCGAGCAACTGCCTTTGAGATGAATGGGAATGCTAACGGACAGCTTTTTCCAGGTGTTATAGACCTTGATATTAGCATGGTCATAAAATAGTTTCCTTTTCCGGTATTCCCAAATGACTCTTTCTGTGCCATGTTTGTGTTTTCAGATGTCAGTTAAAGACATGTCTGTTGACATAACTACATTCCCACTTGTCCTAAGAGCCAGAATGAAGCAGGAATTCTCTGTGACCTGTAACATGAGCCCTACAGATTCTGACACCATAGATATTACGTGTGTTAGTGGTGGTGAATGAGGGTTCATGGGTGGTACAAAAAGATTGCTATATATATAATTTATTTTAAATTATACATTATTGAATTAAACTGTACATATAATTTAATATGCCTAAATCTCCTTCAGGAACTCAGAAAAGCCAAATGGTGTATAATTTGTTTGGCCACCCAAGGTAAACAAACCGGGTATACGGGATATTTACTTGTGTAAGCGATGTTGGTGAGTCTATTCAACCATGCCGCTTATCTTGAAAATGTTTCTTTAATTACTCACAGAAATGTATCTTTTGAAACAGAAATGTCCCATGACTGTGTGATTCCTCCAGCAGTCTGTTGGTTTTAACTGAACAGATTATAGAGGGAGCCAGAAGGGGTAACAGACAAAGCCATAATTAGCTGTGGCTAATTGCTGTGTGGCTTCATTGGTTTGTTTAACTTTAGCATTTAGCCCTGCTGGTAGATGCCGGAGAAATATGTCAATGGACATATTTCTCCATTGACAACTATTCAAAAGTTGCTGGGTGTTCTGGTAAATATGTTGTGTGCAAGCAGTCTTGATGCTTGCTACAGAGGAAAAAACTGCAGTTGTGAGGGAGAGGAAAAGGTTGAGGCTGGGTGGTAATGGGAGGTAAACAGCCTGTTTGGGAGTCTTGCAGCAACAGGTAAAATGCCGCTCTCATTTCATACCTGCCGACAGGTGCTTGGCAAAGTATGAAAATGGAGGGTTACTCACGAAGAGGATCAAGGACACAGTTGTAGTCACACCCTTCCGCCCTCACGCTACAAACATCCTCTTTCAGAGGGAGAATGTTATCATGCACCAGTAAACATCAAATCTATATCAAAGACATTTTGCCGCCTGTACTTTTACAGTTTTTTTATATAATGAAATCTTTAAATACAAACTGTAAAGTCACTGCAACTTCTTTGTCAGCTTACCATGACCATTACATTTTCATTATCAATCATTGTGGCAGTATTTTCATGGCAAATAACCACATTTTTACACTATATATAGGTGAATTCAGGTAAATTGAGAAACATTTTGCCATTAAAGGGGTCATGAACTGCCTTTATTTTTTATTTTGTACTCTTCTCTGAGGTCCACTTATAATGTTATCAAGAACATCAAAAAACATCATAATTTATAAGTAATTGGCTATTTTCTGTCCTGTTTTAACCCCCTCGTTGGAACGCTCTGTTTGAATAGCCATGGCCCACTGGTGTGATTGGCTAATAGTTGTGTATGTTTGACAGCCTACATCCTTCACAGATGGATGCTGCAGTGATTTAGGTTAAAAACACATAAATACTCAGTACATATCAAATGATCTGTAATAACAGACAAAACAATAGTGACCACTTAATGAAAACAGTTACTCACACTTGTGTGTTGCGACATTACATTGCGATCCAATATAGTCGGCACAGCATCGTCTTTTAGTTTCAATCTTTCTGAAAATCTCACGTCAAATTGTGCCGTGTTTGTAAACGAATCCGTGGTAAAATGAAGTGAACAAAGGACCAAGTTCTTACTGACACAATCTGGCACTTCATTAAAACTAAAGTTCATCCACTCTTTCCTGACGTTGGGATCAGAAGGAAGGCAATGCAAAGACTGTTTTTCCACAAATTGGCACTGCACAGCATCTTGTTGTCTTTGGAGCATCTTTATCGTTTGGTTTCTGCGTAGACCTGTGTTTGCCTCTCGTAAACACTACATGCGCGAATTGGTGGGCAGGGCTAAACAGGCAGTTATGTAGAAGCAGGCGTTTATCTTCTGCGGAGGCAGTACTTATCCACACTATTACATCATAGAGTCGTACAGTACACAACCTGTCATTTTGGCAAACTGGCTTCAATATAAGCTTATTTTAGGGTGTATTCACACCTGTCTTGTTTGGTTCGATTGAAACTAACTCAAGTTCATTCCCCTCTTGGTGCGGATCTTTTGGGCAGGTGTGAATACAGCAATCGCACTCGGGTGTGCACCAAGCAACCGCACCGAGACCTAGCTGAAGAGGTGGTCTCGGTCCGCTTCCAAGCGAACTCTGGTACGGTTCGTTTAAGGTGTGAATATGAACCGGCCTCAATCTGACCCAATTGCAGAAAGCACGCTCAGAAACACACAGCTTGCGCATATAGTGCTGTTGTTTGCATTTCAATAGTTTAAATCACTTGTTTTTAAACTGCAATGCTTAAAAATGTGTGCAAAATATGAATTTTCGTGACCATAGCGCACAGCAACGTGATATGAGCGCACTAAATAGGCTAAAGCTTTCCGCAAAGCCCCACCAAAAGTTACAATGAATGTGTCTGGGGAAATAGTAAGGAGATATTTGAATTATTTATTAATAAACTAGTGTTTTCTGAGTCAGTGTCTCAAAGATGAAGTTAAGAATCCTGACTGAATAATGAAATAGTTTTTGTTTTGGATATGAATTATTTCGTTTTGTAGTAATTCAAAGCTTTCTATAGATATATTCATCATGTCTGAAAGGAAAATATTCACTGAGTTTCGGTTCATTTTTGTGAAGCGCTCCTGTTCACTACCGGGACGGCAAGCGCATCCTATTAGTTTTCTTTATTTTAGAAAAGCAAAACGTTTTCTTGATATTGTGAGTGCACACAAATAAAAATAGACCCTTTACAGTTCCGAACGATGTATTATTCTTACCTTTATGAGCAACAATTACGGTGTATTTAATTTGTTTCCACTGATGTCCTGAAGCGCACTTCAGCTTCCACTCTCTGCACAAATGATTGGATATGCGCCTAATAGCGCACATTTATCTAGGTTAAATGTTTAAACTAACATTTTGATATGCTTTAAATATTTCACATCTATAGATTTTATTTTTGGCAAGTCGTAATTACAACATCGTATGACATATGATGCTCATAAGTTTCTTCATATTGCGTTTTTATCTCATAACAGCAAATCAGTAAAAGAATAAAAATTGCACTACAAAAGATCTCCATGATTAGCCTGTTTTTGCACTTACTGTTTTTCCCTGCTTGAGAATTTCTCTCCAATGAACGGATGACCTTAGCACACTTGTGATTTTGTTTACAATTTCTGGTTCACTTGCAAAAAGGGCAGTGTGAAAGCGACCGCACCAAACAAAAAAAAATCAACATTGTTTTGGTCTGGACCAAAGCAAGTGAACTAGCGGACTTTCCTGGTGTGAATACACCCTTAGACTAACAAAAAAGTTTTGAGTTCTGAAACTTACAAGATGTTTTTATAGCATGATGACTTCTTATGTGTCAAAACAGTAAATTTTGAAATCTCAGTTCATGACCCCTTCAAGAGGCTTGAGAAAAAATGTCCCAATTAAGCTGAATTCACACTTACATATTTTTTTAAATCTTGGTTTATTCAGCTTCATATGCAATAATAAATTCATATTTCGAGATATAATGTCTTTTTTTTCTTTCTGTTGATTATAGGGTGAAATATGACCCAGATATGTGCTTGACAGGTTAAGTGAGAGAGAGACCATTGATCTTTATGTTGGTTACCTTGGCCTGATTTAAAGATGCTGATAAACAGAGGCATCCACTACATGTTGGTTATGGTGTCATCTTCATAGTAATCGATCCAACATGCTCACCAGTGCAAGCTATCATCTCCATCCCCTCCTCGTTAAAGAGTCTCTCTGCTACCATTTACAACAATACACATTCTATTTCCATCACTTTGTGATGTATGATTTATGAAGCACTCCCTCGTCTCGAGATCATGAAGTTCCATCTGTAGCTTTTTTATCTCGCTTCTTGGTGAATTTACGACAAACAGCCGGTTTACAATTCTCGGTGCTGTATAGAAATAACAACCGAGTGTAACGGCATGTAATGCACATAATTATTTACAATCACATCCTTACCGCAGGGACGCTCGGCAATGATACGGGACAGAGAGTTTGTGGGAATAGAATTACGTTCAAGATTTAAGTGATCCTTAAAGATCCTTAAAAGAAAGGCTTCCCTTGTTGGATTGGTTTACCTCTCCTATGTGGAGTTCCCCTTCTGGAAATGGTTGGAGGAGTAATCATAAAAACAGCATTGCAAGAACAAGTGAAATGAGAGTTGCTCATGTCGGGTCATGCGTGTAGCCACAAAAATACTTGTATGAACCTCTGAGATTTTAGAATGAGTGTCAAACCTTTAAAAAAATCTATAATATTATAGCAATACAGAATATACAGTGCACAGCATAAATGAGTACACCCCCGCTAAAACTTAACAAACTCAGCAATTACTCTTTACTTAGATGACATGTTAGGGTTCTTTGGAGATATAATGTTCCAACAAGCCTTCTTGATCAATTACCAAAGAAGAATGTCAAAATTATTCAGCAAATAAGATTTTCTTATCAAAGTGATAAAATGTTGTGTTGCAAAAATGAGTACACCCTCCTGAAAATTACTAAATAAAAAAAAATGTGTATAGGTTTAAGGCTATTTTTGATCAACAGGTAAGTATATTGAACCAAAACAAACCAAAACTGAACCAAAACAAGTAATTTCCTGACAATTAAAAGTGTTATATAGCCCACTGAATCATACTCAGACTTAATGCTGGCAGCAGTGGAACCACTTGGGAAAGAACTGCCAGTTGACCTATTTCTTAGCATAAAAGAGGACAATGTTACAAGAGAAATACCAAATTATTGTTGTAAGTGTGAAAATATAGCAGAAGTAGCACCAACATTCAAAAACAATGGACTTGTGACAAGGCTCCTGAAAAATCAGGTCTTCACTTTAAGTTTTCATTTAGTGATGAGTGAATTTTTGCTAGAAAAAGAGCAGGAGAAATAACATGCAAGTGTCTCAGAGCCGGCAAAAGCTATGAAAAGAGTGACACTTTATCTCACAGAGTACGACGCAGCCTGCAGAAGTGACATGCATGGTTGTTGTCACAACTAGAATTACCTACTGTAGCCAAAGCAAGATAAACTCATTTAACCTCTTCCAAGGCCCATATTTACAAAATAGAGACTTCTGGGAATCCATAATCTGGTCTCAAGAGACCAAGTCAATGTTCTGGTGTTGCTAGAGGAGGAGTACAGTGAGAAGTGCTTGGTACCCGCAGTGATGTTCAGTGGTAGTAAAGCTTTTATATAGGGATGTATGAGTGCTGAAGGTGTGCGGGAGTTGTGCTTTATCAATGCTGTCATGAATTCACACACTACTGTGTGATGTAATACAAAAACTTGAAACAGAAGATGCTACCCTCCCCTCATTCCCTGCATTATTGGGCATTTTTTCAGCATGACAATGAAGATATTCATTCTCCCAAGGTGAAAATCCTTCAGTGGACATGTATTTCACTCAATCTTAACGCTCTTGAGCAGCTGTGGGGGATTCTGTAGAGACGAGCTGAGCAAAACTCCCCATTAAAGAGCATTTAAGAGCATTTAAGGAGGTCGTCCTCCAGGAGTTAAACAGGACAGATGTGAAAATTTGTCATGAACTTGTACACTCAGTGCCAAGAAGGGTCAGAGCAGTATACTTAAAGTTCTTGAGGACATACTAAGTACTAGAATATTATACATTTGCTGAATTAAATCTAGGGTGTACTCATTTCTGCAATCCTTCATTTAAACAAAATTGGCTAATTTACTTATCTTACAGAAAATATTGGCATATATTTTGTTGTTTTTATTAAGTATATTTTCAATACATTTCAATTTTACCATCTTTCCATGAATTATATAAGTGATCATTAAGAAAATACATCTTTTATATTTATTCAGAGGCGGTGTACTCATTTATGCTATATATAAATATTTTTTTAGTCAGTAATGATGCATTAAATTGATCAAAAGTGACAGTAAAGACCTTTAAAATTTTACTAAAGGTATCTATTATAAATAAACTGTTCTTTTGAACTTTCTATTCAATCCTGAAAAAAAGTATTATGGTTTACACAAAATATTAAACAACACAACTGTTTTCACCATTGATGATAATTAAAATGTTTCTGATTTATGAAAGATCAAGCAACACTGAAGACTTGAATAAAGATGCTGAAAATTCAGCTTTGCATCATGAGAATAAACTACATTTTAAAATATATCAAAATAGAAAACTGTTGTAATTGTAATAATATTTCTCAATTTTACTATTTTTTGTATTTCTGATCTAAGTACATGTAGTTAATCATTGTTCATAATCTTTCTTATAGAAGCCGAGCAGCTCTTCTATTGACTGTGGGAACTGGAGACGGATCAAACAGACCGTGTGCAGGTCAGACACGGCGGGAGGGTCATTTCAGATTCACTGGTATGAAGCGTCTCCCGCGGACAAACCCACAGGTGCCTGATCCGCCAGTTTAAGACCCTCTAGTCCCCCTATATCCCAGGATCCTCTAATGTTTGTCTACATACTGTACTATGTATAAAGAGTGGTCTTGAGCCCATGATTAACAGAGAACAGAGAAAACTCCAGAACCCATGAACCTTCAGCCAAGTTCAGTTCCAGAATGGAGAATTCTCTGCTTGATATGAACTCAAGGCCTGTAGAATTCCCAAGATTCCAGACTCAGTGTAACAAGGAGAACAGCTAATGGTCTGTTCCTCCTCACAACCTTTCAACTCATCCTTACAGAATTAAATGGTGTAGAACAGTTATAGAGTAGCGTACGGGACCTCTCTATATGGCATTGATGGATGCCACAGAATTAAGTTGTTTTGATTTTAGAGCTATAGTTTCATTTTTAAAGGGCTTTTGGATGATTATAAAGCAAATCCAATGAATGATTCAGGAAGGATGATATCAAAGGAATAGTTCACCCAAAAAATAAAATGTGCTGAAAATTTACTCACACTTAGATCATCTCTTCAAAAGACGTTAATTGATGGACTGAAGTTGTGTGAACTGCTCAATGAACGAATCATTCATGCATCATTATCAAATATGTGCATGTGTGTCTGACATTTCTCCCTTCACGAAACACCCAGAAATCAGTTTTAATTACCGTGCCACAGAAGTCCGTCTCTTCAGCAGATGTTTGCACACACACTTTCCTTCAGAGACATTTTTATAATCACAGAGAAGTGCTGGTGATGAAAAACATCAAACAACTCAATCAAAGTGGGGGAAAAGAAAAAAAAAAAACGGCCAAAGAAAAAAATTATGAGACGTGTGGTTTTTCTTTTAATTCATCTGTTTATTTTAACACCTCCTCAATCTTAATCAAATTATTTAACATCTTTTGTGCAAAAGCATTCACAATATTCAGTAATTCTGTTATGGCAAAGCTCAATTTTCAGCAGTCTCAAATGTCACATAATATGCTGAAATCTTTCTATGTTGATTTGCTGCTCAAGAAACATTTATTATTATTATCAATGTTAAAAACAGTAGTGCTGCTTAATAGTTTTTTGGAAACTTATTTTAGGATTTTTTGAATACAAAGTTCAAAAGAATAGCATTTATTTAAAATCAATTTTTTGTAACAATGTAAAAGTTTTTACTGTCACTTGATGAATTTAATGCTTACTGAATAAAAGTATTAATTTAAAAAAATCTTAACTGCAAACTTTTGAATGTTAGAGTTGTCAGGAAAAAAACAGGCTGATTAAGTTCATGTAGTTTTATGTCCCTATACTTTAAATGATGTATGTTTATACTGGTTTAAATTCATGCTAAATCATGCTACTTTACACTGAAGTTTGATAAGTATATTAATCTAGTGATGAGAGATAGTTTCAGATGTAGGAAAAACAAGCAGTACTGTAAATTATAGTAATCCCAGACGTTTCACACATACCATGCAAAACATCTGTTGTGTTTGGCAAGAGAACTGAATATCTTATTCTGAGACACCTCTTCTACAGAGGAATTCATACGTGTGTGTGAGAGAGAGAGAGAGCACAAGAGTGCATATTATGTACCATATGCTATGGAGAGGAAGGTTTTTCTGGTAGATGATCACATTGTTTCGCTTGCTGGTTGACTTGCCTGTGTTAAGAGTGGTATGTCTGTGTTTAATGGAGTGTGTGTGTTCATATGCAGTTTCGTTCCTTGACGTTGATGGATGATGATAAAAAGAAGCAAAGTTCAATGTACTTTTCCTCACCATGGGAAATACCTTCCACTTTCTACTGCACATGACTTTATTTCTTTATTTCAGTCTGTCATTTGAGGCAAATTCCACAATACTCAAAAAATATTTAGGCCTCAATTTAAAATTTATGTATTTCAATTGCATATAAAATAATAGTAATGCATAAATTAAACAGGTGAGATTTTTTGCAATATACTAATAAACTGAATGTGTTTTAAATACACAACAACCAGGTTTATTTATCATTATTAAATCCACTTAGTTTCAGCCTCATATATTTTAACTAATTGAATATTGCTCATTTCAACAATATTCATACTTTTTAACTGAATAAATTTGATTTTCACAATCTTACCCTTTTCATTTATGTATGACTGACAAATATGTGTCACAGTACATTTATTATTTGATGTTAAAACTGTTTAGTCCAAATGGAATGCGTAAATCTTACATTTAGGCCTAAATATTTTTTGAGTGCAAAACATAAATAATTTTTAATCATTCAGCAGATTGTTTGGCCTAGTTCATGGTTATATTTATACATTTCAGTGTTGGTAATATAAGCAATTTTGGTACAGTGTTGGGTCACCACCGTAAAAGGTCCGATGTAAAATCTGGGTCCTGAAGCAAAACCAGTTGAGCACCACTGTCCTGGCTTTGCAACCATTTCTAAAAGTCTATGTCCTTTCTCTCCCTCCTTTGTCTCTCTCACACACAAAACCTCACATTCTTTATAGTCTGAACCTCTGCCCTTCAGATTCCATCCAGTCTGTAACACCTATATAATCATGCCACTACTGCGCCCCCTCTGTGGCATGTGGGCCAATAATAGACAGGCCAGGTAGCTATAAGCGATGAGGAATTTCACATTGATATTTGATCCCATCGACCCATGTAGCATGGTGAGAGCGTACGGGACACAGTGCATGTCAAAGTTTGAGGTTTCCTCAGCTCCTGCCCAAACATCTAGAGTAGCTCATAAAAGAGTAATGGATGTTTTATCAAAGCTAATAGCCTATGACAAGCAAAGAAAACAAAAGACACTGAGAATGTTATTGCGGAGGTGTTTAAAGAATTGAGGGCACAGAAATTGAAAAATAAGAGACCCCCAAAGAATTGGTGGATTGGTATTAACCTACTGATTAAGTGCCATAGAAGTAAACTAAATATTATGGAAAAGGCGTCATTTAGTGTCTAACATTTGATGTTCATTAAAAAATGGCACAATTTCAATTCAATTCACGCTTATTTGCATAGCACTTTTCATGATACACTTCGTTGCAAAGCAGCTTAACAGAAAATAAATGTTTCTACAATTAATATTTTGTCAAAGTGATGTCCATATGGCAGAAATGTAGCTACTGATCATGCAGTTAGTCAATGACATGTATTCAAGCAGAAATGGTGAACTTGATTAACAGCAATGATTATATGTTGTGCTCAAAATGATATGTAAGTAAAAATTGGTAATGAACTTGTAAAGTCAAACTTTAAGTTTCTGTTTCTCAGATGAACTGTAAATGCACAAAATTTATAATTTCAGTATGAAATATTTTTTATTTATTTTATCTTTATTATATTTCCTAATGTTTTCTCATTTGCTCACCATGGCAGCATTTATTTGATCAAAATTACACTAAAAATTTTAATTTAAATTAACTATTTTCTATTTGAATATATTTAAGATTTTATTTTTCTGATGCAATGCTGCTTTTTTTAGTAGTTATTACACCAGTGTATTAAGTATTAATTTCCTTCAAAAAAATCTTTCTGACGCCAAACTTTTGTGTAATATTATAGGCTATAATTTGTACAATGAGAAAACAAATACCCAATGATGATCGTTTAAAGGTGATTCATGGACTGTGACAGGTGTGTTGAGTTTCGTCTGGCTCTGGAAACATGATTCGTTTCAGTCCTCATGTCATCAATCACCTTTAACCCTTCTCATATCAGAGTGTCTAAATAGCCAGTGTCTACTAAAAGTTTACAAAACGCAGACATGAGTTCACTTTAAGAAAGACAGCACAGCTCAAATGCACCAAATACACTAAAGATAACACAAACACCCATCAAAAATAACTGTCGTATAAAGTTTCTCTTGTAAAAATGTTAATAAAAAGCATTGCGTTGCATTTGAGCGGAGAGATCCAGCTGGCGGAGCTGAGTGTCCGGGTAATGGTGATTTATGAGCGCTGTGGAAGGAATGTTTGAGGAACACATGTCTACGGCTCCGTTCCCGGCCGCTGCTGTGTGACAGGTGCTGCATGCGAGAGGCAACACTTTCTTGCTCATATCAACATTTCTCATTTGTGCTGATGAGTCAATAAAAAGTAGAAGCAAATTCTGTGGCTATTTATGTACGTAAAAGATGACAGAATGGAGATTGTGTTCATATGTGTATATATGTGTACATATGTACACACACATATAGAATATTAAATGCATTAATCCATGCATGTCATTGTTAATGTACATTGCACATAAAAAGTTTATATTTTGAAACAAAAGATCACAAAATTAATGTCCATTTATTCACACTTTCATTTATTTAATGTCCATAGGGATAGATAGATAGATAGATAGATAGATAGATAGATAGATAGATAGATAGATAGATTACATTAAAATCAATCATTAAAATAATACAAAATAAAAATGAACAATACTTTAGCATTTATTATCTTGGTTAAATGTGTTGTCTACATTATTGCCTGCTAATACATGTTTAACATTTAAAGCTCTATAAATTCATATTATTAATTTAATAATAACAATTATTTTTATTGTATATTTATAAAAAAAATAATGTTAACCATTTGAACCGTTATTGTAATGTGCTACCATTTATTCATTTGGTAAGTTATATAATGAGCAGGTTTTCCATTGACATCTAAAAGATGCAAAACACCTTTATTAATTAACTATCAATTAATTGATTGATTTTAGACACATTTTATGGATGTGGCCACTTTAGCATTCTTTAGATTGTGAAAAAAATAAATATTTTGCTAATAGCCCTGCTATCTATGAGAGACATATTCAGTGAGAGAGCAAACAAAGCACAACACTAGGCGCTGTCACTCTTATCAGGCACTCAGGTCGAACACAATCAAAGAGATTCCTCTTTAGTCAAGGGCAAATAAATGTCATCACTCACGGCCACAAAGTATGAAAACCCTGTAAACAGTCTGTGGGATTTTCTGCACTTGAGCACACATCATTCCTATTACGTACACATGTGTTCTCCTTCCATTCCCCGTGAGTTCCTCAGCGCTGTGGGGAATTGTGAACTTGCAAGAGACTCGCTGTAAAACATTAAAAACCCAACCACAGCCCTAAATTCCAGGAGATGTTTGCTAACCCCATGCCTGTGTCTAAGAGGACTGTGGGGGCTCAGGGGGATGTGATGAATGGGCCGAAAGAGCATGATGAATGTGGCTGCTGGGGTGGGGGTGTGTGTGTGTGTGTGTGTGCGTGCGTGCGTGCGTGTGTGTGTGTGAGAGAGGATGGCCATCAGGGTTTGGGTACGCATGAGGGTTAAGATGAAGCAGAGAGGAGAATCTCACACTGAACTGTGAGGGAAAAAACAGGGAATGTAGCTGAGTGATGGAAAAAGAGAAGGCGAGAGCAGAGACAAGTGTGTGAGAAAACAAAGAAGTGGAGAAACACGGTCCTCTAGAAAAAAAAACGTGTAATTTTATCTAAGGATGGCAATCGATTTCAAATTTTGATTGAATTAGTATGCTGAATAATTCATTTAATTTAATTAATCACAATTAATCACATATATGCAAAAAAGATCATTCGGATATTAAGAAATTAAGATAAATTAAGATAATTCGGATATCATTGTGGCATTTTTGAATAGACAAAAAATATAAATACTGTTAGGTTGTTGCTCTGTGTAAACATGATAGAATGGCTCAGTTCTGCTATGAAATATCAATGTTTCACAATCCAGTCAATTCCCAAATTATAAAATCAAGTCTCATCCTTTTTTCTTACATCTATATCCTGTCTCACTCTGAAATTTTGTCAGATTATGGTAGTAAAATGAGTTGCAAATACCAGGCTGGTGTTTTACATTAGAACATTTGCCAAATATATATATATATATATTAATTTTTAGATCTTATAGGGACTGTGTGCTATGTAGAGAGGTTTTTTTTTTGTTTTGTTTTTTTTCTTTTTTTTACTGTAGTTTGATCTGTAATATATATGATCTTTTATTGAGTAATGGCTGCTAAAAATAAGCAGAAATAAATTACATTTAAAAAAAAAATATTCAAATAAAAACAGTTATTTTAAATTGTAATAATATTTCTCAATGTAATGTTTTTCTGTATTTGAGAACAAATAAATGCAGCCTTGGTGAACAAAGAGACTTTCAAAAACATTAATAAATCTTAATGACCCTGAAATGCGGTAATGTATAGTATGTACTGTGCAATATGATTGAAATCCATACTGAGTGTCCTGAACAGTTTAGGAAGAGGATTTGGGTTACACAGCTGCTCTTTTTGTGAAATCCCTGCTAGTTACTCTTGATCACAACCTCTATTTTCTGTTACTGTCCAGATGAGGTAAAACACTGCTGGGTTTGTCTGCTTTATAGCCCCAGTTAACCTCTCTAACATCACTGTGCTCTCCACTTATGAAAATTTATATGCAATACACATTCTGTAGTTGTCTGTTCATGTCCATGTTATATAAACCTTCCAGTTATATCTGTCTTTTCTCATTCTGCAACCTCAACTTTGTTTTATTAGGCTTTTATATTTTATTTAAAATTTTATTATGTATTCTATTCCAGAATATTCTGTAATCTTGGATCTACGATAGTAGTTTAACTTCCAGCTGTTCGCTCACACATATCACAGGAGGCTTCAAATGATGTTCCTGTGGGGTTGGCTGCTGCTGCTCGTTTGGCAGGAAGTCACAGTTCTTTATGTAGCATGGCAGGAGGGTGCTTTTTAAGCTTGTTATAAGTTATGAAATAATAAATTCAACAGTACTGCAGAGCATCTTTGAAGGGTCACCCTAAGATGCTAGTTATAAAGACAGCAGGTCAACAGGGGTGGGTTTGTCTTACGTAAACCCAGCAGATTTGGCGCACCACACTGGTTAGCACATGGAAAGTAAAGCTGGAAACTCTCACTTTCTGTCTGGATATGAAAACTATCAGTCAAACCTTTGGACACACATACTGATTTTTTATTATGACTATTTTCCACATTTTAGAATAATAGTAAAGTCATCAAAACTATGAACAAACACAAATGGAAGTATGGGAATGTTGTGACCAGAAATGATAGATAGATAGATGGATGGATGGATGGATGGATGGATGGATGGATGGATGGATGGATGGACGGACGGACGGACAGAGGAGATGACTAGCCATGTTTAGTTTTCACAGATGGGGTTTAGACAGTGTCAGGTTAAGTGAGATAAATGACTAAGTTCCTCTGTTGCTCCACGTGGGAAAAGCAGCAGCAATGTAGAAATGCTCAAAGTCTGTCACTTCCCACCCAGCCACTGGAGAAAGCTATTTTATCATAGCTATCCCTTCAACAGGTCCCCAGCTAATCCACATCTATGCGTTTTCTACATCTGGAGTAAAACGTTTTCTGAAAGCGTTCACACAGACGTTTTCCCTATCAACGTCAACACTGATGTCAGATTGAGCGCGTGATCTTTCAGGTAGGAGACACTGCCGCCGTGTGGTGAAACTTCAAATAAACTATTTCTAATGCAAATTGTGGAAATGCCAAATGGCCCTTCTGAGTCGCCGTAACAGTACAGAAGCGAGAACTTATGCTAATTAAAAATGAGTGTGTGCTAAAAGTTTAACATTACATTCTTCAGCTTTTTTTTCCCAGACAGACCCAACATTATGATCAAAGTCTGAATACAACAGCAAACAACCCCAAATCCTCATACAATGCCATACTTATATGGATTTTTTACAAAATTATTTCTATGCTCCTGTTTGAAGGATAAAGCTGTTTACAGTTTACGCCTACATTTATTTATAAGGCCAATGGCTAATAAATATATAGGTTTTATGTTTACAAATCTGCTCTATTCCTATTTTTCATTCACATTCATTATTGATGAAGAACAACATACAAACAAAAACCATCCATAATACAAAAATGAATAATTTAAGATATTTTATTATTTTCATTATTATATTCTCGAAATATAAATTTAGTGAAATGAAAGACAAAATTAACTGACAACACTTACAGTTCATACTCTTCAGTTAAATTCAACACTTTTTATATTATTAATAGCCTATATTTAAGCGACTAAATAAGCAAACGTTCCCAAAATAATAAAAATAAATATTAAAACATTGTTTAGATTTGCTAATTTTGCTTTTATATTTTATTTACTAAATAAAATCATAAAGTTTAAAATAAAAATGTATTTAGGTCTAAAAAGCATCTGTGATTTAGCATTTTTTATTATTGATCAAGAACAAAATACAAGCTAGACAGTGATAGTACATAAAATGTATATTTTTAAATATAATGAATAATTGTGTTATATTTTTCGATACAGTATAAAAATAAGAGAAAAATAAAATACATTTTCGTATTATTAATATATGAGACTCAATAAACAAAGCCAAATCAGTTATCAAATTGTTAAAATATTACAACATTTATTTTATGATATGCAATTTAATAAGTAAAACGATCATGTCGAAATAAATAATAACGTCTCTGATTTTTGCATATTCATTTCCCAAAGCGGAAGTTTCATCGTGAGGTCACGTCTACGTATCACACGTCACGGAAGTCACAGAGATGATGATCCATTATCTAAAACCGAGCTGAGAACTTGGCTTATCGGTCTTGTAATGTTGTGGTACTTTACAGGATACAGACTCAGGACTGTCTTGGTCTAAAAGAGAGCCGAAAACTCTCGAAACCGGAGGTGCTGAGTTGGTGGGCGAGCCTGCCTGCCGTTTTGCAGGCTAGCTCGCTAGTTTAGTAGCCAGCTGCCTCGACGAGCTGAGTAACTAACATCGAGGCAGCTCGCAGTTATTTCATTTTACTGTCGCCTTGTATTGCGTAGCCATGGCAACTCGGCGACTGACCGATGCCTTCTTATTAATGCGGAACAATGCAATCCAAAACCGGCAGATTTTGGCTGAGCAAGTGAGTACATACGACCCCCGTCGTACCCTGAATACACGTAGCAATGCTGCGGTGAGTCTAACGTTCATTGTCTGAATTGATTGTTTTCGCGTGTGTGTGTGATTCTGAGCTAGCTAGACAACAGCCCTAGCTAGTGGTGTTTGTTGATGTCAGTCGGCCCAGTCGGTTGTCCAACAAACCTCTACTGTTTTGTTTGCCGTATGAGGAGCTGGCAGGTCTGTGCAAACCGGCTAGCACTTCATCAAACACTTCTCATACAGTCGCATTTTGATTTACTTCAGCACACGGGAATGGCAATGCAATGACTAAAAGGTGATGGTCGTGCTAGTTTTGCGGACGTTTAGTTCATCAGCGCGGGACGTTTTGATGCCAGGGACCCTAAAATATGATGGGCCCCTTTCTGAAATATGAAAGCAGCTGTATATTTTCGTTTATGATGATCCGTTTATACTGTGTGTGGAACAAAATTAAATAGGCCTATTATAATATAAAAGAAGTTCATTGGCTTTTGTATTGTCATTGTGGCCAGAATAAGTGATGAAAAATAAAGCTTTGAAAATAATATTAGCTATGAAAATAATAGCTTTTAGATGTATGAACTTGAAGAGAAACATTTACACATTTTTGTAGTTGTTTTATTTCAAATATGAATGTCAGTATAGTAAAAGAAAAATTATAATTAGTGATTAATCCAGGATTAATAACTTTAGAATAATAACTTTAGGTCTTTAGAAAACAAAATGAAACAGTAATGTCAAAATCAGTATACACTACTGTTCAGCAGTTTGGGGTTGGGGTTTTTTATGATTATTATTATTATTTTTAAGTGTCTTATGTCCACCAAGGCTGCATTTATTTGATTAAAAAAATAAATACAGTAAAACAGGAATATTGTGAAATACTATTACAATTTAAAATAACTTTCATTACTTCAGTGTCGCATGATCCTTCAGAAAGTTAATTAATTTTTTTTTTATTCTTCGTTATTTTTTAAACATTTTAATATGCTGATTTGCTGCTCAAGAAACATTTCTTAATATTATCAGAATGTTTTGTGGAAACACTGATTTTGCAGGATTCTTTGATGAATAGAGAGTTCAAAAGAACAACATTACTTTGAAATAGAAATATTTTATAAGTATTTACTGTCCCTTTTGATCAATTTAATGTATCCTTGCTTGATAAAATTAATTTCTTTTTCAGAAATTGTTCTTACCCCAGACCTTGAACGGTAGTGTAGGTTAGCTTTTTTTCCTGAAATTTGACCATACAAAAATAATTTAAATGAAATAGTTATCAATTCTGGATATTTTGGATTGGTTAACCAGGTTTATGGAAGATGCAAAATATTATGGAATTTTAAAATCATTAAATCTTTTTTAAATCATGATTTATGCCTTTATGTATCACTTTTCTTTAAATGCCTCCGAGCTGTTGTAAAACTTTATTTTTATGCATTTACAAACATAGGCTAACTGTAGTGTGGAGTCTCTTTGATTCTCTATATACTTTGCTCTAGTTATGTTTTTACATTTTAAAACGAGACTCAAAAACGAGGAAGGCAGTATGTTTTGTCTTCCAAGCTTCCATAGATCTTTCCTGCAGATAAGCTATGCATCGCATTTTTCTTTCTCTTTCATGCTGGTGGGCGGCCTGCTATCCAGCATGCTTTTAAATGGTCCAGTATCTTTATAGGGTATTGATTGTCTCCTGACAGACAGATTTTGTATGTTTGTCAATGAAGTATTTGAAGTTAACTCGGTGTTACTAGCACGGACGTCATTCTGAACTTATATCAATCATATATCATGCCTGCTTGTGTTTTGTCTGGTGTAGTGGCTCCATTCCTTACCATCTGCTTGCATGTTGATTTTTTTCCCTGTTTGTACTTCTTGTGGTCTAGCTAAGCACTTCTTGCTCTGCCTTGCAAAATCCTGATGGAATCTTCTGCTGTGCATTGCTCAGATCTAAAGTAATCATGTCAGTGTGTTGCTTTGGGTTAAAAATAGGATTTATCTTCCAGCTTATTCTTTTATTGCATTTTATAAATTCAGTAACATCACAAAGTGCTTTGTTTTTCCAAAGCTAATATCTTATTTAGTGAATGTATGAATCAGTAGCACAGTTATGCAGTAGGATTGAGATGTTGGAGTTATTGGGCTGGAATGGACAAATCTTACCTGCCTTGCAACATGATGCGAAAAAACATATGCACATGTATATTTTGTATGTCTGTCTGTCTGTCTGTCTTCTACATTAGCATATATATGAATTAGCCTAATCTTCAGTTAAGAACACTTTGCATTTATTGGTTTTTGTTCCTGATTTGTCCAGTTCTGTCCAAGTCCTGCTGTCAGTCTTTTTGATCCTGATCACTGCTTTTTGTCTTGGGCTCCTCTGCTCTCACTCCTCATGTTCCTCCCCTTCTCTGCTATCTCTTCTCTCATTGGATGGGACATCGCTGGGCTCTTCCTATCACATTAGGAGTTTGATGAGGTAACCTTGATTTTTTAGCATTCCTTTGCTAAGCTCCGCCCCCTTGGTTACTGTCGCTAAATCAGATGAGCTTTAAAGAATGTCTTGTTGGAATGAATTAATGTTAATTTACCACCAATAAACACGTACTTATGTGTGTTCATTAACCAATGAATGCAACACATAGTTTTAGTCGCAACATGAACTCTTTCAGGATTTGACAGCATGTATCCTTTCTTCCTGATTTACAGTTTTAAGTGACCCAACAACAGTTTGATTTTTAAAAAATTTTTTTCTGTACAATTGCTTTCAAAACCATAAACACACCTTCCATAGACTTGCATTAAAAAAGAGCAAGAGCTTGTCTGATATATGATGGAACAATAGAAGGATAAAGTAGGATTGGTCTGTGCCATTTTTAAGGCGGGGCTTAGTAAAAGGTCAGTTTGTGCAAAATTTGAACACTGTTTTTTTTATACTGATTGCTCAGTTTTCATTAAATATTTTGTCCAATAATTCTCTTAGTTACCAATAATAATCTCATAGAGCTACATTTACTGTATTTGAATTAATTTCACAGATTTTATCAACAAAAATGTGATGTTTGCCCTCATTTCTCTGTCTGTTAGTTGGCTGATGACCGTATGGCCCTGGTGTCAGGCATCAGTTTGGATCCAGAGGCTGCTATTGGTGTCACAAAGAGACTCCCGCCTAAATGGGTGGAGGGAGTGGATGAGGTAATTATTATATGTTTTAAGTGATTAGTGACATTTAAAGGCATGTTCCAGTTTCAAAAAAAGTTAAGCTCTACCGGCAGCATCTGTGGCATGCTATGAATTACCAGTAATCATTTAAACTCACCCCTTAGTTTGTTCAAACAAAAAAAACATGAACAGTAACACATTTACAATATTAAAAAGAAATATAGCTGCAAGCAGCGATTACCGGGGTTCAAGCACTTAAGACATTTAAGCACATAAGGAAAAAGATTTTGTGTTAACATGGCTGTAACCACCTAAATCAGTGATTAAAAATCGCATTTTGGGCAAATGCAGGTAATTTACCAAAGAAATATGATGATTTTTAACAGTTATGACTGTTGTAGCACCACCTATGGTCTGATCTCCATGAAACTTTGCATGCTTGTTAAGAGTCATCAGTTAAATGTTTTCACCAATTTTGAGTTTTTGTTTAGGATTTATAGGCTTTTGGATATATTTGGCCAGGCCCCTTTAATAAATGACCCCGTTATAGCTAACCAAAGGACAAAATTCAATATTTTTTTGATAATTATTGATGTAGAGAGTCCAGAGAGGTTTGATTGAGATTGAGCAAAAAACCTAGGACTAGTTCGCAAAAGTAGGTTTTTAACATATTTGTGAATATTTAATGAACGATTTGATGCAGAGCATTACTCCCAGAGGCAAAGTTGTTCAGAATGAGGAGATCTATCATATGATATGAAGATCATGTGCTTGTGTGAATATATGAACATGTTCTACAATTTGAGGTCTTTTTATACAGAAATATTGCGTTTTTGAGGCCTTTTTAACTGTTATAGCGCCACCTATGGTCCGATCTCCATGAAACTTTGTATGCTTGTTAAAAGTCGTCTTATACATGTTTTCATCAAGTTTCGTAACGGTAAGTTTTCGTTTAGGTTTTATAGGCTTTTGGGTATATTTGGCCATGCCCCTTTACTAAATGACCTCGTTATAGCTAACCAAAGCACAAAAGTCAACATTTTTTTTTTTGATAATTATTGATCTAGAGAGTCCAGAGAATTGCGCTGCAGTGGTTTGATCGAGATTGAGCGAGAAACCAGGGACTAGTTTGCAAAAGTAGGTTTTTAACATATTTGTGAATATTTAATGAACTATTTGATTGACAGCAATGTTTCATGAAGCAAAGTTGCTTATTATGAGGAGATCTATCAAATGATATGCATATTGTGTGGATGTGTGAAACTCCACGTGATTACTGAGCCATAAAACTCATTAGCGCCAACTAGTGGCCGATTTCTTTCAAAATTCTTACAGACCTTTAGGTCGAACATGCCCACCGAGTTTCGTTCCGATCAACCTCCGTAAACCTTGTCAAATAGGTGCTTAAACTTTATTTGACCAAAGATTGATCAAATGTCTCATTTCGTTCACGAGTTATAGCCTTTTTTGTAAAATTGGCCCGCCACTTTCAAACTTTTTGTCACCCCATTGTGAGTCAAAATTTCTACTTTTTTTTTTTTTTTTTTTTTTTTTTTTTTGATAATTATTGATATTCTCTGTCCAGAGAATATTTCTGCCGAGGTTTGGTTCCGATCGGGCAAAAAACCTAGGATTAGTTCGCAAAAGTAGGTTTTGGACATAATTGAGAATATTTAAATAACACTTTGATTGATGGCAGTGATCTTAGAGACAAAGTTATTCAGAATGAGGTCTATCATATGATATGAAGATCTAGTGTATGTGTGAATATATGAACTTTTTTTTACAATTTACGTTCATGTACAATTGAAATATTGTGTTTTTGAAGGCTTTTTTTTACTGTTATAGCGTCACCTATGGTCCAATCTCCATGAAAATTTGCTTGCTTGTTAAGAGTCATCTGACACGTTTTCACCAACTTTCGTAAAGTTTCAAGTTTATGTTTAGGTTTTATAGGCTTTTGGGTATATGTGGCCAAGCCCCCTTTTTAAATGAGCCAATTATAGCTAACCAAAAGACAAAATTCAACATATTTTGATAATTATTGATCTAGAGAACCCAGAGATTATTACTGCAGTGGTTTGATCAAGATTGAGCGAAAAACCTAGGACTAGTTCGCAAAAGTAGGTTTTATAACATATTTGTGAATATTTAATGAACGATTTGATTGACAGCAATGTTTCTTGAGGCAAAGTTGCTCATTATGAGGAGATTTATCAAATGATATGCATATTGTGTGGATATGTTAAACGCCACATGATTACAGAGCCATAAAACTTGTTAGCGCCAACTAGTGGACTATTTCTTTCAAGATTCTTACAGATCTTTAGGGCCATGAGTGGAACATGCCCATCGAGTTTCGTTCCGATCGACCTCCGTTAACCTTGTCTAATAAGTGCTCAAAATTCATTGGCTGATGGTGACCATGTTTTTTTTTAGATACGCCAATGTCCTCATAGACCCTTATGGCACATTGGACAAAGACACTGCATACCGATTTTCAGGTCAATTGGACTAACGCTTGCGTAGTTATAGCTGTTTTTATGTTTTTTCCATATTATAGTGCCACCAAGTGGCAGATCTGCACAATTTGTTTTATTTGACCAAAGATTGAGGTCATACACGTGTACCGAGTTTGGTGAAGATATCTCATTTTGTTCACGAGTTATAGCTTTTTTCGTAAAATTGGCCCTCCACTTTCGAACATTTTGGCGCCCCATTGCGACAGTGTGTTGAAATTTCAACTTTTTTTTGATAATTATTGATATTCACTGTCCAGAGAATGTTTCTGCACTGGTTTGGTTCAGATTGGGCGAAAAACCTAGGACTAAAAAAAGTAGGTAAGTTCGCAAAAGTATGTTTTGGACATAACTCAATTTTGCAGAAAAACCGGACCTCACAGGGCGAATCTGATTTTTTTAGGCTTTTAATCGTGTTGACCCAAGGATTCCAAAAATATAAAATTTATATTAAAATATTTTTGAGTCTACGACAAGCGGTTTAGGAGTTATGAGCAGTTTCGCGTTTTTGATTGCTGTAGCGCCCCCTATTTTCTGATTGGGGTGAGTCTTTGATAGGTTCTCCCCAAGTTGAGCTCTATCATTTGGCCAAGTTTCAAGTTTCTAGGCCTTACGGTTTGGTCTGCACGATCAGGGCCGGATTATCCAATGGGCATTAGGGGCCCATGTGCATTTGGGGCCCAAGCAAGGGTAAGAAAAAAAAAAAAGTTCGCAGTGTCTTTACATTGTGCAAATAGTGCGCTTGTTGGCAAACGCTTACTGTAGCTCCGGCCACCAATGTCTGGTTGACACTCAATATTTAAAAACGACGCATTCAACTTCAAGGCTTCAGTGGTGTAGGCAGCAGAGCGTTTGACGCGATCGACGGGTTCGAGTCCACCACTCTATGGGCCTCATTCATGAAACACGAGCAGAACGAATTTTTGTATGAGTCGTTCATAAAGCCGTTCTGACATAAACTTTCGAATTCATGAAAACGTTTGTATTTTCAAAATGTTAGTTGGTACGAAAGAAATGTACACCTGCTCATGTGTTAATGGTGCGTACAACGTTCTGTGTTCTTTTTGGCAAACTGATGACACTGCGTTTTGATGCAGTACCATCATAATATTTTATAAGTTCATTTGCTCTGTTTTTTTTTTCTTTTGGAGCTGAGACAAAGACTATAGAAATAGTTGATAGCTGTTCAACTTTGGGTAAAACGCAGCACTCGTCACTGTCACTTAAAGGGCATATTCCAGGTTAGAGACTCCAGTGAGTCGATGTATAGAAAAATAATGTAGGAACTAGATTTTCTTTAAAATATATTTTAAAATACGCTATTAAGGCTTCTGGAGTCGTTTTTGTGGGAGAATTTTACTTCCTCATCTGAAAACCGCCGAAACCGGAAGTGACGTAAACGAGAGGGAGAGCGGTCCATTTTAACCAGAGGAAAACAATGGATCGAAATGACAGTTCGGACGCTGAGGACATTTTAAATGTTTATTTACACACGTATGACGGACCACAGATACAATTATGAGTCTGCTATGCGGCTAAGAGAGCAGGGACAGCAGGATTAGACAGAACAACGGTCGTAGGAGACAAACTGAGTTGATGTGCGAGGTGAACAGGGCAGGTGTCTTGGTTAGAGACCAGTGTTAGCTTACCGATATACACACGTTAGCTAATGTAATTAGGCAATAGCAAAGCTAGTATTGGTCATCTATGAGTATTGATACTTACCAGTAACAGAAACTAATAAGTGTTGATCAGGTGTGTCACGCTCGTTAATATCCGATGCTAATGTTATAGCGTGATATAGCGGTTTCTCATCACCGCAGAAGAGAGAGAGCTATAAACACGTTGTTGTTTCATTAATTGTTTGTGTGGTAATTGCGAGGCCATAGTCACAGCTGAGGAAAGTCAGTGCTGCACCCAGGTTTTGAGGCTTGCTGTCTGAACCCATATGTGCTACAGATAGCCTATATGCACTTCAGACAGGAGCATAGACCTCTCCAGGCCAGCTGACATGAGTGTGTTTAGGGCAGAGATCACTTATTACTCTGAGCTAAATACTTGTATGTATAAATACATAATAAAGTACAGATTTGAATATTAAAACCATCTGAATATTATTTTATTTTTTTTCAATTACAAGTTGCCTATATTTAGGTAGGTCACAACTACCTGTGTCACACTTTTTGAAGCCATTGGTATAAGACAATCAGTATTGACAGCATACAGTCAAGTTGTCCGCTGGGCGTATGGTGTTCTGGGCAGGTACATCAGGAAGCCCTTACCTGCATGTGTTGTGTCAGCCATTAGAAGAGTTTACAGAGGAAGGACTTATAAAGGTTTTGAATGGCCCCATTTTGGTGACAATCAATACAAAATAATCACAATCACAAACTGTCTTACTGTATAAAAACTTGTTTATGAAGTTTACATCAGATATATATCAAGCAGATCTGCATTTATGGTTAATTCAATTCAGTTTTTATTTATACAGCACTAAACCATAACAAATATTATTTCATTGCACTAATACCTAACTCAAAACACAACATTGCAATTGTTAATTAATAAATTATATATATAGATATAGATAGATGCACCAAACATATACTACAGTAAGAAAAATATACCATCTGACCCATTTAAAAACATTTAACAATCTTTAAGTCTGGGTATCACACTAATGGGTTGTTAACGTGTGTTAAATCGTGACTGCTGTGCTAGATACACACCAACAGCCTCATCTTGTTGATCCTCTGGAGGGATCTGGAAAGAGGATCAGGTGTAGTGGAAGACAGACTGTGGGGTCTGTGGTGACCTGCAGTATTCCCCCCTCAGACTGATGCATATGCTGGGAGAAGCAAACACAAGTTTAGATCACATTCACTGCTGACCATGCTTTTCCACTCGGCCTCCATCACATCTGTATCTCCATCAGGAGTGGAAGCTGCAGTCCAGTAGAGGTGGTTCATAACAGCTGGCCTTCACTGCTTCAGATCTTCACACTCCCGTCTTCCAAAGCCTTATAAACACACCACATGACAAAAAATGACCAATTAGCTGTGCAAACAATGTCACTAAACTTGATGGATATAATATTAGCAAACTGAGGTTAACTTACCAGCTATGCCTTCTCATATGGTAACTTTTTACACGTTTTTTTAAAAATATTAAACGTTATTGCTAATGCTTACAAGCTAGCTGCGGTGCTTTACAACAACGTATACACATCTCGTTGTGTCTCATTATTTAAATAATTATGTTCACTGATTTGGTAGTTAGCAAGTGTTAAAAATCAAGACTTACGGTGCACAGTTAGCATTTTCGTAGAGCAGCATCTCTTGTCGGACCCATGAGCATAATGTCGGACCAGGACCCGCTGAAGCTGCTGTGTGCACCGAAGAAACCGCACCAGCTCGAGTCTCACCCGATGGCTTCGGTATCCCATGTTGAACTGCATCATATCGCCGGGATGATTATCCTCTGGTGTAAAGTGATCGCTAAATTACACATCACCGCGTTGTTTGAAGCAGATGCTTTAGTGAAGTCCGGTCTCTTCAGCTGCACAAACGCACCAGGCCCGGAAGATCCCGTCCTATTTCTTGTTAGGAACCCTGTGGACCCGATGTGCTGACAGGCTAGAATTAGTGCAGCCTCCACAAACACAATAATTTACCATTATGATGATAAATTTAAATAAAAATAACTACAGAAAACACACTGACTCTCGCCTGCTCCCACTGAATACCAGCAGCGCGCGGCACGCGACTCCCTCGCGTGACGTAATATGACGCGATGTTGAAAAAAAGCGCTTTTTGAGAAATGTCAGGGAAAGCGTCACTTTTTCTTCTAAATTTGTGCCCTCACGTCTTGTAAAACGTTTTTAAATCATGCATTAACGGTTCATATGGTATTTTCCTACAAGGTTATATATTCATTTGAAAAAAAAAATTAACCTGCAATATGCACTTTAAGCCATCCAATCAATGGAGGAGGGGCGGGACAAATGCTGCACCCACCAACCATCTTACTTGTGCAACAACTGAACAACAGTTTTGGAGAAGTCAATATTACTGGTTAATGCATTTTTATATTCAGTAATATTCTTAAAAATGAGATACGAGTAATATGTTACTGCCGTAGATCTTCCACATCATAGCAACCAAATCGTCAGCTGGAAAAACGCTGTGCCGCCAAAGCGTTCTCAAACACCACCAGCTGGCCGTTTTCAGAAGAGCACCTGGCAAAAATGCTTTGATGGACACGTTCATTTGAATGCTTATTGTTAGGCTTATGGCCTATTAGTCTTTTGTGTGTGTGTATGAAATCTACTGGAGCCAAACCTGAGAAAGGAGTCCAGAATATTCCACAGCGTTCCAGTACACGTGACTTACGTAGTTATCATTCATAGGCGTGGATTGTGTTGTGAATGAGTGTGCACGCGCGCCCTATTTAAGAATGATTGGAATTCATTCACATACACACGTTTAACTATCAAATCTGATGTTTACGAAGCGTTTGTGAATCTGGAGGAGAGTTTTCGGGAAGGTCTGTTTTACGGGAAGATTGCTTTGAATTTATTCGTATATTTACGCAAGTTTCATGAATGGGTCCCTATGTTATTATTGGATCCTGTTAATGTACAAACATACTGAGGTACAAATACTATCTGCCAATATAAAGTACAGATAGCATAATTACTATACTTCTGCCAAAGATTGCTGCTGGTCCAGGAAAATCATGTGATGTAAATCATGTATGATAGAGGATGCGATCATAGGCTGTAACCTGTCAGTGTAATTCCTGTATAAGATAGAGGTGTTTCCAACAAATAGTAGTAACCCATAATTTAAAACATTGATTGTGCACGTGCGGTTGTGGGGGTGGGGGCCGACAAGACATTGTGCCCAGGGGCCTCTGAATTCCTAATCCGGCCCTGTGCACAATCAGTTTTACGGCAGAAGAATAATGATAAAAATCCTAACAATTACAATAGGGTTTCAGCACTGCGTGCTTGAACCCCTAATAATTCAAAAGTGACATGTAATGAACTGGACAAGACATTTATCATATTACTAAAGATTTCTGCTTCAAATAAATGCTGTTCTTTTAAATTTTTTTAAAAAAAAATTTTTTATCAAAGAATCCTGAAAAAAATGTATAGTAAAATGTTTTTTGAGAAGCAAATCAGCATATTAGTATAATTTCTAAAGGATCATGTGAGACTGAAGTAATGATGTGGAATAAATGACAATTTAAAATATATTAAAGCAGAAAGCAGTTATTTTAAATGGTCATTTATTATTTTTTCACAATATTACTGTTTTTACTCTAAATGCAGCCTTACTGAACATAAGAGACTTTTCCCCAAATCTTTTAAATGTTAGTAAATATTAATTCTTGCTTACATAAAATTGTTTAAGACCAATTTTTATGTTTAATGTTAGTCAACTGTATTTATTTTGAACCTAGATATAGATATTTGACATTGGCATACATAGTCTTAGCTCAAATAAGACTTCTATCCATAGCCAACAGAGTGAACAGTGAAGTCCTTGTTCCTGCAGATTCAGTATGAAATCACACGTATTCGTCAGAAGATGAAGGAATTGGCCAGTCTGCATGACAAACACATGAACAGGCCCACGCTGGATGACAGCAGTGAAGAGGAGCACGCCATCGAGATCACTACACAGGAAATTACACAGGTATAATAGCACACACAGAAATCCTGTTTTATTACAGTGCCATCTGTTATAACTAAAGAGACTGAAGTGGACAGACAGAAAAAACTACAGCAATTAATCAAAGCACACATCATAAAACTGAACAATTTTCAGCAGTTGTAGTGAGTCTGCATATGTGTGTGTAGATGTTTCACAGGTGCCAGCGGGCCGTGACGGGGCTCCAGACTCAGAGCCGTCATTGTACAGAGCAAGAAAACAGGCTGTTGACCAATGTGGTCTCCTCACTGGCCCAGAGCCTTCAAGAACTGTCAATCAACTTCAGACACACACAGTCAAGCTACCTGAAACGTAAGTGTATGCAAACACAAGATTTATGTTAATCGATATAGGAACATTAGTTTTCACCTCATGCTGTTTATTTTTTGACAAATCTTTGATACATCTTGCTTTCGTTTATAGGTATGAAAAACCGTGAAGAAAGATCCAAGCACTTTTTTGACTCCGGTCCTCTTGTGGAGGAAGATGAAGATATTGCGCTATATGACAGAGTGAGACTGTTTTACAAATACTTATGTTTTTAGTATATATGCTACATATATGTTTCCATATTGGTGACTATATTGGTGTCAACCAATCGCTGTTGCATTGAACGTGAACGTTGTATGCATTTATTTAAATATGGGCCATAATATAAAATTAATCATCTTTTTTTGTTTTTGTTCAGCAAATATTTAGATATTGGTGTGCAATGGGCGACCGATATATCAGCCGATATTTGGCATTTTTAAATGAGTGGCATTGACGATAAATTTTTGGCTTGGCCGATAGCAGCTTTTATTTTGACAGCGAATAAACTATGCTGTGTTATATCCAGTTTACTACTGTCTTATTCAAGTCAAATGTCACTGCGTTACCTGGTCTTTATTTAAGAAAATATAATTTCCAGTGCTAACATACTTACTGGGTCAACTGTTGGTTAGAGTGTTAACTTACTTTTTATTAATGTTTTTAACTATTTTTTTAATTGTGAAAAATACTATAATAGGATTACAGAATCAAGAAGTTGCTAAAACGTACATCTTTTAGACTTTTTTAAATCAAGTTAGAAATTTTTTCATATTGATCAATTTTACGATTAATTTTGAAATTTTGTAAATATTAAAAGTAATCAACATTTCATTGCAACTTTTGTTATGTAATAGTATTTTGTTTTCAGTACATGGTTGACATCTGTCTTTCTCACTCTTTCAGGGGTTTACAGATGACCAACTAGTGCTGGTTCAGCAAAACACAGTGCTGGTAGAAGAGCGAGAGAGAGAAATTCGACAAATTGTTCAGTCCATCTCTGACCTTAATGAGATATTTAGAGATCTTGCTGGAATGGTTGTTGAACAGGTCAGTGTGCTGCTTAATGGAGAAAAAAAAATGACAAGAGCAGATGTAATTTTTATATATTAATTTATTTATATATTTAAACTGATTTAATATGAATTATATAAGAATGAATAAATAAAAAGGATTATAAATAAATTAGGTTCCTACACAAAATGAATATTATGCTTTGAAGCAGTTGCATAAATATGCAAATAAAAATTTTAAAATATGCATTGTTAATTTCAATGTAAATTCAATGCAGGGGACAGTCCTCGACAGAATTGACTTCAATGTGGAGCAAGCTTGTGTCAAAACAGAGGAAGGGCTGCAGCAGTTGCAGAAGGTGAGGCTCTTATCAAGCCTGATGATGTGTTAAGCAACATGTCAAGGGTTGTAATTGCTTACACTTACTTTTTCAGTCATTTGTTGTGTAATATGAATGTACATACAATATCCACATGACACTTTAAAAGTAATATTACATAAAAGAGATGGAAAGCACACTCAAACTTTTCTCTTTCCTTAGGCTGAACAGTACCAGAAGAAAAACCGCAAGATGCTGGTCATTTTAATTCTCTTTGTCATAGTTGTTGTTCTAATACTTGTTCTGTTCGGGACAAAGTTTAGGTGAATCATTCCATGGCCTCTAGGAGAGATCTACCTGTTTGTATGAGAGAAATTGATGTGTGCGTGAGTGGGTATGCATGCTAACTTTCAACACCATTGTTTGAGGGTGGAAAATTTGTCGAAAATTTGGAAGGTGCTTAAATTTTAAAATACTACACAAGAAAGTGAAGCAAATAAGGACGCCCCCTTCTGGCCACCGAGTGCAGTGTCTGGAGATGTTCATGTTTAATTCTGTAGTGAGAAGCAGTTTTAGTACTCTGGTTTCTTTCAGAGGGCCATTTGTCTTAATTTTTCCCGCACAAGCACAGTCATTAGGAGCGTGTGCGAGATATGGCAGCATGCTCATCTCAACTGCCCTTGTCATCTCATTTGAAGAGTAAACAGGAAGATAATAGGAAAAGATAAGGTATCCTCGGAAGATGATCATATCTGCTTGGGTGAATTCAAAAAAGTATTTCAAAAGAATTTCCAGGTCATATTTCACCACATAATTTTGCCTAAAAGCCTTGTTAATATTTTCCCACATTTTCCTTAGTTATTATTTTTGCACATTTCCCTCTCAACTCTCATTACTGTAATGCAGAATTAAATTATTTTAAATTAAAAATCAAAAAGTACAGTAATAGTATTACAGTAATTTTTACTGTATAACTGGTACAAATCTAGTGGGAATCACCATTGATGATAATGGAAAGTAAATTATAATACATTAAAATAACAGAGACTTTAAGGGGGAATGGGCTTAATGGTTGTAAAAATAAGTTCATGATGCATATTCTTTTGAATATTGGGTTAAATGTCACCTGAACGTGTTTTCTAAAGATTCACTTACTTTCTTGGGTTCAATCAACATCAGTGTGAGCAACTTCAATGAAACCTGTCATAAGCTTCCTTTGAATCAGACCTTGCTTGCAGGTTAGGATGTGTGTGTTTGTGAGAGAAGCACTGACACTCCAGTCAACCATGGAGGAAATTGATGACTGAGGAACGAGGAACATGTACTCAAAGCATTTACCATGTTCAGTTTTTAATTTTTTTTATGTGATAAAATGTATATCATTGGGATTATGACATGTTGAATGAGCTGAATGTTACATTGTCCTTTATGAGCGTCCATAACTGAGCGCGGAGGCGTTTTATGCATCTTGTTTGTCTACGTTTTAATAGCAGTGTTGTTGTCATTATATCAGTGTCATTTCAGTGATTTATTCAGTGAAAAGCAGGAGTGATTCATCAAGATTTTTTGCTTCACTCTGTTCCTTGCCTTAAAGAGTGAACATTTGTGCGCTGAGCTTGGATGTTTTTTAAAGCTTTCCGTGTCCATGTTTCATTAGCTGGTGTTGTCACTACCGTATAGTTCAGTCTGACCTTTGAACTTAAACTGAACTTTGATCTTCAGTCTCAGACTGAATTTCAGTTGGGTCTGCTGACTGACTGTACAACTACTGTTCCCTGTACAAGATGAAATTATTTATTTTAGATGCAAATATGTGTACAGAGTTTATGGAGTTCTATTGTTGTCTATTGGTAGTCCAATGTCTTTTTTTCTTTGTATATTGTAATGATTTACTTTTTTCTGTCCTTTCAAAAATCAATTCCTGTTGGCTTTTGTGAAGGGTAATTGCACCACTACTGTATGATGGGGTTAAATCATGAAGTTGACCATGTTATTTTATAAATACAGAGACCGTTTATTCTTATGTTATTTTAGAAGGTTTGAAAGAAATAAAAACTGCACATTCAAGGCTTAAATCCATTTCATGTGATTTACTCCATGGTTTTGGCGTGAAACCCAGTGTGAATATAATATTTTTCTGCCATTATGGTACTACTGTATGCTATTTGAACCTTCTGTAAACGCTGAACAGGTTTTTAATGAAATTAAAACAAATATATATATAAAGATGCATGGTGTGTAGTATTTTAGAAAGTCATTGATACATATATTTTAGCTTTACCGTAATTTAAAAAATACTGTTGTACCGTGTGAGGATTTTTCGCTCAACAGAAACAATAACTCAAAATAAATCTCACTATTTTCTGCTTAACCCTATAAAGCTGACTGTATAACATTTGATATATGAATTTCTAAAGCCTCTAAATTACCAACCTGATCAAAACTTTACTGAAAATCCTGTTGTACACCATCTACAACATGCCTGTATTAATCAACTCTCAGTGATTTACATTACAAGCTATTGTAATTTCATCTTACATTTTGGCCTTGTAAATAACATCAGCTGCACACAGTTGCATATTTTTGCTTAGTTCAGGGCTCTCACTTCATACTATATGAGCCATAAACGCAGGGCTCTACGCTAACTTTTTCTTTTAGGAGCGCTTGTGCTCCTAATTTAAAAAATTTAGGAGCACTTTCTAATCAATAATCAAAAATTCTGATCAAAAAATTAACCTTCCTATTACGAGGTGATATTTGACTCAAAGTGATTTACAGGGAATTTTGTTTTTACCTTTGTAATGGAATTTTTCTAACTTTATTAAATGTATGTCATCTTTTGTCAAATTCAAAACAATATATATTTATAAGCTTTTTAACATTTTTAATTAAAACAACAGAATAAGAAGTAGAATAAGAATGTTACCAATAAAATTAAATCAGTATTTAAGAAATAAATTTGTACTACAGAGGTGACACAGAAGAACACAAAAGTGGCTTGTAGGTGTATTTTCAGACATTTAATGAGGCTGCATGAGTGCAATTCATAAATTCATGTTGAGGTTAATGTTTTAAATATACAATTTTGAATATAGAAATATTAAATGAATTAAATAACAGAAAAGATACTTTAAAAACTTTAATTAAAACTGCCAGCAGGTGGCGTCAAGTCACTGATTTTATCACTGAATCATTCATTTAATTGATTCGTTCGAACGGCTGATTCATTCAGGAACGAAGCATCTGACTGTCTTTATGAATGGGTAATTGAATCATTGACTCACTAGATTCATTTAAAAACGCAGTTCATTCATAAACGAAACACCGCTGTGTTTGAATGGAGATGCGCAGCGGCACAGATGTGACTGTTTAAAACCATTTTCATTGACGAAATAGAGCAAAATAAGGCAATAGTGTTGTAGTCAGACAATATAAGTCACTTAATATTAACTTCTTGTTTAATGAACTGTTGTTTTAAATCAATTTCACATTTGCAAGCTGTCACTCTCCTTAGTTCATCACGATCTCACAAAACTCCATTATAATCACCGCAGCTCTCTACACTGCACAGTTAATCTCTTATTTACTCTCTGTCTACACTTTGTTTGTTATACTGAGAGGATAAGTCTCATTACTCAACGCTGAAAAAACACGTAAGTATATTAGAAACCTTTGAAGCTCCCTCAGCGCAAACACAAATATGCTGATCAGGTCAGTCTCACAGGTGCTCCTAAATATTTTTTCATAGTCGCAAGCAAATGCGACTGAAATGGTCGCACTGTAGAGCCCTGTATAAATGCCTGGTATACAGGTGCATCTCAATTGATTAGAATGTCGTGGAAAAGTTCATTTATTTCAGTAATTCAACTCAAATTGTGAAACTCGTGTATTAAATAAATTCAGTGCACACAGACTGAAGTAGTTTAAGTCTTTGGTTCTTTTAATTGTGATGATTTTGGCTCACATTCAACAAAAATCCACCAATTCACCATCAACAAATTAGAATACTTCATAAGAGCAATAAAAAAAAAAAACATTTTTAGTGAATTGGCCTTCTGGAAAGTATGTTAATTTACTGTATATGTACTCAATACTTGGTAGGGGCTCCTTTTGCTTTAATTACTGCCTCAATTCGGCGTGGCATGGAGGTGATCAGTTTGTGGCACTGCTGAGGTGGTATGGAAGCCCAGGTTTCTTTGACAGTGGCCTTCAGCTCATCTGCATTTTTTGGTCTCTTGTTTCTCATTTTCCTCTTGACAATACCCCGTAGATTCTCTATGAGGTTCAGGTCTGGTGAGTTTGCTGGCCAGTCAAGCACACCAACACCATGGTCATTTAACCAACTTTTGGTGCTTTTGGCAGTGTGGGCAGGTGCCAAGTCCTGCTGGAAAATGAAATCAGCATCTTTAAAAAGCTGGTCAGCAGAAGGAAGCATGAAGTGTTCCAAGAATTCTTGGTAAATGGGTGCAGTGACTTTGGTTTTCAAAAAACACAGTGGACCAACACCAGCAGATGACATTGCTCCCCAAATCATCACAGACTGTGGAAACTTAACACTGGACTTCAAGCAACTTGGGCTATGAGCTTCTCCACCCTTCCTCCAGACTCTAGGACCTTGGTTTCCAAATGAAATACAAAACTTGCTCTCATCTGAAAAGAGGACTTTGGACCACTGGGCAACAGTCCAGTTCTTCTCCTTAGCCCAGGTAAGACGCCTCTGACGTTGTCTGTGGTTCAGGAGTGGCTTAACAAGAGGAATACGACAACTGTAGCCAAATTCCTTGACACGTCTGTGTGTGGTGGCTCTTGATGCCTTGACCCCAGCCTCAGTCCATTCCTTGTGAAGTTCACCCAAATTCTTGAATCGATTTTGCTTGACAATCCTCATAAGGCTGCGGTTCTCTCGGTTGGTTGTGCATCTTTTTCTTCCACACTTTTTCCTTCCACTCAACTTTCTGTTAACATGCTTGGATACAGCACTCTGTGAACAGCCAGCTTCTTTGGCAATGAATGTTTGTGGCTTACCCTCCTTGTGAAGGGTGTCAATGATTGTCTTCTGGACAACTGTCAAATCAGCAGTCTTCCCCATGATTATGTAGCCTAGTGAACCAAACTGAGAGACCATTTTGAAGGCTCAGGAAACCTTTGCAGGTGTTTTGAGTTGATTAGATGATTGGCATGTCACCATATTCTAATTTGTTGAGATAATGAATTGGTGGGTTTTTGTTAAACGTGAGCCAAAATCATCACAATTAAAAGAACCAAAGCCTTAAACTACTTCAGTCTGTGTGCACTGAATTTATTTAATACACGAGTTTCACAATTTGAGTTGAATTACTGAAATAAATGAACTTTTCCATGACATTCTAATTTATTGAGATGCACCTGTATATCAAAAATAATCCAAAAAAACCCCCAGCCTATTTCGTTTAAACGTTCAATAAAAATGTGATTTTTCGGACTATGGTTCCATAGATCATTCGTTAAATGGTTAAATTGCATTTGGTCATACTTGCTATGTGATAAAACACGGTGTGGTGCTTTGATACTGGTATTGTAATGAACTATTACCATATTCAAACACCACTGGTAATCCAAGATACTTCAAGTAAGATTATTACAGTAATACGTTCTGCCGTTTTATAAGCACTCTCTTGGTCGAAAACCTGAAATAAATATCTAGATTTAACTAAAATAATTAAATAGCACGGTCAGCACAAGGGCTCGCGAGACGGGCAGGAGAAGCGGAAGGTCAAAGTGCATCTTCCCTCTGAAGAGACTCTCATTCGGCGGAAGATGGCGAACGTTCTGCTGGAGTTCAAGGCTTCTGCCGCGGACTCAGAGCCGCAGAACCGCCCGGTTCTCATCGTCGGCCAACTCGCTAACCTGCAACAGATCAACTGGACCCAGGTGAAAGGAAAACTGCAGCCGGTGGTCACCAAAGAGGTACGTAATGTTAAATAAAAAGTAACTGAGCTTGTAAACACATACTGACGTTAGCTTACCGGCTAAAGTTAGAGTGAAATCTCTCTTCTGACTGGTGTTGTGTAACACACCGCTAATCTGCGTTTACTGATGGAAACATCAAGATAACAAAATCAGTTTAACGAGATAAGTTATTATTATTCTAGACGAACCGTTGCAAATTCAACAAATTACTATTTTCACAGTCATTTCTTTCCTCTAAAAGTACCATATGGCATTCTTTGATGTATCATAGCAATATCATAGTATTTTGGACATATCTTTTTTATGTTTAACGTGCAGTGGTGATATTCATTAACATATTTTGGAGAACTATGTAAATCTGTTAACATTAGTGCAATACAGCCACAGCCCTTATTTTAACTTCTTAGTTTTTCTTAAGTCAGCCACATCATGTTGTTTAGTTAAAGGAAACACTTAGTCAAGTAAACATTTATCATAAGCGCAAGATTTCCTGATAGACTTGATGGTCTGGATTGTTTAGTTTGCCTGAGGTTATTGCATTTATGATCAACATGTTATTTTACTTAATAATGTATATTAGGTGTCAGGTACAATAGAGCATGGTACTATCATTTTTCGCTGCATATTTATGTTTATGTGTGCTGTGTCTGTTTTGCTTTCAGATATGGCATGCGGCATTGGCCTCTCTGAATCCCAACCCTACAGATAGTTGCCCGCTGTATTTGAGTTTTGCAGCCGTGGCGGCTCTTCCTTCACGAGTCAGTCGTCACAACAGCCCATCATCTGCACACTTCCTCACCCGCCTCGTCCGAACCTGCCTGCCTGCCGGCAACAACCGATGCATTGTGGTCAGTCTCATTTCACACTATTATTAATATGCTTAGAACTCTTATTTTGTTCAAATGGACCTGGAAAATATTTCAGCAGTTTCAGACTGCATTGGTCTTGAATGCATGTGTCTCAGTGGTTAGTCTTCATTTCCCTTTTCTGTTGCTTATAATTTCCATGTGACGCATACAATCTCTGGATCTCCTTCACTCTCATATAAATACAGTAACTCTTTCTTTTAAAATACCATGTTTGTTCAGTTTCTAATTTTTTAAAACCGTATTTTTTTTTTTTTTTTTTTTTTTTTTTTGGTAAAAGACAGATTTGTAACTGTAATTCATATGTAATTATGTATTTTAATTATTTCTGAAGGAACAGGATGGGCTGCTGAAAATTCAGTATAGCGACAGCCTATAGCCGCTGAGAGGCTAAGCAGAAGGAAATAAATCCATGACGCGTTCCTATCCATTGCATTCCTTTTGTGTATTTATTAACACGATGTAACAAACAACTGCATGATTAAAAAACAACTTAGAACGGCCTAGAACGTTCAACAGAAAGTGAGCGTTCCCGCTACTCACCCCCACTCTACACACGCATGTCAAATAGGAAACACAATCAGGTAAATATCCACCTGTACCCATGTGACCAAACACCCGGAAATACAAAATCACAGCACAAAATAAAAGACAAACATTTTCTGCACTTATATTCAGCATTGCTTTCAAATGAATAAATTGCATTTTAAAAGATATTCAAATAGAAAACAGTTATTTAAAATTGTAATAATATTTCACAATATTACTGTTTTTCTGCATTTTTTTAATCAAATAAATGCAGCCTTGGTGAGAGACTTATTTTAAAATACATTTTATTTATCCAAATTTATATACAAATTATGTATAATTTAAGAAAATTAAGTATATAAAATAATTTTTATTTTTTTATTTTTTTCGGTTTTCTTTTTATGTGTAATCACATGAGTTACAGATCTGTCTTCTAAGTCTGATACCACAGTCTGATTAGAGAAATTAATTTCATGGCTCAGTAAAAAAAAAAAAGAGGTAAAAACCATGTTTATAGTAATGCTATTTACAATGGAATGAAATGGTGAACATTAAAATACAGCCACAAGACTTTAAATGTTAAAATGAGATAAATGTGCAGTTGTTTTCTATTCTATTCTTTAAATTTTTTTGATGCAGCTCAACTTGAAACATTTCTTCAAATTTGACATTAGCTAAAATGGTGAGTTTGTTTTGGTTTTTCAGATGGTGTGTGAGCGCTCTGATGTGTTTGCATCAGCGTGTGCCATTGCCCGAGCTTTCCCGCTCTTCACCCGCCGTTCAGCATCTTCTCGCAGGACAGAGAAGAAGCACGTCACTGTGGAGTTTGTGACTGTGGGTCAGAACAACAGCCCGCTGGAGGTCTCCACACTAGAGGTAAAGCATTAAAGTGTTCAGAGCTACCTTCCTGTGCCTCAGATTAAGTTGGTTGCTAGATAATTTATGATTATGCATCATTATATTACATCCATTTGAATGCGCAAGTGGTTGTTTCCAGTGTCTTGCCAGTGCGGCGGATGGAGTTCGTCTGGCTGCTCGAATCGTGGACACTCCATGCAACGAAATGAATACTGATGACTTCCTGAAGGCAAGCATTTCTACTCGCAGTTTCTGTGAAACAATATTATTTATATATTATTATTATTATTATTATTATTATTATTATTATTATTATTATAGTATTTATTAATATTTTGATTTCAGTTTTCATTTTAGTATAAGTTTTAGAATTTTTTTTCTATGTGCTTTTGTCACTTTCATTATATTTTTTAATACAGTTAAGCTTAATAGAAATGTTTATTTCAGTTTTAGTAATTTTAGAATTTGAATTTATTTTATTTTAGTTTACAGGTTTTAAGATTGAGATTCCTTTATTTGTCATTTTTATGCTTCAGATAAAACGAAATTGTGTTACACACATCCCCCACTCACTAATTCAGTGCAAAACTATAAAATAAATAGCCTAGCTAACAAGAATACTAATAAATAAGCTAAAGTAGGATAAAAAAGGCAGTGTCTTGAGTGCAAATGATAATTTTCAGAAAATTAATTTTGAATATACTGTAACCTGGAAATGGAATTGGCAGTTAACCAGTGAAAAGGGCATTGCAATAATCAAGGCGGGATGAGACAGAAGCATGAATAATGGTTTCAGCATCTTTGACTCTAGTGAAATGATGGACCTGGGCAGTGCGACGTAATTGAAAGAATGCAGAATTAATATGAGCCTGAAAGGAGAGCGATAAATCGAAAATAAAACCTAGATATTTAACAGTACAAGATCTAATAAGAGTACCAGCTATCTCACAAGAAAAGTCATTAGGAATGTTTAGTTTAAAAAAATTAGAGGTTAGCCAGTCTTTTATTGTGTGCACACAAACAGACATTTTGTCAACTTGAGTGGATAGAGTGGGTCTATTTTCAATGTCATCAGCATATAAATGGTAATTAAAGCCATGTTGGTACAAGATTTGATGCAGGGGTAGTATGTAAATAATGAATAGTAGTGGGCCAAGAACGGATCCCTGGGGGACACCTTGCTTCAAATAGGCAGCAGGAAATCGCAAATCCTGCACTGAAATGTAGAACTGTCTGTCAGAGAAATAAGAAAACCAAGAAAGAGCAGCACCAGAAATACCCACATCTCAGAGGCGGGAAATAAGTCTTAAAAGTCTTAAATCAGAGAAGAAAAGTCTTAAATTCGTAAAGTTATGGCAATAAATGTTGCATGCATTTCAAAAAATGAATATCTTCCTCAGCGTTTTACAGTACAAATATCGAAACATCCTTAAATCAAGATGCATTTACTTGAAATTTCAGTTTTTATGCTTAAAACAAGAAGAAAAAATCTGTCAGTGGAGAATGAAAATGTTTTCCTTTTTGATTTCTATTTAAGTTTAGGTTTTTCATCTAGTTTTTATATTTTATTTTATTTCAGTCATTTCAATTAAAAAAAAAACTTTTTAATAGTTTTAGTTAACTCTAACAGCACCGCTGTGTGAAATGCATGCTGAAATTGCTTTTCCGCTCATGATACATTATGCAATCTTCTGCAGGAAATCAAGGCAGTGGGGAATGAATTAGGCATCACTCCAACTATAATTCGAGGAGAGGAACTGAAACAAAAGGGCTTTGGAGGTAATCTTAAACTTCTTCTTTAAAAAGTCAGCGGATTGCAACAATCTCTAATCTATGATGAAAAAGATGAGCTTGCATTCTCATCACAAGATGAGTGAATGTATATGCTATTTTATAACTGCAGACTGCAAGTTTTTGTGGCATGTAAAGAAAAATCATGCACGCTATTTTAAACTTGAAAATGCATTTTGTTTTGCATGACACCAGATGTCCGTTACCTCTGTGCATATGTTCATATGTGCAAAATCTCTCTCTCTTTAGGTATCTATGGAGTTGGTAAAGCTGCCCAGCATCCTCCTGCATTGGCTGTGCTCAGCCACACTCCCTCAGGCGCCACACAGACCATTGCCTGGGTGGGCAAAGGCATTGTGTACGACACCGGCGGTCTCAGCATCAAGGGCAAAGTAAATACTGCACCTTACTGTCTGCCTAATGGATTAAAAGATGGGCAGAACGCTCTAATAGTATAATTTTATAATAATAGTATAATTTTTTTTCTTAAAGGTTAAGTTTGTATGTTGACTCCTTTTAGGCTTATTTGTTGTTTGTTCAATTTATTTTTCTCCCTATTATAGACCACAATGCCAGGAATGAAGAGAGACTGTGGAGGAGCCGCAGCCATTTTAGGAGCTTTTAAAGCTACTGTTAAACAGGTACTGATTATTTTGATAGCTAACAGATCAGTGGCTGCTAAACTTATCTACATTAAAGGTCCTAACCCCGGTCTCGGGTGGTCTGATAACAAGTGGGCAGCCAAGACGGCTTGCACTTTACACCTGGTATTAATATGTGTCTGCAGTCACCATTTAATATTTTGTTTATGGGAGGGTGTCTCATTTCACATGTAAGTGTGTGTGACATCAGTATACCAAATGTGTTCAGTGAAGACATGTATACACCAGCACTCAAAATTTTGGGGTAGGTAAGATTTTATATTTTCAATTAAATATCTTTCAGTGCTAACCAAGGCTGCATTTATTTGATAAAAATAGTTCAAAACATTTTTAACAATTTACAATTTAAAATAACTTTTTTTTTTTTTTTTTAAATAACTTATTCCTGTGATCAAAGCTGAATTTTCAGCATCAGTCTTCAGTCTCTAGTCTTCAGTGTCACATGATCCTTCAGAAATCATTCTAATATGCTGATTTGCTTATTATTATCAGTGTTGATACAGCTGGGCCGCTTAATATTTCTGTGGAAACCATTATATATTTTTTCCGGATTGTTTGATGAATAGAAAGTTCAAAACAACAGCATTTATTTGACATAGATATCTTTTGTAACATTATAAATGCCTTTGCTGTCACTTTTGCTCAATTAATTGCATCATTGCTGAATAAAAGTCCCTAAAAAAATCTTACAGACCCCTGAATGTTTAAACTGTAGTTTGTTTTTAGCATTTTTCTAGGTTATTGTTTTGGTGCAGTGATTACACATTGTATGAATGATGCATTAGTGTTTGCATTACATATGTGACCTAGCTGTATTTATCCATGGCCTCATCTGAATGTGGTGTGAGTGAACCGGTTTACATCTGTATTTGTGATCACATTGCACAAAACGGATGTCAATAACCTTAATGAATGTTAGAATTTCTGACATTGACTACTGTTGCATGTCTCAGGGCTTTAAGGACAATCTTCATGCGGTTTTCTGCCTAGCTGAGAACTCAGTGGGACCTACAGCCACTCGACCAGATGATATACACACTCTGTACTCTGGAAAGTGAGTTTTGGCGTGCCAGAGAAAACATGTTCTATATGTCCTAACCAGCAATGCAGTTTTCCTATAACTGAGGTGTGTTTCTGTTGTTTCTCAGAACAGTGGAGATAAACAACACGGATGCTGAAGGGAGGCTGGTGCTCTCTGATGGTGTTGTATATGCTCACAAAGATCTCTCTGCAGACATCATACTGGACATGGCGACGCTGACCGGTGCTCAGGTGCGTTTGTGTTGACACATTAGTGTCTGAGGATCTTCTGAAAGCACTTGCTGGCTTCTCTTATTAGTAAAAAAGTGATAATTCTATATTCAGTTTCAGTGCAGTCATTCCATCTTCTTTGTGGACAAGTCTTTACAGGTTTTGACTGAGAACAAGATATTGTATATTGATATGTTTGAGGCAGGATTTCTGGGCCAGATTTCTTTTCAAGCGAAGTGTAAAAAGAGAAATCAGTGTCGCATGATATCAGGAGAAATTGGAGGATTTCCAGAACTCAAACCAGTTCCTCGTTTATCAGCTAACACGCATTGCTGTTTTAAACTGCTTTATGGCTGTTGCACTTTGGATTTTGGCAAAACCCAGTTATACTTATATACTGTGTGTTCATAATCATGTGATGGAAACTCTTTTTTTTTTTTTGAAGAGTGGCCACTGAATCACTTCTTTGTTTGATTTTTTTTGTGATGCATTTTAGTCATTAGTGCTGACCAAAAAAATCCCTTTGATCAGACAGCAACATGTAAAAAAACTATACTTTTATTCACCAAGAATGGATTAAATTGATCAAAAGTTAGAGTAAAGACATTTATAATGCTATAAAATATTTCTTTTAAAAATAAAGTTCTTTTGAACTTTCTATTCATCAAAGAATCCTAAAATAATAATTATTACAGCTTTTCACAAAACTTTTAAGCAGCACAGTTGTTTTCATCATTGATAATAAGGAATGTTTCTTGAGCAGTAAATCAGCATATCAGAATGATTTCTGAAAGATCATGTGACACTGAAAACTGGAGTAAGGATGCTGAAAATTCAGCTTTGTCATCACAAGAATAAATTGTTTTCAAATAGAAAACAGTTGTTTTAAGTCATAATAGTATTTAATATCATTGTTTCTAAATCCAGTTCCCAGTCAATAAAATGGTAAATACTACTCGAACATCCTATCTCTTGTGTTTTCTGTTTCCTTTAATGTCTGTTGCTTCCCGCTGCAGGGAATCTCCACGGGGAAGTATCACGCTGCTGTGATGACCAACAGTGAGCAGTGGGAAGCTGCTTGTGTGAGAGCGGGCCGCAGCAGTGGAGACCTGGCACATCCTCTGGTCTACTGCCCCGAGCTTCACTTCAGTGAATTCACCTCAGCTGTGGCTGACATGAAGAACTCTGTGGCGGTGAGGAAACGGGGAAGAGATGGATGTGGAGTGGAAGGGGATAAAGAGTGTACTTTTGGTGTTTTTGTTTTTTTTTTGTTTTTTTTTCCCATAAATGTTCACTATAGTGATGGAAGTTACTGGAATTGTGCACCATACAGTGCATAATAATTGTTTACCGTTAGGACATGAGGGACTGTTTGACTTTTACAGCTTTTTGTGTATTCTGTGTATTGTGTATTTTGTGTATTGTACACATTTTGTGCATTTTTTTTTTTTTTAAACTTTTTAATTTTTTTTTATTTCTATTGTTTATTCATTTTTTTTTGTTTTGCTTATTTTACTTATTTTATATTTTTACATATTGTTTTTTTTACTTTAATTTTTTTAACTTAATATTTTGTTTTGACTTTTTTGTACTTATTCTTTTTTTACTTATTTATTTTTTACTTTTTTATTTACTTTAACTTTTATACAGTTTACGTTTTTTACATTTTTACTTTTTTTAAATTTATTACTTTATTTCACTTTTTCTTTTATTTTACCCTTTTGTTTTATTTAGTATTATTTAGTTTTATTTTATCCTTTCTTTTTTTACATTTTTAGTTTTTAATTTTTTAAAACATTTTATACTTTTTATTTATTTAATATTTTATTTTAATTATTTTACTTTTTTTTTTTTTTTTTTTTGTACCTTTTATTTATTTTATTTTATTGCTTTCTGATTTGGAATTTTCAGTTCTTCACAACCTAAGACAAATTTCAATTTCAATTCATTTTAATAGTAATTTGATTTGATCTGCGTTAACAGTGGTGCATATTTTGTGTGTGTGCAGGACCGTGAGAATGCGCAGAGCTCCTGTGCTGGCCTCTTCATTGGCTCTCATCTGGGTTTTGATTGGCCAGGCATTTGGGTACATGTGGACATCGCTTCACCAGTCCATGCTGTGAGTATAGACTAAGCATGAAATGAAGCATATTTCTCCAAGAACTGTTAATAATTGATCAGTGTGGATTGTGGACAGGGGGAGCGAGCCACTGGTTTCGGTGTAGCCATGCTCTTGGCTCTGTTCGGCCAGGCGTCTGAGGACCCCTTGCTGAACTCTGTGTCCCCTTTGGGTGCCGCCACAGCCAAAACTGCCTCTGAAGACCAGATGGAGAGGGACTGCAAGAGGAGAAGGCTCGTCTAAGATCATTTCAAAGTCTTCTTAATCTTCAAAACGATTAAATATCAGTCACGGCTTGTACATGTTCTTTCACAAAAGTTGTATCCATTAGACACACACACACACACCCCGTCCTGTACTGACCACCTCAGATAACCTCCCTTAGTAAAGCTTATACACATAGTTATGAATTTAAATAAAAGTGCAACGTTGTCTCAATGTTTCGTAACGTACATGTGAACATCTTTCACAGTTTGCCATAGGGAATTTTGCAGGAACAGCAAGGGGCTTGAAGTATCTGTCAGCAAATACTGTCTTCAACATCTTTCCTTTCTCAATCAGAAAGTGTTTAAAATACAATCATTTGATTTTCATTCTGAACGTAAATGATGACACGATCACAATGTTAGTGATGTTTTTGACTCTAAATGTGTGCTGACGATATTCACTTTTGATGCCAATTTTGTAAGTGTGGCAAATGAAGAATATGGAATGTGAATGACAAAATACTTTCCAAAGTAAATTGTTAAAAAAAAAAAAACTTTGTTCACATTAATTTTCTCTGCTATATGTCTGCAATTACTCTGAATTACCATAAAATCTACAGATTGTGACATAATCATTAAAATTTTAATGCAAAGGGAAATAACATCACAATCAATTTCTCACCACCAATTAACTTACAAACTTTAAAATTAATATTAAAACTATTTCTATGGCATGTAATAATAACAGTAGCTGACCTTTGTGCAATTGTTAATTAGAAATTATTTGGAAATAATATATTCAATCAATTCATTTTTCCCAGTAAACATTCATCCAAGGTTGCATCGTTTTTTAAGGTATTTAAATGTTAAAATATTTACACTGGTAATCTTTGTTAGACTGTCTTTATTCTGATTTTATCTAAAGTCTATGAATAATACAGTAATGGGAAGTTATGATTTTCTATGATCAGAGTCAGTCGGTAAATTTTCTTTTTCTGAATTGTGAACTGAATAGAAAGCCATAATCCGGGGGTGAATAAAACTCAGATTCTTCCACGGGTTCCACTTTAATAGGAAGCTCATCTTCAGACTTGATTTCAGTCTTCTGAGGAACATCTTCCATCTTTACAGTGACGTTCTCGCGAACTGAGATCTGCATGGCTGGCAGAGCAATGAAGCTCTTAATAATGTCCTTTGGTGACGCAGTGGGATTGACTGTGAGCGCTGACCTTATGACCTAGTCTTCAATCTTTGCCTTCACAACATTTTAAGATCCAGGTGACCACTAAAGTTCATTATGATGGCAGTGCTTTTATAATGTGTCTTGCATGAGATACAATATAGAGTTGGGCTTGACAGTGTCACGCTCTTCAGTTTATGTTTACAAGGACAAATAAAGAGATTTTTAATGTTTGCACCAAAGATGTCACATCTGATAGTTTCTGTCGGCACTTGAACAGCAGCTGCTGTACCTTGAGATGGGATGCTGACGATCTGTGTGTCTTTGGTAGTTGATACAACACCGTATCCCCTGCGCATCTCCTGGATAATCTTTGCATTGATGTTGATCTATGCAATATACAGAAAACAAACATGCATATGGCTCAGTGACTTGACACTTGGCTTGGTTATTTAAAAAAAAAAAAAATCTCAACAAAAATTACTTGAATACACTGCTTCGTTTCTTTAAAATATCTTAATTAAATTTATTTTTTTATTTTATGAATTTGAAAATATCTAGGTGGTGTAAATGTCCAGATATTGTAATAAAGAGTATAATAAACAAAAAATAAAATAATGGAAAATACTTTACCATTAGTAGTTTTAAAATTGTTTATAATTGTGTCTTTAAATAATTAGTAAAGCAGTTTGGAATTTATTATTATTAAATGGAAAATATGTCTGCCAACTCAAAAGTAATATGCAGGAAGCTATTATTTATTTATTGTTTGTTTGTGGTAAAAATAGGAAATAATATCCTATAGATAGTTTATTTTATTTTATACTAACTTAGTGAAATATGCATTGATTTTAATTCTTTAAATAGAGGCAGTATATCAACAGAACAATGGGATGTAGGTTTCATTGTCCAAGAATGTGTTTAATTTGTAAAACTGCACAATAGCATTTTGTGATACTAGTATTTATTATAAACTACCTACCCTCTTTGGTTTTGTGTGTAGGTTAAGGAGTTCAGACAATTGAACAGCTTGTGGTCCAGAAGAAAATCTGTTGTTAAATGCTTCTCCGAGGTCGCGAACGCAGGACATTTTAGAGCTGTGAGTGTAGAAGACGTCCATTCTTCTACTGAACTCCACAGACGGCTGTAAAACCACGTCCTCTAGTGTAACTAAGCTCCTGCACAAAGGATTTCATGGTTTAGATACACATTTACAATAAATATGACAACAGAGATGAACAGGATGGGTGTTTGAAAAACTCTACTTTGTAGTTTATCATGTAGCTCAATAAACCTTTTTAGAAACTTTAGAAAAATAAGATGCCTTTAATTTTGTGAGAGAAGGAAGATTTTGATCCCCTGGTCTGAAAACCACAACTTTGCTATTTCCACCTTCATGCTGAAGAACGGCATCAAAATATGTCTTTTACGGGGCTCATGTCGCAAAGAAACCCATTAACCTGTTTCCTTTCCTTTTTTTGGCTGGACTTTGTTCTGCCATGTCTGATCACATGGATAGCAGCTGTTAACTTCCTTTTCAAGTTAAACTGAAGCAGCTGACACATGAACATACAGCAAAACAGTATCTCAGCTGACCAGACATCATCATATAATGTTCAAATTGTTAGATCAAGCAAAACTCCTGGAACTCCTCTAATCCTTACCAAATTATAAACTGTTCCCTTTAAATGGTGTTTGTTTAAGAGGTACATCAAGCTCTTTATCACTGTTACTGGAACCACAAACGCCTGCAAACACACTGATAACAACTGACTCAAAACAACTCTGCATTTAGAAAAATATATTTCAAATTTAGCTCATGAAAACATGAACATCTAAACAATAAATTGTACATTATCATGCACACCGAGCTACTATAACCACTTTTTTTTTTCTTACAGAAAACTATGGTGACACTGAAACGGTTATGGGTACTGGACAGCAATAATATGTATTTTTTTATTGTTTTTTAATAAATAGCATGATACTAATAATTACCATACTGATGGTATAACCATGGTATTGTTTGTTATGCAACCCATGAAACCACTTATTCAGGTGACAGCGAACCATTTCTCAGATCAATGCATTTGTTTCACTGAAAACAACAACGCTTCAGCTGGTGAAACAGATGTCAATACAAGTACTACTGATTACATTACGTATAAAACTGCATAAAAGACTAACAGAGAATCTACTTACCTGTACTCACATGTCTCTTACACGTAAAAATTAAGACTGGACTTTCCCCACCACATAAACTGCAAACATGTATTATATAATGTTATGATCTGTAAATATTATTGGAAGCAGAATTATACAGCCTTGTGATTTTTATTTCAGTATTTTTGGACAAGTGTTGTTACTGTTAACTAAAACTAAAACTTGTTTTTTTTTTGTTAATTGAAATAAAAATTAAATAAAATAGTGACTTGAAATGAAAAAGTATTAAAATTACTAAAACTAAAACTGAAATATAAATAAAGCTTACAAAAACTAATAAAAATCAAATCAAAATATTAACAAATACTATAATAGGCTTACAGTAAATAAATAAAACTCAAATAACATTATTTTAGAGCAAAATAACCTACATTTTAGAATATATATATATATATATATATATATATATATATATATATATATAAATAACAAAAAGAATGATTGATTATAAGGCATTCATTGAGACTAATCATTTCCACACACACACACACACACACACACAAGTGTCATACACTAGTGTATATTTTATATATTTAGGTTTTGGCTACAAAAAATAATAATAATAATAATAATAACAATAATAATAATAATAAAAATGGTTCCTGTTCATTTTATTACACACTGACCTTTTGTGAGAAAACGCCCTATGCTGCTTGTCATTCTCTATAGTGTAAATTGTCACAATGGGAAATTAGTCGAAATTTAAGTAGATTATGAAAACGAGCATTTATGCAGTTGGGCTTTCTTTAGATAAGTTTGTGACAACTTCCGTGTGTGACAACTAGCCCCGGTCTCGCTCTGCTGTCAAATATTGGGCATTTTGAGTCCAGAAAGCGTCTGACAAACACAACATATTTTTTCTCAGAAGACGCCCAATAAGAGAGTTAGTTTCGATGTTTTCTCCACGCCTCCACGCAGACACGAGGAATAAACCCGCAGTGCAGACTGGTGTGACGATCATATGACCTCCTGAGATTCAACATGGCTCGCGTGCTGCTCTTTTATCTGTTTACTCTGTCGGGTGTTTTCGCCGGACGGTATTTTAATGAGACAGAGCCCTGCTACAGACCCCAGCCGAGGAGAAACCTACAAGGAGTCAAGTATGTCAAACTATCATTTTTTTCTGAACTTCATAAAACTCAAATTATACATAAACATTTGTATGTATGTCTACCTGAGTAGTGCATGACTTGCGACTCTAGGGCCCATCTCTCTGACAGCAGTTTTGAGTATCACATGTTTGTTCCCAAGTCAGTAATACACACTGTTGAGGCTAAAAAAAAAAACTGCCTAGGTAGCTACATCTGATTTTAGGAGGTTTTAATAGATTAACTTACTTACTCTCTTTAAAACTGCCATAAAAGAGATCAAATGAAATAAGTATTGGTTCTTTTCTTTTCTGGGGTGTAAGTTTGTAAGCAAAAATACCTGTTAATGTCATGCTGAGAAATATGCATTGCAAATAATATTTTGAACTTATTTCCTGTACCGTTCTGTATGCTAATATATTTCCTGTTATTCTCGATTTATTTACAGTTAGTTCATATGTAACATTGTATTCTGGTGTCTGTTAGACTAAGCTGAGCTTTGGTACATTATAATGATATTTTATTTATTTTTTTATGAGCTATGTGTGGAATAATTACTTTTACTGTTTTTGATGTAAAAAATGTGAATTTTCTGCTTTGAACTAATTTGCCAAAATGAGCAGTATTGAGCACAGCATACTGTATCCCACAATGCAATGCACTCAAATTGACTTTCAATTTCCAGTGTAATGCATGAATCATTTTTCCCATTATTTGGTCGTCTCATTTTAATTTTTTGGCTCCGTTGTCGCCCAGTGTATTGCAGGCAACTCACATCATGGCAATTCGGCACATGAAATTATTAAGAGAAAAACACAGCAGAGTGGTGAAAAGGTAGCCATCATGAGACCGTTTGACACCTGCTTTATTTATGATTATAAATGTCATGCCCTCAAGGTTCATTTCCCATTTTTGGTTGTTAACTGAAGAACAGATGGCCTGTGCATGGGTTGTTTCCTTCATGGCCTTGCTTTGAATGCCTTTTCAGTCTTATTGTGGTCAGTGAAGAGAGAGCTGGGTTTTGTGGCTTAGTGGCATACGTAGATGGTTGAACAACTTTTTCTTGTGTTCTTCAGGACTGGACCACGTCCTTATGAATATATGAATTTAAAAGAGCTCCCCAAAGCATGGGATTGGAGAAACATTGACGGCGTCAACTACGTCAGCACCACACGCAACCAACACATACCACAATACTGCGGCTCCTGCTGGGCGCATGGAAGTACTAGTGCTATGGCAGGTGAAGGAAAATATTGTTAAAAATGTAGAGTAGTTCAACCAGTTTTTTTTTTTTTTTTTTTTTTTTTGTGTGTGTGAATCACAAAAGGAAATATTAAGCAAAATGTCCTGATTTCTGATAAATATCTCTGTGTTCTGTGGGGAAAAATAATCATGGGATTCACGTGAGGGTGAGTAACTGAAGACACATTTTTGTGAAGCTTGCGTTTTTATGAGGAACCACAGAACATCACCAGCCCTGTTGTAGCCTGGGCTACAGGGTTGTTTAATTATTAAAATGCAATGGCCTGGATCTGTCATATGAAATTATGATGTGTATGCCATTTGACGCTTACGTACCATCTGACAGTCACCTGATGTGCAGTTATGACTTACAGGTGTTTTCCTGATCTCTACAAGTTTGTACATGTTTGAGATCAGCCACCTTAACATATCAGTGAACTTGCCACTTACTCCTACTGAAGCTTTACTGACATTTTCCACAAATAGTGTGAAAAATGTCTGTTAGATGATCTATAACAGTATTATTACATACGATATTAATCTACAGTACCATAAATAGTTTTAAATGCATCTAATTGCTTTGGACCTTGTTGATTGTATCTAACAATTAAAATAATTTAACAGTCATAATTGAGAAACTCATTTTTAATTTGACCACTTGACCTTGATAATATTTTCTGAAGGTGAAGCACCTCTTTTTTGCAAATGCTTAATTTAAAAAAAAAAAGTTTTTGATGTCAATTGCAATAAATTGAATAAATAAATAAATATGAATTAAAAATAAAACCACTCATATAATTTGATTTGACTGCTTGACCTTGATATTCAATATTTTTTTTAATAGTGAAGCACATCTTTTTTTTACTGACCCTTTGTTGTAAAAGGAAAAAAGTGCTAAAGTTCCTCTTTTCTTGCCTGCCTATGTAACTTGTTTTTTCTTTTAGATCGTATCAACATCAAGCGGAAAGCAGCATGGCCATCTGCCTATCTCTCTGTCCAGAACGTGATTGACTGTGGTGACGCAGGTTCCTGCGGCGGTGGAGATCATTCTGGTGTGTGGGAATATGCACACAGTAAAGGCATTCCTGATGAAACCTGCAACAACTATCAAGCCAAAGATCAGGGTAAGAAAGTTGTTTGGTTGGGCTTCTGGTAGTTTGCTTGACCGCACATTTGTATGGCATTAGTTTGTATTTCTGTTTTTTCAGACTGTAACACCTTTAATCAGTGTGGAACCTGCACAACCTTTGGCGTGTGTAATATAGTAAAGAACTACACTCTCTGGAAAGTCGGAGACTATGGCTCAGTCAGCGGGCTGGACAAGATGAAAGCTGAGATCTATTCTGGAGGACCCATCAGGTATACAACATGTTGTGGTATGCAAATGGTTGTGGATTTGTTTTATTTTTAACCAGTATTTGTTGATTTTTGACACTTTGCCTTTGTAGTTGTGGGATCATGGCAACAGACAAGCTGGATGCATACACAGGTGGTGTGTACTCTGAATACGTACAGGATCCCTATATAAACCACATTATATCTGTAGCCGGTTGGGGCGTTGATGAGAATGGAGTGGAGTACTGGGTCGTCCGTAATTCTTGGGGAGAGCCATGGGTAAGCAGAACCTGAAAGTTGGGCTAGAGTAGCCCTATGAACAAATGAAGATGTTGAATGTATGTTCTGCACTTTTGTTATACAGGGAGAGAAAGGCTGGCTGAGAATAGTCACCAGCGCATACAAGGGCGGCAGTGGGAGCCAGTACAACCTCGCCATCGAAGAGGACTGCATGTATGGAGACCCCATCCTACCCAAAAACTACCTGTAGATGGCTGTGATGTACTTCACAGAGAAAAGAGCCTTAGATTTGCCAAAAAAATTATTTTTTTGATGCTGCCCAAGATCAATTGCAGAGGTTTTGTTTTAATCATTTTTAATCTCAGGAATATTTTAGAGAAATTGTACAGATTTTTTCCCCCCTGTAATTCTGCATTTGTAGGCCTCGTTTTTAATGGTTTTCTACGCTACCTAATGAACAAAAAGGGAAAAGTAGTCCACCCTTGTTTTTTTTATACTTTTTTTTTTTTTTTTTTCCGAACTCAGGCCAAATGGTCATCTAATGACCTTGTGTGCTGAAAAGGTTTTAGGGTTTGCCATGTTGTATTAAAAGCAAAGTACATAGTTTGCTACTCTTTTTGAATTTTTACTGTTAAAGCATCTGTCAAACCTTGTCAGCATGAAGCCATGGATCAGTTTAATTGATGCACTGTTTTCAGTCACACTCTTCAATAAAAGTCTTATGAAGTTCTACTTATTTTATTGTGGGTATTTTTGGTAAATTGCTTTTAAATTGAGTGGAACAGTCTAAACTGTGTTTTTGTATTCAGCTCTAGCAGCCAGGCAAAACACCAATTAACAAATGCTTTGGATCTTTGATTTAAAGACTACTTCAGATGAGAAACTCAAGTTGCAATGGCCTGTGGTCACTTTTTTTAATTAAGTTAATTTGGAAATATTTTGAAGAATCATATACAGCAGTAAAGCTGCCTCTTAATGCAACATATTCATTTGCATCAAATTAAATTGGCATCTACTTTTATTGAAGACTAAAACCTCCAGATAAACATGTCAACAGTTTACTTGACCACGTATTGTGACCTTTGAAATGAGGACACTATAGACTTAGTACAATGTTTAATAAAAACGATTACAATATACAAAAAAAAAAGAAAACCAATGTCACAAATTATTTCAAAGCAAAATAGAGGCTCTACAAGTTATGACCTGAAAAACACACTTTCAAAGTTCAGCATTCATGTCAGTATTTTCTTTGAAAAGGTCAACACAACAGTTATGTACACTGAAATTGGCTGTCCATCCATGAAGAGCGCTCCATTCTTACGAGTTGATCCTTTCACTTCTTAAACATCCTACTAATTTCGAAGGTTAGTTCATCATAATGAAGTTGGATTTGCAGTGAGCTATAATGTAAAATTGGAGATTAATAACTAAGTGTTACAAGCATAAATCTACATAATTCTGAGTTGCATTTGTATGCCCCACAAGTCATGGTTCCTCTAGATAAAATTATGCCCCTTTTAGAGATACTAAGAGAAAAAACATCATACATGTTCCATCTCATCAAGCATATTCTGATTTTAAAAACAACTCACCAATGAACTCAGCTACAGGGTCATGTTCTCCCTCAGTGCGGATCGTTCCCGCTATGCTGTCGTTTTCTAGGATGGGCAAAAACAGCTGCACAAAGTCTGAGGTATATGGAGGCGTTATCACATCTAGAACCTGCCCGAAATGAAACAGGGACGAGAACCAACCTCAGCCTCAATAATGATACTGATGTCATCTATGAAGAAACTGTGCCACTCAAATCAATCAAAGCTCAAAACAAAGATGATCTTCACCTCTGTAACAAAGTATCTGATGAGTGAAATATCTGTGTTGAGCTTCTCAAGACATTTGCGGATGTAGCCGACCACTGGAAGAACATAACCTCGACTCAATAGATGAACCATACGGTCCAGTAAGGTCTTCTTGAGTTCCAGCTGAAAAAATAATTGTCAGAATTTAACTTGAGCACTGGAGGAGCAAATCAAAATGCACTGATTTTGCCATTTTTGCAGTCTTACAAACCTGCTCCATGACATCAAGCTGCGAGTGCTCGGTCTCGAACAGTTTGATGAGCAACTGTAACACCTGCGGATGGAGAAGCTGATGGCATGTGCTGATCTGAGAAATAAAGACAAATGTTAATGCTTAAACTATGGTGAATCAGAATCTTCATAATTATGGTTTGGGTAGTGACCAGTTCGTACTCTGTTGGTATATTTAATTCACCTCATCCAGTAGTGCTAGATGGACAGGAGTGTGGTCCGTCTGTAGCTGGAAGTAACGAGGCTCAGACACCGTCCAGTCAACCCACTTCAGCACTCCCATCGCTACCACTGGAAACCTACAATACAAATCCAGAAATACCAAATATATAATCTTACAAGACAATACCATTCAAAAGGTCAGTAAGGTTTTTAAAAACAAATTAATACTTGTATTCAACAAGGATGCATTAAATTGATCAAAAGTGACAATGAAGACATTTATAATGTTATAAAAGATTTCAAATAAATGCTGTTCTTTTGAACTTTCTACTAAATAAATAATCCTTAAAACATATAAACGTGTTTGTTCATACCTTATGCACTGGTATAATGTGCTGAGTTCTGCTACTAGCTCAGTAGCTCCCTTGTTCTCATTGCAGCAGAGATTATGAACCGTCTCAATGGCCTTTGAGGTCGACTTCAGCTCATCTTTATTTATATTCACACGCTTGTTCTAGAAATAAGTAATATTTTATGTAATTCTCTACAAGATTTCTTGTCAGAATAATGTACTGAGAAAGATGCATTTTATTATACATATATTGTTAAGTGTGTTTAATCTGCACCTTTTTCCATGTTTCCACAACACTAGCAGCATACGCTAAGATGTGGATATATTTGTGCTTGTGGTCCTGGTTGATTTTAGCTCCAGGTTTAAATAGTGACTGCATGAACAGATCCAAAAAGGCAGGAACTCGGATCTACATGGAGAAAGAAGCAGTTTAGGTAACATCAGTTTAGTCACTACAGTTTTCTGTAGGTATTTGTTAAAGGAATATTTCACCCAAAAATGAAACTTTACACACTCTCAGGTCATCCAAGATGTAAATGGGTTTGTTTCTTCATCAGAACAGATTTGGTGAAATTTAGCATTACATCATTTGCTCACCAATGGATCCTCTGCAGTGAATGGGTGCCGTTAGAATGAGAGTCCAAACAGCTGATAAAAACCATCACAATAATCCATAATTGCTTTCTCTAGTGAAAAAGTAATCTTGTCTGAATCAGGAGAGAAATATGCCCAGATAACAAGTCCATGTCAGTGGATTTTGATGTGAGAGGACAAGAGAGATAGCATTTTTCACTGCAGGAATCATAATAAATAATACGCAGTTCAAAGTTAAAATTCCTTAATGATAAACTTTTTTCTTACAAACGCAGCTTTTCACTTCAAAAGATGTTCATTGATGGTCTGGAGACGTGTGGATTACTTGTGGATTATTGTGATGTTTTTATCAACTGTTTGGACTCTCATTCTGACGGCACCCATTCACTGCAGAGGATCAACTGATGAGAAAGTGATGTAATGCTACATTTCTCCAAATCTGTTCCAATGAAGAAATAAACTCTGAATCTTGGACAGCCTGAAGGTGATTTTTGGGGGAACTATTTCTTTAAGCTAAAAACAAAACATTATATAGTCTACTGTACATTAATACAGTAGATTTATGTGCATTTTCATAACTTAAACATAAATACACAATGGGTTAGAAGTATTAAGCATTTCTTCTCTGCATTTCTCTTTTGAATTAGCTTGTTTCCTAATCTAGCTCTCTAAAAAACCTGCAGTTGTATACTACAAATATTATTAGTAATGAAAAATGTTGTGACAAATTGCTTATGCTTCTTTATTATAAGTTGCTTTGGATTAAATTGTTGGCTAAATGCATAAACGTAAAGTAGATTCTGACCAGTTCTACAGGAGGTGGATCCATGCTACTGAACATCTTGAACAGGACTGTGATGTCTGCTGGGTTCAGAGCCCCTTTGGACAGCATGGCACCAAGAGCCTGGCATGCGCGCGGATATGCAGCAGCTGTGCCCAGTGCTAATGTGATCTGACTGGCATCATGTCCCCTAAACACAGCAAAGAAATCAATAACATAGTTATTATTAATTATCAGATCAATAAGGCAGATGAAACAACTCAGTGTTACACAAAAGCACCTCTCATGGGCGTATTTCTGTACTTCCTGTCCAATTCGCCGCATTGCTGAGCCGCCCTGCTCCTCCTGAGCGAGGATGGACATCATGGCTTGAGCGAACAAGTATGTGTGCTCACCGTGACACACCATCTTCTGCTCAAAACACACACAAGAATGAGATCTGATTATGAAAACACAATCATAAACAAATATTGCGACCTCAAAAACATGCTCACAGCAAATTCAGGCAGATTTTTCTCCAGGTTCTGTTCTCCTCCATCCAGCAGTGTGGCGAGAGAGGTCCGTAGGACTCTGGAGAAAACCTCCAGCTGTTGACAGGCTGTGGACACGCTTGTGATCTCTCCTTGGTATCCTGCATCTGAAATCAACTACAGACAACATACACGATCAAGAAACATGTTTTACCACTACATAAACTCATTTGAGCAATATGAACATCTTTAACTCACTTCAGCCCAATTTTTGTTACCTTGACAGTGAAGTTGAGCATCAGGCAGTCTGGATGAGCCTCAGCTAGTTTGTAGAACAGATCTCTCCATGTTGTGTGTGCTATCATCTGCTCCAGCCATGCTGGTGTCTGAACAGAGATGAACATTAAGCTCATTAGCCTGATAAACAAAGTCAAACCGTAACTAGCAAAACAAATCTTCTGTATTGTGGCGGTTATTATGAAGATTCCAAGTGTAATGGATTATCGAGAAACAGAAAATGTAAAACGAGGTTTTACAGATGGACATGTCAACACCTAAAACATGCATTTACAAAATAGATAAGGTGACTTTTAATCTCATGTTGACATTGTGAAAATGGATACTTCTGACTATTTTTTTTGGAAAGAAGTAATAACAGACTCTAACAGGCTACAGTCTCTACAATATTTATGCAACACAAATGAAATCTTTATAAATGCCACAAAAATAAATAATACTTAAAAGATGAAAAGGAAAAAAAAACTTGTAACTTTTTGTTAGTACTTAGTAACTCTTAAAAAGGAAAACAAAAAAATATATATATAACGGACGAACTCGTTATACGAAATATATATAAACCCTCACCTCTCCCTCAACAGTGAAAATAGAATCTGCTTTCTGAGGGTCAAAGTGTTTGATTAAGAGACTCTTTAAATGATTCTCCACACGCTCCTGCACCTGCGCGGGCTCCACACCTGCAAAGGAGAAACACACGAAATTCATTTTTTTTTAATCACACCTGTGTGACTCTCCAACTGTCCCGTTCACGTTTTTATGCTACAGTTTTACATACACTTGTAGTTTTTTTATTCTCGCGCCTTAGAGATAAATGTCACCTCTGTAACTATGGTGACACGCGTCCAGTGAGAGCGCGAGCTCGTCAGTTAACTAATCCACAACAGCTTTTATTTCTGTACGTTATGTGTTGAGTATTTGAGTCGTGTGAAGGCTACAAAACTGACCAGAGCGGCTCCGGTGGACAAAAGTGACTGGATTTAAAACCTTCAGATGACACAAAGCTGATATCTACGTCTCTGTAAGTTACCGAAACCACACACACACACACACACACACACACACACACACACACACGAAACACAGGAGAGACGCGAGCGACTCTTTCACACTGTAACGTTACGACTTGACAACTAGTTCAGCTCGCTCTGGTTTAACTACTAATTTATACTAGTTTACGTTCCCGTTAACGAAAATTCGTCTGCGAGTCCTTAAAATTTCCGGCTGTCACTCTCGTTAATAACCGAATTGTGAACGTAACCGTTATTACAAACTCAAATACTGGGCGGACAACCGTATTCTGCTTGTATGTGATATAGGGAGTCATGAAGTGTGCAGAAATTCAAATATAAACGCATTTATACAGGATATTTGGGTAACATATTCACTGACCCATCTGGATGAGCCACTCCGCCAGTAGATTGACCGTCTGTGCGACAGCGGAGTAGTTCTCTGACAGCAGCTGGATGACATGCTCAGGTGAACCGCCTGCCTGGAAATACCTGCGGAGACACGGACACAAACTCACCTGCACTCACCGATGAGATGCCTGACTAAGTTCAAAGTTGCTGTGAATCATCTTTCCCTTTTTATCTTTACAAATCACCCTCTCTCCATTTGGGTGACTTACGATTTCAGGGTGTTAAACACGGTGGGCTCCATGATGTAGTCTCTGCTGGAGAACTTCTGCAGACACTCCTCCTGAACTTTTCCATCAGCCTCAGCATCCGCGAATCCATCCTCCTGCAGCGACAGAAAGAGAGGAACCGGTCAAGCGATCTTTTAGTGGCGAATCAGAGGCTATTTAACGAGATTACAGTAGTTCTTAGATCAAGATATTATTTGTGCATATTACAATCCAACATATTAACTCTCGATATTAAATTATAATAATTAATAATTAAATGACGTGTTTATGGACATATACGGCAGCACTAGCGAAGTTTTTATTTTTTATTTATTTATTGTTTTTAACATGGCACGATGGTAATTCCATTTTTAATTCCATGTTTCATCGTGGTGCAGTCATGGATTTTGCACATGTTCCACCTTATTATTTTAACTACGCTGGAGTTTCATATAAATAATACGGTTTACGAATATGGTGCCACTACAGTACTTTTTGTAAGGGCAAATGAAAATCAAAGCAACCCCTGATTTCAAAATTGTAACGTTAGCTAGTAAATCAGATTAATTTCATGGTCTTGGTGTCTGTGGGGTTGTTTCAGTAAACTACCATGTTGCCGTCTTGTGCCTCCCATTCTCCAGCATTGCCGTAGTATTCTTCGTCCATTGAGAGAAATAAACGGATTTCTTTAATCCAGAAAAGCGACTGTTTACAAAATACGTACGAGAACACCGAACGGCGCGTGTATAATGCGTCACGTGATAACGGACTAGAGCGCTTCCTTCTGGACTGGAGTGAACTACACACTGGGATAATGTGTAGTTGACTGTGACTAGAATAACTGTAAATATAAATAACAATGATCTTGTTTTATTCTTAAATGTGTATTTGAATACAATGTATTGTATTCAGTTTCTGATATTTTTTTCAGAGCTGTTGTATCTGTACCAATCAAGTTCGGTTTTTATTACTGGTTAAATAATTTATAAAAAAATATATAGAGAGAGAAATATATGGAGCAGATTTCAACTGAGTTAAATTGATTATACTTACCTATTTAAATATCTCCAATAAAACAAACAAACAAAAAAATCCTCCGTACGACCCAATGGAGAATTCTGCCTTTTGGGCCGTCAAGCGCCCTCTGGAGGAAAACCACGTTGTGTCCCTTTAGAAAAAGTTGTTTGCTAGAAAAATGTGCCGCCCAATGGGAGTGCTGTAAACTCCTAAACTGTCAGAAGAGCCATTTTGAGCAGCGCTGTTTGAAATCATCCTGGTCACACAAACCAATGGCAACTTTATCCAAAAGTCAAGTTTAGATCCAGATGTTGTACGCACTCTGTATATTTGATATTGCAAAAACTGGATAAATTATCTATATACCATTTCTAATAATACTAAAAACATTCAATGAAATGGTCGTAGCTCAGCCTAAAGTATTAATTAAATGAGATTTTAAAGGTTTATATAATATTTATTATTAAATGTTTTTGACATTTTAAAGAAAAAGGTAAAGAGTATTAGGAAATAATCTAATACTCTTCTATATGTGCAGTTCCTCCTATATCAATGTCCTCCTGCAGATGGCGCTGAATGTGAGTGTATTGAGAAATACATCCAGTCCAGTAGGTGTCCCTGCAGTTCATGGAAAGTTGAGAGTAACCAACACTGAATAAAAACTTTCAACAAAAAGGAATTTGCTTTTAAATGACAAAACTTAATAATAAAAAATACATACATTTCCAATGACTTAGATCTAATATACCCTGAGAAACAAAAACAACCTTCTGTCATGGTACCTTATAGAAACGTAATGAAATCAAGACATGTGTAGGTCATTATGAAGTTCTAATAATAATAAATAAAATTACGGTGGCTAAGACTTGTAGAAACAATCCCTTATCTTCAGTCGAGAATAATTTTGTTCCTGTTGCAGACCTTGTTATTAGATATCCCCATTTTATTTTTATTAAAAAAATAAAAAAAACATCTATATATTAAAAAATATATATGCTCAGCTGAACGAAACTACTTTAGGACCTAAATACTGTGAAATGTAATTCTATACTTACTCATGAGACAAGATGAAAATCTAAATAACATTAATGGGTTATATTTGCCTGTACACTCAATACTGTGTTTTGCTTAATGTTAAGACTCCCTGGAACATCAGTAGATTTCATTAGGAAGTGGGTAACTGAAATATACTCAGACTCTTGCGTTATATTATACAAGTTAATGGTTTAAATTGTAACCCCAAATTTATTATGTGTACTGTATAACATTTTTCTGATGTCTGTTTTTTTGAACTGCTGATGCTGACAGCAGGTAATACATATACACATATACACATATATATATATATATATATATATATATATATATTTTTTTTTTTTTTAAGATCATGAACGTGGTGTAGTGACTTCTGACATCAAGAATCTGGAAACAGTGTTTGATGATGCAAACCATCAAGATGATATTCAAAACAAGTTCATTAAGTTTGTTTTAAACACTACAATTAATACTTTCCCAGTCTAGTGACTATTTTTAAAGTGAACCCCTTTTATAGGACCCTACTATGGGAATATACACTAATGTAGGCTTCTTATTTAATTTTAAAGGTGATAATGCAAGATGTCGTAAATTTGCTTGAAAAATGAAAAGAAGTTTGTCATGATCATCCATGTGCCTGCCTGCAAAACATATGAGCGTAGTTTAAGGACAACCAGCTGATTTCCAAAATCATATTAGGATGTGCAATGCATAGTGCCATTGAAACCGTCAGTTTAAGCAGCAAATGATAACATTTAGCTTCTTTAGAAACATGTAGCAAATAGTATATTAGACCTTTAAGAACCACCATCACTGTAAGAGCAACTACATTATCCTTTATAGTTTGATTTGGGCCAAAAAAACAGAGTTAGCCTTGTGAAAAGAGTGTGTGCATGTGTGTGTCACTCAGACAGTGTTACACTCTTCTTTTACTGCTGTAATTTGAATCTTTGTACAAAATGTACAGTAAGTGTGAGACATGGAAAAAAGCAACATATACACTGAAAACACTTCTTATAGAGACAGTCAGGCAAGGGGGCGTTTGGTACTCAAATCTCACTCACTTATTGCTGCAGCGAGTCTGAACTAGAAAATAAAATTTAATAAAGTAAACATACTAAAATGTCATAGCTTAACATCTCCCCCCACCCCATCCCCATAACCAACAAAAAAGTGTATATAGATAGATAACACCTGTACCACATTTTGCAGAAAACACAACCGGATCAGACCGGTTAAACGTTAGAGTTTTTGATTCAAATTATGGCATTTTGGGAAAAAAAAAAAAAAAAAAAAAAGTATAAATTGACAAATAAATAAAACAAAAATAAATATTTTGTTTGTGGAACAAAGTGGACCATTAGAGCACCAAAAGCTGGCCCCTGCTTTCATGTGATTGGGTAGCAGGACAGGAAGTGTGGTACAGAGAGGGTTACGATTGGTCATTGTCCAGTGATGGGCGGCCTCTTTTTGTTAGTGCGTCAGTTTGTAGAGCAGCTTTTTTCTTTTCTTTTTATCTTTTTCTTTTTTTTTTTCTTTTTTTTTTTAATATAAAGAAATAAACATGAATACCATGGGAGGGGGGATATGAACCCAATATCTGACTGTGCAGCTATCAAAACAATTTGTACACTTAATACATTGACAGATTTTCTGTCTTTTTCACTCTTTTTTAGCAAAGGAATTTGGTTTTTTACGAAGAGACAAGCAATGTTTTTGCATTTGGATTATTTTCTCCTTCAACAGAGTTAAAGCTAACAAAAAAAAAAAAAAAAAAAATAAGCTCCACACCCTGCCTCTAAAAATGTTGACTATTGTTGTTGCGGACCAAAAAAAGGCAATTAAAACTTGTAAAAAGCAAACATATATATAAATAATATATTTACACATATAAATATATATATTTATATATACTGTATATAATGTTTCTTGCTTTGTACTACACAGCATCAGGCATTTCATCTTGATCCTGAAACAAACCAGAGGCAGTATAAATGGGGGGGGGGGGCGGGGGGGGCTCCCCCCAAAACTCCACTGATAAGTGTCAGTAAAAGTTGCGCTCTGTCGCTGATCTGACACTGACGTCACGTGTTCTGGAGTTGTACGGGGAGGCCGGTTCAAGATCGGCACAAGGGGAAGGGGGGGAATCAACTTCCACCCAGAGTCTGATGAGCAAACAGGCGATCAGGGAGGGGTTCGGGGGGTCAGAGTTCAAGGGAATCGACAGAGGCAGGGCAGAGCCAAACAGCGCAATGAAACATATCTTACTTACATCTTAGCTCATTTTACACGTACAGTCGTGATCAAGGCACAGGGAGCTTCTACAAGTTACTTTTTTCTTCAATAAAGTTGTACAAAATAATACATTTTACAGTCTGTACAAGAATAATGATCCAGCAGAGAAATGAAAAGACAGACCAAAAGCCAGGCTAAAGGGGAGGAGAGGAAGTCGGAGGGGAGGAAGGGGGGGGAGAGAGCGAGCGACTAGGCCATCCGTTAGACGTCCTTCTCATGTCTCGCGTCATTACTTGGTCTTACCCTCGGTCTGATGAAGTCCCCACGTGTCAGTGTACAAGATTTTTTGCAGCAGGGAGGAGACAGACAGAGAGAAAGATAAAGGGGAGGAGAAAGAACGAGAGAGAGAGAGAGAGGAATGACACTCGGAAAACAGGAGGTTTAACATGGTGCATATTTGCACACACTAACACAAACTGGGGAAACTAACTAACAGAAAAAGACGTTATTATTACTGGAATATCTCACATATATACATACATACATACATATATATATATATATATATATATATATATATATATATATATATATATATATATATATATATGAGTTTGGATTTTTTGCACTGCATTTAGTTCACTGTTCTGCATGAATCTAGCATTGCATGCGCTCGCCTCTCCTGCGATGCATCTCGAGAAGGGAGTCATGTGACGGGTCTTGTGTTCAAGTCATTCTCTGCTCCACACGCAAAGCAACCCGGGGCAGTAAATGCTCCAAACCCTCCATTTTTATTGGGGAAAAAAAAAAGAAAAAAAAAGACATTTTGCTCTACATTCTCTTTTTGTTTTGTTTTTTACGTACGGTCCATCGTTTTGCTCTCCTCCGGTGGGGTCTGTCCACCTTTGGGGGTGTGGTTTTGGGAAAGAGGAAATGGGGGAAAAGGTGAGGGGGATGCGCCAGGCTCGTACAGGCACTAAACGTTCAACAGGACCAAAACGGTGGAGGATAAGAATAGCGTGTGTATGTCTTGTGCGTGCGCATCAATATAAGTAACGTGTGTTTAGGCATATGATCGGAAAAAAGACAAGCTTGACATGTAACATACATAGGACTCCGGGTCAGGAGTTTAGCTGGACGCATTATGTGTCTGTATGTGTACGAAATGGCTTCCTTGTCCTGAGCAGTCCTGGACAGTTTTTTTCTTCCCTCATTTCTCCCCCCTCCCTCTCACGTTTTGTTTTCCACTCTCTCTTTTTATTAACGTCGGTAGTCCTTGGCTGTGTTAACAAGTCTTTTTGCCAGATATCACAGCCACGCTTTCATCAGTAACACAGTGCGTCCCCTTGCCCCAGCCCCTAGTCACTCAGGATGGAGAAAGGCCATGTGTGTGTGTGTGTGTCTGTATGTATATATATGAAAATATATACATACACGTGTGTGTGTATATATATATATATATATATATAAATATATATATATATATATATATATATATATATATATATATATATATATATATATATATATATATATATATATATATATATATATATATATATATATAAAAAATATGCATGTGTGTGTAAGTGTAAGAGGTGGGGACTCATCAGTTTGAAGGTTCGTGGTTTGATTTTGGGGCGTGATGTAGGGCAGGGGGGCCTAAAGAAAGTTCAGGTGGTGAGTTTGCGTCCCGTCATCCCTGCTGCGATCACAAGAGTTCATACTGTCGTAGGTGCATGCGCTGGATGATGTCTCTGCAGTCGTTAAACACTCGGCGGATGTTTTCCGTGTCCACAGCGCAGGTGAAGTGGGGGTAGCAGTAGTGCCGGCCGTCTCCACTCGCTGTACTGATCCTCTAAATAGACAAAACAACAACAAAAAAAAAGGATGGCATTTTTATTAGGAAATTTTCGGTAACATTATAAATGTATTTACAGTCACTTTTGATCAATTTAATGCATCCTTGCTGAATTGAATGGTAGTGTATTTTTAAATATTAAAAAAAAAAAAAAATGCCATAGTTTAGGACACAGGGTGATGGGTTGCTATGATGATTTTGGTGCCATAGAAGAACCAGACTCACCAAGAACTCATCTCGGATGAAATATTTTGCTCTCGTAACTCGTGGATCTTCCCCTTGCTCTGGTGTTGCTGATAGAAAGAAAGTATCTTGTTAATAACACTGATGGTGTGATATCCAAAGTTACTACTGCGCTTTAAATTAATACATGAATATGCATTCAATTCAACTGTACAGACTAAAAATCATTATTCTATTTCACTGACCATCATCTGGTGTAGTGTAGCGTGCAAACTCGGGGAAGTAATCCTCAATTTTTGACTTTCCCGCCAAAACCTTCTCAGCCAGCAAGTCCTGCTTGTTTAGGAACAGAATGACAGAAATAGTTCGAAGCCACCTGGAAAGCAAGGAAAGAAAAATAATGTTTTTTTTGTTTTTGTTTTTTTTACATTTTCTGAAGAAAATGTGAGTGGCGTGGAAACATACTCTCATTAAGCCCTCTTTTTACACGTGTAAGCATGTTTTAGGCGTCTCAAGGGTACCTGTTATTCCAGATGTTCTTGAACAGGTTAAGTGCCTCCTGGAGTCTGTTGGTCTGATTGTCCTCTCTGAGCACCATGTTATAACTGCTGCTGGCTACCACGAAAATGATGGCTGTCACATCTGTAACAAGAGAGAAAATTTTTAGCATACACTTTGAACAAGCAATGCAAACAATCCATCATAAAACTATTCTATAAAAAATTACTACTAATTACAAAACTTTATACTAATTAATAAACCAATATATTGGCCAGACTAACAACCTTTGTGTCAGTGAATAGATAAAATAATGACCAAAATGACAGACCTTACATTATTATTAATAATATTGTTAGTTTAAGTAACAAAAGCATCGCATTTACCATTAAAACACTGGATCCATTTCCTGCGTTCGTCTCGCTGTCCGCCAACATCAAACATACTGCAGAAAAAAAAAGAAGAGGAAACATCAGTTAGGCGGCCACAGACAGTTTGGCATGGACCTGTTCACATCAAGCACTTATTACTACTATTAATTTGTAAAAATGATTAAGATGTTAACTGTGGTTATGAAAATACATGCAAACATATTCTGTAGCACTGTGAATCTGTGAAAAGTTTCATGAAGGCCTCCTAGTCAAACTCACTGAAAATTAACTTTGTCCACTTGGAATCTTGTCTCAAAGATCCCAGAAGTCAGAACTCTGCATCTGAGCAAGTCCTGAGAGACAGGGGCGACAAAGGAAGAGTTCAAAGTTACATTTACAATAAAAGACATCTTTAAATCAGACACAATAAGAGAACAATGCCTCTTAAGAAAGAGAAAGAAAGGATATAAACCGAAGATATACACTACAATATTAATGCCTGAATCCCATCATGTGGATATTTACACACCTGATCAGTGGGAGTATAGTCGCTCTGTTTCACAGTGTCAATCCTGTCCAGGAAACTAAAAATAAAAGAAAGAATAACATTAACAACTCAAATCAAATTACTCAAATTAAGTGTCTCAACACTTCCTTTTAATTAATAGGGCAAGACTGATTTAAGAGATGCAAATAAACACTGAGTAATGTGATGACAGACAGCTGGATTTATTCCAAACAAGTCAAGACAAGGAATTAAAGAATGTCGTTATGCACAACCCAAAATTTAGCCATTGTCGAGCAATGGCAAAGCATCTGGAAAGCATCCCTAAAAAGGCATTACCACATGACTGCTTTATTTATAAACCATATTGTGCTATACCGTGATCTAAATTATTTGTACTGTGAGATGATGTCATAGTCAATCCCTAATAATCTTTTGAAAAATTCTTTTGAAAAACCTATGTTCAGAAGTTAATTCATATAAAACATTCCTGCATTTACACAGCCCCAGTGAGCATCGGCAAAACTTTCACACACACATTTCTCAAATCACCGCATAACAAGTCAGCCATGGAGGAAACAAAAAAAAAAATGGTAGCTGACACAATCTGCAGCTGTGAAATCAGCCAGCAGGTGGCGCGCGTTTGTGCTAGAGATCAAAGCAGGCAGGGTTCTGAGTCATAGTGATCAGAGAGCGCTCAGTCAGACGCTGCTCTAGTCAATGGATCGGCTCTAGTGGGAGGAAACAGAGAGGGGAAGAGAGGGCGGAAGAGAGGGCAAAACAGAGGGAGGGAGGGGGATCAAGAAACGCTGTCTTAGTCAAGCTGCTATCCGGCGAAAAACGGCTGCAAGATGGTGGGACGGCTCGAACTCGCCTCCTGGTCCTTCACGCATGCTGCTGAGATCTTAAAGACGCTCATCAGAATCAAACATATGCAGAAAGAGTGGCTGATAATCAATGTGCCCAACAAAATGTTTCTCATTCAGAACTGGCTCCATTTTTAATAGATCATCATAGAAATGTGATTTATAATAATGTCCATGCTGACATTATAAATCAAAGGACAATCTAATACAATGTAATATAATATTCTTTACAACTAGTTGACCCTCAGCTTGTATTTTATTTTACGTTTGTTTTAATAGTATGAGATATATATATATATATATATATATATATACATACATATGCATATATATTAATATTTATCATCTGAAGACATCAAAATGCTTCTCATTCAGAACTGGCTCCATGTTTATATATTTTATTGGCATATGATTTATAATGATGTCAATGCTGACATAAATCAGATGACCATATAATACACTATAGTATTCATACAATACTCTCAAGTAGTTGATTTTATTTTTATACTTTTTAATAATATATATATATATATATATATATATATATATATATATATATATATATATACACATATTTAACATACATTGAAACGCTTCTCATTCAGAACTGACACTATAATACAATATTCTCAACTAGTTGATCCTCAAAACTCAAAAAGTTAAGTTTATGCATATTTCACACACACACACACACACACACACACACACACACGAATTGTATTCATCAGTCTTTTAGTTACAGTTTTTATATTCTCAACTAGCTGACCCTCAACTGTTTTTTAAATGTAGTTTTAAGTTTTAGTTATAAATATATTTCACATTTGAATTGTATTTATTAGTCTTTTAGTTCTAGTTCATAAACATCATTTGTTCTGAATAATATTTTAACAATATAAATTGTATCATTTTATCTTTCTAATATATATATATACACATACACACACATACATACATACATACATACATATACACACACACACACATATATATATATATATATATATAGTGTGTGTGTGTATATGTATGTATGTATGTGTGTGTATGTATATATATATATATATATATATATATATATATATCTCTCTCTCTCAATTCGGTATTTAATACGCTGCTGTTGCAAAGTGCACCTGTAGGTGGCAGTGCTTCCCAAATTGCTGCGCAACCGGTAAATGTGACAACAGAACAACGCGATGGATCAAACAGATGAAACTCTATCAACGCACCCGAAATTAATAAAGAGGAACAGTAGAAGTGAAATATGGCATTACTTTGCATACAAAACAGATGACGAATGTGAACAAACTGGCTTTACTGCACCTGTATGCAAGCGTTGCTATAAATCATATATTGCCACAGGAGGAAACACATCAAACCTTTTTAAGCATTTGTCGCTTGCTCATCCTGATCTTTTCAGAGAATTAAGAGATCGACAGGTGAGTGCATCATTCATAAATTCTGATTTAATTTGAACTTTTATTTACAACTGATCAACGCACATACAGATGTGATACAGTAAGCGCAAATGTGCATGTGTGATACGCTAGAACCAGTGAAGTTTTGGTCACGTAATATATGCACTTGCATTTCATACAATCGAATATTAATTGAATTTGAATTAAGCAAGAATTTTGCTATATTAATTTTAGTATCAATAATATGAAGGGAATGTTTCTGCCGCGTTGCCGACCGCTAATATGAAGCAGTCGAGAGTGAGATTCATATTTAATGCTTTTTCTTTGGCTATCTGAGTCTGAAATCTGAAAACAGTCAGAGAGAGAGAGAGAGAAAATAACGTGATTTTAAATATTACTAATTTACTATTTTAAATATTAATTTATTATGTTCCCTCGTTTTGCTAAATCGTGTGCTCTATTTGCTAATTAGTTCTCTCAATTTGCTAAATCGTGCGCACGATTTACAAATTCATTCCCTTGATTTATAAATTGAGTGCACGATTTAGCAAATCGAGGGAACGAATTAGTAAATCGTGCACACGAAAAGCCTACTATTTTTTTTTCCCCAGCATGTCATGTGCAGGGCTCCATAAAAGAGAAAACACAAATATTTTAGGAATTTGTCAAAGAATTGTTTAAATCTAAAACTGTTATTGTCATTTATTTGGCAAATAACAAACTGAAACAACCAAATAGCATTTATTCACATAATAAAAAAAAATGGCCTCCTGCCTTTCATAATAGCATGCATTCTTGCTGGCATTGTTTAGGTACTTTTTGACTGTAATTGGGTATCTAAAAACATCTTTCATAGATCTTTCATTCTTTCATAGAAAACAGCAATAATTATATTATAGCATTAGAAATAGCCTACTGTTACTAAAGAGCTTACGCATATTGGAGTTCTAACCAATACAGATAGCTAAAAAATGATTTTAGTAAACACCAATACTGTTAGTTTAGAGTAGCAGTGGCACAAACCTTACATAATTTGTTATAAACCTTACATAAATTTGTTTTAATAAATTTAAGCACTGTATATAGGCCTATAGTTCAAATCTCTTCATCAAAATTAAGATAATAATAAAGATTGAATAAAAACACAAACTCAGTGTTAACCAACAGGTAAGAGTAAATGTTCTGCAGGAACACGTGTTCACATTGATCACAGTCATGTTTACTGTAATTTCTTTATCCTGTAAAAGGCGGCTATGAAGCGTCTGATATTTATATTCAGACAATTACACGCTGTTATCCCTTTACAGTTCCTACTCTCATAAAATACGTGCACTACATGTTGACTTGTAAACCTTAATTTAACGTTCAACAACAGATATTTCAGCACAATGAATGTTTTTGCACTGAATATTGCCTCCCTCTCTGACGCGCGTTCACGCGCTCGCCGCGCCGGCGCTCATTCAGTAAAGATTTAAACTTAACACAGACTGTCAGGACGGAACTTTATGCAAAAATGGAAATGCTCGCGTGAATTTGTGACATTTACAGATAAGAATATGAAACGGTAAGAATACAGTTACAAGAATATGAAAGTGTTTGCGCTGAGGACGCACACGCATCTGTCAAAGCGCCTAACAGGGCAAGCCATTACGCTAATGCATTAACTTAAAGCTTAAAATACAGAATTCTCATGTTTTGGGCAGCTTGAATCATGTACTTCTCCTGCAGCATCTCATTCTGTTTCCTTCACTATTTTTAGAAGGATTTTGTACATAGAAATGCATTATTTAGTGCTGTAATTTGACGAGACCGGCTGAAGTTGGACGTGCACTGTGGGCAGACCCAACTAATCGATAATGAGAATCGTTGTCGATTTTTATTATCAATAATAATTGACTTTATCGATTAGTTGTTGCAGCCCTAGAATTAATATTGTTTAATTAAATGTTATTCAGAACAAATGACTTTTATGAACTTGTTTATTTAGAAAGACCAATGAATCTCCAAAAATACTAAAAGAATCATTAAGGAATTATAATTAGAATCATTAAAATTCCTCACAAATGCCAGCAAAAGAGTAACGCCTAAATCAAAGCATGAGGGAATCAGAGAGAAATCGAGAGAAATCCACAGGCCGGACGCGCATGTGCATCCCCCCTGTCCAAGTACAACAGGAATGTGACACAGAGGGTTGAAATGTGACAGCAAGGCTGTAGGTCCCACACACAGCGGCATGGACTGCACTGGTGTGTGTATGTGCATGCATGCAACGCACAGCAGGCCGCACAAATGAAAATGTGGCACATCACGTGGAAGAGGGGGCATAAACAGAAATAAAACGAAGCAAACTAAGAAAGACAGACACGATAAAATGCAGACAGACAGACAGATGAGGGAGGCTCGCACAGACAGTTGTGTTGTGACCACAGCCGTTGTCTAACACCATATCTCAATTATTGCCTTTTTTCCTATTAATAGAACGATTCCAACAATAGCCCAGCCCACTGGTCAGACATAATACAACTCATGCCCCTCTGGGTACAGTAGTTGAGAACGCATACAGCCTCCACTGTCATAATGCCAAGCAGAAGAGACGGCTATAGCTGCGACAGAGTATATTTAGGCCAGCATTCCAAATCCAGCCTCAACTCAAGTGGAATTCTAGAAATCAAACGGCCGCATGGCAGGAAGTTCATGAAATTCTAGTTGCATGTCGACGTCTGCCAACAGTTGCGGAGGTTCTAGTTTGGAATAGTGTTTAGCAGACTTTGAAAATGCACTTTAAAGTATGTGTGATGGATGTCAGAAGTCTTAAAAACACACAAGATGGATATTAGCATGCATGTATATGCATTTTATTTTGAGTTGTTCTAAGCACGCAGTGCAGATGTGATTAGGCAGCAACTTCAATTAAAAAAAAAAGAAAAAAAAAAAGTAAAAACACTTGAAGCAGTAAATGGATGGTCTGGCCACACACACACAATGTATCACTTGAGTCATATGACTTGGCCCACACAGAATTTCTGTTCAGCTCCCTTTATTTATTATATAAAAAAAGTAGGCAGCTCACTCGCGCTTAATGCAAATCACTGCAGTAAAAATGCAAGTAAAAGTGCAGAAACATTGTCAAAAAAAAAGGATAATTAAAAGGATAATAAATAATTAAAAGGATAAATAAAAGGAAATTTTTATATATCATCTGTCCCATCAACTAACTTTGCCCTCAAAATATAGCCCTGAAATGTTGCCCATTAAGAATTAGTATAAAAAGCGCAATATAAAAATCTTAAAGATTTTGGATGGATCTAATTGCTTTATCATCCCCTACAATATTGCACCTTCCTAACCACCACACAAAGCAACTGCATTCATACTTTATTGACTACTAATAATATAGTAAGTAGATAGTAAAAATTAGAATCATCAAAACTTAACCCTAAGTCAAAACCAATTACTACTTTAGTGTAAAAATATTGAAATGGTTAAGACGAATAAATATAGCAGCAAAAAGTATGGTTGGATGTAACTGCTTAATTACGATTAATCCATAAAAATATTGCTTCTTACTAAACTGCAGTATTTATACTTTCTTTACTTAAAAGGAACAGTTCTCTGAAAATGCAGTTTCTGAATTACATATCCACTGATGTTGTTCGTCAAAATCAAGAAATTAGTTTTTTTTTTTTTTTTTTAAACATTCCAAACTCGCCAAAACAGGTTTATATTGTCTCTGTTGATCTCTTTAAAAAAAAAAAAAAAAAAAAAAAAAAGTTATAAAAACGAAGTAAACCAAGTTACAAAAAGTAACTGCCTATGACTGGAGATATTTGTTTGATCCTCTGCACCTTTTCAGTTTCAAATGCGCTCTTGACCGAATAGAAGTCTGAGAGTTTGAGCCAAACAGCTGTTCGGGGGGAGATGACGATGGCACCATCTAGTCATTTATCCAGAGGAAAGTGCCAAAATATGATATTTTTGGTGTGTTGCTGTGTTAAGCAGTCACAATGCTAAAAATTATCCAGACCTGCACAAACAAACGTTTACAGTTGATAAAAGATAGCAAACAGTATCCCAAACAAAAAAGCTTTACAGATAATCGGCACTTAATTATTAGACTTAATTATGAAATATGTATTCATCTTTTTAGCAAGTACATATTAGGTTGCAGTGATTTGCAAGTCAACAAATGCAACTTAAACAAACGTATTTATAGTGTGTTTTATATAAAAAGCAAATAAATTATAAATACGCAATTGACTGTCCAAAGAAGAAAATCATTAAAACATTTCTGCAACTGAACAATTAAATAATATTATTAATAATTAAAAATATTTACATCCACAACAGACCACAGCGTGGAACATTTAAAACAGTGTAGAAATAAAAAATAAAAAAAATAATAGCTTAGATTTAAGTTTTTTTTTTTTTTTTTTTTTTTTTTTTAAACAAAATCCAAAAATAAAGCAATTTCTCTTTTAGAAAAAGAAAAAACATGCAAAGAGAATAAATCATTCACAGAAAGAAGAGTGAGCTGTTGTGCCGATGGTGTATTAGCATGGAAAAGCTGATAATATCCTCATCGCTTACTAACCTGGTTAATGTTACAGCTCATCTAGTTAACAGTAGAGTATTAAGAGTGTGGATTAGGCAACTTCCGGGGCCAATAGGGCAAACACTGTTTAGGCTCCGGGTGAACCGCGCGTGTGTGCGTGGCACGATACGGTACAGAGGATATCAAACGGCAAGCCTTTCAGAATCAAGTGGTGTTCAACAACAAACGTTTCTTGTTTAAAAAAGTAATTGCATTGGTTGTGCCCATTTAAAAAAAAAATAAATAAAAAAATAAACTGAAAATGTGACATTCCAAAGAATCAGATTTGAAGTTCAGCATTTTATGCAATGCAACTTACAAAAAAAGCTAGCTATATTTATCTCTCCAAATATGTTAAATTGTGAATTAATCGATAGCCTCCACTGCATTTTCCCTCTCTTAGATGCGAATGCACACACACTTCTGTAAGTTTCCAATGCTAAAGTATGGAAGCAGCAGAAACCGGGAGAAAGGGAGCGGTGGAAGAGAAAGAAAAGAGAGAAGGCTTGTCTGACATTACAGCGGCGCTCCAAAAATAGCTCCCTGGCGCCCTGGCCTCCAGCTCGGTTGTCATAGCGACAGAACCACAGGCGCTATAAATAGACTATCAGCTCCAAATCTTGTGTGACTGGAGAGAGGCCAGAGAGAGGGAGAGACAGACAGAAAGAGAAAGAGTGAAGAGAAAAAGACAGAGGGAGTGGAATGAGAGAGCGAGAAAGAGGGAGAGAAGGAGAGAGAGAGAGGGAGGAAGGGAAGAGGGAAAGGTGGAGAAGGGCCAGTCAGAAAAAGAGAGGGGAAAGCAAAAAGAAAGAACGAGAGAAAAAACAGGTCTGGTTTCACAAAAGAGGGATGGGGGAAGAAGAGAGAGAGAGAGAGAGAGACAGAGAGACGCTCAGAGAGACAGAAAGAAACATGGCGGATGGTTTAAGAATTCTCTCTTCATGCGCTGGCCTTATGTTTAGGAACTGCGGGACAAGCAAGAATGCTACATTTATCTCCTTTACAAAAAACAAAACGTTTGTAGAAAATAATGTGTTCTTTGAAACAGACAACATTAATGAAACAATTTACCCTCTGAAACGCATGCAAGAAGGAATGCAACATTTCTTTGGTTTCGGAAAAGTAGAGATGCAAGTAAAGCAAGTAATAGAAACATTACATATACACAAAAAATGGATAATTAAAACTTTTTATATCATCTGTCCCATCAACTAACTACAGCCCTGAAATGTTGCTCATTAAGAATTAGTATAAAAAGCACAATATTAAAATCTCGAAAATTTCAGATGGATCTAATTGCTTTACTATTACCTACAATACTGCACCTTCCTAAACACCACCCAAAGCAAAATAGTAAGTGGATAATAAAATTATAATCACCAAAATTCATCATAAGTCAAAACCTACTACTTTATAGTAAAAATATTGAAATGATTTAAGATGGTATCAATAAATATTGCAGCAAAGAGTATGGTTGGATATTAACTGCTTAATTACGATTAATACTATACATAAAATATTGCTTCTTACTAAATTGCAGTATTTATACTTTCCCTACTTAAAAGGCACAGAAATCTCAGACAGTGGTAAATCTTTTGCTCTCCCTAGGGTTTTTCACACTGCACTTAATCCCGAGTTATTTTTGTTCTAAACATCACTTTTAAGCCTGGGTAAAAGAAGGTTTTTTATTTATTTATTTTATTTTTTTTTTTTTTTCACACACGTAATTTAGAAGCGGAGTTAGCGCTGCTTTTTCCTCAGGGTTATGAACCCCCGCATTGTGGTGTCAACCTTGTACAGTGTGAAACGGAGCAGTGTTAGCATGTTACTGCTGGATGCTTAGCAACAGACAACCAATCAGAAATTGAACAGCGTGGCTCATGTCACATCAGCAAGAGGAACTGCGCGTTGTGTAAACAGTGCAGCGTTTGAGGGAAAAATAAGAATTGACCCTTTGCAGAGAGCTTGATTGACAAGCAATCATAACGCTGAATCGGTGGACTTAAACTTGAGAAATTGTGTGTACTGACATCTTTCCATGGTTGAAATATAATACCTTCTGATGTTCTTTCATGTTTATTTGGCACTTTAAGTAAATATGAAAAGACGATTGGTTCACGTGCTGCTTGAACTGAGGCATCCTGCATTTTGTGCCCCTAAAGTTTTTTTTAATGCACTCCTATTAAAAATAGGCCACAGCCATATCACCTTGCAGCCAAAGACTGGTCGCCCACTGAAGCTAAGCAGGGTTGAGCCTGGTCAGTACCTGGATGGGAGACCTGGGAAAACTAGGTTGCTGTTGGAAGAGGTGTTAGTGAGGCCAGCAGGGGGTGCTCACCCTGTGGTCTGTGTGGGTCCTAACGCCCCAGTATAGTGACAGGGACACTATACTGTCAACAAACACCGTCTTTCGGATGAGACGTTAAACCGAGGTCCTGACTCTCTGTGGTCATTAAAAATCCCATGGCACTTCTCGTAAAGAGTAGGGGTGTAACCCCGGTGTCCTGGCCAAATTCCCACCACTGGCCCTTGTCAATCATGGCCTCCTAATAATCCCCATCCACTGAATTGGCTCTATCTCTCTCTCCTCTCCACCTGTAGCTGGTGTGTGGTGAGCGCACTGGCGCCGTTGTCCTGTGGCTGCAGTCGCATCATCCAGGTGGATGCTGCACACTGGTGGTGGTTGAGGAGAGACCCCCCACATGATTGTAAAGCGCTTTGAGTGTACAGCAATATACATAAAAGCGCTATATAAATGCATCATTCATTCATTCATTCATTCATTAAAAATATAAAATAGGGGATATTATAAGGAGAATACAAGAAGTTACAGAAGAAAGTTTGTTTATAATTATGTAATTATTTGTAGTCCTACTTTAGACTGTATTAGGGCTGCACGATTATGACAAAAATCATAATTGTCGATTATTCCCTTAAAACTGAAATTGCGATTATTAATTACAATTATCACAATTTACACTGAATGATGTTTATACCATTGTTTGAAGCAACTCCATGCCATATTTTTACATGAACATAAACAAGCTGAAAACACTCTAACTGAAAAACCTTTATTGCTTTTCTACAGTATTAAGCCTCAAATGTCAATTATACATTGGATTGGTTTATTCTTTGAATAAAAATGCAAAACTATGAATGGTATTATAAATGTTATACTAAAACGAAAATTAAAACAATGGAAAAACCCTTAAGATAACCTGTAGAAAGAAAAAAAACATCTTAAGCACGCAAGAATAACATAAGTGGACTTTAATTGTGCAGCCCTAGACTGTATATATATATATATATATATATATATTTGGCATGTGACGGTATCAAATTTTAATATCATGATAATTGCTGAAACTTTTATCATGGTATCATCATACACTATATTGCCAAATGTATTGAGATACCCCTTTCTAATGAACCAGTTTGACTACTTTAGTAATTTCCATGAGTACAATTTTTAATGTTTAATATTAGAAGCACACAATTCCCTAGAATATCATTATATGCTTAAAGCAACAGTTTGGACAGGACCTTTTTCTATTCTAACATGACAATGCCTCTGTGTATAAGGCAAGGTTCAAAAAGAAATGATTGATTTAGTCAGTGTGGAAGAACTTGACTGCCTGCAGAATGCAAAGTCCTAATCCAAGCTGAACACTTCTGGTGTGACTTTAAATGCAGACCTAGAGCCAAAAACTCATCACCAAACACCAATTACTTGTACATACACTATATGGACAAACGTATTGGGACACCCCCTTCTTAGGAACTGAAAAAGGCACTTCCAAAACTGTGGCAACAAAGATGGAAACATAATTCATGTATTTAAGAATTGTACTTCCATCTCTGTTGCAACAGTTTTGGAAATGTCTAAAATGACTGTACCCATATGTACAAATCATTGGTGTTTGGTGATGGACAACAAAGTAATAAGGTAATAAGAGACAATAAGGTAATGTTAGCTAACAACTAACAATGAACTGCAGCTATATTGGTTACAGTAGTTGTTATTCTTTGAGATATAAGCATTCAAAACTTGCAGTCTCTCACTTCCGCCAATATGGATCAAAGATTTTGATGACATCACCCTCCATTTACTGTCATACCATCAAATGTGGCTTCACAGAGTTCAACAGCTCTAGCCCAAGCTGTAAATAAACAAAACGCTATTGGCTATTTAAAAAAGGGGGCGGGGCTGCTTGATATGTCCTGCCCTGTCTTCCTGTTTCAGTTGAAATGATGTCAACAGATAGAATAACGCTGCGTTTCAAAGCACTGCAGTGGACCTTTAAAATAAGACGTCTGTTGGACCATTTAAGAAATTTTATTCGCACTCATGCTCCTAAATACATTTTACGTTTGGCACATCTATTTTTAGTTGAAACGCTCGCACTGTTGTTCGTGTCATTTGAAAGTGCTGTATCCGGTCACTGTCAGTAAATGTGCGTTAGCAATGAAATCTGCCAAGGAGGACCTACGTGGTAACATTTTTTTTAACTGACATAACTGGATAACTGATGCGAGAAAAGCCACATAAACGGGTTGCCTGCTGTGTTTGTCCAATCAGTGACACTGACACCGCAGATATGAAAATAAGGACTTCAACCCGGGGTTTAGCAATGTGCAGTGTGAAACGGCAGCTTATCAATACTCCGGTATTAACTTTTAACCCTGGGTTTCGAATGACCCAGGGTTAACTATTTGAAGTGTGAAAAGCCCTTCTGAAAACAGACAGTCATAAAGAAACATTTCTTCATATTTACGAAATGCACAACAGGAATGCAAAATGTCTCTGGATTACAAAAAAAGAAAGCAGATAACTCAAATTATTATTATTATTTTTTTTCAAACCATGCACATACAAGGTTTCTCTGGTTTACAAAATAATAGATGGCTCCAAAAAAATTTGGTACTACACATGATTTAACTGAAAGTAAAAAAAAATAAATAAATAATACTAATAAAAAAAATTATATTCTATTATATAAAAATAGAAAGAAACAAATGGAACACAATACTTCTCTGATATATAAAAACACGGGAAGCTTGTGGAAAATTGTCCAAGTTTATTTTATACAAATTATTTTTTTTAACAGCATAACCCTAATGATTTTTTCAGATATAATGCCACAAAATAATGCTTCTCTGGTTTACAAATTTACAAAGCCCTGTTGTTCCTTTTTCTTTCTTTCTCTGAAAACCCTAAACCATTCTTTCATGATGCTAACAAAATGCAAACAAGCAAGAATGTTCCTCTGGTTTACAAAAATATAGAAAGCTCCAAGAAATTACTGTCCACATTTAACATGCTTTCTGTAATAAAAGCACCCTAAAGAAAAATCTCTTTGTTTTCTCTATTCAAACACCTTTTGCACACCTGAATGGTTGCAGGCAGGTGCACTGGATACTAGGGGTGTGAACCTACACTGTTCTCACGGTTCGGTTCGATTACAATTATCATGTCATCGATTCGGTTCAATTCGATATCACGATGCATTGACGATACACTGCATACTCAATTTTCAATTTTACTTGCATACAATTTTGTCAATAAATTCAATCAGTCTGATATGAACTGAACCTTTTATTTTACCTGCTCAAAGAAAACACACTTCTTGAATGTATCAAACATCAAACAAAATTCAAGTCTGGGCACAGAAGACAACAGGAGCATTTAGAACAAATACACAAAAGTAAATACTAAATTTTTTGGAACGGTCTGCGAACCTTTGAGCGCACTGACTTTGTGCGTCTACAACAGCAAGTTATACGCTTGTAAATCTTTAAATATTCATTGATTATTATGGTGAATTACGTCAAGTTGACCGTTCCGAGATGGCAGCAATGTATCTTGAGCGGTCGAATAGGGCATCTACACATCTATGGTATTACACCCTGCATATTTTGTTGGTGCGTGACACGATTTACACACAGCGTGTGTCTTTCTCCAGGTTGTGCTTACCAGGTTGTTCATAAAAGCCGAAATGTGCCCAAATGTTAGTTTTTGAAATAGTTGGAGCATTTTTAATTACTTGCACTCGCGTCTCGCCTCCCTCCGCCATTGTATGCTACCGCGACAAAGCACGTATGCGACAAATGACATCAGAAAAGCGTCAGTACGTTATAATCGGTTATGGTCTATTACTGAACCGATACAAATCCTCCTTGTCTGCGTCACGATGCACCGTAGACATGATTCATTTCGACACCCCTACTGGATACAGGAAATAATGCAAAAGAAAAAAATCCTGCATACTGCTGTAGCCTGCAAGAAATGCAATATTTCCTGAGGTGGCAACATTTCGGTCATGAGACGTTTGTCAGGAATTTAAAATAATGATTTGCATTTACAAAAGAAACATTTCTCTGTTTTATGGAAATATATGGAATTGGAAAGGTTATGGAAATATAGGAAGCACATTATAACACACTGAATTTACGCAAACGAAATGCAAAAGAGGAGGAAGACAAACATTTCGGTCATGAGACCTTTGTCAGGAATTAAAAAAAAAAATTCATGCACTTGATTTGCATTTACAAAATGTTAACAGACAGGAACGGAACATTTCTCGATTTCATGGAAATATATGGAATTGGAAAGTTTATGGAAATATAGAAAACATGTAACATTAAAGAAACATTTCTTCTTTTCTAAATACGCTTATTGAATTTTTGCAAACAAAATGCAAAAAAGGAGAAATACAACATTTCTTTAGTATATGAGAACACCATAACAGAAAATATTGCTTTTCACGCACGTTTGCCCTGAAAACACTTTAACCCCAAGTAAACATTTCTTATTCTCTAGCTTACAAAAATAAAGAAAACTTGTACAAACATAGTTAACTTACTTCAGTAATACACACACATGCTTCCTCTGAAAACAGCATAACCCTAATGAAACTATTCTCATTGTTTTTTTTTTTCTATCTCAGCCATTTTCTGTCACTGCAGTGACGCTACTAGCAGATGCAGGAAGAACTAGTCAGGAGAGGGGGAAAAAAAAGTTGCGGGATGAACAAAAATAAACTGTGATACGTCAGTATTCTTTTCACGCTTTGTGTAGCCATTCTTGTGTAGCCATTCTTGTGTATGTCTCAATGATAACATTATTGAGCCCATGATACTGCTGTGGCTCGACCGTACAAAGACACAGAGGTGAATGAAAACACGAACGCATACACGCACGCACACGTTCAATATGGACACCTGGCCATGTGACAGGAAGAGCCTTGAAAACACTCAGAAAAATGAGCTCATAACAGGACGAGCGCTTGACGACGCTGGTTTCTTGCTGAACGCGTGTACGTGCGTGAGCGCGCTCGAAACAGCACTGTCATTCTCCTCCGTCCCTCTTTGCAGTCTGGGAGGTTGGGAGTTGCCGTCCAAACAGTTGCAAGTAGCCACCATTATCACTTCAAGCTCATTTTTCTCCTTCAAAAGAGGAGATGCATTATTCGCGATACTTGCGGATTGCCTCTCAAACAGTCTCCTTCTGCTGCAAGTGAGTGAACCAACGAGAAAAACAGCTCTCTCTCTCTTTCTCCGCTCTACGTTTACATAAGCGTGCAGCGGGGAGCGATGGGGGGGCCACTTCCGGTCTAAATGGCTCAGGCCAGCGTCTGATCCACAACAACCACCAGTGGCTGTGGGAGAGGACAGGACACAGACGCACACGCATATACGCCACAATGCAGGAAACCTTTCAATGTATACCCAACATTCATACCTCTGTGTCTTCTGAAAGCGCCTATCTGTCTAGCACTCATCAGTCTCTCTTTTTCACGTTCCGTCACTTCTGCACTCATCGCATTTCTATTTCCCTCCATCTTGAATGCATAAATCAGTGCGATACATGCAACGTGTAACGAAAGTCACACAAACAAGTTAAGCGAGTCGAGTGCAACCGACTTGACCAACAATTCCAAGAATATTCAAATATTCATAACTCTGCACAATTAAACAGCAATTCAAACCCAGCATTTAAAAGATACCAAATACTCACTACTGTGCGCAGTCGATCAGTTGATATTCGTTGGATCTTTCGAAGCAAGCTCTCACCCCTTCATCCTGCCACAGGGTCTTTGTGTGTTCATAAAATTCCTGTTGGGAAGACAAGTGGAAGAGCTGTTGGAATCCAGGCAAATCTTTTATATCTCCGTCGTTTGGCTGCATATCATTTTTAAACATGTTTGTGTTAGTTTTGCACAGCCTCTTTAGTACATGCTAACCTGTATAAAAAAAAACGCCACCATGCCGTTACAGATTCTGGACAACCAATCGGGAATTTGATTTGGGATTTTTGCATGCAAAGGTACCAGATTCTAGTTTAAATTCAGATTCAATATAATGATTTTCATTCCTTAGTGGTTCTATTGACGCGTGTCAAATTGTTTCAAATTTCAGATTTCAACAATTACAAAATCAAAAATAAATTGTATAGAATTACTGGGAAAACAAAAATTTCTGTTTTTCAAATGAGCAATGTCATGTGACTCATGTCTGCGAATACATCGAAAGAAGGTGTTTACAAAAAAAGAAGAAAAAAAAAAAAAAAAGACAAAAAAAAAAAGTGTCTGATTTAGGATTTAGTCGACCCTCGATGAACCAGGAAAAAAAAAAGATATAAAGCCAAAATAAATAACATTTTTGCAAGCTATGCTGAAGATATTAACATTATACACATCGACTCAGCTCTTCTGCTGTCTCCTTTTGGATGACAAAAACACCAAACAACGTACACAGTTCATGTATAACAAAAGCCACATTCATGGAGTTCAAGACAGAACTAAACGATTCTGACTGCCCACTGCAATCCAGACATGGTGATGAAGCATGAATGAGCGTTCGAAATGAAAAACTTCCAATCTGAGCCAATACGACATGAAGCGGGACACACCTTGCAAAGCTGTTTATATGTGGTGGCATGAACCTGAACAGCAAACGGGTCGGTCCACACCATACGGGACAAAGGAGGACCGGCACCGTGGTCCCGAATGGGAACAGGGCTTCGTCACACTTGATCTTTGTTGAGGGGTTTAGAAATGGTAGCGTTCATTCTGGCACAGCTCCTTTAAAAAGGAGTGCCACTACGCTTTTAAATGTGTAGGACAAGAGCCACACACTTGAGATTCACGCCACCCACCAGCTCACTGCTCTTACCTTAAATATTTATTTTGCGGGTATCTGAATTTTTGTATCATAACAGTATACTGTGATATATAGGACACTGTCTTTCATACGGTATTATGTAAGCAAATATTTTGTTTCAAATAAATTCATTCTTTATGCGAACCATGACATGATCTGTGACAAATAATAAAATTAGGCCTTAATTATATTTTACATAAAACATTAATATTTCAAAGTTGATCAGCAATTACAACCAAAACCAACATCAAGCTAAAAAAAAATTTAAACGCACTAATTTAAATATTAAGCAATATACATATTCAAAAAACTTAATTACAGAATGAGAAATGTAAAGCTGAAGCAGCTGTAAAATAATGATTGGTATTTAAGGAATGTTCACTTTACAGAATCCACATGCGTCAGTGACAAATAACGTATGTGCAATACATAAGACAATAGTTTTCAGTGGATAAACATGATTATCAGAGTTTGGAACTATAAAAACAATTCAGTTTTTTTTTTCTACAACATGCTTACAGTAGGACTGGGCAATATAATGAATATTTAAAAGATTTCAATTAAGCAATGCATGAACAGTATGTATTTAAAAAGTATGAGAACATTAAAACATTATGACGGTGCTTCAAATTTAAAATTTAGTAGCTAAAACAACAGTAGAGTTGGCCATTCAAATTCACTTCTGTGAAGCAGTTAAACCATATTATCCGAAAGACCGATTTGATGAATAAGCTTCTGATTCTGACACATCTGGCATTAAATATGAGCAAAATATATATGTAGGTTAAAACTGCGATGCATTATTATATGTAAAAATGACTAATATCAATAGTATGGAAAACAATGCCTTTATATTTTTTTTAAAAAGCCTTGCTTTTACTGTTGAGTCTTACATGCACTCTTAATGAGAAAAAAAGAATTTCAGAACAAATAATACATTTTATATTTCATATTTATTAAATAAATAAATGAAGAATATTCAGATGTATGATGAAAATGTAAAAAAAAAAGACATTTTTATCTACTTTACCCAGCTCTGGCGTACACAGTTTCAGGTGAAGGGTAATGTGTTTAAACGTGTTTTTATTTATTTTTTTTATTCAGCTTGTCTACATCTGTCTTTCTCTCCATTTAAAAATCTTATGCTAATACGCTTCACCAGTTTCCTCCTAGCTCGATAGCTTCACAGCTACAGAAGTTTTTTTTTTGAATGGAAATATTACAACTCAGCCATGTAACAGCGCTGAAATAGCAGTCGTCTATAAACTTCAATGGGTCTTTATATCCTAAAGTGGCATGACTGAGTTATAAATGTCAATAATTGCTTTTGCTTTTTATTTTTGTCTCTCGCTTGCAACACAATCAACCAGTCAGACTGGTTCCCAGCGGGCCCTGGGGCCACCGAGGGAGAGAGAGAGAGAGAGAGAGAGAGAGAGAGAGAGAGAGGGTGGGGCAGTATCTTCTTTGTAGTAATGCTAAAACTACCACCACTTCCTGCACTCGATTCTGAAGTTTAACAGTTAACGATCAACTCCGAATCACGTAGCTCCCCTGGCAATCCTGTAGCTTACAAAAAAAAAACAGCATCCCGCGTAACAGTCATTGTACGTCTATCCAATTTTCTGGTGTCAAAAATTCCAACTCGTATCCATAATCTAATAATTCTAGAAATGTTTATGTAATGATACGGGTTTCTATTTAAAACCTTGTCTAAACCAGCAGGTGAGCTGTTCGTGTTCTCTATTTTTAAGTCCATAGGGCCACCAAGTTTGAATCACCTGTAATTAAATCTTAAGCGGCCCATTGGTGCAGGTCAGGGCAGCTCTCCACTCCTCTTTCCCTAGACACAGAGCACCTGTCTAGGTGATGAGGGAGCAGGGAGGTCCTGGGTGACAAGGTGTGTGGCTCAGGTGAGGCCCTCTTAAGGGAGAGTTTAGAGGTTATTACAAGTAATCAGTCGTAATGAACGCCTCACCATTATACCTGAGAGTCACACGTTCACACACCCACATTTCCCTGAGGTGGGGCCCTTTTTCAATTCACCTACATGTTGTCCCTAAGCAAAGAATAGCTGCTAATTATAATTGCATAAACCACACAAGGCCCTACGACTGAGGGTAACCATCAAAACACACACGGGCCTGACATAAACATCCATGACACTCAGCCCAAAAACTAGGTGCACAATTTTTTTGGATGTACATACTACGCTCACACACTTAATCGCCATTTTTACCTTTAAACTTGATTGGTATTTTTAAAATGTCATGTTTTTCATAACTAAATAAGTCTTGTGCATGTCCAGCTAAAAATATTGAAATGGTACACACACTCTCACGGAAACAAAAATGGGGGGTGATGGGGTGACACAATAACTTTATACTCACCGGTGTGAATTCAAAGTCCTTCTGATTGGCTAAATTGAGGATGTAATCAATTCGAAACTTATTTGCGGAACAGGCTAACTGGACTGGAGGTACCAACATGGACATTGCCGTCACAATAGTCTGTAAAGGAAAAAAGACCATCAGAGTTTCAGTGCATTCACACTTTTACATGTTTGATTACTAGTTCAACTCAACTCCAGAAGCTTCAACACTTACCTCTATAGCTTCTTTTATATTATTCTTGATGTCTTGAATTTTTTGTTTTTTCTCTCTGTAAAACAATGACGCTTGGTTACTTCAGATCGCTTAATTTTCAGGCAACATGAATGAAATAACTGTAATCTCGTGAACAGTATGAATTAAGCAATTAATGCTCCTTAGGGGCGGACGGTAAACCAAATTTTTATATCACAGTATGAATTGATGGTAATACATTACAAGTAATTTTTGCCGAAAATTCAACACATTTTTGATTTTATAGTATTTTATACATTTTGGTTTTATATTATTTTATAGGGATGTAACAATTCACTCAACTCACGATTTGATTCACGTTTTTTTTTTTTTTTTTTTTTTAACAAAATGAGATTTAAGAAATTAAATGTGTCCTTTTATTATTGCTTGGACAAAATGCTGCACATTTCTTTGTGAAACTGAAATATAACACTATAATAATATACTAATATAGCACTTGCATATTATTGCTTTTTTGTTGGTTTTGATTGCTTCTATTGCCCTCATTTATAAGTCGCTTTTTGGATAAAAGCAACTGCTAAATAACAAAATTTAAATATAATGTAAATGTAAATAAAAAAAACTAAATTGAAATTTAAAAACAAGCCCCAAATCAAATAAATTAATAAAATAAATCTCTTCATATAAACAAAATAAGCCTTTGTCTGTGCTCTTTTGATTTAAAATTAGAGGCAACCACTGCATTCATCATCAAACAAAGATGCTGTATACATGCAACATGAGCAGTTTTTAATCTAAGTTAGATTGTATAATTTCGAAATTTGAAGCAGACACAGAATGGTTTGACTTCAGTTTTGTGAAACTATACATAAAAAAAATATCTGCAAGAAACAGAAACAGCGGACAAGCTGAACGAGATGCAGATTCACTCTCTGCCAGCAGGTGGCGCTTAAAGCGTTTCCTTGGTTTCCGATGTAAACAAAACAGTGCTGCAATTTTGAACTTTAATATACATTATACAGAGGCAAGATGAAAAGAAAAAATACCATCTAAACTTTTCTAAAGACAGTAAGTTCCCCTCAGACATACTTTCATATAAACTCCTACCTCTAATTAAATCGCGATTTGTTTAGCATCTCAACCGATTTGAATAGTCACATATTTGAATAAATTTTCAACCGGCTCGCAGTTAATCGTTACATCCCTATTATTTTATTTTATAAGGTTAATAATTAAATAACTGTGTTTTGAAGTGTTTGCATAATCTTGTGAGGTAAATACCCTACAAATTAAAAGTGTATCATCGCAATTAACTACATTGTCATTCTATTTTCTTCACTATATTGCATGCAAAATGATTAAGTTTCATATTACACAAGACTAGAGTTAAAAACAAAAGAATTATAACTAATATTATAAAACTGACAGTTCAAACTCTAAATTCTGATTGGAAGAACTGCATTTGCTTCAGATTGTTGTAAAATAGCCAAATACAAACATGTGACTCTACATTAACTGAATACTATATTAAATGCATGTATAGAACATTTTAGATAAAGTAGTCCTGGCCATTGCGCAAATATACTATCTACCACAGAATAAATGTGTAACATTACAGGACATAAACCACCGTAGCATTACTAATCCTTTTTTTCTTGACTTTTCTTGCTTTCTAATCATCAAATTAGAACTTGTTTTCCAGACGCTGCAATCACAGTCTTTCTATTGACTAATTCATGCAACAATTATTTGCCTTTGTCTTATTTTAGCATTGAAATTTTAACCTGTGTCGAAATACTGATGGTCCATGTTTCTGTAACCTCTGCAGTATTTTTGGACACCCTTACTACACTGATTGAGGACTAGATTAGAGTATAGTAAATTATATTAACTTAAATCACAAAACTGGTTTCAGACCAGCTGCTAATCATTTCATAATGGTAAATATTACTTATTGAATAAACTTATTGAAAGTCAGCTTTTTATTATAATGGGACTTTCAGTGACCAATATCATGCTACATTAATAAAATGGCCAGTCACAATGCAAAATAAAGCACTGCATTTTACTTACAATAAATACATATACTCTAAAGTTATAAATATAACATCCCACTAAATCAAGAAAACAACACAATGACATAAAGCTCGCCTTTACCACATGGATTACTGACTTGGAAATCACATCCTCCCAAACCCAACTTTTACTGAAAAACATTACAGCAAACCGACGTTGCCAACAAAATGGCATGATGAATGAAAACAGGGTTTGTTTATTAAACGCTATATCATACTTGACTGTAGGCTATGCTTATGTACGGGAAAAAAAAAAAAAATCTAGTTTGCGTTTGACTTAAGTGGAATCAAAAAAGTACATAGATGTGAAAGCAATACTTACTCAGCATTGAAGCCATTGACATGTAAAATGCGCATCTGTTTGACTATGGTGCTTTTCCCCGATTCTCCAGCCCCTGAGAGACGAGCAAAAGAAAGATATAAATCACAAGGGATGTGGGAGGAGGAGGGGGGTCAGACATCACCTGATTCAACAGGAATAATTAATTCAATTTCACAGTAGCATTTCTTTTTAAAGGCAAACTAAACATGCACCTTAAGCAGAAATTTCATGCTAAAAATCTAAAGCTAAAAAGAACGGTCTATAAATTAATATATTATTGGTGCAAATGTGCAACAGCTGCAAAAAAAAAAAAAAAAAAATCTGTCACAACTCAACACGTGGAATATGTTATAAGGAATATCACAATTTTGTCCTTTAGTACACAAATAAAATGTTGCCAATTTAAGATTTTTTAAATTATGAATACTCTACAGTTGCTTCCATATTTCATACCTCACGAGATTTCAATAAGATGCTTCTTTCTTTGATTCTGATTTTTCATTAAATTATACACAATATCACTCCAATCAATCCTCTTGTAAGTAAACCAACTAAACAGGAACTGGTTGGCTATGCATCAAATAAAATAGTGAAATGTAAAACAAAACATTAAGGAACTATCCTGAAACACCACCTAACTTCTCTTAGAGCCATAGCTGTCAAACATTGACAAAGCTGAATGATTCTACAATTTATGGTCACCAATGCACAGTTGTCTGAGTTTCCAAGTGCTAAATATGAAAAGAGAGTTAACTTTTCCCCTGCAGATGTGAAGCACAAACCACAGAAGCAGCAACACACCTCAGATTTAGGTGCTCAGTTCAGATGTATGATGGGAACCTCTTTGTCACAACACATATTTTGTTACCAGGCTCCAATTGTGTCAAATGGTCCGGTTTGCATACAGGAATTCCACTTTTGTGCTCCAGTTACACTGGTACACATCCCTAAATCATATATCATTACAACACACTTGAATCATGGGTATCTAGAAATATCCCTTAAACACCAGACATTATGATTTAGAGTGCTTCACTATGTTGAATACATGGGATTTTGATTTAGAATAGGGTACCTTTAGGCCATGTGTGTTTCTGAAAAAATAAATAAATAAAATAGGCTGTTAGAGAACTGGGTTTTATCAGAATTAGCGATACCAGTCTCTACACAGAGACTAAATCAAATCAAACTGAAGTTAAAACAACTCCATGTCGTGCTACAAAAGATCCATGAAATTAAAACACTTGCTGATTTTATCGGGTTCAAGGTAGTAAGGTGGTAGACCAATGTTTTTTTTTTTCTAAATGGCCAATAACTCCAATGCCGATATCTAAAGAGCAGGGTGACCAGCATAATGCTCATATAAACATACTACAGTTTCATGAAAACAAATAAGACATATACAAAATTGTGGAATTTAAATAAACTTCATTATTTTACACTTTAATTACTCAATTCACCAAAAAAAAAAAAAAAGCCCATCATTCCATAACGATTTTGGAACTGAGAATAAGCAAAATAAGCATTTCTGTTCATCGGCTTGGTTAAAACATCAGTCTATCGCTCAACTAAACTATGAATATTTAAAGCATGAAAAATATGTTAACTGATCTAATCAGTTTCTGTTTCAAATGTAAAGCGCAAAAATTTGTATGTCATCTCTCTTACTATTATCATTTTGGTGATGCCCAGAATGCTAAACCATAAAAATAGCACTATGCAAGCGACCCTTACCAGAACTAAACCTAAAAATGATGCACTAATCTCCCAAACATCTTAATTCAGAAATGTTTGCTTAAACAGATATTTCCATCTATATGTACAGTAATAAGCACGCTGCTAATTTAGCAGGATGCAGAAACCACCCTAAACTCATGAACGCCGGCCTAAAGAAACAGCATGCATGTGTTAGTGTATGCTTGTGAATGTGGGATCTCCATGAGAAAGTAGTGAATGAATTATAAAATCATGGGAGCCCAGATATTTCCATAATGCAAAACCTGTTCAACATAAATCAGATGGGAATGAATGGAGTGACTGAGCGGTGTTGGATGAAGCACCACAGGCCCTGAGGTGTCCACTACTACGGGCCAGGAATCCCAATCGAAACGCGTGTACCCCCATCATGTACTCGGACAAATGACTCAAACGCACACAAAACGCCACGAAATGTGACAGGCCCCGATGACGTCACGCGCATCAGGAAAGTGTTCGCAGCAGAACCTCAGCTTTCAGACCAACCTACCTAACAGTAGTAGCCGATGAGTTGCTCTGTAGATCTGTTTGTCTTTCTGGAGCTGTTTCTCTATCTTTTTGTTAGCTTCTCGCTGGGCCTTCTCCTCATTTCGCTGGTCCTCAGTCTTACTGTTGCCCAAACAACCCATTTTCCCAAAAACCCAAGAAAAGTTTTGGGGTGGGGGGGAGGTGTATCTACCGTATGAATAAATGATCCAAATTCCTTGATTAGCCTCCGATCAGAACACTTTGATGGAAAACCGGGACATTTATACTTGTATGCACATCGCTTCCCCGGATTTCGCTGATAAGGGCAGGAGGGGAGCACGGGGAAATATGAAAGCTATGGGTGACTAGTACAGGCGAGAATAGGTGGTGGTGAAAACACTAGGCCGGCCTACAGACGGCCGAGTCCTGTCGAGCGCTTGCTGCTATAAAATAAGAGATTTCTGTGTGTGGATGTGCATCCAGCGAAGCCTTCGACGTTACATGAATGATTTCGGCTTTCCCACGACGGCGATTTAGCAAATTTCCCGTCGCGAATCCATGGTCGGTTTCCCGAAATAACGAGCGACTCCTATTAATATCATGAATAGCTCCACAAAACGCGATTCTTTTCGGTTTCTTGTTGTCGAATCCGTTGGCCGATGAAACGAGACGGGCAGAACGAGATAGAAAGGGTGGCTACAAATTAAAAAAATAAATATTTCCACCAAAATGACGGCATGTGGATCATTCCGCCCTGCGCCGTGGCCGACATGAACCTTTTAACTCCGTTACGAAACGACGTTGTCTGCGAGAAAAATACGGCGATGCTGCTGAAAAATTCCCCTCAGATTGACGCTATTTTCCCTCCTGTTCTGCTTACGGTGACTGATCGCTTTTTTCGGCTTGTCCAAATCAAACGAGGCCCTTCTCCGTTACTGTAATCTGAATTTCTCCTCACATCCGTAGGCTTTGCTTTGACGCGAGCGGCGATCCTTACGGTTCTTTCAACCGCAGATGCAAATGCGAGCGATTCCGTCGATATTTTACCGGTTATCGCAGTCCGAGTCCGCTGTCAGGCTACGCTTTGTATCCTTCTTGAATCCCTCTTAGATCATGTGCATTTGGATACGTGAAGATAAATCCGACAGCGATGGATTCCCTACGGACGGAGCGCGTTGAATCCTCAATTGTGGCGAATGGATCCTTTTCGAGGGTGTATTTTTAGCGATTATTTCCTTTTCTCAGTGAATTGTACATTGAGATAGACAGCGTTGAAGAGATGGGTGGGGCAAACAGCTCTCATTGAACCCTGCTAATCACATGACAGCCCAAAAACGTCAGCAAGCGGCGATTCTGCGGAGCGAGGCGCCCTCTTTGAAGACATGATTCATACGTGATAAAGTTCGCGATTCCCACCCGATCCTCCTTTGACTATTGACCATCAGCGCTGCTTATGTGTAGGGCAGTGCGACACAATCTTATGTTTAACGTATTGTTCTCTGAACCACAGCTTCCACCTGAAAATATGTAAACACGCTCGTATTAAATAGGACTGGGGACAGAGAGCTGCTTCCGTGAACACATACCACATAATTAAATCATTTTAATCACTTAATTGTTTTTGAGCGTACGTTTTGCATCCGAGACACATGGAACACAGTAGCCTAATAAAATACTCTGACCACTGTGATTCGAATCCCGAATGGATGGCTCTTTTGAGTCGGTTCTTTGTAATGAATCACCAACATAAAGCGCGACTAGTGCAGACTGATTCCCGAGCGACTGACTCGAATGAGTCGGTTCTTTATAGCGAATTAAAACATTTATGAATCACACAGAGCGCTTACTGAACGTGTACTAAAACGTACTCATAAAAAAGTTTTAGACAAATTTATGGTTTTAAAAATGTGTGTTTTTAATAGAATCAGTTAGTCGGACCATTTATTGTACTGCAGTCTGAAAAGTCCTCAAAACGTATTGGCAAGCACATCTTTTGTAAGAACTATTTGTTATATCTGTATGTGAAATGTTATGTAAATATGATATTCTCATGTGGCACCAGATGTCAGGACAGTGAATGCAATACAAGTTACAATTTTTCTTTACGAGTATTTAAAAATAAGTAACATTTATTAGTAGATATTTAGAAGTTATTAAAGAATGTTTGAATTTAAGTGTTGTCTGTTGATATGTACTTAATCCTGATGGCCTCAGTAAATTGATTACTTTATGTAACAATTATTGTATTAATAAACTGACACATTTGTGAGAGAGCACTTAATTATTAATCACTGCAGTGTACACAAACATAATTACAAATAGTTATTTCTTAATATATTAAAAGTGCAAACATTTTGAAGGTATATTTTATGGCCACTGATTTAAGCCATGATTTTTCCAATATGGAAACAACATACAACGGTAGCAAACCATAAGTAAAACATACGCTGCAAAACCAGAATGATTCGCCAGCCTAAGGTATAGAGTTCAGGCTCATGTTCATTTGAATGATTAACAGTGCTTCTTATTATTACAATAATTATAAGCTTCCTACAACAGTATTTATTTTCTATTTTGTAAACTGATTAAGTAAGTTTAGCTTGAAAAAGTACTATACATTGGAATCAGCCTGCTGAGAATCTCCACAGACATGCAATCTGTCATGTACATGTGCAATATAAATCAGAAAATAAATCAGAAACACTAAATAATCTAACATCAGCTTATATATATTCTATTTTGGTAATTAATGGCTACATTTGTTAGACTAAACAAGATTCCAAAGACTTTTTAGAGATTTGTTACAGTCAATTTAAATGAAAGTAAAACTAAATAAAATAGTCAGGTTTTCTACAAAATTATTTTAATAAAAACTCTCTTAGCATATACTCAAAATATTAGTTGTTCATTGTAAACATACAATATATCACACATTACATTCATCAGACATGCTAGAAGGAAAATGTATACTGACACATCTGGCAATAAACTATACTTGTACTCTATAATCTGTTTTTTTAAATACATTGCATTGGTTGCGTTTAATACATGCATTGTTCGGTGTGAATTATAATCTAGAAGTACAGAGTTGTTTTTCCTTCAGCTAAAAAAAAATATACTGCACTGATATTATTTCATTCAAGCTATAGTAACAATCTAAAGCCAAACATAAATGAAGTCTATATTTGGTGCCTTGACGTTTTAACTTGAGTCATTGATTTTTCTCGTACATTTATCTGTATTGCTCCAAACAAAGGCTTAAAATAGTGACATGCTGATAGTCAGAGAGTAAACCAAAGAATCCAGACACATAGTTCTAGTATAAGAGATCATGCAAAAGTCAATGTGATGTCAACACACGAGAGATAAACTACTGTATGACAGGAAAATGACCGAAAAGGAAAATGACGTTTCATTGAGCTATTTTTTGACACCCTGTGGTCTATTTTTGATCCCATAATCTTTGTGTGGCATTTGGGGCAAAGATTAAACAGACTCATTTGGAAACAAGGAGAAGTATGCTTATACAATGAGAGTTTGTTAAAAGTTTAAGTCTGAACTAATCAACACAACAGTTAACAAGTCTCAATACTCAAAGTTCTTCAGTGGTCACATCCATATACAATTATATTCCATTCTGAGACAAAACCAAAGTTATCACCTTTAAATGTAAGGATGCATGGATAATGTATGGCAGTTGAGATGATTCTTGGGTTTGAGCACACTACACTATGATCTGTCACCAGAAGGTGGCAGCATTTCTCTAATATTTGATCTGCAGCAGACTTGTTTATTTGTAAAACTATTTGTCCCGAACTCTATATGCAACAGTTAAATGATAATCAGAATGCTCTGTCTCATATTCTGTGCTGAAGAAGTTTGAAAGAGCGCAAAACACGAAATATCCATTACATATAACACATTCTCTTAATAATAATGATAATAATAATAATAATAATAATTATTATTATTATTATTATTATTATTATTATTATTCAGTCTCACGGTTGTTGTTAACCCTTCTATTTGAGAAATGACTATCCAAATAAAAAATAAATGATTTAGCAGTTGTGGAAAACATCTTTTGTTGTCCTTACAAGTCTTAAGTCTCTTTCTTTGTTTTTTCCTTTGATTTGTATGAAGGTTGATCGACAGTGGATGAATATTGTTGGATACTGTTTCTTTGTTTTCCATTTTACGTGCAGTTTATTATTCATAACAATGTTCTTTCACTACATATTAAGGAGTCATAGATCAATATATTAGCCAATATTTCTGTAGCCAAAATGCTTTGACATATGTGACCCTGGACCACAAAAATTTCCTACCGTAAATATATCAAAACTTAATATTTAGTAGTAATATGCATTGCTAAGGACTTCATTTGGACAACTTTAAAGGTGATTTTCTCAATATTTAATTTTTTATTTTTTTTTTTTTGCACCCTCAGATTCCAGATTTTCAAATAGTCGTATCTCGGCCAGATATTGTCCAGTCCTAAGAAATCATACATCAATGGAAAGCTTGTTTATTCAGATTGAATATGTTGTATGAATCTAACTTTTCAGAATTCAACGTGTAGCTTTGTTAATGTATAATAAAAATTCAGTTTTAATTTCAAAAACTTTTGAGAAGATATTGTTTGAAATTAAGTTTGTATTTGTTTTACTTGCCATAATTAATTATTACAGGGCTTTAAAAAGTCTTAGTTGTGTCAAATTTAAGCCCATAAAAAGTCTTAAATGGTACAACAAAGTCTTAATTTTGATTTTCAAGAGGTCTTAAATTTGAGGATGGAAATTGAAGAATTGTGAAATAGCTTAGCTATGATTTCATTGATTAACAGGGTGTATACAGATATGAACAAGTTAAATTAAAGACTTTTTAAGACCTTTTTAATGCCAGCTTATATGAAATTTAAGACCAAACCTCTGATGGAAATCACATTATTTTACATACGTATAATGTAATATTTATTTTTTTTAATGTAATATATATATATATATATATATATTGCTGTCAAAAATGCTATTTATTATTATGATATACAGCAAACTTTTCACATCAGCAGACAATATCCCATACAACATATCCCCACAAAAGCACCGCAAGACCGAGATTTCTAGTAATGTAAACAATTTATTCTGAAGCAATATTTTATCTGTGTTCTGTTAGCTTTTACATTTATCTGCATATTTTTTATATTAACCTCAGGATGTTATTTAGGCCATTTTTTGAACCTTATTAAATGTATGCATCATATTTCATGTCAAATTCTTACAGTTGATCAATAGATTAAATTTACACTAGGCTGTTATCAAACAAATTAATTTACATTGCACAATTACAACTGCAACAAATAACGTTATGAGATTAATGTTTTAAATGCAATTTTGAATATACAAATAAGAAATGTTCGGGGGGGGGGGGGATATAATAATAATAATAATGATAATGATGATAATAGTAATAATAATAATAATAATACTAATGTTTAATTTATATAGGGCCTTTCCCAGGCTCAAGGACGCTTTACCAAAGCAGGAACACAATGGACAGTCATTTCACATAGTCACAAACAGTCAGCACAAATAATTAAGATGGACAGTAGACATTTGCTCAGTCCAAAAACAAAATGAAACAAGATGAATGCAGTTGCATATCATGATACGGCAAAGACACATAGAAACAACATAGCAACACATAACAACATAGAAAATACATACAAATACATACAAACAACATACTTTTAAACATACTAACCCCGCCAGTCGGTGGCGGTAAGTCACTTAATGAGTGAGTCATTATTGAGTCATTCATTCAACCGTTCACTGAATCATTCAGTAAAAAACACCGCTGTGTGCTGCTTGGAGATTGCGCAATACTTCTGCTGTGATCTTTGTTTGGAACTATTTTAGTTGGTGAAACAGAACAAAACAGTCAATATTGTTTCTAAAATGTAACTAACTTAATAATGCGACTACTTAACTACTTGTTTGTTTAACTAAAATCAATATAACATTTGCAATCGTGAGAATATTCGGCAATTAGCTCCCTTGTCATGGTATGTTGCTTAACTACATCATGTTGAAATTTTACCTCTGTATGTTTCTTCTGTGAGTTTCTTTATGTGTCCTGTTCAGCTCTTTTGCTCATTTCATACAGTCATTGATTTGATTTCTCCATAAATGTCTCTTACAAAGAAACAGGCAGCACGAGCCTAAACAGCGTGACCTTGATACCAGAAATACACTATCCATTATCAATCGCTGTTTACGCTGAATGTAATAAAATCAGAAGAATAATTCTTGCATTTCGATGCTTCAATGGGTTTTTTTTTTTGTGTTTTTTTTTTTTTTGGTCACATAGGCTATTTGTCCGGTCGGGCAAGTAAAATTCTCAAGCCATTTTTCAGTAAACTTCATTTAACCCATTTTAAACTATCTAGGAAGCTGGTCAGCTAACTGTAGCATGCAGTAACTACAGCAGGGGAAAAAATCTGTCTGTCCAATGATTGTAAACAGTCACAGGTCCGTCAGACTGGAGAAATTTTTGCGGAATTGGGACCGAAAATATTTAAGACCCATTGAATCTGAATTTAAGACATTTTAAGACTTTTTAAGGCCTTTTATTAGGAAAATCTTATTTGAGACATTTTAAGACTTTTTAAGGACCCGCGGCCACCCTGATTAAAAATGAGCGCTGCATGTTTCAAAGTCAGGTGCTGCGCTGCTTTGTGTACTGAAATTACCGGGAAACAGGGTCGTCGCTAGTGGGGTGAAAGGTGATGACAATTATAGGGGCCTACGGCTGACGGGGAGGCCCCTGGCCATTTCAGCCACACGGAGAGCCATGTCTCACAGACAGCATGCAAACAGCGAACCGAGCTCTCCTTCGCATCCTCCTGCACCTGAACGAACAAATAAACCTCGCCAATTTAAACATACAAACACAAAAAGTTTAATTCAGCACCCGTTCTCAGTTTTGCCTCTCCTTGCTGTTGAACCAACAAATACATACAAAATTATGTCGAAATACCTGTCTTGGTGAGTATCTTCAAAAAAACTGTCGGTTATGTCTTAAGTGAACGCAAGCAGTTTGGAAAGAAATTGGATGTGTATCATTATATTGGATGCATTGTCTCTTAAAGTGGCCACACCTAATTTACTAGCTGCTGTCGGTGTCCTTAAAGGTGCCATAGAATGCACTGATACAATATTTTAAATTGTTCTTTGATATCTACATAGAAGGTATGTGGCTTAGGTAAGGGCAAAAATTTCTCCAGAAATGGTTTTACATGTGCATTTACAACCCTAGGATTTCTCCCTAAAATGAAATGGTCTGTTATTGGCTTATTTGGAAGGGTCATGAATAATAATGTTGAGCTCTGCTCTGATTGGCTGTTTCACAGTGCGGCTCATTTCAGTAGCTCACACAGCAAACAAAACTCTACTGTCCGGCATGAACGATGGAGAGATTAGGCATCCAACCTTATATGTTTGAGCCTGTATCAGACGAAGATACAGATTTTGAGAGATTTTGCAAGAATGTTTAGCGTCCATGGTATGAACATGATCGCTGTGAGATGCTGGTGGAGTGAACAAGGCTTGAGAGAGTGTTGTGAGTGAGTGTGCGGACCCAGCCTCTGTGTTGCCAGATCCAGCTGTTATAAGCATTTTTGGACTTGTCTTTTCCACTTTTTTGACACTTTAGAAAGTTAATAAAGTAGGACGTTGCAGTTTAGGGTCAGCAATATCTTTATCTTATCTTAATTGCAAAAGATTTGAAATAATTTTGGTTTATTTTTATTTATTTATCATTTTTGTTTGTTTTAATAGCAATATCTGGCAACACTGCATCGATGATTTGGCTGTGCAGGTCCAGCTGGCCCAGAACATGGGCTGGTATATGTTATGCAAATGTTGGGAGCGTAAACATTAATGATCCCCAGTCGGTGTTATGTTGGGATTAACCTCTTTTTCAGTAGTCTTTTGCATGCATGAGATTTACATAAGGGGGAGGAAACAATGGTGTTTGAGGCTCACAGTATGTCATTTCCATGTACAGAACTCTTATTATTCAACTATGCCAAGGTAAATACAGTTTTCCATTCTATGGCACCTTTAATGCTTATCCAATAAATTAAATGAGAGAATATCACTCACAGCTCTTCACTGAATTACTTTGAGGTTTTAACAAGGATTAATCTATATTTAATTTATACAGTGAAGACTATGCAATGATATTTTACATTTGATTATTTAGTTTCTGTACCTGGACAGCTACAAACTTGAAAAAAAAAAAACTTAAACATCGTTTAATTTGTATCTTTATTTATTTATTTGTGCTATTTACACAATTTCAAACAGGGCCCATGGATACAACCTGCACCGGGGCCCCGCAAATCCCAGCTACGGTCCTGCCGGGGAAACCGCTATATTTCTGCCTTTCCAAAAGCGCCACCTGCTGGCAGAGAATGAATTTGACTCTTCACTTTTCTTAGAAATTGTGTACATGCTAAAATGTAAAGTTATTATTTTATAAAACTTTTTTTTTTGTGAAAACCTGTATCTAAACTGTAAAACATGTTTTTACAATCGTTTTACAGTTTAATTTGTTACCATAGACATTGCCCTACCCTATTCATATGGTATTAATTTTATTTGTGCAGGTCTTAAAAAAGGGTCTTAAGGTTCTCTGTTTTGAGTTTGAATGATGAATAATTACAAAATGAAATGGGACAGAAAGATGTGTGTACAAAAAATGAGATGAGTTTTGTAGTTTGATGAATGAGTAGAAATAAAAATGTTTAGCTTATTTAACACAATTTTTTATCCATTTGAGGAAAACATGAGTAGTGTTTGTAGGGCATTTCCTGTAAGTCTCTGTGATATTCTTGTCCTTACTGTAGATGAGTTAGGTCCCTCCTTTAATGTTCTATGGGATTTTATTCACCCGACAATAAGAGGTATAGCGCTGTTACACAGTGAGGTTTAATACAGTCCGACCTTTAACTCAGGACCCATTTATGTTATGTCACATTACATAAGACAGTCCCTTTCAAGGAAAGAGGTAATTCGGGGAATTAGTCGCCTTCTCCTCATCTAATGTTATATTAAGAACTGCATGCCTTCCTCAAATTTTAACCTGAACAAAAATACGATTGTTCTTGGTGACAATCAACTTGCTAAAGTTTCGGCATGCATTACAGACCAATTGGCTTAATTTAGTTGTGTGTAACCAGAGGTTAACAGCCCCTGATTCTATTAAAACAGGATGCAGTATGTGTTGAATGTCTTTTGTCATGCCCTGTATGAAGTTACATGATCAACAGTGGACTCCTTATGAGTCATTCATCTGATTTCATGCAATATTTCATCCTTCATGAGAGGATGTGATTCTGTTTAAGTGAGCAATAACAGCATGCAATCACTTAAAATAAGACATTACACTTGTGGGCTTGCAGCTGTGAGCAGTGAGATCCAGCCTCAACAACAGAGGCAGCAGTCAAAAGTGGCCACATCAAAAGAGACCAAGTTAAGCTACAAACATTTTCATTGAGGTTGATTCTGCCTTAAAATGACAAATTGTTATTAAAAGCCCAAAAGAAGAAAGAAGAACACGCTTCATAACCAGACTTCCTTTTTAGACGAGCGCACACAAACACTACTGGCCAAGCCCCATAAAACACACAACACACAGAGATCGTTTTCCTACATTCTAAGGTTGCAACAATCAGCTTTGTATGTGTGTGTCATCTGTTTTTGAACCGAGCACCCGCATGACTAGAGTATTTTGGTCACAGAGCTTAACAGTTTCTTCGTTTGTGTCGTCAGGCTGCCCTCCTTTCCTTGTGTAACTTGTTAATAAAAAGAAGAACAGCTCTCATAAAGGTAGCAGCATATGAGGCCTTGTGTAATGCTACTTTATCAAACCGCGACTGTTCTAACGCTGTTTGTGCCTCCAAGGAAGGCCAAAGAGGAAGTCAACAAGTTTGAAAGAAAAAAATAAGGCACTAGAAATTTCTTGGGATTTGTCACACCTTTAAATCTACATGTATTCCAGACCGATGGGCATAGACACATTACATCTCATCCTGGTTTACAGAAAATATTCAGTAACACTTGGTTTTTTATCCAAAGAGGAAGTCGAGCCACGCGACTAGTGCAGAAGTAGGCGGAAGGGGAAAAAATAATAAAACGTATGCCACAAGAATAGCACTGCAGTTTTAAAAAATAAAATGGTCTTTGGAAAACAGTTTCACTTCACTTTTGTACAATTTTAGAGCAGAATCAGCAGAATGTTATGTTCTGCAAAAAACGTCTGAGTTATAATTTCATTCTTTACTAGACAAAAAACAAAACAAGTAGGGCCAGTTTTCCTGCTACAGATTAGATCTTGACTAGATGTTTTCATTGTTATGACAATCCATGACGATCACAGAAACCAGGTTTAATCTGAGTTAAAAAGCTCAGGCCATATGAAACTCAAAATTACTTTAAATGCGCTTTTTGCACTGTATACATTTTAGGGGGCATATTCAGAATAGCGGTCAATCAAAATGTGTTTTTAGTGACCGACTGAAAACCAGGATGACCATAGTTTCCACCAAAATACCACAAAACAACCTTTTACAGTACTTTTCATGGATAAAAGTACAAAATAGGACCTGAAACGTAAAAAGAAAAACGCAATCACTTCATTTTCTTTCTCAAGTGGTCGGTGAAAAGAGCTACTTTGTTTGTTTTTTTTTTGTTTTTTTTTTTATATGGGTTTGTAGTGTCTACAGTTTAACATTTATGTGGATTTTTGTGGCAGTAAACATTAAATTAACAAAATGTGTACAATTTTAAATAAATAAATGAATAAATAAATACACCTATGAATGAAAGCATGGGTAAGACCGATTTTTCACACAGTATGATGCTATTTTTAAACAACTGAAAAAATTTAAAGACATTTAAAGATGTTATAATAATAATTTTATTATTATTATTATTATTATTATTATTTTTTATAAATGAGTCCTAATTCTATTCTCTGGTCTAATTCATTTTTTTTGTTTTTTTTTTTTACGAAATGAGACCTGATTCTATTCTCTGGGAATTAACAGCAGGCCACAGATGCTGATGCTTGCATGTAACCCAAAATAGTCTTTAGTCATGATGACCTGCAAAATACGTAATTAAATGAGTATCATTTTATAATCAATGTAAATGTAATTAAGTATTCCATTTCAATTGTACTTGAGTAAAGATTAATACTTAAGTATGCTAATAACGGGTTTACCATTTTTATATCTAAAGTTTATATGCATGAATGAACAGATGCTACATTGTTTGATTTTAACTGTTAGTGGAGAAGATCAAGACCTCTTAAGTGATACAAGCCAAACATACTTAATGCATTCAAAACTTGTTTATGCTAATTTTATTATAGATTCATTGAAACCACGCCATCATCACCTCTAACGCTTAAAAAAGCTACCACAGTATTTAGGTGGCAACGACGGTTACCATGGTAACGTGTTTTAAGGGGCCAGTCGCAAACTTTCAGTCGGAGACATCGGCTCGTGGCTGCTCTCATTTACCTTAACAGCAGATAAAGTAGCCTCACCATCCTCTTACCTAACAACAGCAGCCTGTGCGTTTGCTTGTACTCTCTCTTCTCCGCCTTCAGGCTTTTGTCAATGTTTCGACTCCGTTTGTTCTCCGCTTTGACCCGCGCCCTCTCCTCCACCCGCCGCCGCTCTCTGAGCTGCGGGTCACAACTGTCCAAATGACCGGACTCGACATCGATCCCGGGACTCGCACCGGTCCGTCCGCCGGTGTATGAGATCGCCGACTGTGATAACCTAGATCTGAAGCTGTGACACATCCCCATGGCCAGAGCTGGGATCGATCCTTAACATTCGAATGGAAAAGTCTTGTAGGATAAGAACATGATGATGATGATGATGGTTATCCAGGTCAGGTGGAGAGAAGGCTCGCTATCCCTTACAGCCTTATCGCTCAGGCTCTCCAAAGGTGTCAGTTAGCCTCATCGGGTTTTCCCTCAGTTTCTGACAGTCACGAGTGGACAGGAGTGAACTTTGACCTGACACGCATAGCGTACTTTTCACTGTTTGTTATTCTTGCTCTATTATTTGGGGACGCCGCTCCAAGTCCCTCCTCGTCCGCCGGAGCTGTCGCCGCGCCGCGCCGCTCGCGCTCTCTGGGGCTGACCTCAGATCAGCTCTGCTCCGTAACTTTTGACGAGCTGCAGGGGGAGGTCACTCACTCCGTGACGTTGTTCAAATATTTGCGGCTTCACAAATTATCTTAAGGGAGATGAAAAACAGTTTAATTTCATTAATCTTGTCATAATTTTGATGACATTCCATACATACAGAGACAAATACTGATGTTAATAAATAAATGCACTCACACTGTTGTTGTTCATTGAATAAAAAAAAGGTCACCCAGTGACGTCATATGGAGAAAAAAATAGAACAATTTTAGTTTCGTAAACCAAGTATTCCTTTTATCTATTTATAGTTTTATTATATGATGGAAATTGTTCAAATGTATTTATTTTGTTCTGTTTTGTTAAAATTATTTTTATGTTATTTTACAGTGTAAATGTTTTATTATTGTAGGGTTTTTTTATTTTTTTTATTTTTTTTTTTGTACCTAAAGCGCACACAACTGTTTTAGGATTGAGTCTGCTGCCATTCCAGCTTTTGTCAAGTACATGGTGCACAAGTTGCAATAATAATATCCTGTAGGTGGCGTTATTATGCATCGACATGCAAGTTCATGACAAACTTGACAGCTGCAAATTACTTGTAGATACATTGCAGTGTACCAGTAGCATCGTCTTGCACATTTGTTTGTTTGTTTTACTTTTTAAAATCCTTATAATCAAAGATAGGTCAGAATTTGAACCCGCACCTCCTTGCATTAGAAAAAACTGTACTATTTGTGTAAGAAAAAACATACAAAGCTTTTATTTATTTATTTGTCATATATCACATATAGGGTACATATGGGTATGACAAGGTAGAAAGTTAACATTTTCTGAACATTTTCTAGGGTATGAAATGATACGAATTAAAAGGGTTGTAAAGATGTCACGCAGGCTATTAAATAAATTAAAAGTGAAGATGGCTCTCTTGCCCTTTATCTTCTTTTGCTTTCTCTCATTCCCCCTCTTGTCACAATTTCGGTTTAATTTCCCTGAATAAAATGACCTGAAATCATGAAAGCCCTCATTGTAACTACAGATATGACACAGTTTGTACAAAAAGAACAGCACTTTGCTAAATATACGAACTCTCTTCTGTTTCTTGGAAGGTTGAATAACTTGCACAATAGCATGCCTTCTGTTCTTAATCTGTCCTACAGCATGCCTCATGCATTGACATTATCAACAAGAGTGCTGCCACTTCACACATCCCCTCCACTTCAGGTCTTTTGAATAACTCAGTACTTGTGCTTTATCTAAACTTATATTATTTATTCTTGTTTGGGATGTTGATAGTCTAGAATCACCTTAATAAATGATAGGAAGAGGAATGATTGAGTCCATTTTTGATTAAATGTAGGAGTAAAATAAACAGTTCTTGTGAAAACTACTTGGAGCACAACAGTGGCATCTGTTGGTAAAATATAAATCTGCATATACCCAGCTAACAGAACTTTCTGGCAAGGTTCTCTCAAGACAAACATTCTTAATAGAATGTTCATTGAAAGTTCTCTGGTCTTTAATAACATTCTTAAAAATTTAGCACAGAAACATAATTTATACATCGTTCGTGGAATGTTTTTTTTCCCCCCTGAAACGTGTAAATGTTACTACTTGTTCAGAGAACATTCAAACACAAAATTCCAATAATATTTTTTTTTTTTTTTTTTTTTTAAATATTTAAAAAACTGGGGCATTCAGAAATAGCGTTTTTAACTTAATGGGAAAGTTAGCAAAAACATGTTTTTGTTAGCTGGGTGTGCTGGCCTCCAAACTGAAATTCCAGACCAGGAAGATGGAAAATTTCATACTGTACAGAACTGCCAGCTTCAGCATATAGGCTATTAACAAACTCCCATTTGCAGGAAACACTTAGACAATGAGTACGTGGTCTGTCTGTCCTTCTGACAGTCTGTGTCACTGTACTGCAGCAGATAGGGCCCGCAAGAGTCTTATCATGCACGCCAGAGAGACGGTGACCGATCCAAGCTCATGATGATAGGACTTTTTTCATTTTAAATATTCAAATATTTAAACTACCCTTAAATTCTTAAATTCTTAACAAACATCATCAATTCGGTCATTCACAGTGTGCTAAACTTTGACCCTGTAACATAATTGTTGTTATTGACTGAAAGCTGTACTAGCTTGCTACTTAAGGGTACATTATGTGACATATGGGTGACTCCCTCTTGATGATGTCATCAGTGGCATTACACACACAGTGGGCACCTCAGACTCACGTTCAAGGCTATTCCTGCTCTTTCAACGTGCCAAATCTATCATTATGCGTGAGATTGTTCATCTACAGATCGGACAGTGTGGGAATCAGATCGGCTCAAAGGTGCAGTGGCTCAGAATATGGGTTTTTATGTGTTTTTTCATGATCAGCAGCTGCATTATCATCTTGAACTCAACTTGATTCAAGCTAACCAATCTGATGCAGGCTTAACAGACAAATGAGCATGCATTTCTTTATTATGTGTATTCATTTTCTCAGTTGTTAATGTAAATGAATTTCTTTTACTATTATGGTAATATTATTATTAGGGTCTACTGTCATTTTGAACAGCATTCTGTTAGTAGCTAAATATTGCTGTGATGTGCTTTTTCAGTTAAAAGCAATAACAAAAATTTCTTTACTACTAAATCTGAAGTATGATATGCATTTTTAAATTGAATAAATATATAAAGTTATGATACATGCGGTCAAGGGTGTTAACCCTAGAGTGGTCTAGTGTAAGATAAGAGCTGTGTTGCCAACTAATTTTCAGAGAAAGTTGCTAAAGGAAGGTTGATTTGTTGCTAAAAGTTTCTAAATGATGTTATGATGTCATTGCATGATGATGTCATTGCATGATGATGTCATTGCGTAATCACGACACAAAATTATGTCACAACATCAAATCTCAGCAAAAAAAAAAAAAAATGATATGTATATCTATATATATATACAGTGGGTACGGAAAGTATTCAGACCCCCTTAAATTTTTCACTCTTTGTTATATTGCAGCCATTTGCTAAAATCATTTAAGTTCATTTTTTTTCCCTCATTAATGTACACACAGCACCCCATATTGACAGAAAAACACAGAATTGTTGACATTTTTGCAGATTTATTAAAAAAGAAAAACTGAAATATCACATGGTCCTAAGTATTCAGACCCTTTGCTCAGTATTTAGTAGAAGCACCCTTTTGATCTAATACAACCATGAGTCTTTTTGGGAAAGATGCAACAAGTTTTTCACACCTGGATTTGGGGATCCTCTGCCATTCCTCCTTGCAGATCCTCTCCAGTTCTGTCAGGTTGGATGGTAAACGTTGGTGGACAGCCATTTTTAGGTCTCTCCAGAGATGCTCAATTGGGTTTAAGTCAGGGCTCTGGCTGGGCCATTCAAGAACAGTCACGGAGTTGTTGTGAAGCCACTCCTTCGTTATTTTAGCTGTGTGCTTAGGGTCATTGTCTTGTTGGAAAGTAAACCTTCGGCCCAGTCTGAGGTCCTGAGCACTCTGGAGAAGGTTTTCGTCCAGGATATCCCTGTACTTGGTCGCATTCATCTTTCCCTCGATTGCAACCAGTCGTCCTGTCCCTGCAGCTGAAAAACACCCCCACAGCATGATGCTGCTGCCACCATCCTTCACTGTTGGGACTGTATTGGACAGGTGATGAGCAGTGCCTGGTTTTCTCCACACATACCGCTTAGAATTAAGGCCAAAAAGTTCTATCTTGGTCTCATCAGACCAGAGAATCTTATTTCTCACCATCTTGGAGTCCTTCATGCGGGCTTTCATGTGTCTTGCACTGAGGAGAGGCTTCTGTCGGGCCACTCTGCCATAAAGCCCCGACTGGTGGAGGGCTGCAGTGATTGTTGACTTTCTACAACTTTCTCCCATCTCCCGACTGCATCTCTGGAGCTCAGCCACAGTGATCTTTGGGTTCTTCTTTACCTCTCTCACCAAGGCTCTTCTCCCCCGATAGCTCAGTTTGGCCGGACGGCCAGCTCTAGGAAGGGTTCTGGTCGTCCCAAACGTCTTCCATTTAAGGATTATGGAGGCCACCGTGCTCTTAGGAACCTTAAGTGCAGCAGAAATTTTTTTTGTAACCTTGGCCAGATCTGTGCCTTGCCACAATTCTGTCTCTGAGCTCTTCAGGCAGTTCCTTTGACCTCATGATTCTCATTTGCTCTGACATGCACTGTGAGCTGTAAGGTCTTATATAGACAGGTGTGTGGCTTTCCTAATCAAGTCCAATCAGTATAATCAAACACAGCTGGACTCAAATGAAGGTGTAGAACCATCTCAAGGATGATCAGAAGAAATGGACAGCACCTGAGTTAAATATATGAGTGTCACAGTAAAGGGTCTGAATACTTAGGACCATGTGATATTTCAGTTTTTCTTTTTTAATAAATCTGCAAAAATGTCAACAATTCTGTGTTTTTCTGTCAATATGGGGTGCTGTGTGTACATTAATGAGGAAAAAAAATGAACTTAAATGATTTTAGCAAATGGCTGCAATATAACAAAGAGTGAAAAATTTAAGGGGGTCTGAATACTTTCCGTACCCACTGTATATATATATATATATATATATATATATATATATGTTAATTTAGATTTGTTTGTAAAATAATATGCATAATATAATATTAAAATATAAATAACTGTATTTTTAAATACATTGAATTTCTGAACACTTACACATTTTTGAATGATAACAATTTAATTTTTTTTTAATAGCTAGTAAACTAGTAATACTACACATTCTCAACAATTATGCTTTAAGCAGTGTATTAGTTGTTAGTTAGTATGCTACACTCTAAGAAAAGCCTGTAAGTATAGGGCACAGTCTACTATGTTAATATGAAAGAATTTTCCGTATTGGTTTCTTACCTGCATTTTAAATTACACATTGTGTTTTCGGGTTACAGGGTTACAATGGATAATGGATACTGTCCTGGAAAATTACTAGTATCTTTTCCATAAATAACAGATTGGAGATTAACATAATAGCAGATTTGTCTAATTTTAAATGAGTAATAAAAACTGAGATGAAAAATTTACTTAAGCCAGAAATATAATTTTACTATGGTAAAAAATATGTTCAGCGATATCTTCAAAAGACTTTTTTTCTCTATATAATGTTGATATGGCAACTAGTAAATACTGTATATTTGGTTATGCTAGTATGTGTGGAAATATTTAAACCACGTGTTACATCTAACCTCGCGGTACTTGGTGCCCCGCGCTCCCCTATTATTAAATTGAACAACTGCAAATAGCAGCTAACTTAATTCACGTGATGTCTGTACTGCTAAGCATCTTTGGTTTCTTCTTTTTGTGTAATTTGGATGGAAAATGTGTGCTTTTTTTGTCTGAGTCACTTATCAAAAGTTGCTCAAAGTTGCCAAATAAATTTTAAAAATTGCTAAATTTGTTGCTAGGTGCTTTTAGAAGAAAGAGTTGCTAGGGTGGTCTGAAAAGTTGCTAAATTTAGCAACAAAATTGCTAAGTTTGCAACACTGGATAAGAGACACAGAGCCTCTTGTGATGGGGTGGGCCTTCTTTATCATGGAAATGAGCTCAGCGGCCTGTGTATTTCTGAGTGATAGATGCAGTAGAATTGTGGTCAAAACTGAATGGCATCCGGAAAAAAACAATTGCAAGTCACTTAATCTCAACAGACAAGTCAGTTATTGAAGGCTTCCTTTGACTCTGTGTGTTGAGAATGACCATTTTTGTCATTTGAAATGGCAAAACATTTCATTCAGTGCTGGATAAATCAGTTTAAGCAGGTCACAATGCAGTTCATTGGAGAAAATATGGTGACTAATTTTCATGTGTTTGCAGTTCTGGGAGGTCATCAGTGATGAACATGGTATTAACAGAGTAGGAGCATATGAGGGCGACATGGACCTTCAGCTGGAGAGGGTCAATGTTTACTTCAATGAAGCACATGGTATGCAGACCTACACGTTAGATTTATGTTTCATGCATGTATACAGTAGCTATTATTCCCAAAAAATATTTTGTCAGCCAAACCCCCCTTTTTAATAATAAACAATTAAATAATAATTTAATCAATAATTTAACAACTCATTCACATGTTCATAGTTCTGATAATAATAATAATAATAATAATAATAATAGTGCTGTCAAATGATTAATCGCGATTAATCGCATACAAAATAAAAGTTTTTGTTTGCATAATATGTTTGTGTTCTGTGTATATTTATTATGTATATATAAATACACACACATACAGAATATATTTTGAAAATATTTACATGTATATACATGTCTATATTTATATTCATATAATTTATAATATAAATAAATATATTTAATATATAAACATTTTTTTCTGAAATATATACATGCATGTGTGTGTATTTATATATCCATAATACATATACACAGCCCACATACATATATTATGTAAACAAAAATGTTTATTTTGGATACGATTAATCGTTTGACAGTACTAAATAATAATAATAATAATAATAATTAGTACTAGTAGTAGTAATAGTATGTTTTAACTCTAATTATAAAATAAATATAAATATTATTGTTGTAAAATTCAATTGTAAAAAAATTAATATTTGTTCATTATAATCAATAAATGCAGATCAGACTATACAGGTATTTAATTAAATTGTAGCCTTAGATTTCATAATCGCACAAAACTATATAATAATTATCATGTAGCCCCATTTGTTTATTTTATTTTTATTTTTTATTAGCTTTTCATGAACTCACAAACCCAAATGACATTCATACATTTCTAGCACATAAATAAATATCTATATTATATGATATGTTAAATGTATAAGATTGTAGTCTATGTTGGGTCGAATTTTGGGTATTATGTGTAAATGTTGATTATGCGTAAATGTGTAAAAGTTTATATATATATATATATATACATATATATATATATATATATACATATATATATATATATATATATATATATATATATATATATATATTATATCTTTTAAATTCAGTTATATCCAATCTGTATTGTTATTTGTTACAACTCGTAGAAGTTATATATTGTGTGAAAAGTAGGTGACTTTATCTGTTAAATGTGTCTTGGACTTGAGGAACAGATTAACTTCCTCTAACAAAAGTCTTATTGATATGTTTCATTGCCTGTCAGGTGGCAAGTATGTTCCAAGAGCATTGTTAGTGGACCTGGAGCCGGGCACTATGGACAGCGTGAGGAGCAGTCACATAGGACAGCTCTTCAGACCGGATAACTTTATACACGGTGAGCCGGCAATCATCTACATTAAAGACATTTTAATTAGATACCACATGAGTTGACTTCTATAAACTGTAAATAGGGTTGGTTTCATCACTTCTGAAACATACGCTCTTAAAAATAAAGCTTCCAAAAGGGGGATTTCACAGTGTTGCCACAGAAGAGCCATTTCAGGCTCCACAAAGAACCTTCAGTAAACAATTCTTAAAAGAAACTATTTTTTATTAGTGTGAACAATATTTTTTTTTTAAAAAATTAAAGAACCCTTTTCCACTATAAAGAACCTGTTGTGGAATGGTAAGGATCTATGGATGTTAAAGGTTCTTTATAAAGCCATGGGATAGCAATAAATAAACTGTATTTTTTAAGTTTGTATTGTGATGTATGTATGACATTATTTTGTCTATTAGCCTAATACTACAAAAAGCTGCTCAAACAGTAGCACATTACACAATCAGTGGCAATGAATTTGGTTCCCAGAGAGTCCGTGCAGTGTGAGTTGTTTTAGATAAAGGTGTCAGCCAAATGTGTGCATGTAATGGATGGATTACATTTTTAATAATTTTATCTTGACCATGAATCTATATGAAAAACCATGAATATATGTAAGTTAGTATCCACACCAATGCACAATAATGTGCACTGTAGTTTTGATGTTTGCTGCTTTAAATGCATGTGCTCTTAAAAGTTATTGGCTGCCAATGTTTTTATCATTCATCACTTGAAAAATTTGATTCCAATGTTATCATTCCTCTCTGTCATTATTGTTATAATTGCGGTGTGGACTTCCCTATTCTCATAGAATAACGACTATTAAATACTATTATAACGACTATTAAAACTTTATAGTTATTGTAAAGTTATCCTCCCTGGCTGTGAATGAACCCGAACTCAGACTCTGAAATCTGATTGGCTGATACAATGACACAATACCACTCATATGCCATAACATCATTCCTGATGCTGTTTTCTCTTTATAAATGTAAAGGCAATTTTGGAGCTGGCAATAACTGGGCCAAAGGTCACTATACTGAGGGCGCAGAACTTGTGGAGCAGGTTGTGGATCGCGTTCGTAACGAAGCCGAGAGCTGCGACTGCATGCAGGGGTTCCAGTTCGTCCACTCTCTGGGCGGTGGCACTGGTTCGGGAATGGGCACCCTGATTATCAATAAGATCCGAGAAGAGTATCCTGACCGCATCATGAATAGTTTCAGCATAATGCCCTCGCCGAAGGTATCTGATACAGTAGTCGAGCCGTATAATGCCACCCTATCAATCCACCAGCTGATTGAGAATACAGACGCAACGTATTGTATTGATAATGAAGCACTGTATGATATCTGCTTCCGCACTCTAAAGCTGACAACACCAACTTATGGAGATCTCAACCACTTGGTATCCCTCACCATGAGCGGGGTCACGACCTCCCTTCGCTTCCCAGGTCAACTGAACGCTGACCTTCGGAAGCTGGCCGTCAATATGGTGCCCTTCCCACGTCTCCATTTCTTCATGCCAGGTTTCGCGCCTCTCACCGCACGCGGTAGCCAACAATACTCTGCCCTAACAGTGCCCGAGCTCACCCAGCAGATGTTCGACCCCCGAAATATGATGACCGCGTGCGACCCACGTCGAGGACGCTATCTGACAGTGGCGGGCATTTTCCGCGGTCGCATGTCCACTAAAGAGGTCGACGAGCAAATGCTAGCCATTCAGCAGAAGAACAGCAATTACTTCGTAGACTGGATCCCTCACAACGTCAAAGTGGCCGTTTGCGACATCCCGCCACGAGGCCTCAAAATGGCCTCCACCTTCATCGGAAACAACACCGCCATCCAGGAGATATTCAAGCGCATTGGAGAGCAGTTCGCGGTCATGTTTCAACGCAAGGCCTTCCTGCACTGGTACACAGGGGAGGGCATGGATGAGCTGGAGTTCACCGAGGCCGAGAACAACCTGAATGATTTGGTTTCGGAGTACCAGCAATATCAGGATGCCACGGCCGATATGGATTACGATGCAGAAGATGAAGAGGCAGAAGAGGAGGGTCTGTCATCAACAGCACGCGCCACTCGAGTGGAGATTAAGACTGAGGGGGTCACTGAAACTTCTGTCAGCGAATGACGCATGGGCTTTAGTGAATATGGCAAGAGTGGATCTGATTGTGTGAAGAGTGAGAACATTCAGTGGCCCCAAAAAGTATTTAGACACTTAAGATACAGTTCGGACTGATATATGAATTACACCGCATTAGAAAAAATGTTTGGCTTGAAAGGTATATATTTTATGTAATTTAATGACAACGTGCCTTAAGTGTTCAGATACTATTTGGAGCCACTGTTTATAGCAAACTGTGAAATATTTCTGACCTCCAGGAGAAAATGATAAATTACATAAATACATAAAAATAGGATATATTCAAAACTCAAATATAATTTTCTTATCTTTCCTATGTATTTTCAAAAGTTTGGGGTCAATATTTTTTTGAAATTCCACCAAGGCTGCATTTATTTAATTAAAATAGAGTAAAACAGTAATATTGTGAATATTATTTATAATATATATTATGAAATGTAAGTTATTTCTGTGATGGAAAGCTGAACTTTCAGAAAAAAAAAACATTTCTTATTATCATCGTTGAAAACAGTTTTCAAGATTTGATAAACAGAAAGTTCAAAAGAACAGCATTTATTTGAATGTATAAATGTTTGATCAATTTAATGTATCCTTATCAAATAAAAGTATTCATTCCTTTAAAGAAACAATCTCACTGACCGCAGACTTTTGAACGGTAGTGTATAGTTTATTCTAAAGCTTATTTTATATAAAGATATCAAAACATTAATCGATATTGATGTGTAACATCACTGGAGAACACAAAACAATTTCTGTATGTTCTGTAATAATGAATATCTATAGATATCTTGAGAAAAGCAGGGGAAAATAGATATAGTCAAAACCTTTTTCTTTTGTGTGGTGTAATAGTGCTATATAGAGGCTAAAATTCTTCTGTCATTATTTGTTGTCAGTATTCAAAAAAATGCAACATTTCTGTTTTTTGTTCATTTTGCTTATCCTTTAAAAGCATGAGACAAAATTATTTTACCAATATAAACTGCAACTGTTTCAGAATAAATTTGATGTATCTGCATTGTACTCGAGTATTTATGCTAAAAACGTTGATGTTTACCATTTCATTGTCACTTATGTCATGCACCCATCAGTTTTCTTGCTAAATGTATTAGAATAAAAATGTTTATATATCAGCAACAGACTAAACTAATTTGTTAATCAAAGGAGTTTTTACATGATGAAAACACTGTGCATATTTAAAAAGAAATAGATTAATCTTTGAAAATCTTGCTGTTTTGTTCATGTAAAATAACAGTTCACATCTCTACAAAGTTAAAGCTGATGTACACCTCCTTCCTTGCAGAAACTGAAAAATATTAGTTATATACAAAGATCACTGTTAATATTGAAAAGCCAAATTTGCCCACATCTTACACTGAGATCATACTAAATGCAACATTTATTTCATTTTTAAATAACTACTGGACTGCAAACCGGTAACAGTTTTATTGTCTCTTCTGCTGATGCTCTAAAACCAGACATAACCACTACTACTAATAAGTAAAACTGATCTGACAGATTAACATTACACCCAGTTTGCCCAGTGAACACCTGCTAAACAGAAAACTCTTTAGAATAAAAACACACCAAGTGAAGGCTGTTTTAGTTTGAGACTTCATAATTTATTATCAAAAGAACACAGCTATTTCCATTTAATCATCATAACTGCAGGTCTTGTTGTAAATCCAACAGAGAACGTGGAGAAGTGGGGATTGAAGGATGTAATTACAGATCCTACAAAAAAGCAAACAGACAATCAATCATTTATGACAACATAAATTAAAATCTTACGACAGTGAACTAGAAAAAGATTCTAAAGAGTAAGTTAATGCATCGCTTTCTACAAGTGCAGTTCAGATAAACAGCTGAAATGTTACCTCACATTATACAGTCTTCACTTTAGTGACCTTCACACTGGATTCTGCGTTTTTAATCGCCTCAGTTTTCAGCTGTGGCTTCAGCGCTGCCCGCACGACCCTGGCGCAGATCGCCGAGTACCTGATGTAACTGAAATAACAAGACAAATATTAAGTTACTGAATAATTCAAACAAAACCGCTCGTGTGAACATGTCCACTGTGATCCAAACTCAACATGACGCTAGTATTACAGTCAAATTCATACAGAGCAAGGCCAAACCACCTGTACGGCACAGATTACAGAGCGTACAGCAATTAAAATACAAATTTCACAGCTTTTCACGTTGTTAGCCGTCATTCATTTACCTCAGTCCTGCTTGTCTCCAGTAAGCAACCATTTTTCCGCGCAAATGTGTGTCTTTCGTCCGTCAAAAGCTGCGGTTCGCGCTGATCAAGGACGAGAGCAAGGCCTGTGCGTCCGCCGGAATATACGTCACAAGCCAGCGTACAGTCTCATTGGCTGGCAAACATGCCACTCATTAAAATGTACATTAACCATGAACTAGCTGAGTAAAATTTCAAAATAAAGAATTTTTGTGTGTGTGTGTGTGTGTGTGTGTGTGTGTGTGTGTGTGTGTATGGATATTTGAAAGTTTGGTAAATTTTAATTACACAAATTCAGATTTATTAATTTTTTTTTTTTTTTTTTTTGGAATTTAAACAGTGTATTATATATAAAATATTAATTCATTCATCTCTCTCTCAATCGCAATATAGATTGATTACTCCCCTTATGCTGCTTGGATTAATTGTGTTAAACAATAAGGTTAATAAAGGTTAAAAAATTTAATACATTTTCATTTATTGCTTTTAAACAATGCAATTCATTATCTGAGAATTATACATGAAGAAAGTTCTTTTATTTTGTAGCAATGCCCGGATTGACGGATGGTTTGTTGCAGTTTGTTTGCATAAGATTTAAATCACCCGATGCTTATTGTTCATATATACTTACGACAAATAAAAAAATAAAATAATAATAATAATACACTGTACAATAGCAATTTTTGCATTTACATTCATAAAACCTTACATTATAGTTTAAAATCAAGTACAAAAAATTACTTTTATGTATATGGGACCCCCCTGGTAATATTAACAGCGGAGAGGAGACGCTCGTTACGCCATGACGTGATGATGTCATGCGGCCTGGGTTAGAGAGGAGGAAGCAGAGAAAACAACAACACGCTGTTGGTTCAGAGACAGACAGACAGACGCCGCACCGAGGTGACCCGTCTAGACTAGCAGTCACAGTCAGTCCAATATCACTCCTTGCTGTCGTCCCGAGGGCAAGATGTCTTTGTTTGGGAAGTTGTTTGGTAGCAGTGGAAAAGGGGGCAAATCTGCAAGCCCCCAAGAGGCTATCCAGCGACTGCGAGAAACAGAAGAAATGTTGACCAAGAAACAAGAATTCCTGGAGAAGAAGATTGAACAGGAGCTTGTAACAGCCAAGAGAAACGGCACGAAGAACAAAAGAGGTGAGTTACCTGGCGAAGATTTAACTCGGGTTAGGTTGGCACTGTGGTTCGTTAGTTTAGCGTTGTTTTATGTTGGTCTGCTATACAAAGGAATTAATCAAAAACGTATCTTTTAACTGAAATGATATAATTAACAGGGCTAGACTTTTACTAAAACACATGAGAGCTGTCATACAAAACTGGGAAATGGAATTATCTTGGGATAGATTTTAGGACGATAATTTGCTTTATACTTTTAATAATTCTTTCAGGATGCTTGGGATAGACAGATAAACTGTTGTAGCTCTCCATCTGTTAACCTTTGACCTATCCTAGTATCCATGGTGATGACAAACATGTACGTCATATTGGTTGACTCAGGAAACTAAAATAATGGAAATTACATACAAAATTATCCACGGATGTTATATCGCTAATGCAGCCTTTAGTAAATATATCCATACTGATAAATGTACATTCTGTAACACATCAATTAAAAATATAGAACTTTTTTTTTTTTGTATTGCCGTTTCTTTCTCTATTACCTTCTGTAACAGTGATAAGATATACTTTAAAACCCTTAAAAAATAAGGGCACAAAAAATAAATAAATAATAATAATTAATGCAGCTGTGCAAATGTTAACTTTATTGTTTGTATGTTTTTTTTTTAATTACTGTTGTTGTTGATTTTCTTCTTTATTTGACATTCTCTGAACTGTTAAATAATACATTCTGGATTTGACTGTTATTGCTGAACTAAATACATAAAAAGGACTGCAAACTGCCCATCTACTCAAAACCTGGAAAAAACTTGTCATTTTAAACTCCTTCTTTGTCATGGTTTCCATTAGTGTCACTTTCAGGGTGTGCAAATATAATGATGTAAATGCAGTTACAAAAAGTATATTTATAAGTCTGTTTTTTTTTTCTGACCCATCAATGCTGCTAGAGTTGTCCAAATCCGGAGATAGCTCCATAAATAATTTCAGGGCAACATAAGGATCACATTAAAGAGCCGTCTAGGTTGTGAGTCCTGTAATACAACTCCACATTTAAAGTCCCCAGAACAGGGTAATCAATAATTGATCTGATTATCCTGTGAGGGCAGCTGAGACACGACGGATGATGACGCTGATGGTTTGACTGCTAGGGGTGTGGGACTGATGTTTGGTCATAGTTTACAATTCCAGTGTCTTCATGGAAAAATTGTTTAATTTGCATGACCTTTGTGTCAGATGCCGTCTTTGGAATGCCCCCTTTGAGCGTGCACATGACGTAAGAGTCTGTTGAGGTTTTATTGTATTGCAAACCTGATAAATTAAGGTTATATTCCATATATTGCACAAACACAGCTGCTGTTTTATCTTCTACAAATAAACTGACAACTTTTTTTGACTGTGTATAAAATTCAGATCGGTAGAAAGCAAAAATGGAACATGTTTTGTTTGGTATACTGGCAATTTATGGGTGATCCTCACAAAGAGCATAGTCTGGGGAAAAAAAAAATATATATTATATTATATTATATTATATTATATTATATTATATATTGCATTATGACATCAGTTTCAAATGTATTTTTCCAGTGTCATCCTGATTTAAAAACAAAAAAAAAATGGATAAATGGATAATGGATAAATGAAAGGCAACTACTACTATGACATAGAATTTTATTAGGTTTTTTTTTTTTTTTTTTTTTTAAAAACATGTCTTTATTTTTAATACATTTTAATTGTTAGTTTTAGTTATTTAAGTTATTTAAAGTACTTAATCTAAATAACAATGGCAACTAGTTGAAATAAAATAAGTTAAACTTTTTTAAGTATTTCATTTTAGTTCAGTTAATTATTTTATTCAATTGTTATTTATAGTATTTCAAGTAATGCAAATGTTTTGAATAGGTTTTAGTTTCAATTAACGATAATAACCCTGCTTATAAACACTTTAAAACTTAAATAATACTTTTTTATTTTGTGAATGAGAATGGGTAGATCTTTTTTGAAAAAAAAAAAAAAAGTTACAATACAAACACATTGTAATGGTCCTAAAATAGATTTACCGATTTATAATCAAAATATAATCTCCTTCACTTTTTTTCTTAATTAACATTATTAGACTGCCAACCACATTCTCTCTACAAAGCAACACTTTTTTTCTCTTTTTTGCAGCTCACTTGCCTGATTAAGTTTGGTGAGTGTGCCTCATTTAGGAGTCCCTAACTCTGCACTACTGCTTCCCTGAGAAATATTAACAGTAGTAGACTTTACTTTCCATGGTAAAACCCTAATCAAATCTGTTGTGGATCAGAAACCTCACAATTTTCATTTAGTATTGAGAGTGTTATGCTGTGGGCTTTCCATCTTACCTTTACTGTACATTTATTTTCCATGCAAACACTTTCTTACCAAAACGACTTGACAATATATTGCACAAACCACATTGCCGGGTAACAGGAGGACTTATAATGCATGACGCTTACTGAGCTAAATCTTAATTGAAATAAAATGGGCTTCAAATTAAATCAACTGACCAATAATCACATAGTGTTCTCTTTAACTCTTTTAAATAAAACCACACTCAATGTTATGCAATACTTTTCTAGAGGGTTCCAAAATCCTCTTATTTTGCTCTTCAATCGCTTTACCTTTCTTTCTGCTTGAAACAGCTGCATTGCAGGCACTGAAGCGTAAGAAGCGCTATGAGAAGCAGTTAGCTCAGATTGATGGCACTCTTTCTACCATCGAGTTCCAACGGGAGGCGCTAGAGAACGCTCACACCAACACCGAGGTCATCAAGAATATGGGCTTTGCTGCTAAGGCCATGAAAGCTGCCCATGACAACATGTGAGGAGCTTCACTTCTATTATCACAGTTTCCTTCCCTTTTTGTATCAGCCTCACTACGGCGAGGTTTTGGGTTTGTGAGATCTTAAACAAGATTAGTTTACCAGTGCAAGCTATTTGGATTCTGTATGGCACTTTGACATGGGATATATCTATATTTGTACTTTCAGGGACATCGACAAAGTGGACGAACTTATGCAGGACATCACAGAACAGCAGGAGCTGGCGCAAGAAATTTCAGACGCAATCTCAAAGCCTGTCGGGTTTGAGGAGGAATTTGATGAGGTAAGATTAAAACAAGCAAACTCCACAGCCATGATGAAAGCTTCACCTGCTGAGCTTTTGGGAGACTTCTATGTGCTTTAACAAAGGTGCTGTTTACTCCCGCTATTAACATCTAATTTAGGTGAACCGATCACAAGTAGACAGCACTGAATACTGGTCTAAATGGGTCTAGTCTAGTGCATTTATAAGGTGCTCAGAATGTTATCACACTGCATGTGTGTGTTACAAATGCTCATGATCCGCTTACTCATTAACACAATATTTGTGCCAAAGACCTGTTAAACCTGTTAGGTGAAGCTTAATTTGATGTAAAAAGCCCCAAAAAGTTTGAGGTTGGTAAGATTATTTTGTATTGTTTAAAGTCACTAATACTCATTAAGGCTGCATTTATTTGATCAAAAATACAGTTAAAAACAGTGATATTGTGAAATATTGTTACAATTTAAAATAACTGGGTTTTTTTTCAGCATCATTACTCCAGTCTTCAGTGTCACATGATCCTTCAGAAATCATTCTAATATGCTGATTTGCTGCTCAAGAAACATTTAGTATTATTATCAATGTTGAATTTTTGTGGAAAGATTTCTATTTCAAATAAATGTTTCTATTGTTTAAAGAATCCTGAAAAATGTATTTATTTGAAATAGAAATCTTTTGCAACATTCTAAATGTCTTTGCTGTCACTTTTGATCAATTTAATGCAGCTTTGCTGAATAAAAATATTTTTTCTTTCTTTCAAAAAAAAATTGAGATGCACATTAATACTAGGTATAAAGATATGTTGTGTTGTTTCAGGATGAGCTATTAGCAGAACTAGAGGAGCTGGAGCAGGAAGAGTTGGATAAGAACCTCCTGGAGATCGGAGACAATGTACCACTGCCAAACGTGCCCTCTACATCCTTACCTGTCAGACCAGGTACTAACACACACACACACACACACACACACACACACACACACACACACACACACACACACACACACACACACACACACACATTCACACACATGGTGTTTGGAAACATAAGTCTCCTTATATCATCTAGTTTTGTTTTTGACAGTTCTAGTGTGTCATGCCAACGCTGAAAGAAATTTGGTGACATTTTTCACTTAGAAATTGCTAGTAAATTTCACACATTGAATGAAACATGACATTTTTATGTAAAACAAAATAAAAAATAAAATAAATTGTATTTTGGTAACACTTAAAGCTTTAAAGTATAATGCATAATAAAGGTATTCATAATATAAGTTGTAATGCATTATTTGTGATGCAGTATTTCTATAAATAATTGTAACCAAAGTTAAAATGCATTATAATGTGTAATGGTTTGTTTGTCATGTGTTTTATTGCATTATACTTTCTAAAGGTGTAACAATGAATAGATAAGTATTATAATGTATTATTAATGTGGCTATAATTATTCATGAGATCATACGATTCATTATAAGTTGCATTAAAAGGCATAATTAATGCATTAAAACTACTTATAATAATAATAATAATTTTTACAACTTTGAAAAATAGCTTTTTGCAGTGTATGTGAATTTTGTTGAAATTGTTTGTAAACAAATATTTTATTTGAAAAACTTATTTGAAAAACATTAAGACAGTAAGATGTTATTTTACTTGTTCCTAATATTATGTTTCTCAAATCATGACATTAAGTAAGTTCTGGCCATTCTGATGCTGCAGATTGCTTCTTTAGACCTCTGCAAATGTGTTTATAATGGTCTTGTATTAAATGCAGTTCTTGAATGTCTTTCATAAATGCAGCAAAGAAGAAAGAAGAAGAGGATGAGGATGACATGAAAGACCTGGAGGCGTGGGCTGCCAATTAATGCTCCCCGAAACCCATACACACTATACAAGGCAAAAACCTCACTCCGATACCTGTTACTAAAGGACCTGGAAGGACTCTTCAGTATGTTACAGTATGACGTCTTTGTGTATAAAATAGGTTAATATATAAACACACATGAGAGGAAAACAAAAACATAAATGCAACTCCTCAAAAATATTACAAATCTCCGCCAGGCTTCTGGTCAACACACTCATCTAAGCAAGTCTGAGATTTTGCCTCGTTTCTCCTCATCTCTGGACTGTCCAGACATGACAAAAGGCTTGTTGTAGATCAGTGTTTGTGTGTTCGGCACTCCATTACTTGTAAAAGTAGTCATATATTTTCAAACTTCTATCACAAGGAATCCTCCGCTTGGTCCGAGAAACCAATACTCGCGGAAACCCTTTGCACGCAGGGGAAAGTGTCTGTAACGATCTGTCGTGTTTTTGGAGAGAACATGTGGTATATTACGAGTTCATTTGTTCGCAAGTTCTGTTAAAAGCACTGTAAGCCCTGTTTGAATCTGCGCATCGAGCGTTTCAGTGCAGGTGCTTCCCACGTACAATATCTGCAGCGCCCATGGGACGTCCTAGATCGGCACTTAGGCTTTATGAGTGCAAGTCTTGCTCTCCGTTTCAGGACTGAGGTGGCCATGAAGGTTTGAGTGCTGCTGCAACTGTAAGGTTTTTACTGTACATAGCATCTTTCTTTAATGGCATGATGGTTTACGGTCTCCTGACAGCGTGGGATTCCTATATGGAATAGGTCTCTTCACTCAAGAAACGTGTACTGTATTTGAGGTATTTCAGAAATACTGGCTCGTGATTCTAAGATATCTTTACACTAGAAGTGGTTTCTTGAACTGAGTGCTGTGTTAGGGGAAAAACGACAAGGTTTGTTGTAGATTGTTGTCTTATATTTGAGGTGTGAATGCATTCAAACAGATTTGTACAGACAGGACAGATTATTGTAATATCATGCTTTATTTTACAGAGTGCACTATTATGATGTTCTGGCACAGTGGTTTTATTCATTTTCCTCTCCTGAGAGTCTATAAAACTTTTGAGTATTGAATATTGAGAGGTGAGAGAAGCACTAAACACTAACGGTTTATTTATCAGACTCATATCGCTTCATTCACGTTGTTTATTGTTTGTTTGTCTTTTTGACACTCTCGTTTATGTTGTCCTTCTCTGCCTTTCAACCTTACACCTACATTAAAGTTTTGCCAAATTAACACCTCTCTGGATTTTTATTTGCGCATTAGATGTTTCTTTCCTTTGTTTGCCTAATATTTCTTTATTTATGCAGTTCACAGCATCAGTGCTCACCTGGAAGATGTGGTTTTGTCTATTGAATATTGAACATGAATTTGTAGAAACAGTGTCCAGGTAGGAGAATCCCCACTGGTCCATTACAAGCATACAATCAGTAATCTTTCAGAGACACCAATGGAATATGTTATGGTGCTTTTCTGTTTCTTTTTTGCAGTGGAAAGGAAAATTAAGGCTTTGAAGCAACATGCTGTCTGTAATAATGCAAACTGATTTGTACAGGATGTGAAAGACGAAGCTTTAATACATTTGTATGTTTCCATTATCTTGTAGGTGCTGGATTTATCATTGTTATATCATTATCGTTATAATCTCGCTTATTATTGTTATTAAAATATTTTGACTGACTTTCTATTGGTCCTGGCACATGACTTAAAGAATTCAACTAAAATGAGGCTTCAGCACAGTAAGAGCACTTATGTGAAAAATAAATACATATACACTACCATTTAAAAGTTTGGGATCAGTAAGATTTTTTATTTTTATTTTTTAATATATGAATAAAAAATAAATAGATTAAAAGTGACAAAGAAATGTTGCAAAAGATTTCTATTTCAAATAAATTCAGAACTTTCTGTTCATAAAACAATTCTGAGAAATGCATCACAGTTTCTAAGAAAATATTAAACAGCACAACTGTTTTTAACAATAATAATAGTTAGAAATGTTTCTTGAGCAGCAAATCAGCATATTAGAATGATTTCTGAAGGATCGTGACAAGACTGGAGCAATGATACTGAAAATTCAGATTTGTATCACAGGAATAAATTATCTTTTAAAATACATTGAAACAAAATATTTAAAAAATAGCTGTTTTAATTTATAATAATATTTCACAATATTACTGTATTACAGTTTTACTGTATATTTGATCAAATAAATGCAGCCTTAGTGAACATAAACTACTCGCAAAAACATTTTTTAAAAAAACTGTACAATTCTGAACTTTTGAAATATGACATTTAAAATATTCTAAATATTTTATTCCACAATATTTCTATTTTACTGTATTTTTGAACAAATAAATGTAGTGCTGGAGAGCATGAGACTTTCAAAAGCATTAACAAATCTTACCGACCTCAAACTTAGTTAGTCTAAGTAATAATCTCCCTCAACATTTAAATTCAGATCAGTCAGTTGCACAATTCTGACCTCATACCATCCACTAAAACATTTAACAATTTTATGATTGACAATGTTTGGTAAATCTGTCAATGATATGTAAATCAGTCTTTCAGGTTTAATTTCATCACACAAACCAGACAATTTCAGATATGGAGATAAACATGGGGGATATTTTGAGGACATACTGAATGGACTTTATACAGGGGGCCCTAGTGTTATCCAAATAACCCAAAATAACCCCTGTTCAACTGAAACTGTTCTTAGTGGCTCTAATTTATAGGGATTTTAATAAAAAAATAAATAATTAAAATCCAAAAAGCAACTTTCTTCCCACCAGCTCAGATCCGTCCTCATGATGTTAAATATTGGTAAAACACAAAAGCCAGTTGAAACTTGTACTGGTGTATCTCCACATTCCAAATGATATTACACGCCTTAAACCACCGTGGATTCTCATTGGCTATCGTAGGACCGAATGAACACGCCCACGATGGTTTATTTAGAGCGATAAGGCGGGGCATATTTCGGCCAATAAGAAACGAGAGGCGGCATGATCTCATGAATATTACAACAACCGGTTTGTACACACTTATATTCAGGTTCACATAACAAGTTACCTCCTTCTGCACTCGCTCAGGTCCACAGCCGGGCTCAAGACCAACCCATATCGGCTTACCTAACGACAGCACAGCAAAATGTCAGAGAAGCTTCCATTCAAAGTTGGTTAGTATAAGTTTATTTGATTATTGACTTTAGATCATGCTCGATGCTGTTCTGCACAAAAATCATGCTATCATGTTTTTGCCGCCAATGCTAATAAGCTAATTCCACTGTAGTGATTTCGAATAAGAGCTCTAATGGACTCTTGATAAAGCATACGAATCTCTGCAAAAGGGTCTTGAGTTGTATTTTTGATCGAGCATGGATTGCTGCAGATCTTCAGTTGCTAGTGCTTATGTATCACATGGCAGTAGAGGCGTCATTGTCAGCACTGCCTTGCACGAGACGCACTATTTCAAACCCAGCCCCATAAAATCAATTAATATGTCTAGTTTATTAACATAGCTGTTTTGTGGTTACTCACAAAGTAGTGTATATGATTTTTATATCTAACACCTGTCAAACAAGCTAGCGTGGTTCCATTCGGAAGACGGGAAGAACAAAATTTGGAAGTTGTAGTTTTTTGCATGCGCTGTAGAATCTCCACCGCACGAGATTTCCTGCACTTTTGGACTACATTTCCCATAAGGCAGTAGTCAAACGCGCCGCCACTTTTCGTTGATCGTAGTCATTCATTTTTGAGAATCGGTTCTTTTGAACAGTTAAGTGTTGAACGGTTCATACAAATGGCTCAGCTGGTCTTAAATCATCACATGGACCCTGAAACCCCGATATTAATGCTTAAAACGTTCATGTAGGAAAATAATGCTGTTTATTACAACTTTTCAGTCATGCTTTTATTAATAGCTGTTAATAGTAATTTTATGCCTCTTAGTTCTGTTTGTTGTAAACCCTCGAACTTAGTCATTTAGAGCCTAAATATGATTCGTCTTTACATTAAACAATATTAAAATATTTCGAAATAATTTAATTCATTTATTACAGTATTTGCACTATTTCATAAAATAGTGTTTTATAAAACTAGCTGTGCTTCGTTTGCCTGTTAATAAAACTGTCATACAAGTCATAAACATTTCCAGTTCGTATCGGTGAAACCATCGGTTCACTCCAGCTGGTTTTGTGAATCAGTTCAATCGATTCATTGAAAAGGTCCAGTTCAAAAGAACGGTTCCTTCTGCTCGTGGTTGACCAAAAGTTAATATTATGCGCTAAAAAGGTATTCTTTGAGTTGCGACAGATTAAACACACTTAAGTTCCTATCTTCACTGTTGTTTTTGCGTCGCGTTTAGTCGCACGTCAGTGCAGTCAGGACTTCTGTCACTCAGCCTTTTTCAGCAAACATCTCTGTTCTCTGTGCAGATAAGGCACAAGTAATTCAATAGTAAATCCAGCTGGACTTTGCTTAGTCCTAAGAGATCAGAGTTCAGTTTTTCAAAATCAGTGAATGAAATGTCAAAGTGCACCAGTACTGCACATTTATTTATTAATAGCCCATTCTGAAGGCATCTTACAAGGTTTCCATGGTCAGGAATAGGAAAATTATGGAAATCGGTAACAGTCACTGAAATTGGAAATTCACTTTGCTAAAACACCGTCTTCGTATTAAACTAAACAAATACACTTGCAGGTGTGCTTTCATCCATGTCTGCTGCGGTAATAACCCTGGTAGTAAATATAATCAGTGCAGACTGAGAAAATGAATATCCTTTGGGTTGCATATTGGTTGTTAAGTGTGCATATGAAACCAAGCACCATCTCCTCAACCAGTTCAAGACATGTTAGGTATGTGGTTTTGGGTGTCATCTGTTGAATTCCTATCCTAGATGTCCAAATATGAGACTGACACTTTAAAGACTGCTTTAACTTGCATGTTATAATGGGATTTGTTGTTACTATTTAACTGTGCTCTCAAATGCATTAGTGAAAGTTTACATAATCTGTACTAGTTTGGCTGTTTAATTTAATCATTCTTTCCGTTTGAATTTTTTATGCATAATCTGTTTTCTCTCGGTCCAGCTGATATCAGCCTGGCTGAGTGGGGACGTAAAGCCATCAACATAGCTGAGAATGAGATGCCGGGTCTGATGAAGATGAGGGAGCTCTACAGCCAGACCAAACCCCTGAAGGGCGCTCGCATCGCAGGCTGCTTGCACATGACTCTACAGACCGCTGTGCTCATTGAAACCCTGACCGCCCTCGGAGCTGAGGTGAGGGTGCAAACACAGAACCATTGAAGAACTAGTTATTACCCCCCAAAATGCAATTTATGAAAAAATTCATAAATTGCATTTTGCACTAGGTTTGACATTATTAGTTTATGAACTGTCTTTGTATGGAAAATAACAGCATTAACAGTCTTTGACATTTCATCATTCTCAATAGCTGCTTTAAAATTCTCTGAGTAAACAATGACAGAATTTTAATTTTGTAGCGAAATATTACTTTAAAAAGGTTTAAAAATTTAAAACTGAACAATTACTGAATGTGTAGTACTTCTTTGCTGCTTGTAGGTTTCACTAAGAAAAAAATAATATGGTATTGCTATATGGTTTTCTGGGTCTGGACAGTAGCTTTTTTGTTGCAATAAATTAAAAGGTTTATTCAGTAAGGATGCATTAAATTGATCAAAAGTGATAGTCATTTGTTATTTTGCTAAATATTTCCATCTCAAATAAATGCTGTTTTTTAACTTTCTATTCATCAAAGAATCCTGAAAAACTCATGGTTTTTCAGAAAAAAAAAACATGAAGCAGCACAACAGTTTTCAACATTGATAATCACAAGAAGAGTTCCTTGATCAGCATATTAGAATGATTTCTAAAGGATCATGTGATGCTGAAGACTCAAGTTATGGTGCTGATCACAGGAATAAATTACATTTTAAAACCGATTCAAATTGGAAACATAATTTTAAATTATATTAATATTTCACAATATTTATTTACTATATTTTAGAATGCAGTCTTGGTGAGCATTAGAGATTTCTTTCAAAAACATTTAAAAAAAAAATAAAATCTTACCAAACCTGTGTGTGCCATGGTATTCTTTGAAATGTAAATGGCATGGTATATAAATACGAGTTTTCATATCATTACAACATGATTCCATCATTTTATCATGGCATGGCCAAAGTAATTTGTTTGGAAAAGGACAGTACAATTTCTTCACCTATTTTTCCTACTCCTAGTTGCCTAACCTTGCTGTCTGACTGAAATGCATTGCTCTTCTTATCCTCTATTTCCTCTGTCAAACTGGAATTTCCCAGCCCAAGGCCATATTTTATCTGAAAAGTTATGAAACTGATGTATGAAGGCTGTGCTCGTCACATGCTCTCATTCCTTCTCCTTGTTCTCTGTCTGTTCCAGGTCCAGTGGTCCAGCTGTAACATCTTCTCTACCCAGGATCACGCAGCAGCAGCCATTGCTAAAACTGGCGTTCCAGGTAACAGGTGTTGGTGTGGTAGACTGCTGCAGTCCTGCCCACTGTTTGCTCTAAAGCTGCGTAATCAAGTGTAGATAAGGAGAACTCAGAATTTAGAGACACATCCAGCTTAAAGCATGTGCTCCATGCTGGGTAAACCTAGAATCAGCACAAATGGGTTTAATCTTTAGATTTGACTCAACATTTTTGAAGGACTAACATGCAAGAGCATGCAGGCAAAGATAACTTTATCAACGTCATCATAACAGCTTTCAGTTGATGAAAGACTTTCCCATGCGGTTTTTAAATACTGAACTCTTGAAAGGGATACAAGCCGAATGATTTAGAGTTAAAATATTTTTAAACTTTTTATAAAAGATTGCAAAACATTTATCTAGCCTGTGCTTTTTCCGGTGTAAGATGCTTATTTTAAGTGTCTTCTTGGGCAGCAACTTCAGTGCTCTAATAAGCATAACATGGACATATATTATTATAAAATCACATATATTGGGTCTGATTAAATTTATCAATACTTTTAAGTATTACTTTTAAGATACAATCGAATGAACTCAAAATATATTTTAATATATAATAATATATATGTCTCTCTCTGTGTCTGCTGTCTTGGATGGATTTGTTTTTCACTGATCACAGTGCATTATGAGATTGCCTTCTCCACTAAGGATAAGCCTAAATGCAGTGCTGCCTAAGAACTTGGCCTTAAGAAGTTATTTTAGTTAGCAGCATAATTATGCTGACAGCCTTTTGTAATCACTTTCGTGTTGCCAGCACTATGATGTATTAAAATGCTGCTTACTAGCTCACTAGGTTGTGGAACAGAGCCATATATTACTTTTTACTTTTTTAATTTAGACCTTTATACATTGGGGCTTTTGAGACTAAGTTGCAGATGCAGCTTATAGGTTTGAATTAGTGCTAATGCAACTTATTTAAAAATGAAAATATTCAAATATTTCTAAACGGCACAGTATTATCTGACATTTCAGTGACAGTAGCGTGAATAACATGCACTACTGTTTAAAATTTTGGGGTCAGTAAGATTTTGTTCTTAATGTTTCTACAAAATCTCTAATGCTCACCAAGGCTATATATACAGGTATTTGATCAAAAATACAGTGAAATCAATATTACAATTTAATTGTGATCCTAAGATGAATTTTAAGCATCATTACTTCATTTCTTATATCTTATTCTTATCTTATTATCCGTGTTGGAAACAGTTTTATATTTTTTACTAAAACAATTTCAGGATGTTTTGAATAGAAAATTCAGAATAACAGCATTTATTTGAAATATAAATCTTTTATAACATTTTACTGTCACTTTTAATTTAATGTGTCCTTGCTGAATAAAAGTATAAATATCTTACAAAAAAAGACTGACCCCAAACTTTTGAATTGATTAGCTGACTTTGCATGAACTTTTCCATAGTAATATGGTTTTATAGCATTTCATGTGAACCTATTAGTCTCATTTAGAGTGATGACAGTAGGTGATTTTTACTTGCATCCATTGCTTATGTAACAGCATTTCTCAACTAACTTTTGCATAAGCTAGAAAATAATGCCACATTAAATCTATCAAACATATTTAGAGTTTGTTGTGGTTCCAAAAAGAGCAGATTTTCAGCTATTGATAACATTCTGTCCACTTTGCACCTTATTCTGGCAAAGAACCATTTACTTGTAACATTGTTACGTTTATTCATGTAAAATTACACATTTATTTTTGGTATGTGATGCAGGTAAATATGAGTTAAGATGTAAGTTTGAAAATAACCACTCAAACAAACTTCGCAAACCCAGTGAACAGTTCATCCATTTTAATACTATTTGTAGCAGCTAGTTACACATTTATATCTGTCTCTAATGTGTGAGTGTGTTGTTTGTGCATTGTAGTGTATGCTTGGAAGGGAGAGACCGATGAAGAGTATGTGTGGTGCATAGAGCAGACCATCTACTTCAAGGACGGTCAGCCTCTCAACATGATTCTGGACGACGGTGGAGACCTGACCAATCTGGTGCACCAGAAACACCCTAAACTGCTTGCAGGTCTGTGTTTGTTCTGTCATCAACTTCTCACCCTCATCCTGAACAGCCAGATGTCACGGAGAGTCATTCAGAATACATTGCCTCAGTTACTATAATTGTCTGGATATCCCTGGCTAGTAATAACAGTACTTCTGGCTTGCTGATGCGCATCATTTAGTTGTATTGTACTGCTGTTTAATGGCCACTAGATGGCAGGCCAATCCGTGATCAAGCTGCTCAATTCTTGACTAAGCACAGAAAGCAACCATTATTGTGTAGTACAGTACAGTCTTAGAAAATTGAAAAGCATAGATAACCATAACCATAAAAGGATTTAGCGGTATCCATTGTTGTATTTGATAGAGTCATGTGGTGTTAGTTTTACACTATAAATGTTGTCAAATTTTAATAGGTCAAATTTATGAGGTTGCTCTATTTGACCTCAGACCTTTGGTAGGGTTAAGAATCTGAGCTGGTAACACAAAGGTCAACTCTCTGATTCTATGTGGTGGCCTGTGAACTGAAGATCTGTTAAATGCTTTTAAACAACGTTTTTAACCCAGTGGCTCATGGATTCCTGCAGTTAGTGAACTCTAAATAGCACTGGATATAAAACTCATGTGAAATGTTGCTTGCCTCTATCAAGTAAAGGTCTGTTTAATTATCATCTCTTTTTTCATACTCTACGATTTACTAGTTTGGGTTAGTATGTTTTTTTTTTTTTGTTTTTTTTTTTTCAAAGAATTATTGCTTTTATTCAGCAGGGATGCATTAAATTGACCAAAAGTGACTGTAAAACAGTAATAATGTTACAAAAGATTTCTATTTCAAATAAGTGCGGTTCTTTTGACCTTTCTGTTCTTCAATTGATCTTGAGAGAAATGTATCACAGTTTCCTCAAACACATGAAGCAGCACAACTGTTTTCAACATTGATTATTAGAAGAAATTATTCATCACATAGTTTCATTTTAAAATATTTCAAAATTTGAAAATGTAGTAATATTTCACAATATTACTGTTTTTTACTGTCTATTGGATCAAATAAACACAACCTTGGTGAGCATAAACTACTTTCAAAAACATTCCAAACTTTTGAACGGTAGTGTAGGTAAACTTTCTTAAATATGAAAACTGCTATAAGTGATGGCAAGGTAATAAAGAGGAAAAATAAACCCTACAAGCTTCCTATTGTTTCTAAGGGCCTGAAATGGGGTCTTTCTGCCACTCCTGCTTATGGCGGGTGAATGTAGACAAATTACAGTCCATAATTATTTATAACAGACCATGAAATTACGCAAAATTAAGCATTAGATAGACTGGAAATATCATGGAATTTTAAATGTTTTTTTTTTTTCCCATTCATGGAATTTTCTATGATATAATTATATCATAGAAAATATAATTATATTAATATATATTTTTTCAGTATATGTTTTATTTGTAATATGTGTTCTATTTATGTTCCATAGTATTTCCTTTTTTTTTTTTGAGTGTGATATTGAGTGTGAACAGTATTAAAAAAGTTAACCAGTTATTGCATGTGACTAGAAAATTCATGGAAAGTCCTGTAAATTCATTGGTCAGTAAGTGCAGGAAACCTGAATGGATGCTACACAAAGTATAGAAGGGAAATATTTTCATTAAATCATTTTATTGACTCTGTTTCATTTAATCACTTAAAATACTGCCCCAGACATGTAAGCTAAACAATAAACGGTTAACAGTCATTAAGATCTTGGCTATTACTGTGTCCAGTTTTAGCATGTCTAACATTAACATTATGGCACAGATTTTTAATGTTTTCCATTGCATATGCACAGGAGATGCTGGCGCACATCATTTTGTCTCTTGCAGCATCAAACTTAAAGTTAATAGCCGGTCTCTCTGAGAAACTGCACAAAAATCAAGACCTGCAGTGACTTTGCTCCTCGTATTCTCATTTCGTGTGGCTTAACGCCAGAAATGATTCCACATGGAGTTATGATAATACTTTTGGCTTCCAAGATATAGTATATTTTCCACTAAAGTTGTCTCAAGAGATCTGACAGTCACTAACCTTTCCTTAAGTAGACGTTTGAAATCTCTTGGATTTGATTCGGTCACATCAGTTACACCAGTTAAGGTCAAGCTAAGCTACGCAAAAATAAAATTTATCAGCCAACTAGTAAGTTCAACATTCCTTCCAGACAGATGCGCTGAGCAGGATTTTCTGGGTCTTTAACATTTGCAAAATGTCTCTTTGTGGTTTCTCTCTCAGGAATCAAGGGCATCTCTGAGGAGACCACCACAGGTGTTCACAACCTCTACAAGATGTTGAAGAATGGAGAACTGAAAGTTCCTGCCATCAATGTCAACGACTCCGTTACCAAGGTAATCTTTTATTACAAGCATATAATATCATTACATTACATTGTCCAATTATTCACTGTCGTCATTTGATGGTCTGTTTTGTTCACAGACAAATGTGAGCGCTTTATGGATGATTATAATATTATATGGCTGTTGTAAATAAAAGTATTTATTTGAGAACGACTTATTCTCCCACTCCCTGCAGAGTAAGTTTGACAACCTGTACGGCTGCCGTGAGTCTCTTATTGACGGCATCAAGCGCGCCACAGATGTGATGATTGCCGGTAAGGTGGCAGTGGTGGCCGGGTACGGTGACGTGGGTAAGGGCTGCGTTCAGGCCCTGCGAGGGTTCGGTGCCAGAGTAATCGTCACAGAGATCGATCCCATCAACGCTCTGCAGGCAGCTATGGAGGGTATGTTTTGTGTGTGCGTGTGTTTATGTGGTTTATGAGGACACAAATTTGTATAATGACATGAGTATGATGAGTATGGTATTTCAATGTGAAGGTGATTTATGAGAACACTTTCTGTGCCCCCGTAATTCAAAAGGCTTTAAAAAACATACTAAATGGAATAAGTCTAAAAATGCAGAAATATTCCTGTGAGGGGTAGGTTTAGATGTAGGGCGGTAGAAAATACAGTTTGTGGAGTATAAAAACCATTACGCCTATGGAGAGTGCCCTTAAACCATAAAAAAACAATGTGTGTGTGTGTGTGTGTGTGTGTGTGTGTGTGTTTTTCTTTCCTTCTCGTCAAAGACAAGATGCCCCATTTTGGTGTCTGCACCAAATTAAATTCACAAAAGTGATTTTATATACACAAAGCATATTAAATGCTAGTTAAGTGTCTATTTTAATGTTTCAAATAACTTTTGTGAAAATAAAATGTCAATTTAGTAATAAAATATTAAATAATGTTCCATCGTCATTCAGCATAAGATATATTCATGTAATATGTTCATGTAAATGAAACAACATACTTATTCTGACCTGTACTTATTAAAAAATATAAAAGAATAAGTGATCATACTAACTTTTTTATTATATTTTAAATGACCAAAAATGTCTTTCTGACAAATAGGTAAAACCTAGTGGTTTAAAGAACAATACCATAGACTGATCATTTTGAAGATCTAAAATTACAAATAATTAGTATTTTGGGGGCTGTACTGTGATCCTTAAATGGTCTTTTAATAACATCCAATGATTCTGGTTCTAAATATGCCTGGCAAGATTTGTTTTATAAACTATTTTTGTGAAATTTTTTTTGTAAGTCATGGTAAAAATGTATGATAGTCATTATTTTTGACCAGAAAAAAATAAACAGGACACATTTTAATGTATGGGGAAAAAAAATTAAAGGTGTTTTGAACTTTTGTTGTTTTGAAATGTCCCTTTCATCTCTTTCTTGAGTGGAAAATCAGAATATTATAATCACTTCTGTATGTGTGTGTGTATGTGTGTGTATGTACAGATGATAAGTTGTCAGGCCATATGTTAGTAAAAATTATTAATTGATTAATTTCAGAAAAAATGTGATTTTATTTTTTTTAACCAATTGACAGCAGTTAATTAATTAATTAATTAAATTTTATATATATATATATATATATATATATATATATATATATATATATATATATATATATATATATATATATATGAGATTTATTTATTTATTTATTTATTTATTTTGTGTGTGTGCCTGATTGCCTTGCATTTGGCTCTTGTTACACAGGCTATGAGGTGACCACCATGGATGAGGCGTGCAAAGAAGGAAACATCTTTGTGACAACCACTGGCTGTGAGGACATTATCCTTGGCAGGTTTGTATTGTGTTAATCAAACATGAACCAACTAACAGATGTCAAGCTAGAATATGTGTTGCACTGCATTGTGTTCCCTCGAGAACTGAGAAAATTCTATTTCCGATTTCAATTCCCGGTTTCGTAATCATACTTTTAGTTGTTTTAAGATGGAACAGATGTAAAATATTTCAAGAATTATTCTTGTAGCAATTTCAGCAGCTTTTTGCCCAATGTTGAGGTCAACAGGGAAGTAATAAATTAAAGTATTTATGGAACAACAGGTTATTACTCAGTCAAATTTACTGCATCTAGAAACATTAATCTCTTTATCTTGCCTTAGCCTTAGGCAAGATAAAGATTTATCTTGCCTTGGACTTAGTTTGTCTCAGAAATACAAAAATTGTGGTTTATTGTGGATGGTTCACCTGTGCATGTTATTTTTTTTATTTTTATTTTTTTAAAGAAAAAATGTGTTTGTATCTTCAGTCAAAGTGTAGGATGTTTGCTAGTGGCCAAATAGCTACATTATATCAGCAAACACAGTTTTGGCTCCACCCTGCCAAGAAATGCCGCTTTTCATAATCTTATCAATTCTAGTTGTAGAAAATCAAGTTGTTTTTTAATATGGCGCTTACCAAAGCTGTATTTATTTGACACATAATAGTTAAATAATATACCATAAATAATAATAGTAATTATGCTTGTTTTACTGATTACTATTGTTCAAAAGTTTTAAAAGTTTTAAACAAAGTCTCTTATGTTCGTCAATGCTATATTTATGTGATCAAATCTTCAGTAAAACCAGTAATATTATGACACATTATTACAATTTAAAAATAAGTCTTTTATTTAAAATGTCATTTATTCGTATTGTTGCAAAGCCTAATTTTCAGCATCAAGTGTCACGTGATCCTTCAGAAATCATTCTAATATGCTGATTTGCAGCTCAAAACATTCCTTATTATTATTATTATTATTATTATTATTATCAAAGTTGAAAACGTCGCTTTTAATTAATTTAATGCATCCGCGCTGAATAAAAGTTTTTTTTTTTTTTTTTTTTTTTTTTTTTTTTTAACAAAAAAATAAAAGTATATATGTGTATGTGTATTACGGACACGGTAGTGTATTAATATTTATTTAGATTACACCCTCATGGCGTTCACACTCGAGCATTCAAACACAGCCTGACTCGTTGGACGTCTTGCTAAAAAACTGAATTGAATTCTCACACTGTACGCCAACTGCATATAAGGATGTCATCCGGCACAGCGTGAAAGTTAGTCAACAATGAATCCTTTCAACATGGTGAAGTGGGGTTTCTGCTCGTAACAGGCGGGGAGATTCATGTGCGGTGGAAGGACCCCGGGCCTGTGATCAAACACGCACAACGTGAGATCTGGCCTGAGCCCGCTACCTTATGCAGCGCTCGCTGGAGTTTTGTGTGCATATGCACGCTGCTCTGTGCTTATCTGATGGTGAGCAGGCTGGTGGGTTCTGATGGGGTGTGGGCCTCTGTGATAAATGGTCGGGATGAGGACACGCAGGGGCCAGTGGAGCACAGCTGCTGTTTGGTATTATCTACAGATGTGAGAACTGTGTCTTAGATTCTCTGGAAGTTTTCAGAGCTGATGGGACATGTTTAAAGGCTGGCAATCTGCATATGTCTGTCTGGCACCAGTTAAGCAAATGCAGTCCAGAAACGGTTGAGGTGAAATATTTTGAACCTACATTTTTGCTTCAGCCTTGATTGCTTAGAAACATAATTGCCCACCTCTCCTTGAAAAGCCGCATGATTTGAGGGATCATTCGTTGGCAGAAGAATAAAAGATGCAGGACGAGTTACTTGTCAAATATAATATTACGGTTGGTGGTTTGTATAAAATGGCAAGGCAAACATCACAAATTTATTTAATGTTGGTACAATTATGTTCTAGATTATTGTTCTTGAAGTGGTTTGTTTCGGCTTTTGCTTACTTGTGAACAGAATTTTGTGCCATAAGCCGTTTGAAGCATTGAAATGCTTTGACTAGAAATGCTGCTTGTCTTCGTCATTCGCTCTATCAGGTAGTATAAACATCATGTGGTTTTTTTCCTCTCAGACACTTTGAGCAGATGAAGGACGACGCCATCGTCTGTAACATTGGCCACTTTGACTGTGAGATTGACATGAAGTGGCTCAATGAACATGCAGCGGAGAAAATCAACATCAAAGCTCAGGTATGAGATTAATGACTTGAGTGTTGAACAATAATGCATGTAATATTTTTTTTACTTTTACAAATGTCTTTTCAATATTTTTTTTTTTTATAAATTATTGGTTACACTTTATTTTAAGGTGTCTGTATAATTATACATTTAAGTACTGAGTAATATTAATTAACTACATGTACTTACTATATGGTTAGAGTTAGAATTAGGGTTTGGGTTAGGGTAACTTGCATGTAATTATGCATAATTTGTTGTTATTATAATGGTAAGTATATGTAATGTGTAACAAGGACACCTTAAAAAAAAAAGTGTTACCAAATTATAAAAATAAAATGATAATGAAATATTTTAATGATTTAATAATTATTTTAGGAGAACGGTCAGAGTACCTTAAAGTTTTTATTTTTCAATAAATTTTGTTTTTCATTTATTAATGATAATGAAATAAAATGTAATGATTTAATAATTGTAGGAAAATGATTACAGTATTTTACAAAAAGTATTTTCAATATTTGTATTTTATGTATTAATAATTAAATGATAATTAAATATTTAATTTAATGAGTTGAATTTTTATTTTATTATTATTTTGTTATTTGGAATCTTGTAAAACACATATGTCAGATCTGCTACATTGTTAAATGATTTTAAGTCTAAATTGAAGACTTTTAACACTAGCTAATAGTTGTTTTTTTAAGATATACATCTTATTGTGGTTATACAGAACAATGGTCAATTATTATTGTTTGTTTGTTTTTTATTAGTAAATAAATTGCTTGCTTGCTGATCCATCATGATCCATTCCATAGTTGGGAAATCCTACTTAAAATTTGCTCAGATGGGGCAAAGATATTTTTATATTGTTAATAAAAAAGCCATGAATTCAAAACTGACCCAATTTGTTTCTAAATGCACACTCCTGGCCTTATTACAAACAATTCATCAGAACTTTTTTTTCTTTTGGGCAGACATCACCAAACAGCCCTGCTTTCTCACTCATGATGGTCAACTCTGATCTGACTTGGTCTAACTGTCCACTCTTTTATACAGGTTGACCGTTATCGCATGAAAAGTGGCCGTCACATCATTGTTTTGGCTGAGGGGCGTCTGGTGAACCTGGGCTGTGCCATGGGCCATCCGAGCTTTGTGATGAGCAACTCATTCACCAACCAGGTCCTTGCCCAGATTGAGCTGTGGACCAACACCAGCAAATACCCACTGGGTGTTTACTTCCTGCCAAAGAAGGTACAGTAGCTTCATGTAGACTTTTATTGCAGATGGCACATTAATATGCACATTGATTATCCATAAATATTTTAAGAGTGTAGAAGGTTTGCAAGCTTACAAGATGCAGATGTTTTGCATGCAAATCGTGGCAGAGAAGCTTAACAGATGATAATCAGAATATATGAGATGTATATGTTTTCCTCATTATGTCTTTTGTGCATGTGTAGCTGGATGAGGAGGTGGCTGCCGCACACCTGGACAAGCTGGGCGTCAAACTAACTAAACTGACAGAGAAGCAAGCCAAATATTTGGGTCTGCCCTGCGACGGTCCCTTCAAAGCGGACCACTACCGCTACTAAGTAGCTTTGACCAATCGCAGCTTCAGCTGTGGATGAGGACGGACTACACGATCATTGGCAGTTGCGCCAGTTACCTTTACGGCTATAATAGTGCTTAATCGTGTCTCTCACTCTCATCACGAGTGCCTGCGAGCTCTCACCAACGCCTTTTGCATTGATATCAAGTTGTGAACACATTGTCACTGTCTCGTTTGCATTCCCTGTTTTATTATACGGTTATGTTAAAAAACAACAGACAAAATTCTTCCATTTGGTCAGTTATTTGATGCCCCTCAATAAATGAACATGCTGGGACAGTTTGGTTCTTCCATGTCTTACTTTGAAGTGTTTCCAGTCCGTCAGCTAACTATGTATTGAGTGAGGCTAGCCCGTTTTGGCCATGCATACTTTTGTAAACCCGTTAGAGTAATGACAACTATGGAAAAAAAGAAAAAAAAAAAAAAAGAGTAATTTCCCTGTTAGCAGGCTGTGAGTTTGAGCGGGTCTGGGTAGCTTGTCCTGTTTTATTACATCCACTCATGAAGACCTGATGAAATAAATGTGATTTTTGACTGTAACTTGTTCAGCTGTTAATCCTTCATTTCAGCACAGCATTAAGAGACTGTGGTTCTCAACTGGTCAGATCCAGAAAAATGAGTAGTGATTTTTCAGTGTTGCTACTGCTCATACATGACCTCAAGGATTTGATTGAACACCTAAGCCCACATTTTAAACTTCATTTGTTTTGTTACAGACATGAATGATTGATCAAAGGAATATAATAACTGATGAAAAGGACAAAAATGTCTATACTAGCTCTATTTTGGGATCTTACAGAGATTTGGGGGTGGGTTTTTTCCACTCGAGGGCTAGTAAGCAACAGTTAACCAATGCCATTTTCATCAAAGTAATTTTTTTTAATTGAAACAAAGCAAAAATAAAATATATTACATGCGAAACTTAAATGAAGATTAGAAATATTGCTTTGAAGCTTGCTGAAGTTGAACTAAAACAATTACTAAAACCAAAACTGAACTAGACAAATTAATATTAAATAGACAAAAAAAACCCCGCACACAAAAACTGCTAAAAAAATTTAAATGTATATAATTGAAGTTATTAAAACTAAAATTATGAATAATATTAATAAACTCTACAATTGTTTATAAACGATGGTAAAATAATGTGGTAGTCACATGCCAATGCACTAAAGACAATGTTAGCAACGAGACATTGAGGCAGTGGTTTTTGCATAGATAAACACTTCTCACATTCATTCAGTGAATTTAAACTAGTTCTCATCTAATGGACAATAGATTCCTGTAGTCAACCATTTATTTAGAAAAAAGGGGGGTTTGGGTTGAATATGCACTTTTTTTTCCATGTCAGGTTTTTTTTTCTTTTATAATTGTTGTAAAGTAATGTCAGAATTATGTGGTTTCTTAAAATGTTATTTCAGGTCAGCTTGGCAACCTGACGTCATTCTTGTGGCTGTATTAAAAAAAAAAAAAAAAAAAAAGCTTTAATGCAAACTTAAAGGGACAGTTCACCCAAAAATGACAATATTGTCAGCATTTACTCACTTGCGTGTTTTTCTAAGACTGTATGACTTTCTCTGGAACACAAAAAGAAGTGAAGTGCCCACACAGTGAAAGCCAATGGAGCCTAATGTTGTTTGGACCCCACTGACATTCAAAATGTCTTGTTTTCTTCCTGTAAAGAAATAAAATGACACTGAATAAGAAAATGATGACAGAACTTGAATTTTAGGGTGAACCAAGCATCTCACATACTCCTGAAATGACTTTCTGCACTTTTGGGTTGCAGTTCTTGATGATTGCATTATCTCCATTCTGATGTTAAACAGAATGATGCGAAACGATTTCAAGAATCTTCACAGCATTTGAGTTATGACATTTCCCATAAATAATCGTAATATCACAAGCCAAAACATATGAAATTAAAACCGTTCCACTTGTGTCCTTTAACGATTCCTTGATAAAAACATCATGCTCCGGCATTCACTGACAGACTTGTGACAATGACAACTCCTCGATGAAAAACGAGGTCACGATGTGCGGTCGGCAACACAAAGCGTCTAAGAGGAGCCATGAAAAATAGCAGAACAGCTGTCAGGACCGGGCCTGCATCCATAAAATCAGTATTGGGTCTCATTGAGTAGCTAATGAACCCAAACTGGTTTATTCCATAGATAAGCAATGCCTTAGTAATTCAAGCTGCCATACAGACACATGGCTTCAATCTAATTTGGCCTTTATTAGTTGGAAACTGTAAAATGGTGTAGTTAGTGTTTGTGGGGTAAAGGAATAGTCTGTAGGCCATTAGATGTACCGGACCCCTAAAATGCCTGCAAAGTGTCCCCTGAGAGACATAACAAGGGCCTATCTTTTTGAGTTTTTCTTTTTCCTCTCCTCCTCTCTCACCCGTTGCTTCCTTTCAATGTGAACCAGCTGTGGCGTCTGGAGCCTTTAGTGTCACCCTGTGTTTGAATGTGTGTTTTATTACCTGTGTTGGACCGATAATTATTTGAGGTGTTTGGAACTTATCCTTTGATCTTGGTTTGCATAATCAGTTGTCTCTAAAGCAAGAGTTGCATTAAAGTAGTTGCATTCTAGTTTGTATTAAATAATTTCGGGAAGCTATATACCCAGTGGTGTGCCATGCTTTACTTCAACTAAAACTATATAAAAACCATTTTGTTGGTTATTTTTTTCTTTACGCATGCAGATTTTATGACCTCATTAAATGAGAGACTACATGGGATATATCTAAATTAAATTGTTTATAGTAACGATTTTATTTCAAAAATAGTTCACTTGGTAGTCACAGTCTGCGAATAAAGTGGACAAAAATATTGGTACGCATTGAAGTACTCAAAATACAAATTTTTCTTGATGTTGATTTAAAAAATAATAATAATTAAAAAACTCATGGATATGTTGTGTCAACTTACCAAAGATGCATGTTTACAGCATAGATACAAGTGATATTAATAAGTATTATAATAAAGTTGTTTTTTAAATGTTTTTGGGGTAATTTAAGCTAAGTCTATCAGCTGCCTTTACATCTCAAAGTCTTGTTTGTGTCATGGGCCTACTGTCTTACGGTTTCCATACGGGGACTTTACATTGCTTTGCCTTAGTCCTACTACTACATACCATATGAACTGAAATCACTCGCTGGCTGACTTTTGATTAAGAGGCCTGCACCACAAGTATGCTTTAGAGCAATATATATAAAATGCAAAATATATTATATTATTTATAAATTCTATATGAATGTAGAATTATAGATTATAGAATTCCCCAAAATTATAGCCTATATTTTTGTATATAGTAGTCAACATTTGAAGTGGATCAAAAAATTTGTCCTAAGGCAAGAACGAATTTTGGTTTTAGGTTATAGGACAACTTTGAAGAAAGGTTTTGATCCAGTTCAAATGTTGAATAGTGTATGTATAGAGTATATACAGAATTCACCAAAATTATGTACAGTATATTTATAATTTTGGGGAATTCTGTCCTCAAACTCAAACTTAAAAAACAACAATACTAAAAAGCTAGCAAGAGCATTTTCAAAAATCAGAATGCAGTAGACAAATTACACGTTTAATTCTTTATTATATTAATTTATATTGTTATTTTTTAATTTTTTACAATGAAAAGCGCGAGATTCTGCAACGTTTTTCCCGAGTTTTAACTGGGTAAACTGGATTTTGGTCTTGAGTCATTCATTGCTTGAATCAATAATGATCACAGACATTGCATTTACAATTTTCAGACGATATATATACATGAATGTACAGAAACGTATTTTATTTTATTTTTTAAATCGACCCAAGAACTATATTTACTCATCGACTTCGTCTTCCAACAAAAAAATATTCCCCGTTAGTTTAAAACAATTATCATTACAACCAATGTCTTCACCAAACATAGATTCGCCAAAACGTTTTTTTTTCTTTCTGTAAAATACTCTTATTAAATAATCTCTCTGAATAAGTCACTTTGTGTAATTATATATCTATTTTTGTTTTCTTTTATTTATAGTTGAGAGTGTTGGCGGTTTTATTGTAGTAAACACCAACACCTATTTGGCGGCAACTGTGGTTGTCATGGTGATTTCCCCTTTTTTGGCGGATCCCCTTTCTCGCTCAAAACAGGTTACAGGTCAGAAACGGATGCTTTAACAATTTTTTTTTTTTTCCATAAAGTGCTTATTCTTTGCATTAACGCGAACATTTAAAAAAATTAATTTACAATGAATTAAGATGTGATTGAAAGTACTTCGGTAATCACCCAGGTGGCTCTTCTCCGTTATTCCCGAGCGTTTGTGACTAGCAGTAGGTAACGTTATATCTGGTCAGGAAATCTCCGTTTATATGATGGAGCGCACTGATGTTCGGTTGTCATAATCCCACAGGGTTTTATAAAGAAGCCTCTAGGATCGGGACAGTCCCATCCTCCTCCTGTCAGGGCAGCGGGTGTTCAGCACTTCGGGTAACCCATGCGGCAGTAGCAGACGGTCTTGAACAGGCGGCAGTGGCAGAAGGCGCACTGATCGCAGCACACCGCGTTGGGCGTCTTGCAGCTGCTCCAGAGCGGGACGCAGTTCGGCGGCGGCGGAGGTCTCTTCACATGGTTGTTGAATATCTGAAACACATACCAAATGAAGGTTTAAGTTCCTATGTGGTGCATTTTATATTTGTTATTGAAAGTAACAATGTAAACATGAGCCAATGATTAACATGAACCGAAAATGATTTAAATTTTAGCACAAATTACGACCGTACTCTCATTTTACCACGACCAACTAAATGTGTCTGTAAATAAACTTTTGTCAAAGTAAGTGTACTTGGTTACTAGAGAGACAAAGGTGCCAGAGAAGAGCCTGACGCGTGATGTGTGAAGAAAACAATGATCTAGTTAAATATCACGTAATTTCCAAGCAATTTGTTGTATTTTAAAAGTTGGGAGATGTTATTTAATTGTGTAAAATGCTAGCTATAAAATTAGCCTTAGCAAAGCAAAGGAGTGGACTATATTATCTCCAAAAATATTTTAAATGTAATTTCTGCCACAGAATGCTGTACTAAACTCTATACAGCTATTTAAATGTTAATAAACATATATTTATATTACCCTAAATAGACAGATAGATCAATAAATACATAATTAATTTTATCATCCCGAAATTAAAATATTTCAAGACTGATACAAGGCGGCAGACTGAATAAATATGTGAACAGTTTGTACTCTGAATTTGTGAGTTTTTTTTTCATATATATATATATATATATATATATATATATATATATATATATATATATATATATATATATATTTATTAGCAGCATATTAGTTTTAAAAATATTTTAAATCACCATAAACTAAATTAAACACCCTAAGAGAATTGTGTGTGTGTGTGTGTGTGTATGTGTGTGTGTGATTTTGCAGCTTCTCATGATTGCATTTGTGTGGAACAAATGTATTAAAGTGGTAACCATAAATGAATATCTAACTTTACAAACCTTTTTTGGTTTCTTTTCTGTTTTCTTGTTCTTCTTAGGTGTTTTTGAAAGCCCTTTGATAGCGGAAAACAAATAAATTAGAACATACATCATTTAAGTTTAACGTTTCTAAATTAGTAACATAAAGACATGTAAAATAAAGAATGATACATTCATACTGATGTGTTAAAAAAAAAAAAAAAAAAACAGCACTTGGCTAGAAGTTTCTGTTGACCATTTTTACAGTTCGTGATTAAGAATGATGATGATTTGTTTCAAACAAACAGTTTCTCTGTAAGAGAAAGAAGCCTTACCGACTATGAGCACAGGAGGTGCATCTGTTTGGTTATTTGCTTGTAAGCTGATAGTTGTTTGGTTGGAGCTGTATTGTTCCTCCATAATCATGTGTGTGTGTACCGTAACACAGCAGGCTAAACAGAGCAGCACACAGCACAGCAACATTGACGGATTCATATTAAGACTTCACCCTGCACGAGACAATAGTTTCAAACACAAACATCAAAAACAAAAAGCTGCAGATTTAGTAATATTCACATACGCACACAAACAGAATTAGCCATGCGCAAAACTGGATGTTCAATCTTTAAAGGCTTGTGCTATTTTAAACCCATGAACAAACAAACAAAGAGAGAGAGAGAGAGAGAGAGAGAAAAAACAATAGACAAAACTAGCCTTTATGAATTATCTTTGAATTGATCTAAACTGAAGCTCAAATCGTTGTGCTCAGAAAATAGATGTAAAACAAACATAAGTGTAAAAGATTTCTTTATGCCATCGTACACAAAATACACATATAAAAAACATCTATCAGAGCAGTTTAATGGTAGTTAAAATTATAACCTATAGATTTTGCACAAAACCACTTCTCCAGCTGCCAACGGAGTCATTTTTTGTAGTAGGCCAAATAGCATGTACCAAGAAAACAAGAAGGACTGTTATATTCCAGTGCAGTAAGTTCTATATTAATACCCACAAAACACTTAAAAGTTCATAAGCAGAGCTACAGTTCCAGTTTACAGTATATCTAGTGGCATTTGATCACAATTCATCATGTCTCACCATGTTCAACCTCCTGTTTCTGACAACCTCGTGTTTTCTTTATATCCTCTTTCAGGGTGCATTCAAAAGCGAAACTACCCATGGTAATCTTCAGGAGTCGGTGTTGGGAATTTACAAACTGACCTGTCCTGGTGAGTAATGGGGCCCCCTGTTTTCCCTTTGTGTAGCTGGCTTGAGATATTCCCCGCTCCCCTGCTGAGACTGAGAGAGAAATGTCAGACAGACTTTTGTAGTTGGGAAATTCAGAAAGGGGCGAAATGATAAAATTAAGCAGGGGCGGATCCTCACGCCCAGATGGGACAGAGGGAGAGAGACCGACGTAACAAAATAAAAAATAAAAAAGAGAAAGGGTGAAGGATAAGTACGTGTATGAAGAGAGAGCAAGTGTGTGTGTGTGTGTGTGTGTGTGTATGTATCGTGGTCCAAAAACTTATTTGGACACTTAGTTAACTCTTAAAAATATATAAATGAATGTCAGAAATACTTTTGTCTTAATGAACATAATAAACAACAGATATACAGAACAAATTAAAGCATTTGTCACTGTCCGGTTGTCAAACGTTAATGGAACATGTTCATATTTAATGTGAAGAACTACTTTAATATAAATCACCAAAATACCAGTTGCACAAAAAGGCTCAGAAAAGCACAGATGCCACTTGCTTTGATATTTTCTTATTTAATGGATTGACATTCGGACATGAAGTGTCCAAATACTTTTTAGGGACACTGTGTGTGTTTGTGAGGGAAAACCCTGAGAGTTATTTTTATTTTTTTAATAAAAAGGTAGGAATGTGAACAATATTCACCCACACACGAGAGCCTGTTTTTGATTTGTGACTCCAATGTCATCAGATCTGATGCAGGCACATGACATAATCAGTAATTACACACAGAAGACAACAAGAATTTGCTTTGTTTTCCTCTCGGGGCAGGTATGATTGTTACAAGATCATCTGACCAAATTACCAAAAGCACATGCATTTGGATATTTATTTGAAATGGATTTGTTGCATGCATGCTTTTCTGTCTTCTAGTGTACACTTAAAGCGTTTCATTACACCTTCAACAACAGTTTCAATACAATTGCACAATATCAAGAGGCTAAATGAAGAGTGATATTTTTAAAGTGGGGAGGAACATTTTGACCAGCAGATGACGCTATAAGTGCTTTCCTGAGCTCTGAAGTTCGTTCACTGAATTTAAAATCACATTTAGCCAGTGGGAAACCTGTTTTCTCTTTAGATGACTTCTCACTTCTGACTTAGACTTCTGACCTTTGACCTTTGAAGCAAATGCTCATAACAAAATCATGTACTGGTAAACATTGTTTTCCAAAGAGTCTTCCAAAGGAAGGGCCCAGATGTTACAAATAGATTCAATGTGAACTGATGGTGTGCGATAAACACAGAAATGGGCTGATTCCATGTGCTTTAGGCTGCAATAGAAAAGCCCACCCACAGATACAATACTGCTTTCTACATCTCAATAAATAGGATGGAATGAATGTAAAATATTAATTTTACAAGATTTTCTATAAAATGCACAGACCTACATTCTCATAAAAAAGGTACTAAACATTTACTGGACGGTACTATTTCAAAATTTAATAATATGTACTTTACTTTTAAAGTATTAATTTGCAGTGTTGGGGGTAATGCATTAAAAGTAACGCGAGTTGCATAATCGGATTACTTTTCAAGTGAGTGACTAGTAAAGTAACGCATTACTTTTTTAATTTACAAGAAAATGTCTGAATTACTTTTTCAAATATGTAACACCAGTTACTTTGTTTTCTCATTTATTGACTGACAGCCCTCCTGTCCTCATGTTGAGAGAAATTGGGAGTGCAGAGACATTAATGTGAGCGCTGTGTAAACTGTAGTTCTAGACTAAATGTGAATATGCATTTACTGATCTTATTTGGACAAAAACAGATTCAGTATTCTTCAAAATGAATAAAATGCAAATTTAGAAAATGATGCAAACCTGCAAAAATTAAATGTTAAATGTCACAAATATTATTTATGTATTTAATTCCATTTTATTTACCAATGATCCAATTCAACCATACCAATAAGTAAAAATGAGTGTTTCTTTCTTTCTTCTTCTTCTTCTTTTTTTTTTTTTAATTACTTATGCGTGTCAAACTTTCTTCTCTTATTGCGCCCTATTCTTCATGAAATCCAGAATGGCAGCACAACTGAAAGGTTTGTTTGAGGCTTCTTCATTTCACTTTTGGTGTGAAAGGCATTTACATTTGCCAAAAATATTGCAAGCCCAGCCCAAATGAGAAAAAGTAATGCAAAAGTAACGTAACACATTACTTTCTACAAAAATTAACACAATTAGTTACTTTTTAGGGAGTAACGCAATATTGTATTGCATTACTTTTAAAAGTAACTTTCCCCGACACTGCTAAAGTACTAATATGTAACATTTAAGGTTAAATAAGGTACAAAGATGTACCTTTTAGCTTTAGTACATTAGGGTACCGCCCCAGTGACATTTTTCTGAAAGTGTACATTTTATTTTTGAAGATCCTGTTTTCCTGAACAATGTCACATTACGGACATAAAAGGGTTGCGAATGCCATTTCATGTTTACTTTAAAGTGACAAATCTGTAAAAATGCTTTGAAGAAACAATCTTGTCAGTCTTGATTATTCTTGTTTTTTTGGCTGGCTCAATGTGGGACATTACATTCACATATTCAGCGCCAAAGTATGCAAGTACATTAGGTAATTACATCCATTGTTTGCTCATCTGGATGCTGCCAGAGACTTGGACAACAATTGTGAAATCAAAGCCATGGAATTGGAAAAGCCAGCCGAGTTAGTGCCGAACATTGCTCTCAAGAGATTTGGGAAACCTTTGAATCGTCCAGAATGAAGAGATGCTATAAAGGCTGGCTTGACAGGGTCTGGACAAGTTAAGAAAACATGTGTTTCTTAGCCACTTATTTTCGGTCATTGACACCAACTTTGTCTTCTGGGCTGCTCCACCTTTTAACTCTCCCCCATGAGCATTCATATGGGATGGAGAAAATGTGCCCAAACCAAAGCAGAACCTAATAAGAGAAAAAAAATGAAAGTTGAATGATTTCAACATATCTAACAAATTACCATGATCATGTTTTGGCTCCTTTAAATTGTAAGACAGATCTTTGAACGGAGTGGACATCCAAAAACCTGTGTCTATTGATGATTACATTTACTGAAGAAGAAAAAAATGACTTTTTTTAGTGCTGTTTTTGTTTTGTTTTAAAATGTAAGAAAATATACTGTATCTTCACTGAATATTTAGTTAATTGTCATTGCTATTATAGTTACTAAACTGAAAATATGAAACAATTTTTGTTTGAAATAAACAAACTTGAACTGAAATAAAATTAAATATTAAAAAAAAAAACTTTTCTTATTTTAATGTAGTTTATCTTGATGTATTAAAATAACCAAACCTAAAAGTGAAATAAAAATGAATGAAAACTATATAGAAAAATGACAAAAACACACAACAAATGACTAGGGCAAACTAACATATAAAAATAGAACATTTCAAATTATTAACAAAAATTATAATAGTAGGCTATAATAGTATCTCAGTGATACTGAACCTATTAATGCTTAAAACAAGAAAAACAATATGCTAATGGTTTATAAAAAATGCTAATTTAAAATATATTATCTGAAAACATATCCAATCTTGCCTCTCAAATAAATGAATGTTGGTTTAAAGATGTTTTGATATTATATTTAAAATATCAATCACTTTTCTCTACAATGAAAATGCATGGTGATCACTGGGTATCAAGTGATTTTGCTTTTATTTATTTCATTTTATTTTTTTGAGAAAGATCATGCTTTCAACCGGTTGCTTGCACGCTATCTTGCCAGTGAGTCACGAATGTCTCACGTTTTATAGGCTTGATGCTAAATTGCCAAGGTGATAAACTGGTTGCATATATAACTTTATTTAGCTTTTCTTTAGCAACTAAATCAAACTAGTTGCTAAAGAAAAGCTAAATAAAGTTATATAATAAATGGCATTATAAGACTATCATTCTCTTCCTCCCAAAAACAATAGTTTGGAGCACATGGTTACAATTCAAGTCTGTTACAAGTCACTGGTTAAACATGCAATGATTTAACGTGAACAACTTTTCAGCACAGGATCTTGCATATTTTAAATGATTTGCAGCATTTATGATCTCTTCTAATATTTTGTTCTCTGTCACAGTTAAAATGGTTAATTTTTATCCTTTATTTAAGGTGACTTTGGCTGCATATTCAATCTAAGAGTATCACAAACATAACAGTTCTGAGTTTACCACTAGAGATCAGAATTTTCATTTATAATTAGACTGAACATTTAAAGGTTATTAGAGAATCGCTTCACCATTATGAGCTCTTTTCCCCAATCACGAACTGACGTTTTTAATGAGTGAAAATTTGATTGTTATAATAACTGAAAGAAGCAGTATAATAATAAAAAAAGTTTTATTTATATTTTGTCAATGTTTTTTTTTTGTTTTGTAAGTCACATATTCTCACTGAAATATGAGATTATTTCACAAAATGAGACATATATTCATTTGTGAAAATGAAGTGAGGAAACAGAAACGTCTACACCACAGAAAAGACGTAGTATATTTTCAGTATATAATGGTAGGAACTGACACCAAATAAATTGTGATGAGTGATTCTACGTGTTTCCATTTTCAGCATATAGTTGAAGCTATTATGTTGTTTGATAATACCATGGGTAGAGAAACCTTTGATTTCAACATCTTACATTTAGTTTCAAAGCCTTATTGCGATCCAGTTTCAGAAATCACAGAACAATATGTCTCTGAGATCAGTGGAAAACTGCCTGGCATGTGAATAAGTACCCACAGACTCCAAATAGCAGCACTGTTCACTATCTGTCAAATCTGTCTACCTGATTTAAGGTTTTGCAGACTTCTCTCTATTCTCCGAAACCTATGACACTGTGTATATTTTCAGCTTCACCAGTGCTAATGCTATACACATAAACATGAAATGGGCCTATAATGAAAATAAGACATTTTGGCATACCTTCAGTGTTTTGATTAGTAATGTGTATATGTTCTTTTTCCAGTCTAAAAACAAGGCTCAGGCTCTGCGAGAAATACAGTAACAGAGATTTATTACATTAAAAATACTTTTGTAATTTTACAACCCTCAAAAGCAATAATGTCAAATTTGTGAAGCGATTAGCTGAATGTATAACCTAGATATACGTTCAAATGGGGACCTCATGTAACCTTCGTGATAAGCTATGAAAATAACTCAAATTAAGACAGAGAGAGCGAGAGAGAAAAAGAAAGAGAGAGAAGGAAAAATACATTTTTTTACCTTCTGCACATATTGGATTTTCCCATGGTCTTCCCTCCCATGCTAAAAAAGCATAAACTATTTATTTCCTAAGCAGATTTACACATGAATATATTTTCTGACACTTCACAGCTTGTGGTAAGAGTGCAGCAGATCTTTTACTGAAAATTGAGCTACTCCGAGCAAATGTAGTATGGAGAATGCATACATTAGCAGCGTTCCACCCCTTAGGTAAATTATACAAACGCTAAAAAAACGCTCCTGACACACTGCTGGCCTCCAGTATCCTGTCTGTGATATATTACATAGGGGAGACCATGGCTAGCTGTGACTCTTGATACTCTAGATACACAAACCTGAATGCCTTAAAACGGCACAACTGAAACCAAACATTAAACAAAGACATTTTGCAAAGGTTTTGGGTTAAGACCATTTTAATTTAAGAAAGTTTTGAACTAGGTTTTATTTTTTTAACAAAACTCTTTACTAAAGGCTTTATACTGCAAGACAATATTGTTTACTAAGATACACACACACACACATATATATTTATATATATATTTATATATATATATATATATACTACTATTACTTGGAGTAACATAGTAAATATATACATATAAAATGAGTGATTCTCATGAACAAAAATCTGCAGCAATTTAATAATCCTTGAATGTTAGAAACCTCTCATGGCTGATGATGCACGTATCAGGAAACGTTTCAGGTGTTTCTAGGAAAGTACTGTGGTGGTTTTTGCTGCTATTCATAGGACTATTTTGACAAGAAAATAAGTCAAAATGACCCCCCGTGGCTATATTTGCACATTTATTTGCACTATGATTGGAAGAAATAACATTGTAACATACTGCAAATAGCATTGTTATGAAAAAGCAGACCATAAGGAGGAAGCAGGAAAGGATTTTAGCTGTCTGGGAGCCAGAAATCCCACTGCAATTTTAAACAGATTACAGGAATAAAATGGTTTGCAAGCTATTATGAACAGTAAAGAAAAAAGCACCAGGTCTGGTTTGTCTCTGGAGGAAGGGTTTGAGAATATTATAGCGAACGAGAGGGTAAGTAAAAGAGTCCAGAGGCATGATGTATTCCCCTCTTCAAGCAATGCGGTTTAGAAAACAATTTGGGCATTATTTCCAAAGATTTATTGTATCACATAAGAATCTATCTAATTTGTTCTTTGTTCATGCAAATGCCCTCAAGGTTCTGCCAGCTCAAGGGTTTTGGTTCATGAGCTCCAATAATCTGATCAAACATGATATGGAGGGACCAAATGGTTCTGTAATATTATACATGGCTGCTGAGATGCTGTAGAAATCACAACATTTTGTGCCACAGTTGTATTAGTTTAATGTGGTAAAATTATACTTCGAGACACATTAAGTAACAAACGTTGAAACAAAAAATGTCTCTAGTCTGTCCTACGTAGTTTTGCAGACCAAAACTACAACAACCATCATGCAATGCGCCTACAAACGCGCATGCGTACGGAGCACCGCCCGGCCTGTGTCAGGCAACGCGCCTATAGAGGAAGGGAGTTCGTTTAGAATAGCCTATAATAACGTTTATTTTGCTTCCTGCGTTTTCACTACAAGCCGAAACCATGTCTGGAGACGAGGTTAGTAAACAATCGTTGTTTAGGATGATTATTTGTTAACAAGAATTTATTTAGGCAGTCAAAAGAGAAGGGCAATTGGGCCTACCAGTGAAGGCTGTGAGGAAACACATGTGCACAGCTCGTCTTTTCTAGATCTTTTTGTCATTTGTCAGCTAGTTGGATAGCAAACAGCTTACGTTTCTCTAATTGTTTTGCCATTTTATTGACAAAACGTTATTGGTACTTCCGTGGAAGTTTACATATGATACCATGTTCTTTGAACATTTACCATGGTAATACCATGGTTGTTTGGACGTTGCAAAGACGTGCTCTTTTGGACGAGTATGGTACTTTTTATTTATTTTTTATTTTTTTTGCAGACGTACATTAGTAATACAGTTTCTGTGGTAGTACCATGGTTTCTTTGGACATTTTCTACTACTTTACTGTGTTTTTTGACGCATACCATGGTGTTTTTGAAGAATGATGTAATTATACTATGGTATATGAATATGGAGATTATTTAATTAAGCTGTATCTCATACAAAACGTGCCCCAAAGTAATAAAATACCATGATATTCTTGGAGTACTGTGTAAATACCATGGTACAAACACTTCAGCACCATGGTATATATATATCAAAGTACTGTAGTATTACCATGTCATACCTGAGTAAAGAAGCTTCCACATTGTGTGATTCTTAGATGATAAACTTTATTTAAACTGTTTTATGATGCCTTAAATGAAATCTTGAGTTCATCTACTCCAGATAATTGATCTGTTCTTGTTGTGCAAACCAAAATTAGGACCAAAAGCTCAAGCATTTTGTGTTTTTGAAACTATGGTTGACGTTATCTTAGAGAGCTTTAGTATGATCAGTAGGATTAGTTGTGACTAGTCTCGTTAGGTGACGATTGCTTGCTTCATTTTGACCTTTTTGATGTCTGTTGACAGCCTCTGTTCAATGTCATCTCATTATTAAACTCGTGCTCTGGTCCTTCTAGATGATATTTGATCCCACTATGACCAAGAAGAAGAAGAAAAAGAAGAAGCCTTTCATGCTGGAGGAAGATGGTGGAGAGGGAGATGAAGTCCAACAGTTGGAAACGAAAGAGACAGAGACTGACGGGGCCGAGGAGAAAGAGTTTGATCTTGATGAAGATGAAGGGAGGAAGAAAGGTAAAGCACATCACGATTGTATTCTGCTTTAATGCTGTTGCTTTTTGATTGCCTAGACAAATAGCTGAAGTAATACTGAGTAGAGAACACAGAGCCAGATAATTATGGGCTTTTCCCACCTGCCTGGCTAATGAATGCCCAATTTTCCTCATTTTATCCAACCTGGATGCTGCACACTGGTGGTGTTTGAGGAGAGACCTCCCTCAAATGATTGTAAAGCGCTTTGGGTGTACAGAAATACACAATGAAAGCACTATAAATGCCTCATTCATTCATTCATTCATACCAGCCGTTTTTATTTTTATAATTCTTATACTATAAAATATTTATAACTCAATGTATATTTGATTTAGAAACAAATGCTTAAAAAGCGATTTCAGGTGGCCAAAACATAAATTCTGTGTGTTTACAGTAATAACAAATTGCAATAAATTACAATAACAAATTACACTAAAAGGGGACTTTTTTTGCACAAAATATAAAAAATATAAAAAAAAAGATTTTATTTATTTATTTTTTCCAGGATAACAATGCATAGTAATAAACGGCAATATTAGCATGTAAAATGACAATTCTTCAAATCTATGTTTTTGAAACAATTCACACTGAATTTTACAGAAAACCTGAATTTTCAGAATATTTTCCAGTGTACAACTGGCTTAAGTAATGTAATGGCCACGTAAAAAAAAACACATTAAAAACTGAGGCTGTGCAATTAATCAAAATCATGATGCGAGTATGCGCATTTATTAAAGCACAGAATGCATAATTTCTCACGGTGCATGTCCACTGGTGCAGAGCGAGTGTTTTCAGTTCATTCCTGCGGGAGTTGGGCTTTGAGAGCGACTGAGAGCAGCTAGAAGTTCACAGATGCTCAACTTCATGAAAATATCAATGGAAAAGCGCGGAACATCAGACAATCACTATGATTTCTTCTAAGCAAGTAATTACGTCTGTTATGGGTGTTTAAACTATGTTGATTATGCTCATGTTTCTGCAGGATTAAGTGCTTAAATTGTAATGTTTACACATTAGGCACATTAAAGTTGTTATATGTGTTAAAAAAAAAAAAATTGCAGTTTGGATGTGTATTTACTTATGAATTGGCTTTGTTTAAATGTTTATTAAAATGACACTGTATAGTTACTTTGGGTATTCGCAAACAAACTTTGCATCTTTCCAAATGTAATTTCATGTTGTGTTATTGTTATTATTATTATTATTATTATTATTATTATTATTATTATTATTATTATTATTATTATTATTATTATTATATTGCCCTTTCTGTCACTGTTCTAGTTTTGGTTATTTGAGAAACTTTTTAGTCTGGCTTGTTTTTTTTTTTTTATTATTTTGATGTTTACCTATATTTGCATTGTTTTGTCTGTTCTAGAGACACGTTCTTACAGCATTTTGATAAAGCTCTATTTGGTTTCCTTTTGAAATATGTTTCAAATTCTAAATCATAAACACAGAAAGGCATTCTTAAATGTAAAGCGAGGAAATATTGTCCCAAAGTCTTGATTAAAATCAGAATTGTGACACGTGTGTGTGTGTATATATGTGTGTGTGTGTATATATATATATAACATGTTTTTCTGTATCGCACAACCCTGTTTAAAAGTGTATTGTTCACATGTTCAATCAACAATGAAATAATATAGAAAAAAAAAATCCAATATATAGCCCAGCTTTTCTTTGCACACTGAATGTTTATTGAAATTTGAAAAATTATACAAAAAGTGTGGCTTGTTTGATTTGATTTTATTTTGGTGATTTTCCAGAAACATCAGATGACCTGGATGACTTAAACTTCTTCAACCAGAAGAAAAAAAAAAAGAAGTCCAAAAAAGAGAAGATTTTTGATGCCGAGCTTGAAGAAGGAATGAAGGTCAGTCGATTGTTTGCACATGTATAGTTGTTAAACTCTCTATTGTTTTCATGGCCGTAATGGCTTTTCACATTGAAAGATGTTTTGACTGTGAAAGCGTTATCCTTCAGTGGCCTTGGATTCCTTTGAAAAATAAATTGATGTCTGAGCCTACACATCAGATTCTCTTTGCGTTTGAAGTTTGATCTGTTCAGCACTGACAGCAGACGTCATGCATCATCTTATACTAAATAAATTGAAAATTTCCAAAAGGAGCTGAAGATCGAAACGGAGCCATCAGAGACACAAGAGGAGGATGACTTAATGCTGCCTATGAAGAAGAAGAAATCAAGAAAAGTCAAAGATTTTCAAGAGGACACAGACAGTCAAAGCAAAGAAGATGGTAAGTGCCTTAGTAGGGCCTTTTTCTGTACATAACTATAATGTTGGCAGTCTAATTCTGTGCCGTTTGTGTGAAAGGTGTGGAAGATGAAGACAGTAAAAACACCGATGACATCACATTCAGCACACAGACGGGCCCTGCCTGGGCAGGATCGGAGAGGGATTACACATATGATGAGGTAAATGGGCACATTTATTACTGAACTTGGAGTTGCAGAACATATGCGCTTGTTTCAGGTGATAACTTGATAAAGGGCCAGAACCTGCTGCCATATGGTGCATTTGTTGGCAGAACAGCTTTTCTCTGTTAACTTCTCTTTTCTGAGACACGTTTGGAATTATTACAGCTGGTGTCAAGATGATATTTATTAGATGTATGAAGTTCAGTTCTCGTCAAGTTCACACAGGTGTAGCTCTTCACGTAAACTGTGGATATGTAACGTTTGACAGTCAGAATGTGTCACAATACTTACACATGATGTCTTCATTTTAAACAGTAGCTTATACATGTATTATGTATGTTTTTATTATTTTTTTAACATGCATGGCTTGTTTTGCTATTTTATGTGATGTAATGACAGTCTTACATCAAGTATGGGATATGTGTCCAAGTACATTTTGGATCCACTGTATATTTAAAGGAATAGTTCACCCAAAATTGGGTGCCGTCAGAATGAGAGTCCAAACAGCTGATAAAAACATTGCCGTAATCCACACGACTCCAGTCCATCAGTTAATGTCTTGTGAAATGAAAAGCTGTGTGTTTGTAAGAAACAAATCCATCATTTAGACGTTTTGCGTCCTTTATCCATTATATTGTTTTGGTAAACATTTTTATTTTGGGTAAACCATTCCCTTAATAAAGTTCTGTAAAAGGTACTTTTATATTTCTGATTGTGATATTAAGCATATGGGCTGACTGCAATGTGTTTGATTCCCTTGGAAACTTGAGACTAAATAATCATTGTAGTGTCTTACTTTTAGTTTGTACCACTATGTTCCTTAATAAAGATAATGGCTGCTTGCATCTGCTCTTATTATTATTGATAATATCACCTTGTTTTAGCTTTTGAATAGAGTCTTTAACATCATGCGGGAAAAAAATCCAGACATGGTGGCAGGAGAGAAGAGAAAGTTTGTGATGAAGCCTCCTCAGGTTGTCAGGGTTGGCACAAAGAAGACCTCCTTCGTAAACTTCACAGACATCTGCAAACTGTAAGTCTAGACTAGAAATTGTCAAGCTGTTTTATAGAGCCGTAATGAAACTCTTTATTTTCTGGAGTTGACTTTGAGTTTGATTTGCTCTAAAGAACTGGATTGTTGTATTTCTGAATGTTCACTTCTCATTATACTCGTATTGTGTAATTGTAAAATGCCCATTGTTGGGCATTTCATATTTGCCAACAAATAATTAAATTGTATATTTGCGCACAAAGCCTTTATTTTGTATGGCACTTTACCTTAATCTTTTTATTTTTTTTCCCCCCAGGTTGCATCGACAACCAAAACATCTTTTGGCTTTTTTGCTGGCTGAGTTGGGCACAAGGTGAGTTTATTTATTTATTTATTTTTGTTATTTTTTATTTTTTTTTTTCTGAGAACTGTTAGATATGCTTGATAAACTTGATATGCTTGTTATCTAGCATACAATTAACACTGCATGGCAAGTAGCTAGTTTTCAACACCAGATGTTTTTTTTTTTTTTTTTACCTCCAGCAATCCTAAAAATGTGATCCGTAGAGCTGATGTTTAATTTATTGCAGTAAATATTAATAAATAATTCTTGCAATAATGTTTTGGAATGACAAATGTTTTTGAAATTGTATTAAAATTTTATAAGTATATTTTATAGAGTATTTATAAGTTCAGCATATCTTAACTATTTGATGATGAAGAAATACTTCATTTTTTAAAAGAGGCCTTTTTGTGCCGTTTGTGGAAAGAGCCTATAATGATCTTCTGTCCATATGTAATCTCTAAGTGAACTATTATTTTGTTTTATGGGCAGCACCACTCAACCAGTGGTTGTTTTCCTTATTCGGATGATCATTAACCTTGCAAAATATGGTCTCAGTGTCTGGCAAGCTATGGGTTTGTTTTTCCTGCGTCTCTGCGCGACTGAAACCCTCCACCAGAACACTTCATTTGCACATTTTGCTGGAGGAGTTTCATAGGATGTCAGGGAGAAACCTGAATCAGTTGAGAGAGGCATTGCTGCTCTAAGAGGGAGTGACTGACCCTGTGATGCTTTCAGAAGGCATTATTAAAAGATAAGCAGGCTGATTTCAGTGCTCCACACTCATTCCAGCACCTCATTGTACCTCAGAAGGCACACGAAAGGAAACCGATTGATTTTGCCTCCTGGATATTTACAGATGATTTTGGTTTTGAAAGAGATCAGTCTTATACACGAGCAGAATTCTTCTTTCTGTAGCTAGAAACAGGAAATTTGTGATTTGGAAACAATATAGAAATGAGTTGGTGGTGTGAATTTTTATTATTATTTTTTTTTTAATATTTGGATATGCACTAACAACTGTTTTGACTTTTCAGCGGATCTATAGATGGAAACAATCAGCTCGTCATCAAAGGCAGATTCCAGCAGAAACAGATAGAGAATGTCTTAAGAAGATATATAAGTGAGTGTATATTTGACTGGTGAATTCTAAAATAAAAAAAAAAAAATTAAAAAAAAGTTCTTAAACACAGTATTGCTGTTTATGTAAATTGCAAATTGAAATGGCATAAGGGGTTCACTAAATAATAAAATAATGATTTTTATACTATATTATCATCTACATATACACCTTTTTAACAAGATATGTATCTTAAAATTTAAATATGTATCTAAAATAATATATATTTGTGCATCTTAAGTATTGTATATATTTAATATACATACATGCCATCAAGCACAGAATTAAAATATAATTATATAATCACTATATATTGCTTATAGCATAATTATAGGGTTATAGGCTTAATTTCAGTATGTATCCTGCGTATGTTTTAATAATACTGCATAGTTAATAATATGCATTACATGGGGGAAAACAAACCTGCACTAAGCAGTATGTTTTTTGTGTTGCAGAGGAGTATGTGACGTGCCACACATGTCGGTCTCCTGACACAATCTTGCAGAAGGACACGCGTCTGTATTTCCTGCAGTGTGAGACGTGTCACTCCCGCTGCTCCGTCGCCAGCATCAAGACCGGATTCCAGGCCGTGACGGGCAAGAGAGCGCAGCTGCGTGCCAAAGCCAACTAACGCCTGTCCCTCCTCCTTCACACACCTTACACACCTGCGCTCCACCACCAAACTCAACAAATCCACTCACGCAGGTTACTACGCCGTCTGTTCAGGAAGTTCTTGGCCATCTCAAATGCATCATTTCATTTCCTTCCTGAAATGGCCTATGCCCAGGAAGAGAGTGTTGATTTGTTCGGTCTGGCCGTGGAGCAGAGAGAGCGCAGAGCCTGGAGGATTTTATGAATGAACTGGTGGTGAAATTTGTTGTTGCTGTATTACCCTCAGAAAAACAATTTAAATAAAATGCATAACAGCTCAGCAAACACGTGCAGCGTATGTTTCTGGGAAGGCACATTGCTTTACATTTAGAGAGGCTGAATGTGATTGCAAAATGAGCCTGATAATTGGTCTGGAATGTACTGTGGTTTAGTATGATTATGTGAACATACGCTTATATTTCCGCCGCTTATGTTTTTCCCTGCTTTATAAAAAAACGATGAATCTTTGTTGATTGAACATTTCTTAAAAGAACTGGAAGTGTTTTTAAATTAATAAGAAATAAGCAGTAGCCAGTTTGTACTTTTCCATTATTGAAACTTAGTTTTCTCATTCTCTAGATTTAGTGTTTTTTTGATCTCATCTCATAAAGTGTAGATTAAACTTCAAATTAAAAGGAATTGTTGCAAATTAGTTTATAATTTTGTCCTCTGTATTATACAAATAGTCATTTTAAAGCATTTCAATCAGTCATCTAAAAATCTTTTTAAAAAGAGTTTGAAGGGAATTGTAAATTTAGTTATTTTTGTGCTCTGTGTTATACAACTGTTTGAGACAAAAAAGTAATTTTAATTTTACTGCAATTTTATTCTACTAAAACAGTTATCATAGAACGTTAATAAATTACAACAAAATTAATAAAGGGTATTATAATGGATGTTTTAATCTTAAAATGAAATTGCCCAGAACTGATAATTACCCTAAAAAATGTGAAGAAAACTGGCCTTTCTATAGCCTTTACTGTGCATCGGTCCAAATGAATCCAGTCTTTGCCTGTTTAAACTCCATAGGGCCTCAAAATCCCACTGACATAAATCAAAGAATGTTATTCTGACACCCAGCATTCCAGTGTATTCCTATACATGTGATACTCTAACCCAAACACCCTCAGCACCGTGGGCCTCTTACTGTAAACCAACACACTTGTTTATGCGACTGCTCAAAGTATGACAGCTGAACGAGAATTTGATGTGTGTCAGTCAGTCATCCCGGAGCAAAACACACAATGAAGTAAATATGAAACACGACCCTCATCAGTGGGCACAATGCGAACAGAACTTTACACCCCATCCCTCGTTCAATACACTTGATGTGGTGCAAAGGGCTTTTCTCCTCGTGTTCTGGAGAAATCACTAACGCCGGTAAAATTGCTAAATTGCTTCCCAATGCAAGTTCTGTATTAACTGGCATCTGTTGCGTACGTACCTGGCTATTTTCAGTGTTTTTGTGTTAAAGTAGATCATATGTGTTTTGGCCGTGATTAAAGGCATTACCAGCTCCAGGGACTAGAAGGAGAGTCATAGCAGCGACTTCTGGTTAACATCCTACATCACCCACTTTACGAGGTGACACGGGGATGAATAATGATCAGGGTTTCTTGACTGACCCGGACCAGGATGTCTCTGCTCTGTCATTATCTTTAATTATAGGGGGGGGGGTTATGTCTTGCTTTCTGAATGTCAGATACTGTAAATCACATGCAAAACCAGAATCCCAACCATTGGCATACATCCTTCTTAAGTTATGTCTTTATAACTTTATTTTTTTCTCTAAATTCAGAGGCAAATTGCATCAACAGCCATTATATTAATACTGTCTTAAAGGGACAGTTCACCCAAGAATTAAAAATTCAGTCACAATTTACTTACCATGTCATTCCAAACCTGTATGACTTTCCTATGGAAGCCCATTTCTGTCACTAACTAAAAAAATAAAATGGGTAATTGTGACTTTTGATTTCCTGTTTTAGACTTTTTCTTGCATTTCTATATAAAAACTTGCAATTCTGAGAAAAAAAAAAAAAAATCAGAATTTGAGGCTCAAAATTTTGACTTTTTTTTTTACTCGCAATTTTGAGTAGAATCTTGCAATTCTGCTATATTTCTCAAAAATCTAAATTTACATGTCACAATTCACTTTTTATTTTGAAAAAGTAAATTGTGACAATTCTGAGTTCGGAATTCCAAGTTGATCTCAGGTAATTCTGACTTTTTTCATAGAATTGCAAGATCATTTTGCACACACTCTGAGAAAAATGTCAGAGTTGTGATGTAAAATCAATTATGAGAAAAAATGGTCACCTAAAATTGTTAAAAAATATTTTTTAAAAGTTAAATGGAGTTTGAAGGGAATTGTTTCAGTTTATATTTTTGTACCCCATAGATAACTTATTTCACGATTCAGACTTTTTCCTTGCAATTCTTTTCAAGACTCAAATTTTTTTCCTTACAGTTTTGAGATTGTGTCTTGCAATTCTGATAATTTTCTCAAAATTACGAGTTTAAATGTCACAGTTCACAATTTTTATTTATTTATTGGGTAAAAAGTAACTGTGACTATCTCACAGAATGTGTGCAATTCACATTTCTTGGAATTGCACACATTCTCAGAAAAATGTCAGAATTGTGATATAAAATCAATTCTAAAAAAAAGATAATTATCTGACAATTCAGACTTTTTAGATTTGTGAGTTTATATCTTGCTTTCTGACTTTTTTCTACTAAGTGAAAGAAAAAATTGTGTGATATAAACTATAGCGAGCAAAAGTTTTGGGGGAAAAAGAATTGTGAGATAAAAAGTTGCAATCGTCTTTTTTTTTTTTTTTTTTGCTGTGATGGAAACCAGTTTCCATAAATTATTTTGTGTTTCACAAAAGAAAAATTAAGACTTTAAATTGAAGATTGAAGTCATAGACCTCTGAAAAAGTATGTAGCTCCAATTATGATTAAACATGGTCAATTTAAAAAAAAAAGAAAAGAAAGAAAAGCATGGATGAAGGAAGTACAACTTCACTATTAAATTTACAAACTGTATCAACAGCATCCAGTGGATCTGCTCTTTCAAATGAGGCAACTGTGGTGTCTTTTAAATGTTTTGGACCTCAGTGATTGCTGTTTGTGGTTATAGGGGCAGTTGCAATTTAGCAATACTTCTTTTTACAGTCTTACTACAAGTTGCATTAGACTGAACATTCTCTCCCATCCATACCTCAAAGCAAGCTGTGCCTTCAAGTAACTGCTATTTCAATCCTCTTAACGACAAATCTAACAGAGGTGGAATAAATCTCGTTTTACAGGTAAAGATTATTTTAGACAGGGTGCAGAGAATTAGCCTAAGTATTAGCATTCCTAGCAGGCGACATTTAAACACGCGGAGAAAGACGTCTCACAAGTCATCATAGTTTATTTACATCTGTAAATATCTCTTGCAGTCAAGTGCAAGCAGAAGAAATATGCACATGTAATTAAAAATAGCCAACCTTTCTGATTCCGACTGGCATATAAATAAAATGAAAAACATTTTTCCAAAAGCACAAACAGACATGAAAGGAAGTAAGGACGGAAATAAGATGAGGCTATTTACATATGAGGCGCCCAAATGTGTAGAAAAACTGCATGTTGATAGTGTTTTGTGGGGAGCATGAATGCAGAATATCTATGAAATTGATCCCCATCTGTTGTCACGTGTGTGGTGTTGTTGCTCTCAGGAACTCTGGCCCTTTTTGTAATGGATTCCTGGTTTAGGGGACGTCCCCCTCCTCCCTCCCACCAAACAGCTAGTTTAGCTGTCTGTCTCATTGACAGCTGATGCTGGAGTTTGACGGCGCCTGTTGGTTTCGGTGTCTTCCCGCTGAGTCTGTGGTATTAAAAAAAGTTTCCAGTCGACAGTGTTTTCCAACTCCCTGCTGTAATAAATACAAAAAAGGAAGACGAGCATTAAGATGAGATAGTGGAGAAAAAAAGAGATGTGCAAAGGAGGGGGACTGAAATGAAAAGAGCTCTCTGTCGGTGCTCGTATGTGGTTTTATTCTTCCCCAACTGCCTTTAAAGCTAAAACTCAATATAAAGTACGTTTTGTCAAAATTCAAGGACAACTAATAACAGCAAACGATCCCAAAAACACTGTCAGAAATCAATATATCATGGTAAATTTACAGAAACTACAATCCAAATGGACTAAATGGTCTTTTGAAAGTCTCTGGTATCTTTCAACTTTTATTGCACCAATTACCACTCAGAGAGAGAGAAATCAATCCCGAGATTTTTCTAAACGGGGAACCTGAACTTCTCTGTGGTCCAGAACTAGTGTTATCTGGCTTTCAAGATGTATTAGTCTCCTTATGCACTCACTGATCCAAATCACTGCATTCACTGAACCGCAAAGCCATGTGGATCAATCTCACAAACCCTGTCAAGAACTCTCTCTCTCTCTCTATATATATATACACTTTATGAATATATATGTATATATTTACAAATATTTTGAATTAACTGTCATTGTCATACATTCTGTTTTAATTTGAAAGCTTTAGTAATTTTACACTGCTGTAATTTTTATTAGTTTTCTTTTTTAAGCTTGCCTATCTAGTTTATTATTTTAGAAATTTTTCTGTTTTAGTTATTTTACTGCTTGAAGTCAAACTAAATGAAAATGAGAAATGTTGCCTTGCCAATTAGCTGAAATTTGACAAATTTTAATAATACGGTATATTTTATTTCAAATAATATACACTATATTGCCAAAAGAATTGGGTAATTTAAATGCAGACCTTGCGCCAAAAACTCTTTACCAAACACCAATGACTTGTACATACACTATATGGACAAACGTATTGGGACGCCCCCTTCTTTAGAACAGAAAAAGGCACTTCCAAAACTGTGGCAACAAAGATGGAAACATAATGCATGTATTTAAAAATTTTATTTCCATCTCTGTTGCAACAGATTTGGAAATGTCTAAAATGACTGTACCCATATGTACAAGTCATTGGTGTTTGGTAAAGAGTTTTTGGTCTGCATTTAAGTCACACCAGAGGTGTTCAGCTTGGATTAGGACTTGGCTTTCTGCAGACCAGTCAAGTTCTTCCACACTGACTGAATCAATCATTTCTTTTTGAACCTTGACTTATACACAGAGGCATTGTCATGTTAGAATAGAAAAGGGTCCTGTCCAAACTGTTGCCTTAAAATTAGAAGCACACAATTACCTAGAATATCATTATATGCTTAAACATTAAGATTTGTACTCATGGAAATTACTAAAGCAGTCAAACCTGTTCATTAGAAGGGGGTGACCCAATACTTTTGGCAATATAGTGTGAGTGTGTGTGTATATTATATACATATATATATACACACACACACACACACACACACACACAGGTGCATCTCAATGAATTAGAACGTCGTGGAAAAGTTCATTTATTTCAGTAATTCAACTCAAATTGTGAAACTCGTGTATTAAATAAATTCAATGCACACAGACTGAAGTAGTTTAAGTCTTTGGTTCTTTTAATTGTGATGATTTTGGCTCACATTTAACAAAAACCCACCAATTCACTATCTCAACAAATTAGAATACTTCATAAGACCAATAAAAAAAAAAAACATTTTTAGTGAATTGTTGGCCTTCTGGAAAGTATGTTCATTTACTGTATATGTACTCAATACTTGATAGGGGCTCCTTTTGCTTTAATTACTGCCTCAATTTGGCGTGGCATGGAGGTGATCAGTTTGTGGCACTGCTGAGGTGGTATGGAAGCCCAGGTTTCTTTGACAGTGGCCTTCAGCTCATCTGCATTTTTTGGTCTTTTGTTTCTCATCTTCCTCTTGACAATACCCCATAGATTCTCTATGGGGTTCAGGTCTGGTGAGTTTGCTGGCCAGTCAAGCACACCAACACCATGGTCATTTAACCAACTTTTGGTGTTTTTGGCAGTGTGGGCAGGTGCCAAGTCCTGCTGGAAAATGAAATCAGCATCTCCATAAAGCTTGTCAGCAGAAAGAAGCATGAAGTGCTCTAAAATGTCCTGGTAGATGGCTGTGTTGACCGTGGACTTCAGAAAACACAATGGACCAACACCAGCAGATGAAATGGCAGCCCAGTTCATCACTGACTGTGGAAACTTCACACTGGGGTTCAAGCAGCTTGGATTCGGTGCCTCTCCAGTCTTCCTCCAGACTCTGGGACCTTGATTTCCAAATGAAATGCAAAATTTACTTTTATCTGAAAAGAGGACTTTGGACCACTGAGCAACAGTCCAGTTGTTTTCTCCTTAGCCCAGGTAAGATGCTTCTGACATGGTTTCTGTTTCAGAAGTGGCTTGGTAGCCCTTTTCCTGAAGACGTCTGAGCGTGGTGACTCTTGATCACTGACTCCAGCTTCAGTCCACTCCTTGTGAAGCTCTCCTAAGTGTTTGAATCAGCTTTGTTTGACAGTATTCTCAAGCTTGTGGTCATCCCTGTTGCTCGTGCACCTTTTCCTACCCCATTTCTTCCTTCCAGTCAACTTTTCACTTAATATGCTTTGATACAGCACTCTGTGAACAGCCAACCATTCAGTAATGACCTTCTGTGACTTACCCTCTTTGTGGAGGGTGTCAATGATTGTCTTCTGGACAACTGTCAGATCAGCAGTCTTCCCCATGATTGTATAGGCTATTGTGTAACCATTTTGAAGGTTCAGGAAACCTTTGCAGGTGTTTTGAGTTGATTAGCTGATTGGCATGTCACCATATTCTAATTTGTTGAGATAGTGAATTGGTGGGTTTTGTTAAATGTGAGCCAAAATCATCACAATTAAAAGAACCAAAGACTTAAACTACTTCAGTCTGTGTGCATTGAATTTATTTAATACACAAGTTTCACAATTTGAGTTGAGTTAGTGAAATAAATGAACTTTTCCACGACATTCTAATTCATTGAGATGCACCTGTATATATCACAATGTCATTAATACTTAATGTAGATGGAATATGTGCTTACTTGTCAGGAAAAGTAATGCAATAATGCAAAAAATCCTAAACATGGACTTCATTTTCCTAATGCAAAATATAATTTCTTTCTTTCTTCTTTTGAATCTGTGGTGAAATATGACCTGGGTGTTTTTTCATGAGATTCAACCACAGCAGCATGACAGCCAATGAAAAGTACCTCTGAAAATCTCCTAATGCAGAGAATTTCACAGAGGCCAGCGTGACCGATTGCTAATTTGGGCTCAATGTGATGTTAACTTTGGTTTGGCCTTTCAGGGCAACTGTAGTCGGTAGAATAAGAGGAGGGCGGAAGTAACTGGTGGCGATAAGATTGTGGTCAGGCAGATTAGTCGGACAAACAGAGCGGTGATCCACAAACAACACAGCAGGATCAGGTGGAAACCGCCAAACATATGGCAATGTTTATACTGAAACAGCAGAAGTTGGGCCACTACACCTTGAAAACAGATTAGTAAGAATAACCACAGCTATTTCCTTTCATTTTGATAAACTTTATGCTCATAGTTCACAGACGGGGAGGGCGCTGTATGTCAAACTCGCTCAGACCACCAAAGACGGACCTGATAAAGAAATGCTAACATAATTACTCCAATCAGATCGAAACTGTTCTGACATATACGTGGCAAACACCCAGTACTGTTCTTTGTCTTTCTAAAACAAAAGACCTCTAGAGAATTTACAAAAATGTATTTTGGGGTGCAAAACTCATCTTGATGAACATTATTTTCTTAAGCAGTCTGGAGTTTTGTTGCCAGTCAATTTATGAACATATACAGGACACATGCCAAAACTGTAAATCTGACTAGAACTCGAAGTTTTTAGCTGAGGTTATTCCATTTATTTTTTATTTTATTTATTTTTGTGCAAAAGTGTTAAATTTTTTTTTAAATGGATTGGCTCAGCAATACATTTGAGCAAACATCTAAACAAAACATTTATATTTATTTTGAACGTTATACACTACCATTCAAGAGTCTGGGGTCAATAAGATTATGTAATACTTTTATTAAGCAAGGACGTATTAAATTGATCAAAAGTGACAGTAAAGACATTTCCAATTTTACAAAAGATTTGTATTTCAAATAAATACTTTTTTGATATAACTTCAAAAGAATTATTTCAAAACTATGAAGCTGAAGCTGCACACCTGATTTCAACATTAATTCAACATTCAATATAAATATTTTTTGAGCAGCAAATCAGCACATTAGAATGATTTCTGAAGGATCATGTGACACTGAAGACTGGAGAAATGATGCTGAAAATTCAGCTTCGCATCACAGGAATAAATTACATTTTAAAATATATTCAAATAGAAATCTTTTTTTAAACTGTAAAAATATTTCACAATATTAGTGCTTTTACTTTATTTTTGATCCAATAAATTCAGCCTTGGTGAGCATAGGAGACTTCTTGTGAGAACATTAGAAAAATATTGACAACCCCAAATCTCTGAATGGTAGTATTATATATATATATATATATATATATATATATATATATATATATATATATATATATATATATATATATATATAGTTGTATGATTTAAGTTACCTTTTTGTGAGATGTTTCCCTTGAAAAGTTAGCTTTTTATTAGAAAAACATTCGAAAGTCCTCACCAGTCAAGAAACTCCCAGATAATGTCCCGCTGTCATGCTTAATGGATCTTTAGAGTCACACTAAATTGAACTGAATGAATTACTCTGTGAAACCAGATTTAGTGGTTTGTACTCACTAACTTCATTTTTACAATCTGTTTTCTGCATGAAGAACAATCTTGATTTAGATCTTGAAACTCAAGCTTGGAAACTTGTAAAGCATCTCATGGTTTGAATTATCACTGTGATCCAAGAATCCATTGTCCCAGCTTTGAGTTCTTGCCTTTTATTGAAGAATGGAATCCATTTCAGATATGTGATTGTTTTCCTGAAGAGAGAAGAGACAATAAATCATTTTTAAGAGACTGTTAACTTTAACATCCACATGGTACGATGTGGGAGCGTTTGATGATTTAGAAACTGATGTCAAGTTGTTTTTAAGAACATATTCCCTACTTTCATAGTCCTCTGACCTTACCATTTCTCATACAAAATGTCTTCCCACCTCTATCCATACATCTCTTACCATGTCTTCGTCACACTCCTCATGTGTGTGCTCCTCTCCATCCTCCACATCACTGTGCTGCAGTTCCTCGGACTCTGAGCCCGACTCGTCCTGAGACAGTTCGCTCTTCATTTCCTCTGCCTTCTGCAACTCTGTGTGCACAGACAAACGTTTATGTACATTTACATACACTACATCAATAATTAAGCTATATGGGAATGCGTGTTTCTGTAGCTTGTCATCAGACTTTTTAACGCTGTAATGCCTGACATGTAAAATAATAGTCTGAAAAGCTAATGCTTTTAAATCTAAAAAAACATTTTTTTTTTTGCATATATATCATGCATTAGGCTTTTATGGCTCATATACCCGTAACATAGGTAGAATATGGTGCTCATACTCACAGATTTTATTCAGAGGCCCAAACTATGCAAAAATATGCAATCTGGTGCAGATGCTGATATTTATATGGCCAAGTAGTAAACTGAAATTCTGATAGTTTGTAATGTAAATCAATGAGATCTTTATAACAGTATAGCAGAACACTTACATAAAATGCATATAATATCAGTTGTCACTATAAATCTCTCAATTATATGTCTTAGGAAGATCTTAGGTTTATGATCAAAGCTATTTTTCATTGTGGGGAGCAAAACATATGACATACAATACAATGATAACATTCCTCAACACAGATTTGATACAGTTTATCATGATTTTTCTGAAAAATGAATGATAAAAGTATTGAAAATCAAGAAAACATAAGTTTCTTCAGTCCAGTAAATATTCATCTTGAAATATTGCTACCAAAATAACTTTCACTTATGAAAATAAGGTTGCACTTTATTTTACAGTACATGAACTTACAGTGTACATATAGTGTACCTACCTAAGAAAGTACTGGTAATATAAGGTAACTACATGGGGTAGGGTTAGGTTTAAGGGTAGGTTCAGGGTTAGTACCTAGTTATTACCTAGTTATTGTAATTACCATAATAATTACATAGTATGTACATGAGTAACAGTACTGTAAAATAAAGCGCAACTGAAAATTACTTTATAAAAATCTGTAAAAATTTTGCAGTAAAAAGACAAAAAGTGTACCACGACCTGAAGGTGAACATTTTTACAATTATAAACTGCAATTTTTACATTTTATGTTTTAAATAAAACAAAGATTATTTACTTTACTATTATGTAAGAGAAAATACTATTTCAGTCTTTCTGCTTCAAAATTTCACATTTAATTCAATGTGTTACTTAGCATTTCTTTATAATTGTTGGTGAAATTTACTTCCAATTTCTGAGTAAAATTGTAGTATTTCTACACCAAATTTAATTTGCTAAAAAAGTATAAAATACTGTATCAATCAGAGGGCAGAAGGCATGTTGTAGATTTTGCACAACAGGTTTTTCAGAAAAGTTTTGATAAGTTAATAATTTAGAGGGTTTCATATCAAACATGATACAGTAGTCTTTACGGGGTTAAAGATGCTGTGAGTGATTTCAGCTCTATTTCCACAAACACAGCGAGTATGTCAGTATGTGTTGGGGATTTTCTGTTCTTTCCAGCCTTGAGTGAACCACGGTCCAAATTCTCACATCCTAAACAACCAAGACACCTCTGTAGGGACACGTTTCAAGAGCAGACGTGAAAAAACCTTGCCAAGGTAAAGAAAAACTTGGAGCTCACTTTTATTTACACATCAGCCCAGTTGAAAAGTTATGAGAAGGCCAGAGTAAGTGCTAGTCGACTTTCTTCTCTCACAAGGGCTTTGAAAGGGTCTCATCCTCAACAGTCAGCAACACTTGCATACATGCACAGAAATGTGTTTCGCTCTGGGGGGGACATCATCATTGATTAGCTACAAACCATTAGCCACATCATAATTCATAGACGATGAAGCTGCTTTCCGTGTGTAAATAAACACGGGAGGCATGTTGCGTTCTGTGGTAATGCTTGTCAAACTGACCGCTGATGTGAAACAGAGGGACAAATCTGCAAAGCTGGACTGGAGCCACTGAGCCATAAAAGTGTTGAACCGTGAACGGCTCGTGTGACAGCAGCGGTGTTGCGCTGAGTCAGCGATTTGTGCAGAGAGTAAACTGCTTGCTGCGGTTTCCATATGATTAAAAAAGCCCTTTGAAAGCTTTTCTCAAAAAATAATTACTGAGAGGAGGGTATAACAGGCATATTTTGATGAAATCGTTACTAATAGAATACAACCTTGATTTATCACAGAACAACCAGGCTTGTATAGTACAGAATAATAAATATAAATATATAAATTATATATATATATATTATATATATATATATATATATATATATATATATATATATATATATATATATATATATATATATATATATATGCATTACAGTCAGTTCATTAAACAAGGACGCATTCAATTTATTAAAAGTGACAGTAAAGACTTTCACATTGTTTCAAAAGATTTCTATTCAAGTAAATGCTGTTCTCTTGCACTTTCTATTGATCAAAGTATCTTGAAACAAATGTATCTTGGTTTCCACAAAAACATTAAGCAGCCCAACTGAAATATAAATTATTTTTGTATTTAAACACTTTAATACTGTAATAATTCATCATAATTGTATACATCAAAGTATTATGGCATTATCCAGTGTTGTTATCACTAGCTAAAACTAAATCATGAATATTTTTTGTCAAAGCTGATACTTTTTAAAGATTCTTTGATGGCTAGAAAGTGAAAAAAAAAAAACAGCATTTATTTGAAAGAGAAATCTTTTGTATTATGATAAATGTCTTTGTCAGTTTTGATCAGTTTAATGTGTCCTTGCTGAATAAAGTATCATTTCTGAAAGAAAAAAAAAAAAAAAAAAAAAAAAAAAACTGACCCCAAACTTTTGGACAGCAGTATATGTTTGTGTGTATAGGATATATTTGTCATATGACATTATACCTGTGGCACAGTATTTGTCCTCTGTGATCTGGTCAAGGCGTCCCAGCAGCGCATCGATGTTGGACTTGATCTGCGTCAGTTCTGATTTGATAGCCTGCAGCTCGGTTGATTTCACTGCTCACATATACACACACAAGGTTTACAAAAGAACACAGTGTTTTAGATGAATAAATCAGGTTTATATATTTCCATAAAACCAAAAACAGAAATAAAAGCAAGGCACTGGTATTTGGTTGTGGATCGCGATCCGCTGCTTAGAGCGGATTGCGATGCAGAATCAATGGGGAAATTGTGTGGCGGCGGGACATGCTTTTACATCAGTGAGAGGCGGTGTACAGATGTAACTGTGTTAAAGAAGATGCGCTGTTCCGATCTAGAAGTGCTTTTCATTAACTGTAAGCCTTTCTACTCGCCGCGGGAGTTTTGCTCGTTCATTCTCGCGAGTGTTTACATTCCTCCGCAAGCGCACATGAGCTCAGCTTTACAGAAACTCACTTATCTGATCACAGAGACAGAGCAACAACACCCGGACTCTGTTTTAATCATTCTCAGGCACTTTAATAAAGCAAATCTCTCTCGTGAACTGCCAAAATACAGACAGCATGTTACATGTCCCACCAGATACAGTAATATATTGGATCACTGTTACACAGCAATAAAGGATGCATATCACTCTGTCCCACGGGCAGCTTTAGCACTCTCTGATCACTGTTTGGTTCATCTTATACCGACCTACAGGCAGAAACTGAAATCAGCTAAACCTGTTATAAGGACTGTTAAAAGATGGACTAATGAAGCAGAGCGGGATTTACAAGCCTGTTTCCACCTCACTGATTGGAGTGTTTTTGAAGCTGTTGCCACTGATCTGGATGAGCCCACAGAGACTGTAACATCTTATATCAGTTTCTGTGAGGATGTGCATTCCTACCAGGACTCATCTAACTTACAACAATGACAAACCGTAGTTCACTGCAAAACTCAGACAGCTCCGTCAGGCCAAAGAAGATGCTTACAGGAAGGGGGACAAAGTCTTGTATAAACAGGCCAAATACACACTGGAAAAGGAGATCAGAGTGGCAAAGAGGAATTATTCTGAAAAAATAAGGATTAAATTCTCTTCCAGTGACTCAGCATCAGTGTGGAAAGGTCTGAAAGAGATCACCAACTACAAGACACCATCCCCCAGCACTGTGGAGAATCAACAACTGGCAGACGATCTGAATGAGTTCTACTGCAGGTTTGAAAAAAACACCCCACACCCACCCTGAACACCTCCCCACACAACCATTAACACCTCCAGCAACCCCCCTCTCCCCCACACCTACACTTCAGATCAGCGAAGACGATGTGCACCAGGTCTTCCGGAAGCAGAAAAGGAAAAAAGCACCAGGCCCAGATTGTGTTACACCAATCTGCCTGAAATCCTGTGCTGACCAGCTGGCCCCTATCTTCACACAGATCTTCAACAGATCACTGGAGCTGTCCGAAGTCCCTTCATGCTTCAAACGCTCCACCATCATCCCCATCCCAAAGAAATCCAAAATTACAGGACTAAATGACTACAGGCCTGTGGCTCTAACGTCTGTGGTCATGAAGTCTTTTGAAAAACTAGTGCTGGCCCACCTGAAGGATATTACTGGACCCTTACTGGATCCTCTTCACTTTGCCTACAGAGCAAACAGGTCTGTGGACGATGCAGTCAACATGGGACTGTTCTGCAACATCTAGACAGACCAGGGACTTATGTGAGGATCCTGTTTGTCGACTTCAGCTCGGCCTTTAACACTATCATTCCAAACTTCCTCCTGCCCAAACTAACTCAGCTCTCCGTGCCCACCTCTGTCTGGCAGTGGATCAACAGCTTCCTGACAGACAGGCAGCAGCTAGTGAGGCTGGGAAAATACACATCCAACACCCGTACGATCAGTACTGGAGCTCCTCGGAGCTGCGTTCTCTCCCCACTGCTATTCTCCCTGTACACCAACGACTGCACATCTAAAGACCCCTCTGTCAAGCTCCTGAAGTTTGCAGGCAACACCACACTTATCAGCCTCATTCAGGACGGAGACGAGTCTGCTTACAGACAAGAGGTTAAGGAGCTGGCTGTCTGGTGCAGTCATAACAACCTGGAGCTCAACACGCTCAAAACTGTGGAGATAATCGTGGACTTCAGGAGAAACCCCCCCTGCTCTCTCCCCACTCATCATCATGAACAGCACTGTGACTGCAGTGGAGACGTTCAGGTTCCTGGGCATCACCATCTCCCAGGACCTGAAGTGGGACACTCACATAGACTACATTGTGAAAAAGGCCCAGCAGAGGTTGTACTTCCTTCGTCAGCTGAGGAAACTCAACCTGCCACAGGAGCTGCTGAAACAGTTCTACTCCGCCATCATTGAATCCGTCCTCTGCACTTCAATAACTGTCTGGTTCAGCTCAGCTACCAAATCTGACCTCAGAAGGCTACAGAGGGTAGTCCGGACTGCTGAGCGAATCATTGGTATAACTCTCCCCACTCTCCAAGAACTGTACTTATCCAGAGTGAGCAAAAGGGCTGGCAAAATCACTCTGGACCCCTCACATCCAGCACACTCCCTTTTTGAACTGTTGCCGTCTGGTCGACGCTACAGAGCTCTGAGCACCAGAACGGCCAGGCACAGGAACAGTTTCTTCCCTCAGGCAATCCATCTCATGAACAGTTGACAATAATTGTGGAACACACACTATTTATACACTTATACACTTATTTATCTAACACACATACTTAGTCTACATTTCAATTTACACATAATATACCTGTACATACAAAACTGTATATTGTAATATACCTATACATACAATTGTCAATTTGTATATTGGTTATTCCTTATTTACTTGTTCTATTTTTTAATTCTTTTTATTATCTGTGTTTTTGTTCTGTCACTGTCATTCTGTTGCACTGTGGAAGCTTCTGTCACGAAAACAAATTCCTCGTATGTGTAAACATACCTGGCAATAAAAGCTCATTTTGATTCTGATTCTGATAATGGAGCACTGCCCAAGATAAAAGGTTCCTCTGCTGCAGTATTGCAAACATCCTAAATCCTAAACCTGGCATGTTAATCTGTCAAATCGCCCAAAGGCCGGTTCAAGAGTTCAAGCGGTCCATAAATCATCTCAGCGCACTGAATCTGAAGAAGATCTTGAGATATGCAATGGAACAAGATACATTCCTGGACATTTCTTAACCATCTTAAAGGTCTTCTGATGTTTCAGCATTCAACATACAGTATGTGGAGGTCAGAAAAATGGGATACATCAAAAAACTGGTGCAAAATAGAAACTGAACTTACACTTGTGTTTGACAGAGCTGTTGGGAAGGATAGTGGATCTGGTCAGGAGTTTGACAGGTAATGACTTCACCCTGCGGACGACCGGCACTGCCACACGGGGGCGCTTTACTGGAACCGCTCTGGGCACCGGTGATACTCTGCCTCGGTACTCAAACAGTCTGGAGGCAGAAAGAGACGTATCAAGAAACTAACTGCTTCATGCAACCACATGACTTTTATCAGTGAGTTTATAGGTCATGCTCAGGAAACTGTGGTGTTTGTGACTTTTCCTTTAATATGTTATTTTTCCCCCAAATCAATTCACTTAAAATGTTTACTGCTAAACTTTTCAGAAATCATATTTTCCCATCTCAGGCCCAAAGTAAACACCAAAACACTCAGGGACCACCATCAGAAAGAGCTTTATTGCCAAGTATGTTTACAGTACATACAAATAAAAAATAAAAATAAATACAAAAAAGTTCATAAAAATAAAATAAAAATAGAATAAGTGAATAAAAATTTAACATATAAAAAAAATATATAAACAATATACAAAATAGATAATATATGTACATACAGATATATGCAAATACAAGGGACATGGAAATATGCAAATGCAAGTTTCTCTGCAATATTCAGATAAGTTAACATATGTTAGTTTTCAATGATGTATTCTTAAAATATGATCACCAATCCAACATATGTGAGGATGTCAGAAATATAAAACCATTATGTTAAAGGGGTCATATGATGCGATTTCAAATTTTCCTTTCTCTTTGGAGTGTTACAAGCTCTTGGTGCACAAAAAAGATCTGTAAAGTCTCAAATCCAAAGAGATATTCTTTATTAGAGTTAAGAGTCAGCCACACCCCCCTAAAACGGCTCATTCTAACACGCCCCCCACATCTCTACGTCACGATGTGGGAAGATTTGCATAACATCGCACAAATGCATACGCAAAGAAAGAAGGCGTAACTTTCTCGCTCTATGTTGCTGCTTCTGCAGGCGCCATGTCGTGGAGAGGTGCTGTGTGTTTGGATGCGAGTAAAGAGGACATAAGAAATCTGTGGCTGAGTATTATTTACAACACTGTTCCAGATCAGTACAACACAAATATTGGAGTTTGTGCTGCGCACTTTACGGAGGATTGTTTTCTGAACATGGGAGAGTACAAGGCCGGTTGTGTGTAACCGGTCCTATTCACCCCGCTCCGAGCGAGATTCGAACAGCGGTCTAAGTGCAGAAGATGGGCGCTAAGAGTCACTAGATCAGGGGAGTGAGGTTTACTGGCTTGCTGGACACCACGGCTGTTACATGTAGAAAGACTTTTACTCAAAAGTGGGGCAGTTCCAACCTTACAAGGACAGTCTGGCGCTTCTGACTCACAGCTTGTAAGTAACGTTACGTTTTATTATTTAAAAAAATCTGCTACTTACTATTCAAACGCGAGTGTAAGTAGTGCTTGTTGTTTGTGTTTCTCCGATCACAAATGCAGACATGGTGTTATGTTTACGCGGCGCGATGCAACGCGACGCGTAAAAAGACAGTATAAGTCATTATAATCAGTAATTATGTCCCCACTGGATGCAACAAATGCCTCGTTTGAAATGGCTTTTAATGTTTTTGTGTTGTCGCGGGGATGCAGCATCATATTATGGTAAGGGAAGTAACATTTCCGTCACACGCTTGAGGTATTCGGCCAATCACAACGCACGGGATCGCTGGCCAATCAGAGCACACCTCGCTGTTTCACACCGATGAGCTTTGTAAAAATCGACCCGTTTCAGAAAGGCGGGGCTTAGAGTAGATAAAATAATGTAAAATATGTGGAAAATAATGTTGTTTTTTTTTTTGTTTAACTTTAAACCACGTAAACACATTGCATTACACCAAATACACATAAGAATGTTCTTTTTAGCACCATCATATGACCCCTTTAAAAAAAAAAAAAAAAAACATTCTAAAAATTCAGCATGTTTAAAGAATTTTAGAAAATAAGTACGTAGGCTAATTTTAATAAAATAAAAATAAAGCTAAATAAAGCTAAAATTATTAAATTGTTTTCAATAAGTGAGAAATATGAAATAAAATATAAATATTAGATGAAAAACAAATGTAAATTATATAAATGTTGTACATTTTTAATTACTAAAATAGGAATAAATATAATGCTTAATAGAAATAAAAAAAAAACAAAAGAAATGACAATTAAAATAAAATGAAAATCTAAAATATGAAAATAAAAAGCATATTCAAAACATTAATAGATACTATAAAAATATATAAATAATACCAAATAAATAACACTGGTATTATCTTCTTTTTATTTTTTTTGATACAATCATCTTTTTGTAAGGTCATTTGCTTGGTAAACTCTTGGATGGATTTTGCCCATCAATTGTAGAAGTGTGTTCATGTACTGTTGGGGAAAGCAAGAGTAAAGTGCGATCTTTGAGTCTTCTTACGATCAGAGCATACCTGCTTTCCACCCATCATACATCAACTCCTCACGAACAGAGTGGGAGATGCGCCCGACTCAAAGGAGCTCAACCGCTCCATCTCATATCGTAAACCAACAGCGTACGTCTTTGCATTGTGGCCAAATGAGCTGAAATGAGGCCAGAAGCCAATAGTTTACAATCCAAGTCAATCCTTGAGCTCTGCTGTCAGGGATGAAGGAGGTGATGTGGCATGAATGAAGTGAGAGAAGATACTTTTGCCTTCAAAGAGAAGCACGTCTGCTGCCCAGACAGGAACCTAAAAGCAACCAGCTGGCTTCCCACATGCCATCTACGCGGCTTCACCGACTGATCCGCCATCCTAGAGATCAAAATTATTGGATATGTTTGCTGTAAAATATCGACTGGAGTCAACGTCGCCCTAAGACGGCTGTAAGTCAGGGAGCAGAGATCACAAGAGAGATATCAATAAACATGTCAGCTCATCATATGGACGCAATATCCCTTACATCTGCAAACAAGTACGTCCAGCTGAGTCTCGCAGCAGGGTTTCCATAGCTACCGAAAAGGGACGCCGGCCAACCGTGCGCTCGCCGAGCCAAAGTTTGCCTAACGGGTCGTGGAGGGAGTTCTTGTGAAACACATTTTTCCCTCCGCCTCTCTTTCTGCAGCTTACAGCTGTGTGTGAGTGTTTTTATGAGAGTTCCTTTAATTCTGTCAAGTTGTGAGAAAATGTATTATGACAGGAAGAGCCATGCTAGAGAGAGAACTGTGTGCCTGACTTCATTATAAGTCACTGCTGGGTTACTGCACTAAAAAAAACGCCAACTATAAAGCCTGACTGCTGGGTTATGAGTTCAGGTCAGTGGATTTCAGCACGAGCAAAAAGTGCTTCTGTACTCAATCAGTATACCATAGGTATTTTTCTTGAATAAATGGATTTTATTTATTTAGTTTGACAACTAATGCATGACAACCTTTTTAGCAAACAGTCTCTTTGTGTTCATCAAAGAATCCTGAAAAAAAAGTATCACGGTTTTCACAAAAATATGAAGCATCACAATTATTTTCAACATTGATAATCGATAAGAAATGTTTCTTGAACAGCAAATCAGCATCTTAGACTGATTTCTGAAGGTTCGTGTGACACTGAAGACTGAAGTAATGATGCTGAAAAGTCAGCTTTAACATCACAGGAAAAAAGTAACATTTCAAAATACATTCAAATAGAAAATAGTTACATTAAATTGTAATAATATTTCACAATGTTACTGTTTTTACACTATGCTTTTTTCTTTCATTCAAAAACAGTAAAAAGAAAAGAATCACAAAGGTTTTAACAGTAGAGTAAGTACTAGATGATCACAAAAAAACAGAAGTCTGATAATATGCATATTGAATGTAAAAAATGGCTTCCAGAGATATAGTTAAATGGTTATAAATTAGCCATTTTATAATCAGAAATAATGGAAAATTTCCATTTATTACAGGTGGTAAAAAAAGGATTGTACATCACTATCACATACCCTGCTCTGGAAGGGTGCAAACACAAATGAATGGTGATACAAACAGTGAAACTGCTGGGCCAATCAAGACAAGGACTGGCATATTATTATACCTGGACTGTTAACTTATGCATTCTGGATGTGACTGTATTTCAACACAATCATTTGTGCAAAATTATGGACTCACCTGTCATAGAAGTCATCTCTGTAGTAATCATAGTCAAAATCATAACCGCTGCAGGGATTAAACAAAAAAGACATTATTTTAAATACAGGTGATTCACAGGATTTTCAAAAATGACAAAAAAAAAAAGAAGTCAATTTCCACTTAGATACTGTGAAGTTTTTGCTAAACAAAAAGCAATTGAACCTTTAAATCACTGAAAAGCAAAAAAATAAAAAAATAAATAAAATAAAATAAAATAATACATCTCACACTATTCAGGACAAGTTGTCAGCGCAAACTGTATAAATATAAAAACCACTAAAACTTACACTACAGTGCAAAAGTTATGGGTTGGTAAACTATTTAATGTTTAACTTTATCTAATTTATTCCTGTGACGCAAAGCTGAATTCTCAGCATCTTTACTCCAGTCTTCAGTGTCACATGATCCTTCAAAAACCATTCTAATATGCTGGTTTGCTGCTCCAGAAAGATTTCTCATTATGATAAACTTTGAAAACCATGATTTTTGTAGAAACCATGATTTTTTTTTAATGACTCTTTGATGAATAGAAAGTTCAAAAGAACCACATTTCTTTGAAATAGAATTTTTTTGTAATATTATAATAAATGTCTTTACAATTTAATGCATCCTTGCTGAGAATTACTGACCCCAAAACTTTTGAATGGTAGTGTATTATACACACATTATTCAAAAGCCTTTCTTAGCAATATTTAAGCAGTGAACCAATTCTAAAACATGAAAAAAGAAAAGGTAACAGAAAAATATCAAACCACTGTTTTGGTCAAAAATAGACTCTGACACGTGACAACTTACCCCAGTCTCTCCTATACAGTATCTAAACATGTTGCAAGCTAAATATGTTGCTGAGTTGGTTAAAAATACACTCTATTCTCGTTCAGCAATCACCTGTATAATGTCGCTGCGGTTCTCTTTAGTCCTTTAGGCCTGTTGGGTTTGGGTTCACCTGCCATGTTAATGTCTGTGAACAGAAGTGGAAAACACGCATTCAATCTAAAGTTTTACTTTATAAAAAGCAGATTTAAAAAAAGTGACATACGTATTAAACAATGACAGATGGAAGACGCCTTTCAAAGTGACATCTGCAGCTCTTTGATAATTGTATGTTACCGGATGCACTTGAGGCTGTTATCTAATGACTCTTATCACGGTGCACTAACATTAAGTGGGAGTGCTCTGATTTGCATAACCACACGCTCGATGCGTCCACCAGAGGGCCCTCGGCACCCACTCAACCGGCCCAGAGTCTCCTCGCCACGGCTTCCACTTTTTGACAGGAGGAGAGGCAGAAAGGGAATAATGGATAGCCGTGCAGCAATGGAAGACATGCCTCTGTCACCCGATTTCATATTTCCAACACTCAAGCGAATACTGAGGTGAGCTTTGAGACAGCGAGAGGCGCCAGGGTTTGAGGGAGAGCTGTCAGCCGTGATGATTTCCTTCAGCTCCGGGACCGATTGGCCAGAGGGGAACGAGTGGGGCCGCGTGAGTGACGGGTCACCGGGGCTGTCAAGTGGAAGCCAAAGGCTCCGTGGAGCGCGAAACAGCGGCTAATCTGACCGCCCAGAAAACATGTATGTCATCAAGCAGCTGCGGAGGGCTGGAGGGCAAACGAGAGACGGACAAACAAAGATTGGAAGCGAAGGAGACAGAGATTGAACTGAATCGAGGAGAGATAGAGACATAAAAGGTGGAAGCGAGCAAATGAACAACTGTCTGATGTCCTCAGCGTGACACGAACACCTGCCGCTGACACACCTGTCCTGCTCCTCGTTTATCTGAGGGGGGCGGGGCATCAGCGCTCGGTTGCCCGGATACCAGCGCAGCTGAGAAACCAATCAGTGACTAGAGGTCACCTCGTAGAGGACGCACCATTACTGGCCGGTATGATGAGGCTTAAACCAGAGATTTTCTTACTATAGGGAGATGAGAGGGTCTGTATTACTTACTATTGGAGAAAGCGTAACGGCTAACTTGGATCACGTGTGCTGTAATAACCAATCACATTACAGCCTTGACGTCATTGAATTTCAGTCAGAGTTGTGCGACACTCATTGGCCGTTTACGGATACCATAGGAATGAATGGGAAGTGCCGTAATCTGAATCTCACCTGTCGCAAAATGTCAGTGACTTCTCTAATAAAACAGCATTTGTTTCGTGGTAAACTCTAAAAATAGTTCAATCCAAAAGTTTTGTTTAGTGTAAAACATGTTGAAGATTAACAGATACGCTGTCGATTTATTAAATGATAAGCTGTTTCCTCTAAAAAGCTGTTTATTCAGCGTAGTGAAGCCTCTTCCCCCATTGACATCCATTAAAAAAAATGGCCTCTGATCTCCTTTCCCACGTACTGCCAGACCGGAAGCATTAGCGTTACCCATTACACTATTTCGGCTAATGGTTGCAGGCTTGCCTTCTAGTGGCTTTGGCTTAAACGACTTGATAACTGAAATAGCACGGTGATCATACGACCCCACGTTGACTGATTGTAATTCACTTGAAGTGGCACATGCTAAAGACATATAGTTTTCACGGAACCTAGGGCATGTACTCTAGGGCATGAAAGGATTTGTTTATTGAGCTTCTCTGAACACTAGGGCTATGTTTAAAATAATACACTACAGTCTCACTCTTGATATTTCCAGTAAAATAGCATGCATATGTATTCTGTACGGCAAAATGTGAAGTGTACAACAAAGCATAAGCCACAGAATAGTATAACGCATTCTAGAGTGATTATTTAACCGTAATATCAACTGTCCAATAAATATTTGTTTTTAAATAAATATTATTATTATCATCATGTTGTAATTTTTTTAAAAATATTTTTATATTTCCAGTTATATAATAATATTAATTATATTTGTATTATTTTTGGAGTATTTAAATAACAACAACTATTATAATAATACATATCTACTATAGTATAATTATTTTTATTGTTATTATAACAAATTTAAATTTAAAATGCTAAGCAATTGTTTTTGACACAAATTTTAAAAACAGTGAGATGTATCCAGTAAATAATAGGATAAATGTAGTATTATATAAATAAATAATTGTATTGATTAATAATTACATAAATATATTCATTATTATTATTACTACAGGATATAATAACAAAACAATAACCACAACAATAATGAAAATATTGTATTAATCTGTATATATTAGTGCTGTCAAAGGATTAATCGTGAGTAATCGCATCCAAAATAAAAGTTTTTGTTTACATAATATATGTGTACTGTGTATATTTATTATATATATATATATATATAAATACACACGTTCAAGAAAAATATGTTAGATTTATATATTAAATATATTTATATATAATATAAATTATATGAATAATAATATATACATGTAAATACATGTAAATATTTTAAAATATATACTTTATGTGTGTATTTATATACACATAATAAATATACACAGTACACACATATTATGTAAACAAAAATGTTTATTTTGGATGCAATTAATCGCGATTAATCGTTTGACAGCACTATATATATATATATATATATATATATATATATATACAATATTTTAATATTATATAATTATTGCTGTTATTATTGTTATTGTTATTTTGTTATATTTATATACTGTAATATATATATATATATATATATATGTGTGTGTGTGTGTGTGTGTGTGTGTGTGTGTGTATGTAATATGTAACTGTTTATAACTTCTGTTTGAAATGTTTGTCATTGCATACATATGTTTCACAAACTATTTTTAAAATATAGTTGGCAGTATCCTGTAATCAGTATGCTATTAATTTCAGTCTAAACACATGCACACTGATCTCCTGGCATAGTGCATGCTAACAAAATTCCCTCTAGTAAGTGGCCTACAAAACAATAATCAGTACAAGTGTTCAACAACTACATGAAAAAGCTCAATACAAACTTAAAATTCACTGAGGTCAAGAACCCTGAAGAGCGGAGAATGGCACTGGCGTCACATTGGCCTCCTTATAATGTTGATCTACTTACTCTGCACTATATTGACCTCGCTTTGACCCCATCACAGTGATGGCCACAGGAAACTGTCATCAATAGATATTAATCTTAACTGCTTCAGTGTCATGGGGCTCGCTCTTGGCAGCAGTCATACATGCAAACCAAACACTCTACGGGGCGCTTAAAAAGTCAGTTTGCTCCTACAGCAAGTGTTGTGCACTATTTTTAACCTTGGAGAGATGATATTCAGATGTGATATATAACACATATATACAATTCATATTATTGTCCAACTCACCGAGGGTCTGTCCAGCAAGCACACGTCCATTTTCTCCAATGACAGCTCCACGAGCGTGTCTCTCATTAGCGTATTGAATGAAGGCATAGCCTTTGTGAACCGAGCAGCCCAACACGCGGCCGTATTTGGAGAAGATCGTCTCAACATCACTCTTCTTCACCACTGCTGTGTTCAGGTTGCCAATAAACACACGTGAGTTGATAGATTTGGGGTCATTTTTGTTGGTAATGTTGCTCGTCTGGACTTTCAGTGACATCTTGGTTCAAATGTGAACAACAATCTGGAGAAGAAACAAATCACATTAGTTTAGACCAATTGCTGTATAATTAGATACATTCTGGATACTGTGAAATGAACAAGCCATATTCCTAACTGAAACAGACAAAAAAAAAAGATCAACTGCATAGATTTCTTGAAAAAGATGGCTTAAAACAACAAGCCATGAGCAGTGTTACAATTACTTTTGTGATTAAACTTCCATTAATTATGATTAATTATTATTAATAATTATTATTAGTAATAAAAATGTGTGTATTATTAGTATTTTTTGTTATTAACATGATCTTAAAATATTTTATACGTAATATTAATAATTATTAAAAACATAATATAAATGATTTATATTAGTATAAATATTATTTATACTAATATAAATCAGTATAGCAGTCTATATACTAATATAATACTATATTAGTATTATATTAGTATATGTTATTAAAAATTCGATGCAAAAATACTATATTATTATTATTTAATAATAATAATAATAATAATAATAATAATAATAATAATGAATCAATCGTCTAAAAATGTATTTTTAAAAATCCTCTGTCAGGTAATATAATTACTTCCCAAGTCAGACAATCCACAGAGAGATATAATAGATAGGCCTACAGTATATCTGGGGCCTTAAAGGTGCTGATTTTGCCCTTGAGCGAACATTACCCTATGAATCATCCTGAACACGGACACGCCCTGACCTATATATTGCCTAATTAATGAATAAGTGATCAAAGCTCTCCTGACACCAGCACAGCACGTCTGATGTACGCCATTTCTCACGGGCAAGACCGGCTACACCCTACGCAGTAAAATCAGACAGAACTGTAATTAGCACCCTGATCAAAGTGTTAATGACAGGCCGTAAAAAAGAACAATCACACATGAGATCGCTTATAGTATTTCAGTTGTTTCTTCTAGACTGTAATGGGATTCAACTGAGAGGAAAGTGAGACTTTTCTTAAAGGGATAGTTCCATTTTCTGTCATTATTTACTTACTCTCAAGTTGTTCCAAACCAGTATGAGCTTCTTTCCTCTTCTGAGCACAAATGAAGATATTTTGAAGAATGCTTTTTTCCACACTATGGAAGTCAGTGGCTACCGTCAACTGTTTGGCTACCGTCAACTGTTTGGTCACCAACATTTTTTTTTTTTTCCCAGCAGAATAAAGAAACTCCTACAGGTTTGCATCAACATGAGGGGGAGTAAATAATGACAGAAATGTCATTTTTGGGTGAACTATCCCTTTAAGGCTCCTCTAGAAGTTCAGAAAAGATCTTAACAACTCAGATTTGCCAAAGTCTACAACCAAAAGCCAGAGATATGAACTCAATATGAACTCAAAAATTTCTCATTTCTGAGTGATTCAATCCACATAAATGTTTAGTATGACACCCACCCACTATTCACAATCCAATCAATGGATAAATTACATAGAGTTAAATTGGTTGGCATTTCAAAAGATCAAACTCCAATCAATAGTTTTCCTAGGAGAAGGCTCTGCTTTGCTTCTCATACATTTCATAGTGAAAGGACATGAGAAGATAAGAGTATTTGGACAAAAAAGAAGTCTGAGGTTAAAAGACGTGGTGCTTCTGACCGCTGCAGAAGTGGCCCACCGCTGTTCCTTATTAGCAGCCGCCAAACGTGAAATCAGGAGAAAGTGAAGACCAAACCGCAAGTCTGTCAGGGTCAATTGACTGTGTCCCAGGTATGACGGAATCAGGTCTACTGTGAGGGCCGTTCACACCGCGGCTCCCCTCTGACAGTCTGCTAATCACAGTATTTTCAGAGCAAGCAAACAGGAAGGTCATTTAGTGCGAAAGAGACGTTTCTCCTCTAATTACTAGAGCCTCTGTACATCTCACATTGCTGGGGATTGAACAAGTCTTTGAAGCATGTGCTGTCTTTCTTTCCTTCTTGTTATAATGACTTGGGCAATAAAGGTTTTTGAACTGCATGCTATCATCCCGCTTGCAGAAATAACTAGCCAATTCGCTGCTTTGTTCAGACTCGCCTTTAAAGTCCTGCCTCTGTGGGGCCCATTAACACCTGTTAAAGAGTTTCTAAAGAGTTTGGTTGTTGAAAGCGTCATAAGGTTTAGGGATCATGGATTGTAATTAAATGATCGATTAGACTGGGAAAATACTGGACCGGATTCCTACATCACGCCATGTTGGACAGCATCCTGGCAGAAAACACTCGTGTGGCTGAAAGACTCGCACTACCTCCGGTTAACTTAATGAGCTGTGGGTTTCAGCGCTCCCATTTTTCCTCATTATGTCATTCACACAATTAACCCATTCAAGCGTATTATTTTGCATGACATTAATCAAAGTGAGACCAAAAAAGAAAAATGAAGATGCACCAATTTGGACATTTTTGTCGGATTAAACAAAAACAACAAAAAACTATAGGGTCTTTTTTCCAATTTTTTTTTCCTTTTTTATTTTTTTTTATTTTTAGAGATACACATTTAAATAAATACATAATATTATCATAATATACAGCTTTCAAAAGTTTGGGGACAGTAAGATTAATCAAACATACAGTAAAAACACTAAGTGAAATATTATTACATACTATTATTAAAATAACGGTCTTCTAATATTTTAATTATTTATCTTTAAAAAATATTTTAAAAGGTAAGTTACTGCTGAGATATATTTTTATTGTAGCATCATACATTATACATCACTTACTGAATAAAAGTATTAATTTCTTAAAATAAATCTTACTGACCCCAAACTTTTGAATTATTAAAAAAAATATATATTTTAAAAAATATTATAGTGTCTGCACTTTTAAACAATAAATCCCACTTTTACCAACTGTGGAAAAACATAAGAACAGTACCACTGTGATTATGAAAAGTACAATTAAATATGCATGTGGAAAAAAACACATTACAAAGACTTCAGAAGTTCAGGTAATTTAAAAGCATTCTCTTTTTACAACAAAACTCTTTCACAGCTCAGTCTGTGTTTTATTATGTATTACTTAAGACACAGTCATGATCCAAATGAATCCTTCTGAGTGAATTGTGAAAATTACCAGCCATGAAACCATATTTTGCATAATTTGTATTAAAAATATATTTGATAATTAAATATTTGCTGTCATTTTTTCTTCTACTTTACAAACTCCACTGATTACTCCACTCCAAAATATTTTATTATTTTATAAATTAAACAAACATCACTTTATTAAGTTTTACAAGACAATACTTTTACAGTTTTTCTTATTCAAAATTTCTTTCAAAAGTTTAATTCAATGTCCTACTTGCCATTTCTTTATAATTGTTGTGAAATTTACTTGCAATTTCTGTGTGAATTGTGTTTTTTAAATATTTTTTCCCAAAGTATGTCACTCAGAGCAAACGCAAGATACTACCTCTTGTCAAATATTAATAAACTTCTTTTGGTGATTTAATGCAAGCAATTTATCACATTTATTTAATCACTGGTGTCATGAAAAAAAAAAAAAAAAAACTTTAGGCAACCTAATAAATCTTCTGATAGTAAATACACCACATAGAAGGAGAACCGTGAATATAAAAACACAAACACTTGTATCTTGGCGTGAGACTATTGTCCTTGATGCTTGACAACATCAATCTAACACATACTAGAAACATCTAAAATAGATTATGAGCAGAAATAGAACCAAAACAACATCAATTATTATTATTATTATTATTATTATTAATTTTAATTACTAATTTTACATAAATTTTATATAGATTTTATTAAATTATTAATTTTATTCTAAATTATAGTTGATTATTAATAATCAGTGTTGTTCATGCTCATGGATTTTATTATTAATTGGCAAATACATCATTGGCTAAAGCATCTCTAAAAACAAGAAAAGCTGGCATATTTAATTAGCAGTAATGTGGTGAGCAGAGGGAACTGTTTTTTAACAGTGTAATGGATGAAATTAACAGAGCAGAGATTGGATTGGATAGAGTCCAGGCCAAACAGTGGCTCGATCCATCAGGGATAGAGACACCAAGCGTTCTCTCTCTCACACACACACACACACACACACACACACCTCTCTCTCTCTCAGGTTGCGCTGTGGGGCGAGCATGTGACTCTGGCACGCAAATGTTTGACTCTCCAGAGATTTGGCAGCGCTGTCCCACCACACAAGTTTCCCAGAAGCTGCTGCTTGCATTGCACAACACACTAATACTAGGTTATTAAAATGTCCGGGGGGCTGAATGTTCATCAGCCTTTACTGCTGACCTGAAACCTGTTTTACATTTTGTAGTAACAGTCCAGGTTAAAGTGTGCTGGAGGTTTGCATCTTAAACTGAACTCAGCACTTTCAGCATACTGATAATGTGCTCACACTCACAGGAGTACTTCATTCACTCAGAACGCATTCTTAAAGAACACAGGATAAACAGATATAAAATTACATATCTGAAATTCAATAAAATTCAAAAACTGAAATTGTTGCATGCTAACATGTTGTCACAGATGCCTACGGAGAGGAACAAGGAACACAGAGACGAGGGATAATCATAAACCGTCTTTAATCACCCAAACACAGGGCAGGCTGGAGACACCAGTACCACATCAAGACATATGACACCGGACACAGTAACTTAGACCAGACAACACTTTAAATACTGAACTAAACGAAGGGGTAACTGATGAGACACAGGTGAATCAAATGAGACAATCACACATGGGAGAAACTGGGTCACAGGGAGCACATGGGGAGAAAAACACACACAGACACTCCACAATCCTGACCAATGTTAACCAATGTTAATTGGTTATTTATTTATTATTTTGTGAATATAAATATGTATTAATACTATATCAATATAATATATAATGAAATGCATAATATTTTATATAAAACATTTTCTATTTAATATATCATGTAAATAATATATGTTTTGGTAAGTATAAATCACCTTAAAAACAAATAATACACATATATATATATTAGGGGTGACCCCGAATAGTCGAAGGTTCGATGCTTCGATAGGAGGAGCCTGATTCGACTCCCAATCTCACAGTCGAATATTCGCGGGGTGTTATGATCATGTCATTTTGGCTATATGGGGGTGCTCAATGTCTGATTTCACATAGAACTACCGGTTTTCTCCCAATAAGTTAATATACAGGCTATTAAGATAATGCTGTAAATAAGAATCTGAAAAGAAGGAAGCTTTAAATAAATATTTTAACTTGCCAGAATAAATCCAACCACCCCTATAGATTTAAGTTTCACTTTCCATAACCCATGACCGACAGAGGAGCATCTTGACGGCAGGGATTTAAATCTTTAACAAGACTCAAATCCAAGACTGTATTTTTTCGATCAGGTAGGGTACAAGTGATTTCAGACACATCAGAAACATTTCAGCCAGTTTATATATCGTGCATATATTATTTATCTCGTATAAGATGCATTTGGTTGAGTTGCGCTGCAGTAAGCGCTTCACTGTAGCCTACTATACGGTGATTATCAGTGCGCAGCGCGAGCACTACAAGCAACAATGCATAATATTAATAACTATGACTGGGACTGTCATATACATAACATTATAATGAGAACACTATTATAATAAAACGCTGCGTATTTATAGAGTTTAGTTGCCTGTTTTTGCATGTTGTTGTGAGAAGAACGCGTCCATAAAATGAGTTCATGTTCACTTATGCATTCGGGGGATTTTGTTCATATATTTTATTTAAATTCTATTTTTTTATTTAAATATATTTATATTAAAATATTTATTTACATAAAAACCACCAAACTTTTGAATTTATTGTAATACTTAAGTAAGAATAAATTAATAATTTATTTAATAATTTCGTAATTTGCATTTAAGTATTTAGTCTTCTGAACATATTAACAATATATTCCTTATAACACACATAACCTACATTATTTGTTTATAATTTTGTTATTTGTTTGATAGTATAATATAATATAATATAATATAATAATATATAAGAACATATAAACACGAGTAAACTGAAATGGCATATTCATGAGTCTGTCACTGTAAACACACAAAGAGCAATATATACACACTACCCTTGATCAACTTATAATGCTGTACAAATTGAATTCTGTTTGACTTCACAAAGTCGTGCTTGAACTCTCTCTTACACACACACACACACACACACACACACACACACACAGTAGTGAGTACTGCACGTGGTTGTTGGGGATAATTTATATTCTATTTGAGCTTGTGCCAAAATCATCCCTGTCAGTAATGGTGTTTTACAGACAGGCAAATGTGTTTGGAGGTCACTTAATAGCTCATTAGAAATGAGAGCACCTGCCCCCCCCACCACACATACAAACCACAGATGTTACTGGAACAAGCACCAAACTGTCTGCTTCCTTTTCCCTGCGATGTTGCTAGCCCTCTGTTGGGATCAAACAGCATCAAATTCTGTTTAGAAACAGCAACCTGGGAATTAGGTTTCCTCCACTGTTGCCCAAGGCAACTAAATCAGAGTCTGAGCATTGAGGAAAGCATCAATTCATCAGCCAATCAGCTCCTCAAACAGACGCTTTGTACCCGGTGTGGTGTGCACAAATGTGGTGCGAGCAGGAATCTAAAGAGATTTCTGTGGCATGTGATTGTTAAAGGAATAAACCACAAATCCGTACAAGTTTCTTTTTCTGTGGAGCACAAAAAGAGATTTTGAGGAATGTACTGGGCTGTGTTTTTCAAAAGCATCATAACTTAGATAATGCTTGAAAATCATCCAACAACCGCAAAATTACACCAAAACTAAAATTGTGTCACCCAAAAATTGTGCCATTATATATGAGCAATATCACATGACTAGTGCGATATGTCTGTACAGTTTATCAGCACAGCTGTGATTCAGGTGTAGGCAATCACAGTGTGCCGATATACAGACATATCGCCTGGCTACGAGTGTGATATTGCATTTATACAACAGTTTGATGACACAAGTGTATAAATAAAAAAGAGACAATAACGGAGTGTCTTTAAAACCCCTCTTTTGTGCAGAACTACTTCCTTCTGCCACGGATTCAAATCTGAGTTTGACAGTTTAACAGCTGAGCCCAAGCCTCCGTTACTAATTCGAAAACATCACTTTAGAACTAGTAACGAAGGATGATTGAGCTGCTTCATTAAAAGCGTACTGTATTAAAAGCTCACTGTATTATATAGAGTAATAAGAGAGAGAGATGGACTGAGCGAGTGTGATTACCTGCATTGAGAGTACCTCTGCATGTAAGCAATGCATGCGCGTCGTGCTGCTGACATAGAACATGCATACACTGCGCCTTGTTTACGTGCAGAGGAACGCACGCGCATGCATTGTGGTACTCTCGATAATGGGGGAATACGTGATTTGGAGGAGAAGAATTGTTGAATAAAGTCGTTATTTTTGTTTTCTTTGTGCACAAGAAGTGTTCTCACAGCTTTGTAAAATTGCGGTTGAACCACTGATGTCACATGGACTATTTTACTGATGTCCTTACTACATTTCAGTTGCGTTGCTGTCTATAAAGGGTCAGAGAGCTCTCAGATCTCACCAAAAATATCTTAATTTGTGTTCTGAAGATGAACGAAGGTCTTACAGGTTTGGAATGACATGAGGGTGAGTAATTAATGACAGAATTTTCATTTTTGGGTGAACTGTCCCATTAAAGGTGAAATATTGGTTATTGGTTAGGCTGCTCAGTGCATTTGTTGGTTGCGTCTTACAAGGTGTTGTGGAAAGTAAAAATAACTTCCTTGATTACAACCCTGTTGTAGGGGAGAAACAATGGCTTGTCGCCATCTAATGGCGGAATAATGTAACTAATATCACCATCATGAACACACACACCATTTCTCAATTCTACTATTATTAAATTCTACTATGATTTATATAAAATAATATTTATTGAATAATAATATTTCATAAAAAAACAACAACAACAGTTATCATAAAAGTTGCTAGGCAATTCAATCAAAAGTACAAAGGCAGTGTTCTAATATACAGCATTAAAATTACATAAAATATAACATTATGAGATTGCCCTCAGCAAAAACTATTTGCTCTGAAACAAAAAAATAGATTAATGAGACCAAACACTGCCTGCTAGATTTACCCAAACAAATTATATCTCATGTATAACACTGCAGAGACATCAGAGCCAGCGGTAAAATCCAGAAGATATGGCTGAGGTGAGGCGCTCTCAGGTGGCTTCATGAGCGCTGAACGGCTGCTGAAGCCCTAAAGCTCACATCTCAAAAACACTGAAGCAAATTTTCAAATAGAAAATTTATCTTTATTAACAAACCACATTTTGAAGTCTAAACAACTATATTCTCACCTAAAAAAAACTACATTCCGTGACACAAAAACAGTATTATTTATTAAATTATAGTGGAGATGCTGTGTATAATATTTTATTTAAAAAATGATTAAAACAATATTCAATAAATGCAGAAAATAGATAAGAGTAGATTATGTAAATAACTAAACCAGTTTGTGTTGGTACAAATAAAGTGGTGGTGTGATTGTTACAGACTGTGCAAACGAGTTTCAGAGGAAAACGATATTGTACATCTTGGCTCGCCTTCTTCCTCTTCCTTTCTGACACCCAAGGGTGCACTTGCTGGCAGCGCAGTGTTGTGCAGCACCGCTGTCACCGTTATCACTCCAGGGAGTAAAGAGCAGACCACCGCTTGATTGGTGAATGTCCCTCAAGCGTAGCTCTCACCTCCCTATTGTGCACCTCAATACTGCTCAGTATATCACTGGCAGTATCAGTCACCGGGTCTCAGAGAGAAAGCTTACACCTCGACCCACAGATCACAATTAAACACTGCAAATGCAATTTGCAATCAGGCTAACTATGAAAAATTGATTTTTTTTTCTGCAACAAAAATATCACGACAAATACACACTACTGTTCAAATGTTCAGGGTAAGTATGTTTTTTTTGTTCATTAATCCTTTTATTCAGAGAAGATGCATTAAATATACCAAAAGTAAACATATTTCTAATGGTACAAAAGATGTTTCATTCAAATAAATGCTGTTATTTTGAACTTTCTATTCATAAAAGAATCCTGAAAAAAATGTATTGCAGTTTACATAAAAGTATTAAGCTGCTAAATTATTTTAATTAATTACAATCGCAACTGTTTGTTAATAATAATAAACATTTCTTGAGCTGCAACTCAGCATATTAGAATGACTTCTGAAGGATCATGTTTTTTAAATTATATTTTGTAACATATTAAAATAAAAACACTTAAATTGCAATAATATTTCACAAAATGACTGTTTTTGTATTGTTAGAGAAAAGTACTTTTCATTAACTTAAAAAAATATGTGTATATGGTTTGAAAATTAGGCTGAACATTTAAAAAAAACAACTTTAAATATTTCCAATTAGTAAATTACAAATAGAAAGCAAAAACATGCATCTAGTTACATTTCAGTGTGTCATGAATAGACAAGTCACTCTTAAGTAGCACTTAAGAACATATTCACACAATTATGGGAAACGCAGGTGAAAAATTCAAAAACATTCATAACCTTGCACACAGATAAGTATTTATAGTTAAGATCTGTCATTACTGTTAAAAAAAACATGTAATTGCAATGAATGAACAGGATGCTTCAAAATTAAGCTTCAAAAAGGATGTAAAAACACCAATAACTCAATTAAAGACATCAATAACTCATTGACTTTTTCAGTTACTTCCTCACACACAGCTATTATACGCTTTAAAAAGATTGGAATATAGTCATAAGGACCACTTTTATAATATTTTAGCAGTGTGTTATTGTGATTTTGGAGCTTGACAGCCTCATTAAACTAAACACAATGGCCAAAACATTATTCAAAATTTCTTCTTTTGTGTTTCAGAGAGGAAAGTCAAATGGGTTTGCAACAGCACAAGGCTCAGCAAATTATGACAGAATTTTCATTTTTAGATGAACTATCCCTTTAAGTCAGACAGCACAGCGGCTGAGGAATATACGCACGGTTGGTGGCTGTCTGTGTCAAATTTATATCTCTACTCCCTCCTCCTCCAAAAAAAAAAAACCAAACAAACAAAAATAAAAAAACAGGCACGCATTCGCTCCAAATTCTCTATTTTCTTTTTTCTTGACTCTGAGGGCAGGTGTTGCCAGAGATAAAAGAGAACGCAGAATAAACGAGTGTGCTTGTAATGATGAGGTCCCTTCTCATCCCTCCTTTTCCTTTTCTCTATCTCACTTCTCTAATTTCCCGTCAGCGTCTGATGTCTTGCTTATTACCAGTGGCCTCTGAATCCACAGAATAATTAGCAGAGGAAAATAAACACGGGGTGCCCACGGATGCATGAAGGTCACTGGGTGTCATACTTCACTGTGAGCTGGATGACGAGGGACTTGGGGGGGTTCTGTAGAAGAATGGATGACAGTATTGATTATTTTTCCTCTCTGCTTTTAGTTATTGGATTGTGCTGCGCTTGCACGTGCTGGTTGGCAGCACTGGGAAATATGCTTCTAATGGCTGGCACCAGCTATGTTTCGTGTGTATATACAGTTTGTGTGGTTATATATGTTTATGTGTCCTCTGAGCTACAGGCACCTATATGTCAAGTGCACTGTGATAAGTCATAAAAACAAAGGCAGGGAGAAGGAAACAGCTTTGTCTCCTTTGTGCAATAGGGCTTCTTTTTTCAATACATGAGCAATTGGGTGTTGGTGTGTAGGAATGAAAACCATGAAACAAGGAGGACTATGCGGGACTCAACAAGTATGGCCAGTGCAATAGAGCTTCCAGTCATTTGTAATAACTAATAATTAAATATTATTATTTTTAAATACATATTATTAACATTTGCACATGCTTTAATATATGTTGTTGTTGTTTGTGTAGCTATGTATGTTAGTATTTTAAAATATATTTGATTAATATTTGCATATGACATGCTGGTAACACTTTATTTTAAGGTGTACACGTTATTATAATAACAATAAATGATGCATAATTACATGCAAGTACTCCTAAGCCAAATGCTAATCCTAACCCTAAACATTTACAGTAGTAAGTACATGTATTTAATTAATATTACTCAGTACTTAAATGTATAATTAAACTGTAACAAGGATACCTTAAAATAAAGTGTAACCGACAAGCTTTAATATTTTAACAAAATTATTTTTATATATTCATAATTACACAATAATCTTACTGATAGCATGCGATGTGGAATATAGCACACTGTAAAAAATAAAAAGTTGAGAAAACTTAAAAGTTTAAGGCAACCAGCTTCAGCAGATTTTTTAATTTTCTCATTATATTATATATTATTATCTTAAAATACATTATTTGCATATGACCTGCTTTAATAGTTTAACTAAATATATTTTATAAATGCATAATTACACAATACTTAGAGGGTTAATAACAGTTAATATCGGGTAACTTACATTTTAGGGACAATATTTCCATTTACTTGGTCTATTTTTTGCTCCAACATCAAAAATAGTCAAATAGAGTCTAAAAATAGTCAGTTAAATGGAGTCTACTCAGTAACTCAAAAGTGTTTTGTTCCTGAATGAATCAATGCTTTTGAATGAATTGGTTCAATGAATGGTTCAGCGACTCACTCAGAAAGGAAGCCACTTGTTTCATCCCTGAATGAATCAGCATTTTTGAGAGAAACATTTTAATGAATGGTTCAATGACTCAAAACATTCACTGCAATGATTTTTATTCAAAAAATTACATAAATATATTTAGAATTAGCTTGAGCACTTAGAAGTCTATCTGATTTTTTTTTCATGATCTCTTCATTTAAGACACTCCAAACATGTCACAAGAGACAATAAACAAACAGTCAGAAAAGGGCAACTACCAAAGAAGGTAAAAGTGATGTCAAATGGAGAAAAAAGGGCAAAAAAAAAAAAAAATTTGTCTGCCTTCCTAAGGCAAAAGCAGACTCTTTTCACCCCCCATGGATAAGTGCAAAACGTATACTGCATCAAACCAAAGCACATACAAAAATATTAATAAAAAGGCTCCTATTTTACATAAACTCATCCAAGTATGCCCAGAGACAGAGAAGACCTTTTCCCCGAGACAGCTCTAAATGGCTCCAGGCTACATCTGGTATTGCTGATAAAGTCTTGCTGTGGCTCCTCCAACCAGATATATCATAAAATTATTGGGCTTTAGGACTCCGCAGGCTGTTCCTTTGGGAAGTCTGACTTTCCCCATCCTCAGCTGAACACTACTAAATCAACAAAGCAGCAGCACTTCTGTGGCCTTTGTAGACTAGCTAGGCCAGAGGGCATGCCATCACTAAGACGCCAGGGAAGATTTGGACCCTCTGGCACTTTTTATTCAAGTTGCCGGGCCCGGTCCTTGGTTTATCAGAGTTAATGCAGATTTAATGCTGCGAAGATTCCCTCCCTCTCTCATTCCGTATGCGTGTGCGTTTTATAACAAGAGAAGTGCTTCAAACTGTACATAATAAGACAAATACAACCAATTCCATTAGCCTCATGTTCACTCTGCGGATTCAAAACAAATTAGCCTACAGCGAAATTGCCCAAAGCAACAAGAAATCATGTTGCATCTCAGCCTTTTATTTTAAAGTGACACAGCATAGTCATAAATATGCTAACGTTGTGTCTCAGTAAGAATAAAGACTGTTTCGCTAGCTTTATTTACAAGAAAAGCTGTGTGCTTTTTTAACAAAGCCGAGTATTATAATTTGTGATGCTTGCTAAGGCACTTACTAGATTGCACAATATTACTCATAATCAGGGTTAGGGGCTTTACATAATTTGTCCTGCACCATTTGTGTCTTCCTGTAGCTTGGCACTAGCAATGCCAAATCCATGTTATGGGTTCGATTCCCTGGAAAGGAAAGGAAAGGAAAGGGCACGTGACGTGTGGCGAAGTATGGTGACCCATACTCGGAATTTGTGCTCTGCATTTAACCCATCCAAGTGCACACACACACAGCAGTGAGTAGTGAACACACACACACACACACACACACACACACACACACACCCAGAGCAGTGGGCAGCCATTTATGCTGCGGCGCAGGGGAGCAGTTGGGGGTTCGGTGCCTTGCTCAAGGGTCTCACCTCAGTCGTGGTATTGAGGGTGGAGAGAGTGCTAGACATTCACTCCCCCCACCTACAATCCCTGCCGGACCTGAGATCCCACGACCTTTGGGTTATAAGTCCGACTCTCTATCCATTAGGCCACGACTGCCCCCACGACTGCTGGAATGCATGCATTGAAAAAACGTAAAGCTTGAATGCAGTGTGAGTCACTTTGGATAAAAGCGTCCGCCAAATGCATGAAGGTAGATGCTATGGACTTGAGTCAGAAAGTAACCACCCTAGTGAACACTGAGTATACCTGAGCAACCATATAGAAATGCCCTGGCAACCACCCAAAAACACTTAGTGGCAACTTTTGCACAAGCAAGCACATTTTCTTGCTAAAACTCTAGTTACATACTTTAAATATTGTTAGTTTAGTTGTTTATGATGGTGAATGCGCTTAAGAACTTTTTAGTGTTCAACATAATGTCTACAAAACACATTTTAGGAAGGTTTTGGCAGACATTTTTGAACTCAGCTGATATGAAAGTGCATATATTGTGTATAAATAAGACTTCAAGCTGCTGTAAGCATTTTTTTTTAATACTCCGGCTCTTTGCCAGTGACATCATTTGGAGAGAGACTATCTGTTTGACACTTGTTTTAACATTTTTTTTGAAAACAGAGATGTGCTTGCAGCAGCTTTAGGCATGTAATTACGCATAGAATTCAAATCTTAAATCTAAACCGTTGGAAAGAATTAAATATCAATACAATTGCCATGCTTGAATAGAACAGAGTATTAATTTATACAACAGTCCAACAGCACTTTTCATTGTTTTTTTATCTCTCCAGTTGTCTGTGCATTAGTGGTGAGCATTTTTAGTGATTCTTTGTGCATCTACCTAAGTTGCAACAAAATCTTTGGAATGGATGCAAGAAAATTTGACATTAACAACTAAAGGAAGGAAATGGAAAGTGTTTTCTCCCATTTTGTAGGAGAAAAATCCCTCTCAAAAAATCAAAATGTAGATTTTTGGGGGTCTAAACGATTTTTTTTTAACATTTTTTTTTTTTTAAATAAGTCTCTTAAGCTCAGCAATGCTGCAATTATTTGATCAAAATTACAGTAAAAACGGCAATATTGTGAAATATTATAACAATTTAAAATGTCTTCTATTTTAATATATTGTAAAATGTAATTTATTCCTGTGATGCAAAGCTGAATTTTCAGCATCATTACTCCAGTCTTCAGTGTCACATGATCCTTCAGAAATCATTCTAATATACTGGTTTGCTGAAATGTTTTTTTTTTTTTTTCAGGAGTCTTTAATGAATAGAAAGTTCAAAAGAACAGCATATATTTGAAATAGATTTTTTTTTTTTTTTTTACTGTGTAAAAGTCTTTACTGTCACTTTCTGATCAATTTAATGCATCTTTGAAAAGTACAAAAATCTTACTGAGCCCAAATGTTTGAACGATAGTGTATTTATATATTCAGTGCATTCAAATAATGCAATAATTTAATATTAAAGCTAAAGCTAGTAAATGGACTTAGTAGAGGGACCTGTCCAGAACAACCGTTGAACTCAGCAGACATCTCATAATCTTTTGAGTAAACATCAGGTCAAAGAATCAAGGATGACCCAAGCAGAACGCACTGACCTGACAACTGCATCAGCACACACATCTATTAACTAGACCACATGAGACCAGCACAGCAATTCTATCTGACAAGCTACAGTAACATTCACCTGAGCTCATGCAATTCACTTTACTGCCAGAGAGACTAAAAGAGCAGCATTTTAAAGACCACCTAGCAGACCGCTAAATATAGCATGCGTTGACTGCTGGACCATTTGTCATGATGTGACAATTCAAGTGTGGATTAATGCAGAGGGACTAACTGGTGTTGAGTGAGAGGAAAGACACAAATGAGATACGGGAACAGTTTACAACAAACAAATCCACATTTTGAGAAAGTATCTACAAGCTGTGCTGCCCTTTTTTTTTCTTCTAAAGGTGTTTATTATTCTGTTGGATTAGAAAATCGTAAATAATGCACACTGGCCTATATAAAACCATCTGTTGTTTGGAGTGTCTTTGTAGATATTTTAAAATCACACAACCTGAAGTGTTTTTCCCTCAAATCACTCAACGAGAGAAGAAAAAAGCCAAAATTTGCTGTAACAAACATTAAAAGCAATCAAAAGTCGACAACTTTCCAAAAGCATCAGAAAACATTCTTGCCTTCTGTTTGTATTGTGGCACAGACACGTTCATTACGAGTTCCCAATCATATTTCTATGCAAGAATCAGTCGTTCAGAAAAGACGAGCTTGAAATCTAGCTTTTTCCATGCCTCTCGAGGCAAAAAAGCAGACATTCGCTCTTTTTCTGTGACTGTGTCGTAGTATTCAGGACAACAATACAGGTTTGATTTAGTCGATGTTTCTGGGGCAAAACAATTTACTTGACTCACTTTTCTCGGCCGAGTGGCACGGCACTGCAGCCACTCCAATCAAGGAGCAGCTATGCAGATGAACTATTGTACAACTATTTACAGCATACTTTACCAGCGGGGGTCTTTCAAGCCCAGCATGCACAGGATAACTGGTCACCATAGTAACACACAAACATAAAAGGCCCTTCATTTGTAGCCTGATAAGAAAAAGGGGAGAAAAGTCTCTAAAATGTGTGTGCCTTCTAATTGAAAAACGCTTTGAAGCCAACAGCATTTGCAACTCATTTCACTTCAGTAATGTCACATATTTATGAGCGAGAAAAGAATACATCAGAATGAAGCCAAACCTGAATGTGATTTTGGATTGTGAAGGTCTACTCTACCGAAACACCCTTATTGAAGATACTTTTTATGCGGGATGTGGAGGCAAAAGGTCTAATTTATTTTTGAGAGCATTTCCATTTGTACTGTATGTATCTTCAGTTTCTTTATCAGGTGTGTCATTATATGCTGTTATTGTCATAATTGTATTCCTTTAATCGTGTCATGTATTACTGACAAAAAAAAAGTTTTTCCTAGATGCACGGCCTTGGTGATGTTAGAGAAAAATATGGTTCAGAGGCGATGCAAGTTATTAAATTTTCATGCAAGTTTAAAAAGACAATTTGTACACAGGGTCACATTTGATTTCATATTATGTAAAAAAAAATATTTGTGTATATGTATAGGTTTCTGCAGGTTTTGTGAAGGTAAATTTAAGACTTTTAAGATCTTTTTAAGATCAAGTAAAGAAAATTTAAGGAATAAATTCAATGGAACAATACATCAATATGGTCTCGAAATGTAAATGTTTCAGTATGAAAATACTGCTTACAACATTACTTTTTAATTTAGCTAGAATATGGAAATAACTTTCACTGTGCCTTCTGATCACACTGCAAAAAAGTAATGCTCTTCATCAGTATTTTTGTCTCATTTTCCAAGCAAATGTGTACAGATTCTTAAATCAAAATACAAGATGACAAAATACAAAAGTCTTGTTTAATGAGAAACTGATCAAAACAAAGTAAGTTTATGATTAAAACAAGAACAAACATCTGTCAATAGGCTGAGAAAATAACTTAATTCAAAGGTAAAACAAGTTTTAATTCCCCATTGACAGATGTTTCTTCTCACTCATCATAATTTTGTTCAATTTTATTTCAATTTGTTCAACTCACTTATTTTGTTAAATTTCTCAGAAAACAAGACAGCATATGTTCAGTTTGCATCTCAAGTAAATGCATTCTGATTTAAAGATTTTTTGAAATTTTCATTAAAACACAAAACAAAAACCGGTAACGCTTTACAATAAGGTGCATTATTTAACATTAGTTTTGCTTTGTTTCACACAACTTATCTGTGTTGGCTTTTGTTTGAATATGCTTGTGTGTCATCTTCGCTTGTTTCTGCGATTGTCATTATGCCAGGGTCGTGTACGATCATGTGGGGCAGAGATTTCTAAATAGGGGCGAGGTCCTATTGGGCTATGGGCGTGTTTATTTTGGTGCTTTCAAATATCAACATTGTTTGGCAAAAATCACTTAGTGCAACTTTAACATTAGTTAATGCACTGTGAACTAACATGAACAAACAATGAATGACTATTTTAATTAACTAACATTAACAAAGATTTAAAAATTGTGTAATAAATGTATTGTTCATTGTTCATTCATGTTAGTTAATACATGAGCTAATGTTAACAAATGACACCTTGTTATAAAGTTTTACCTAAAAAAAAAATACAGAGGGAGATTTTTTTTTTTAAGTATTCAACATTTAATACCGTGACTTAAGACTTTCTGCTTTGATTTTAGACCTTTATAGACATTAATTTGTGGATGGACGAATCAAGACTAGTAAAGACCTTTTTTAAGACCCGCAGAAACACTGTATGTAATTGTTTATTGTTCCAGATATTCCCTTAAATATAATATTCTGAAATAATATTTGTTTTCTTTATTTCCTCAAAATCAGGGATAATCATACTTAGAGGACATTGTTTTATGGTATTAATTAGCCAAATATAGAATTTACTTGTGTTTGGATAAAATTTGCATATTCAAATCCAAGCGCTAATCCTTGTATTTGCTGACAAACAGCATTTTGCTGATGTAAATCCACATCAGATTTGTTTTGCTCATAAACTTTTCCTCCACTGTTGTGCGTAATGAGCCATAGCAACAGCTCAGTCAATTGAATTACTTATCTTTACAGTCTAATAAACTATAAATGCTCTATGCAACAACAACATAGCACTCCCTGACATAATGTCATATATTTTTTATAGACCAAGTGAATCATTCATTATATAACCTTCTCTTCCCAAATTCAATTAAAGCTTTCTTGTCCAGTGGTGAATGCTGTTCCCGCCCCGTCGACACCTCCCAGTCTATTCATCATTGGCTGTTGTTGCTGCCCGTCTCAATCACTTTGCTTTGCTCCTCTAGTTTGGGTATGATGAACGAGCTGGAGGGACTCTCATCTATCTGCTCGGCACCTCCATTTATCGCCATGGCTGAAAAATAGATGGTGTATGAAGTGTAATTTGGTGCTGTAGCGAGGCTTCTGTCCCAGTGGATGTGTCGTGGGACTTTGATTAAATCCTTCTTATAGGAAATCGATACATTCTTCATTAGGCCTCTCCTTCTACAAGCCTAGGCCTTTTTCTTCTTATATATTTAACCCACACACATAGATGAGGGGGATGAGGTGGAGAACGGAAGAGTATGTGAGAGGATGTAGGATGGTTGGAGGCTAAAAGGAGGAATGACCAGGAGAGGATAAGGAAAGGGTAGCCTGACCCAGTATTTAAGGGAAAGAAGGGAAAAAGTGTAGGGGAATATGGGTGAAAAAGAGAACGAAGAAAGCAGAAGGAATGACCATGCTAAAAAGAGAAAAGGGCTGTTTTATAAAACCTAACCTATCAAGACCGTATCATAAAGCACTTTCGTTATGCCAAAATCTAATACATAAATTTCAATTATATACTGTCAAAACTTGGGTCGGTAAGACTTTGTTTTAAGAAAAGATACGTTTATTCAGTAAGAATGCATTCATTTAATTAAAAGTGACAGTAAAGAAGTTTTTATTCATCAAACAATCCTGAAAATAGTACCACTGTTTCCACAAAAATAACACGTGGAACAACTGTTTTCAATATTGATAATAAGAAATGTTTCTTGAGTAGCAAATCAGCATAATGATTTCTGAAGGATCATGAAGACTTGAGTAATGATGCTGAAAATTCAGCGTTGCATCACAGAAATAAATTACACTTCAATATATATTAAAATAGAAATCAGCTATTTTAAATTGTAATAATATTTCACAACATTACTGTTTTTACTGTATTTTTGATCAAATAAATGCAGCCTTGGTGAGCAGAAGAGAATTAAAAAAAAAAAGTCTGCCAACTCCAAACGTTTGAATATTACTTAATTCAATACTGAAAAAGTATAGATATAAATATTTCAGTTTATGGATGGTGTGGGTATGACTAAAATCATATATCACAGTATAATTGATTTTTTTATCACAGTAACAGAAAATATCACACAATATAGATTTTTTATGCAGCACATTCAACCAAAAAAATGTTTTGTATATTAACTTATTCAATACATGCAATAATGATGAATGACATCAATTAAATAAAAGTCACTTCAACTTGATAACTTGAGAAACAGCTTCACATTATGTAATACTTAAAGTAAAAATGAAAGACTCGCATTAGTAGAATATTATAAAAATGAATATTTCAATACACATAAACATACACATACAGTACAGAACAGTATAAATAGTAAAAAAAAACAGATTTTTTCTTATTATATACTGTATGTACAGTATATGCTATATATTTTTGTGCTTATTAGAGTACTGGGTTGTTAGCTTAGAAACATAACATCTATTGTAATCAATTGTGATTCATACAGTTTCAAAAAAACTTTACAGAAAATAGAAGCGTATACAAATCTATTTTCTGTAAATACGTCTGAACGTGTCAAAGGCGCTATAAATAAAAAAGACTCCACACAATAGCACTCTTCCCATTCCAATGGAGGTTGTGCAATGAGTTGCTACCTATGTAAAGCGTTTCATATCAGTCACACAGGAAATTTCATCACAGTAAGGAAGCTATCACAGCAGTCACTGTTTTGGATGAGCGTTATAAAGTGAATTTGAAGTCCTGCCTGAGAGACACCCAATTCCCTTCATGCCACACACCGCACGCCGCTCGACTCGAGTGGATTAAACCGAATCACAAAAGATCAACAGTCGATATTGCAAATGCTAAATGGCTGGTGCACACAAGCTGTGCCGCTAGTCATGAATTGAGAGAGAGAAAAAGAAACAAAAATCACTGCTAATGACCAGCACTTGGCATATGGGTGGGACGAACACTGAGGCACATGCTTTCATCCAAAAAGACCAAAATTTGACCGCATAGCAGGCTCTCCGAGCCAAATGCCTCGAAAGAGGTGCACAAATAGCTATACGTGGCCAAATTTACTAAGAACATCAGGTTAGCCTTCTCTAAATGAGATCTCGCCTCTAAACACACTCGCCAAGCAGCTATAAAAACATTTCTGGCAATAACACGCACCGTTTAAGCTTAGCAGATTGTACCATCCAGAATACATTGAACTCTCTGGACAAGTTACCGAGTTAAATAATTCGAAAGGCCAGAAACAAAACTCCTCCCTGTTTCCGGCCCTGGATGAAATGTTTAATTTATCTCCCCTCTGTTGATAGACTGTCTGGCCTACGCTGGCCCAGCATAAGACCGACCTCTGCCAGAGGTATTTTAATGAGTTTGTGTCACCTGCTGTCAATTTCAATTTGAGGTGAAGAACTCCCTGGAGGCTAATTTGCTCTTGCAGACAGTACGTTACTTCCAATTGGCAGCCTAGACGGACGCTACATGCTTTGTAAGCACCAATATCTCTCTTTATTTCTCTTTTACTCAGACACAAATGGTGCATCCCAATTCACATACTGCCTGTCCTTTATACAGTACAAACGTAAAGGTTATGTTCAGAATAGCACTTTACTGTACTACTCTACTTCTGTTTATGCAGTATGTAGCATGTATTGTAGCATGCAAATTTTCTACACACATGGAATACCCAGATTACTACATGAGCAAAATGTTACACTGGGTACTGTATCCCATAATGCAATGCACACAGTATGATAAAAGAACATATGTTTGATTGTTGCTGAAGAACAGTATGTTATTTTGGTATGCAGGTGCGCACCATGTATGTTCTTAGAGTTGTGATGCAATATCAACAACTATAAATTACATTAAAGTGATAGTGATAGTTAAAAAAATTAAAATAAATAAATAATTAAAAAAAACCTTGTCATCATTTACTCGTGTTGTTCCAAATATGATTTTTTTTCTTCTGCTGAACACAAAAGAATGTTGGTAACCAAACAGTTGCTGGTAGCCATCGACTTCCATAGTATGGAAAAAAATAATAAAAAAATATCAAAAAGTCAATGGGGACTAGAAAAATGTCAATTGTTTAATTATCAGCATTCTATCTCTTTAAATTATACAACCATTCAAATTTTTGTTGTTAGTATAGTTAGTTCATTTTTTTTTTAAAATTAATACTTTGTATTAAATTAATCAAAAGTGACAGCAAAGACATTTATAATGTTAAAATTTATATTCAAAATAAATGTTTTTTGAACTTTCTATTCATCAAGGAATCCTGAAAAAATGTATCATGGTTTCCACAAATATATTAAGCATCAAAAACACCATAGAAGATAATAATAAATGTTTCTTCAGCAACACATTGGCATATAAGAATGATTACCGAAGGCTCATGTGACACTGAAGACTGGAGAAAAATCATTTTTCCATTTCATTTTAAAATATATTAAAATAGAAAACTCAAATTGTAATAATATTTCACAATATTATTGTTTTTACTGTATGTGACCCTAGAGCACAAAACCAGTCATAAGTAGCATGGGTATATCTGTAGCAATAGGCAAAAATACATTAGGTCAAAATTATAGATTTTTCTTTTATGCCAAAAATCATTAGGATATTAAATAAAGATCATGTTCCATGAAGATATTTTGTAAATTTCCTACCTTAAATATATCAAAACTTCATTTTCGATTAGTAATATGCATTGCTAAGAACTTAATTTGGACAACTTTAAAGATGATTTTCTCAATATTTAGATTTTCAAATAGTTGTATCTCAGCCAAATATTGTCCTATCCTAACAATGCATCATACATCAACGGAAAGCTTATTTATTCAGTTTTCAGATGATGTATAAATCTCAATTTCACAAAATTGACCCTTATAACTGGTTTTGTGGTCCAAGGTCACATATTTTCAATCAAATCAATGCATCCATGCTGGGACTTCTTCCAAAAACATTTAAAAGTCAAAAAACTTTTGAATGGTATTGTATACCATAACATTAACAATTTAACGTGGCATTCAAAGAACTTATACTTAAAAATAGCCACTCAGTTATTTTTAATTTTTCAACTTTTCCAATCTGATGGCTCCTCAGCTCACTTTGGCATACATTAAGTGAAAGTGAAAAGTGAAAGTCGTGACGTATTGTCAAGTATGGTGACCCATACTCGAAATTGGTGCTCTGCATTTAACCCATCCAAGTGCACACACACAGCAGTGAATAGTGAACACACGCACACACACACACACCGTGAACACACACCCGGAGCAGTGGGCAGCTATTGCTCCAGCGCCCGGGGAGCAATTTGGGGGTTCGATGCCTTGCTCAAGGGCACCTCAGTCATGGTATCGAAGGCAGAGAGAGTGCTGTTCATTCACAATCCCCACCTTCAATTCCTGCCGGTGTGAGAATCGAACCGGCAACCTTCAGGTTACTAGCCCAACTCTCTAACCATTAGGCCACGACTTCCCCAAACATTAGGGATAGGCGTTATTCAGAAGCAGAGCACATCTTTTGTTGATTCATTATTGGACTGAAATGCCAAAAGCTGACATGTATTTATCCTCATTGCAAGTGAACCCATATTTAATGTAGTCGTGACCCTTCAGTCCATAACTGCTGCTCAAAACGATGTACTTTCCTTTCAGAGAAGCATAATGTACTTTTGGTGTGAAGTATAAGTATGTGAATTGGGATGCAGCCATACTAATGCTAATGCTTCCCTCTCCTCCAAGCCTTGTCTATTTATCTCGTCTTTCTTCTCATTCTTCCCTCTCTTTCTTTCCTTGGCTTGCTGAAGGGGAGGTTCATTATGTGCTCCCCGTCTCAAGGTTTTGTGGCTGACACTCAAGGTTTCTGCTCAGCTTAGGGGATCATCCATCAGAGCGAAGCTACCTGCTTTCATAGCAGAACGATCCAGAAACTCTTCTCAGTCTCCAAATGGTGTGAAGAGAGAAAAATAAAGGGGAGTAACACCAGCTTGAGGTTACAGGTTGCTAAAAAGGGATCATTTACGCAAAAATATCAATTCTGTCATCATTTACTCACCCTAATGTTGTTGTTTCTTTCTTCTGTGGAACATAAAGGAAGATATTATGAAGAATGCTGGTAACCAGACAGTTTCGGTTCCCATTGATTTCCATTGTATGGGGAGAAAAAAATACAATGGGGGTCAATGGGAACCAAAACAATTTGGTTACCAGCATTCTTCAAAATATCTCCTTTAGCAGATGATAGAAAGTCAAACAGAGTTGGAATGAGTGTGAGCAAAGGGTAAGCATTAATTTCAATTGTACAGACAATAAAATACAATAGAAGTTAAAAGGAGCCGAAAGCGTTTGGTTACCAGCATCAAAATATCTTCTGCAGATGATAGAAAATCATAGAGGTTTGCAATGAGGGTGTGTAAATGATGACAGGATATTTATTTTTGGGTGATCTATCCCTTTAATTGATCTATCCCTTTAATAATAGCTTTCTAACACAAGGAGGTGTCTAATACCTCAAGAAAGCGATCCGTTAGCATTTGCATTCATCCCAACAGGACCAGCAGCAGGACCACCCAGAATTATGCGATCTGCATTGACAACAATGAGCGTACTTTAGTCTTTCTGACTGACACCTGTCACGTCACCTTGCTCAGATCCATCACAGACGTGCATACAAAATGCATTTCAGATCTCAATCACCGCCGTCACAATACCACCTCTTCATTAAATCACACACTTGCATATTTATTAAATTAATAGATTGTTAATGGACCGTTAAATTAAACTGTATGATTTTTTCCCCTTACAATAAACGCCTTTCGCTCGTCTCTCCTCTCCTGAGCCACTGCCGCTGCCATTTTCTGCAGTCAGATACTCTCTCGGGCTGTTGTCAGAATAAAGAGGCATTCTTCACACTTCTCTTTGATGTTTGTGACCCGAAGAGAGGAGAGAAGAGAAGACGGCAAGATACTTAAAAGACACTGCTCTGGGAGAAGGAGGAAGAGGGAGCAGGCAGGGAGGAGACGGAGAGCAGGAGAGACATAAGGTACGGGGAAGGAAGAAGAGGAGAGGTACAAAGAAATGTTTGCTCTGTCTCTGCACTCCTGAGCCTCAGAAGAATGAAAAGAGACTTTAACCTACATTAACAAAGAACTGTGATTTCAAACATATACAGTCACAATAAGAATGTAAAAAGCTGAGGGAAGGAACACGGCAAAGAATTGCGATGATGTTATGGGCTTCTGGAAAAATACTTTTCTAACTACAAAAGGCTTTTTGAATCCAAAGTAAACTTTTATGAGCTGAGTATTCATAGAGAATTGCTAGAAGGATTTTCACTCCATGGCATTTTTAGAAAAGCGTAAAAGCACCAATATTAGCAAGATTCATTTATTAGTGTTTATGAATGATATAACCCTAAAATATCTTTTTTTTTTTTTTTTTTGTAACTGAGTATCTTGCAGTAGTGGTGCAGTAGGTTCAGGTGACAAAAAATGAAAATGGCCACATTCTGGACAGTCATTGAAACAAAATGGTAAGATGGTAAGTTTTAACCTTTACAGGCCCATGGACCTTATACATTATTCAATGCTTAACAGGTAATTAGCCAATTCATAGAAACATAATTAAAAAAAAGTAAAAAATTTTGTGTATACTGTATATGTCCAACAGACTCCCTACCTTGAATAAAACTAAATAAAATAAAATGAAATAAAATAAAATTGTGTTGATTTGAAAATTTCAAAATGAATTAATTTTAAAATGTCTTAGCATTTGGTATGTTAAATGTAAAAATCTGATATAAATGTCTTTCTTGTGTATGGTTTATGGTCAGCACATTGTTTAACTGCACTGCAGATGCTGCAGATGGTGGTTATTCGAGTACAGACTCTATTAGTTCAATACTAACTTAAAGAACCCGTTTTGCCTCACGGACAATTTAGATTATCATAAACAAATCAGAATGGAGGAAAAATGCATTTGCATTTTCATTTTGACACGTTGAATACAGATCTTTATTTAATACAGTAAAAACATAACTAATTATATTTCCTATAAGCTTTGGCATTAGTCAGCGTTATTAACACTTACAGTATCAGCAGTAATCAATTAGTGCAAACATGACCATCGGAGGGCTCAATGAACTATTTAATCACCTCTGTGTCAATACACTAACCTTGCTTAATCGCAAAAGGAAATCCATATTGTTTTGCTACGATTTTAAATTGCATCACATCTGCCCATAATAAATGTCAAAGCCTTTAATTCAGAGCCAGCGTATCAGAATCCTTGTCTCAAAAGTTCATGACTAAATTCAGGCGCAAAACCACACGAATGATTATCCACTCAATTATCTTTCTCTCTGTTTGAACTCGGTTGAACGCTGATCCACCCACAATAGGAAATAACGGTATTCATAATACACAGAGCAAAAGCTGTGGCAGTTGTTTAGAAAGGGGGAGCAATAGAAATGGTTCAAGTGAAGCGTGTCTGATTGCAACACTGCATTGATTTGGTTGTGGTGCCATACGGCCATAATGCTGCGGTCATTCTGATAGCTTGCAAATCATCGCTATAATTACTTCTTGCCAAATCCAGATGAAGATCCTTATTTCAGATTATCTTAATCACAGCATATCAGAGTCAGATGAACCCACGGCGCCGGAATGTGAATTGATGTGTGATGACATTGAAAGGGCAGCGACGTCTGAGACATTCTGATAATTATGCATGGACAGGGATCCAATGACAAAACAAATCAGTTAGGTTCATCTCTGAAGTGGAACCGGCGTTGGGATTATGCAAATGTATTGTGGAATTGTGACAAGAAAATCGGTTAAAAATCACATGTTTGCAGAACATAAAACTCACACTTCCCATCCACTTACTGTTAACCATCACCTTACTATTGAACTCAATAACACTTTAGAATATTTATATTCAAAGCATGTTTGAATATGAACCACATTTTTGCTCCTCGGAGGGACATAAGTCCCTTATTCATATCACATCTTTATGTACGCCTGTGATTCTTTGCAGAATCTTAATGAGCTGATTGAAGTGTTAAACTATCAAACTGTGTAACCACCACCTTCCCTAGTGACTTCTTGGCCTCAGCGGTATGTAAATGAATCCAAACACATTTAATAATTAACATAGAACAGTTTGTCACCATATTAAATTTATATTTCAACTTTAAAAATTAGTGCACCTTGTTTTATACTATAGTATGTGATCAAAAATACAATGGAGCAGAATGGTGAAAAAGGAAGGTGATCCTCAGCCATTTTTTTTCCCTCTACACCGCAATCAGCACGTTAATTCAGTCTCTAATAATAATATAAGTTAACTAATTTCAAGCAAGGCAATCATTTTTCTAGTATGTGACCCTACAGAATGGAAAAATATTGACCAACTGCATAGTCAACATTATTTTTTCCTTAAAGCAGTACAAGGAAAAAAAGTGATTCATGAATAAATCATTTACAGTGGTATTCTGTATCAAGTGTTCTGGGCAATAGCTGCAGTTTTTCCAAATCAAAGGCTGACAGCCAGCAGTCTGTGAGGTTCTCGGATTGCTGGCAGGAGATGCTGAGGAACAATGGGGCATCCCAGGGAACTGCTCTGTTCATGCTTTACATTATAGATTTCCAGTACAACACCAACTCATGCAACCTGCAGAAATCTTCTGATGAATTCCCGACGGTTCGCTGCACTGACACTGTTGTTCATTTGGAATACAAGAATGTGGTGCACAAATTTTCACTGCAAATACAGTAATATTGTAGTATTTTCATCCAAAATACAGTAATATTGTGAAATATTATTAAAGTTTAAAATAACCAAACATTATAAGTTTTTTAAATAAGTTTTGTATGGAAGTTTGTTTGGGATTAAAAAAAAAATAAAAAAGGTAACTGTGATTTTTTTTTTTTTTTCCGCAATTTTCACTTTTTTTCAGAAGATATAAACAGACAATTGTGAGAAAAATTGGGCAGTTGTGAAAAACTTGCAAAAAATCAAATTTGTGAGATATAAACTTGCAAAAAAGGCAATATAATTGTGAAATGTAAACTCAGAATTCGGAGAAACAATCCAGAATTGCGAAACATAAACTTAGAATTTGCAGAAAAAAATTCTGAATTGCAAGATGTAAACTCAGAATTCGGAGAAAAAGTTAATACACCGCAATTCATATCTCACAATTATGAGAAAAAAGTCAGAACTGCAAGATCAGAATTGCGAGATATAAACTTGCAAATCAAAGAAAAAAGTCAGTTATTTTGAGTTAATATCTAATTCTGAGATGCATCTCACAATTCTGAGTTTTTTTACATCTAGTAATTTTAACTTATTTTCCTCATAGCAGCACCCTGGCAACCTCCCATTACCCATTAAGTTTTCCTCTCAAATTTTCTTCAGAAAATGTAAAAATCTATTTGTCACACTGAAACATCAGACACCACTCCAGCACAACGAAGCAAGTACAGGCTCTCCTGGGCCGGTGGAACATTATCAGTCCCTTGTACCAAATGTTTCCTCTTTAGCTGTGTCATCTCAGATCTGTCCAAGACTGAGTGGGCTGAGATGTAGACATCTTTAGAGGCAGAATGTGCCCTCTGCATGTTGAAAACTGAGCCAACTTACCATTCACTCTACAAACAGATGTATGAGACTGAAGCACTGAGAAACACCCCGTGGTATTCATTAGTCAGGAGCTGATCCTGCTTCACTGTACAGCAGTGCTCAGGGTAAGCCAATGCTAATGTGGCAGGACCTTCCAGGATATATGGCATGTGGTCAGATCGGGTGAATAACATCCCCCTCCTATTACATTCTCCTCCTCACCCTGTCCTTCAACTTAAGACCAGCCATGAAATCATGTCTACATGGTAACCCCTGAACTATGGAAAATCTTGTGAGATTTACATGCAACATTCATGCAACCGTCTATCAATCCATTCAGACAAGTGTATTTTTAAAATAGATTATTTTTAAAATAAGATAAAATAAAATAATAATATAAAAATAAAATAACAAACAAGAATAATAATAAAATAGTATAAAATATAAAATAACCAGAGAATGTGACTGAAGTAAACCTCTTTTCACCATCAACAGACATTCAGCCAAAGTGCTGTACAATAAAATAACAGCAATATTATTAGTAGAAAATTGTCTATCTATCTATCTATCTATCTATCTATCTTTTTTATATCTAAATGCATTTTAAAAATACATTTAAATACAAGAGACATTTAGCCAAAGTGCTGTACAATAAAAAAATCAGCAATGGTAATAGTGTAAAATAATAAAATCAACAACAACAACAACAACAACAACAATAATAATAATAATAATAATAATAATAATATAATAATAAAATAAACAAGATTACCAATAATATTAAAAAAGTAGTATCACTAAAACGTGATAATGTTGACATATCCAGATGAAAACATAAAGCAAAGAGTCTGATTTAACCTGCCAACTGTCTCTCAGGGGAGTAGAGAAGTCAAGAGAGCAGTCAGTAGAAAGTCTATCCTCTTGAATTTATCATGCCAGGAATCAATGGTTCTTCGGTCTCTAGCTACTTGTTAGCAGAGATCAAACCACCTTTTGAGGTCTCTGGAAATAGAGGCGGGGAACACGCAACGACCCCAACCTCAACACGGATTCACACATGCCGTCATATAGAACACAGGAGTGTGTCCACCCCTGAAGATACCGTGTCCTCCTGTGATAATTTACTCCTACCTGCATCAGGGATAGATTAATTAGGCCTGCAGAGAGCTCTGGCACTGCGCACAATCACTTACAAGAGGCTGGAGGGGTCTTACTATTTCAAACTAATTGGCACAACAATCAAGAGCGGTTTTTAGCAGAGGTAAGAAAAAACGCAGAAGGCTGATAAATGGAGAGAAAAAATGTGGAAGGCTAATAAATGGACTGAGACAAAGAAAATACCATAAGACAAAGAAAATACCATATACATTTCAGATCCCCTCTCTGAAATGTATATGGTACAATTTTTTTCCAAAGATTATTGGAGTATGTTTTACAAGAAAATACATTTTTAGTCTTTCTACTTCACAATTTCAAAGCAATTTTTAACCTCACAATTCAGACTTTTTTCCCCCTCACAATTCTGTTTATATCTCACAATTCTGACTTTTTTCAAAATGGCAAGATATAAACTCAGAATTCTAAGATATGAACTTACCGTTCTGAGAAAAAAAAAAAAATCTGAATTGCAAGATATTAACTTGCAGTTGTGAGTATATAATTGTGAGTTTTAGTTTTAAGCTCACAATTCTGATAAGAAGTGTCTGAACAGTGAAATATTTTGAGAAAAATTGTGAGAAAAAAAGTTGCAGTTATCTTTTTTTTATGTTATTCCATTGTGCAAAAACAGAATTGCGTGATGCAAACTTCGAATTCAGATTTTAAAAAAGTTATACAGCAAATCCAAGATGTAAACTCAGAATCCTGATAAAAAAAAGTCAGAATTGCCACAGACAAAGAATTGTGAGAAAGTCAGAGTTGAAAGTTTATATTTCGAGTTTAAACAAAATCCAAATCCAGCATAGTTACTGGCTGTTTTTTTTGTCATTATTTGTGAAATTTGTTATTCTGGAATGAAAATTGTTTCAAAATAAATCCTGCACCAATTTCTTTTTTCAGTGTAGCTTACTGTGATTTCACCTTGTAAAAAAAAATTCTATTAACCAATGAGGGTTTTATCAACCAATAATTTTTAAAGGATGATTTGTTTGAGAGGACAAAAAATGTTGATCCAGGAACACATGGACATGTTTAAGCAATGTTGAAACAGAGCACAAAAAAAAAAAAAAAACTGCAGGCATCTCGAGATGAATTTTGCTGTTTGCTTCGCTGTTACAAAACGAGCTCAAAAGGGAGACACTGGAAAATCAGAAAGACATGATGCAACGGTCAAAGACATCCACCTCACACATGAGCACACTGACCAACAATTAAAATACAGCACAAACACACATCTTGTGTGAACGGCACTTTAATTTTAAGCACCTCTAACAGATAATAAGCAAACTACCTGAAAGATTAAACAACAATAAGACCTCAATGTCATTGGTATTACAATGCAAAGAATATGACATTTGTTCCCAGACATTGTGCATCAGGGATTAATGTGTTATTTCATTAGACGCATTCTGATTGATGCGACAAGTATGGGATGTAGAAAATCACCTCTGCTGCAATGAGACTTTGATTGTGTCTATGGCAGTTTGAAACTGGCAATCTATCCTCAAAGCAATCTGCACAGCAGCCATTCTTCTCGTCTCCCTGCTCTTCCGTCCTCTCAGGGGGAACACCAGTGTAACTCTTTATAAAGAGTCAAACAACCAGACCTAAACAACTGCAAAGGATGTTTAGCAGGGCAGAAAGTGCAGTTGTACAGTCTGCCACAAAGACTTGTGTTCACACAACAATTAGATGGGAACAGTGCTGAAACTAGTGGAAAGATACAGGGATTATTAGCTGGTTATGAGCTTCTATTGTACTTCTATTTAGTAAAAATACTAAAACCTTTTAATGAATCATACTACAAAAAACATTGGTCTTTTTCATGTTTTGTTTACAATATATATTTATTTTATAATTATAATACATATATTATAATTTATGATCTATTAAATGGCTTCAAAGGATGAAGAGGAGGCAAAATTTCATTGCAGCCAAAAATATTAAAAAGGTTATAGTAAAAATAAATAAAAAAGTAATATATATATACACACACACACACACACATATACATGCAAATACACACACACACATACATATATATTCAAAATTAAAAAAGCAAAATACAGAAAGAAATCTTAAAATAATTGTGTCTTTGACACTTTTTTCACTTAATGAACACAAAGAAGAAATTTTATTTTATAATTTCCATTTATATGCACCAATATAACAATGACCTGCATTTAATTTTTTCAAGATATTTTGTACAATATTTACTTCATGTTCAAATATCTTGAAAAAATTAAATGCACACTTAACACTTTAATCTTTTTTATTTTATTTCCTTTTTTTTTTTTTTTTTGGATTCATTTTGAATATTCAATATACTGTATCGCTCAGCCCTAACACCTGGCAGGATAAATATCAATGAAATGCATTTAGATTATTGCACAAACAACAATCCCACATTTCCATAGTCTGACACAATTTAAGGGTTCTTCTACCACAGATCGATTTCCATTTCCATTTCAATCTGCATGCTTTCACCGACTGTCTGAAACCCAGTTCATCATGTTACTTTTCCTCTGTTTTCACATGCACTAATAACACAAAGAGCTGCAGCAACACCTTTTAGACACCTGCCGATTGTTCTCCGTTCATTTCACAAGCCTAAATACATAAATTACCCCCACCAAAATTAAAAACCCCATCCAAGCAAAGTAATGGGAATCTTTGCATATTTATGATATCTGGAAGAGCTCTCCATCTCCATCAATGGCTTCCATTAATATGCACACTGCATGTATTTAGTGAAGTGGATTTGTGTGACAGGCTGCGCTGTTTTCCGTCAAACTCCACAAATACTCCACATCAACAGACTGCAATAATAGCGGGTTGAAGCCCGCATCGTTGTTTTGTGACATTAATGTGTAGCTTCTTTTACCCTGGCTCTTCTCAACAAGTGTCAACGTCCCTGAAATCCCTCTGTGTCCAGGTTTGCTAAGGGCGTGTCCGAGCCGTCAATCAAATTTGTTTATGGTGCTGCTGTTGGCCAGCTACATGCTGACATTGCTGCTGCCGTGAGACCTGGCGAAGCCGGCAGGAACGGAAGACCATCCATCAAGCCGACAGTCAGGCAATACAAACCACTCGGAGGGCGAGAACACACACGTCCTTCCAGTGCCAGATTTATCGCCCTCATATATACGCTCTGCTGATGGATTCCTCATAAATGGCCGATCAGAAAAGCTGAATTAAAGCTCCACCCACAATGTCATTCTTCACTCTCACCGGCTTGTACATCAGCAAAAAGGTCATCTTATGTTATTGTTATTATTTTTTTAGAATCAGGGTATGAAAGCAATTATTTCAAAATTTTATTTTCAATTTTCTCATTCTATGTTTTCCTGACCTTTCTACTAGGGGAAATCAGGGTCAGGAAATGACACAAACTGGATTCAAACTCGAATCGCCTGCCAATAAGCCTTACAATGTCAGAAGGTACGCTTTCAAACAGTACACCTTTGTACCTTATTTACCCCTAAAGAGTGGATTTTAGTACTTTAGTACATATTAGTACCTTTTGAAAAGATACTGCCCCAGTGACAGCTTTAGTACCTTTTTTTTTCTCAGACTGTGTGAGCTAACCACTAGGTCACAGCTTTAAAGCAATTAGCCACTTCTTAAAACAATGTGTTACAGTGATTTTACCAGGGTAAAGGGTGTTTTTGAGCAAAGCAAGTAGCAGTTTGAAATACCTTTAATAAAACAGCAGCAACAGCATAATGGTAAATGCATTCAACAAACAGTTAAATGTATCTAAATTTCATGTAAATTAAAATTCTCTCATTTACTCACTCTCCTGTTGTTTCAAACCGGTGTGACTGACTTTCTTATTCTGTGGACACAAAAGAAGATATTTCGAGAAATGTCTTAGTGTTTTTGTTTTGTCCATACAAAGCAAGTCAAAGAACACCAGTGTTGCTTAGCACACAACATTCTTCAAAATATCTTCTTTTGCACTTCCGCAATAGACAGTATGATACAAGGATGGGTAAATGATAACAGAATTTCCTTTTTTGGTAATACTGTATAGTTTAACTAAAATAAATAAAATAGCTAAACAATATAGTTCTAACACCTAATGGCAAGCAACATTGCAAAATCATGCATTATATATATATATATATATATGATTATATTTATATATTTAGTCATTTAGCAGACGCTTTTATCCAAAGCGACTTACAAATGAGGACAACAGAAGCAATCAATTGTAGTATTACAACCACACACACATACATATATATACATATATATATATACACATTTATAAATTCAATATTCTTTCATTTCCATGTAGTTTGTTGAAGTACTAAAATAACTCAAATTAAATAAAACTAAAACTTAGTAAAAATACCTATACACACATCATAATAATAAAAAAAACTAATAAAATGACAAACATTACTCCAACTTTAACTAAAATTAAACATTAGTTTAGGGGGGAAGTGTGGCCAAGTATAGTGACCCATACTCGGAATTTGTTCTCTGCATTTAATCCATCCAAGTGCGCACACACAGTAGTGAACATACACCTGGAGCAGTGGGCAGCCAATGCTGCAGCGCCCAGGGAGAAGTTGGGGGTTCGGTGCCTTGCTCAAGGGTCTCACCTCAGTCATGGTATTGAGAGTGGAGAGAGTGCCAGTTATTCACTCCCCCCAACTACAACCCCTGCCGGACCTGAGACTCAAACCCACGACCTTTGGGTTACAAGGCCAACTCTCTATCCATTAGGCTACAACTGCCCCCTTCTTTATCAGAACAACTTACACATAGTAAGAAATGGTTATAAAAACTGAAACAAAAGTGAAACGAGAAATAAAAAGCGATATTATATATATATATATAATAAGTATCGCTTTTTATTTCTCCTTGTTTCACTTTTGTTTTCAATTTTGTTATATATATATATATAACTTTTGTTATATATATATTTAGAGGCTTTTGCATCTGAACTCTTCATAGTGCCATTTGAAATTTTCTTCTAAAATTAGCATTTTTATCAGGCTCCTGTGTGTAGGTTCAGTCATTTTACTTTAATGGCAATGATTAGGTTATTTTCATTGACATTATAGTGAAATAACAGAATATAAACATAAGAGCCTGATAAAAATACTCATTTTAGAAGAAAATGTCAGACGATACTTAGAGGCTTTTGCATCTGAACATATCTGAACACACACACACACACACACACACACACACACACACACATACAATGACTTTGAATGTGGCTCATCCATTCAGAAATGTGATTTTGAACACCATTTTACAAAACTGTTTGAAAAACATCAAATATATTGTACAAATGAGTGAGAAATAGCAGATATCCATATTTAAATTCATGCTGTAATACCACATTAAATATAAACTGTATAAACAGAATGACAGTGCAAAAAATAGCCTACTTATGACAATTATTCTGACATAAATTTAAATCTGCCTTTTTAAAAAAGCAGTAGCATTTACAGAAGAATCAATCACAGTTTTGGCTCTCTGATAGTTGTGTTTAGGAAACTCTGTGTTAGATGAGCACACTCACTTTCACATAACTGCTGATGTCTTCTTTTGCTGAAGTAGCAGCATTTCAATTCTCAAGGATTCTGAAATGCTGAAAATTTCATTAAATATCCATTATTCTTTGTTCCTTGCACTTGTCATCCTTGTCTTTTCTTCCTTTTTTCTTTCTTACACATTCACTCTGTCCAAAAAAAAAAACAGTGAGCTGTCTAACAACATTTTACATTGACAACATTGACAACATTTTAATTCATTATACTGTAGGTGCGCTCCATACACAACGTTCCATAATGTATACATAGCAGGCATCTTAATTATGTAGTCTTCTAAACCTACATACTGTTACACTCTACATTGCTGTTCAAAAGTTTAGGGTCAGTTATTGAAAAAAGTCTCTTTTTGAACAAAAATACAGTAAAAACAGTAATATTGTGAAATATTATTACAATTTCAAGTAACCATTTTCTATTTGGATGTTTTTTTAAAAATGTAATTTATTCCTGTGATGCAAAGTTGAATTTTCAGCATCATTACTCTAGTCTTCAGTGTCACATGATCTTTCAGAAATCATTAATATGCTGATTTGTTGATCAAGAAACATTTCTTATGATTATCAGTGTTGAAAACAGTTGTGCTGCTTAGTATTTTTGTGGAAACTGTGATGCACTATGATTCTTTGATAAATAGAAGGTTCTAAATATTAGCATTTTTTTATAATCAAAATCTTTTACATTATAAATATCTTTACTGTCACTATGATCAATAAATTGATCAAATTTGATTTAAACAAAAGATGGCAATACACTAATAATACACTAAAAAAGCATCAACGGAAATATTTCAATTACAATAATAGTATGTGTTATCCACTTATGTTAGAATATTGTGCCAACATGCTAATGCCAAACTCCAGTGAAATCATTTGAATCGAGTCTGTCATGCAGAGCGCCGATGTATTCTGCTGCAAACCACTGATTATGCAGGCAGTAGGCAATGAGGCAACACACTAGGTTTCGAAACAGAGCTTTTGTCTGTTTACACGGTTGTTTTAGTCCGCACTTCAGACATTTCAAAGGCTAACACTGAATCTAAAAGGAAACCTCCGGAAATGTATTTATACAATCTGTGTCCCAGAATTGAATCAGAACCAAACATCATAACTGAGGAGCCTCTATATTGAATTGCAGTTCTCTGATGCACGTTGAGTAGATTCTCATATTTTTTCCAGGCTGACGGCACAGCACAGTAACTGAGATAAAAAAAAAAAAAAAATTAAAAAAAAGACAACATATGGACTGGATTCACTGACTTGAATATGTATAAAAATATCTAAGGAAGAGATTGTCTATAAAACTTTTGCTGTGTGCTCCTCGAACCAAGATGAAAACAGAAATCAATGTGGTGAAATTATATCACTGCTATATGAAAAGAGGGACCTGCACAATTACATCAAAGCAAATATTGTTTTGACAATATTTGCATACATAAGACATTCAAAGAACATGTGGATGGACCCGGACATTAAAGTCAACACAAAATATTACATATTTCAACAGAATACATCAGTAACGTATGTATTTGTCTATATATGGCATGTATTTTTTTTCTTTAAAATAAAATGCACTGATGAATCTTGCACAATGAGACCAGGAATGCATATGAAAAAAAATGCATGTTCCTGGTCTTATCCATTTTGTTTTTATGTTGACTTTAAATGGAGGGGAAAAGAAAAATCTAAAGCGGAAAGGAAAGAAATGAAATGAAATGAAAAAATGTCATGCCTTAGCAGCTGTCAAAGGTAGCTATGTTTTATCTTGTGTTATTCAGTAAATGTTCTGCCTATAATGCAGAGAGGAAATAATACATTGTTCCTGTCTTGGGCGTTTATACTGCAGACCAGCTGTGAAATTCTTCATTGTTGTTCGAAGCAGGTACAACAAGCATATCCAGACACTTCTCAACCAGGGCCGGCTTCTTTGAGGAGCTTACAGAGGCAGTGCCTCCTCAAAAACATTTGGAATCGATAGTAGCACAATAAGGCAAAACAAATTTGATAAAATATGAGATCATATCGTCACAATTCGCTGTCAAGGAAGCATGCAGGAAGCACGAGTAAGCGTTCACAGTCTTTAATCCACAGAAAACAGGGGAAATCCACACAATAGGAGCTTGAGCAACACATGTAGTAACTAAGTAGACCCAACAGAGAGAAACACACAGACGGGAACTTAAATACACAGGATAATTAATTAAACACAGGTGCAGGGGATGAATGAATTAGACTAGACGAGGACAGGAACAGGAAAATAACCAAATATGGGCATAAACACTGGGACACAGGGAGCACTGGGGAGCAAAACACACACACAGACAGTCCAGACTCCTGACACATATAGAGTTAACACCAAAACACTGACATTTCTCTCTTTTGTCTTGTTGAATTCTGATCATACAACACCATGGGACATTTGACCTTTAGGGACTGGTTCATCATTCTTTGACCCCTGAGTAAATGTTTATAGTAGTTATGAGAAAAGGTTTGTCTATATATGTGTGAGCTTGAATTCAGCATCCCATTTTCACACTGTCCCAGTGCTAAAAATGTCTCAAGTGTGCTGGAGAGTTTTTAGGACTTGACCGATAAAAAACCCACACGACGACAGGGTCACTGACCCACATTTTTCATTCTCACCTCCACAGAGGTTCATTCAAGGGACACTGGGTTCACAAGACAGAGGCTCTTCTGGTCCAGGACAGGTGGATCTCACAACACAGGACAGGTGGATCTCACAAGGCCAGTTCATAATTTCACCCCAAAATACACCTTTAAAATTTTTGGGGTAAGATCTTTTTATTTATTTATTTTAAAATTATTTTAAAAATGTTTCTTATTATTTTTTTATTTGTTTGTTTATTTATTTTTGAAAGGAATGATTTTTTTTTTCAGGAAGGGCATTTGATTAAAAGAGACAGCAAAGACTATCATATTGTTACAAAAGATTTCTAAGTCAAATAAATATAATTCTTCTGAACTTATCTACTCATCAAAGAATCCACTATGAAACACAGTATCATGGTTTTCACAAAAATATTAAGCAGCACAACTGTTTTCAAGATTATCAATAGTAAAAAAAAGTTTCTTGAGCAGCAAATCAGCATATTAGAATGATTTCTGAAGGATCATGTTACACTGAAGACTGGAGTAATGATGCTAAGAATTCAGCTTTGCATCAAAGGAATAAATGACTTTTTAAAGATATTTTACAATAGAAAAATCTTTTTAAAAAAATTTATATTTCACATTATTACTGTTTTTACTGTATTTTTATGAAATAAATACAGTCTTGTTGAGCATAAGAGATTTTTACACACACACACACACACACACACACACACACAAGCCAATAATACATTTTTTTTTTTAGAAAAAATGGTCCCCTCCACATTCTCATTATAATGCAAGAGCTCATTTTTATAACTGCAATGCTTAACAGAAAGTAACAAGATTTTGGGAGGAAGGTGTGCTTAATTTTCGTAATTAAAAAAAAATTACTGTCCATTTTGACTGTCCAGCAAAAATAACTTTTAACTGTTTCTTCTGATTTTGGAGTGAACTGCAACCTGAACCATGCTTTTGTTAGATTCTCAAGTCTTTCAACAACTTACAAAATAAATCCAACTAACAATTTATTTAATAATTTGTAGTATTATGGTGTCTCTGTTTCTTCTGCATATACAATTTTTGCAGCATTGTGTAAAAACTTTGTTTCTGTTTAAACTTTTTTTGATCCCTCTAACATAACTAACCTTCAAATGACAACATATTCAAGATAAAGCCACAGCACTATCATCTTCATAGGTAGTGTGCACTAAAACCTGAATCTGATTAGCCGAAGTCTCAAGGTCTTGAGTGGGAGCTGTGTGGGACTGTGAAAAGTGCCAAAGGCAACTCTCACTCACGGAGAGTGAGAATGGAGAGGATGCTCTTGGACAATAAGCAAGCAAGGCCACATATCCAGAACATCCAACTGCAAAATGTTTTTTTTTAAAAAACTGTTCCGAGAACTATATCTGTGAATACATATTAAGTAGAAGTTGAACATTTTTACAGAAGTATTATTCAATAACAAATATGTTGTTGTTTTTTAAACCAAGTCTGAGACCCTAAATAAAATGTATTATATTTGAACACATATTATGTAGAAGTTGGATGTATTAAGACAAGTATTGTTCAACATTTATTAAAAAGCTTTTTGGAAAAAAATGTAAAAAAAAAAAATTAAAAAATATATATTTTTAAATATTAAATAATACTTCTGCAAAAATGTTCAACTTCTACATATGTGTATGCATGTATGTAGACAGACAGACAGACAGACAGATATTAGAATATCTTCTTTTTTTAACTAAGTTTCCTGTTATTAAATAAACCTTATTGTAATTATTATTATTTAATTAGTATTATTCAATATTTATTAAAAAGTTTTTTTAATATATATTTTTATTGGATATTAAATAATACTTCTGCAAAAAGTTCAACTTCTACATAATATGAATACTGAAACTGAAACATTTTACTGATGGTCTCAGACTTTTTGCCCCACAGTCTTAAGGCAATTACATTCTAATATCCTGAATTTGTATCATATGCCTGTATCTGCATGTTATAAAAACTTAATCCACATAAAAAATGAAAAACTGCTGTTAGCGTAAAGCTAAACAATATTTAACGGTGTCAGAGCATTAATAACAGTTATCTGAAAGTCCCTCCACACCTAATCTGTATTCATTAAACAGTAAGTTTTCAAAGCAAGGCTGACTGATTTATTTACAATTGGACATGAAAGACTGTCACGCTGCACAGTGATTCTCACAGTGGGGGGGGGGGGGGGGGGGGGGGGGTTGGCTTGTGTATGATTCTGCTCATGTCACATTTGTGTTGTTCTATTTACATCCATAATTTCTGGAAGTCTTTGAACCTCGCAAAGATGCACTAAAGGCTTCGCATGCAGGGAACTCCAGTGGAGCACTGAGACCCAGCACAATACAAACAGACTTTGTAATACCGGCGAGTACACACTGCGATCACATATTTGCCCTGCTTTGGTGAGGTTTAGATGATGTACACACAGTTGTCACAACATTTGCATTGCAAACCAGTGAGAATTTGCTGAGATAGCAAGTGGCATGGAGAAATCAATGATGAAGCCCAGTGGAAATGTGTGGCTTTGATTTTGAGGCTTTTTTTACGTTTACATTTGTATGATATCCAATGCAAAGTCCTGAAGCAAAACCAGGTTTTATTGCAGTTTAATAGAGAACTGAGCTCTGAATTAAAAAAGCTGAATCCAACCCGAAACTGACCACTGGCTGAGCAAATTCATTTAAGGGATTGTTCTGGTACACAAACACACACACATACACCTTCTTGATAGTCTAAGCAGTGAGAGACTTTAATGTTCATACACACCGTGCTGCCTGGCAGAATTTAAAAAGCTGTGACTTTAACTAAACGGGTGCTGCTGCTGCTGCTGTACAGGGGGCAAACTGAGGACAGCCAGTACTCTACACAACACTTTAACGTCATAGCGCTCTGAGATAGGGAAAAGATTTGGTCCTCAAACAGCCTGCGGTGTGACAGACGCAATCTGAACTTGTCAGCATTGACAACAGATGGTTGAGACCACCAAAAAATAATAATAACATTCATACAGCTGTGTATGTTCTAACATTCTTATGTATGACACAATATGTCGTGTTTTTCTCAATGCAAGGTGGTTAGGATGCTGGCATGCTGTCATTTTCCCCTCTCACTGCACCCATTTCCTATTTACACTGCATCTTTATTCAGAATGTGCAAAATTACCTACTAGCCAGGCAATTGGTACGATATTTGAACAACGAGTCAACAATCGGATGCATTTCTCTACATAATTTTTTTTTAAAACTTTATTTATTCTTATTTATTTATTCTTTATTCTTATGTTCTTATATGTATTTCTATTTAAATAAACTTCTATCCATATGTCTGTCTGTCTGTCTGTCTGTCTGTCTGTCTATCTATCAGGGATGGGATTTCTGTATTTTTCGACCTCTGAGGGACGACCCATGTGATTCGCGTAGATCCGAGTTTTTTTTTTTTTTGGGGGGGCTACTGCATGATGATTGAAATCGCGCAAATGGCCTTGAGCTATTACCTAAATAAACTGGGAAAAGATTGTTTTCCAAAACATCATGGACGGAATGGTCCTGAGAGTGCTGCACAAGCTCGCAGCGCCATCTGCAGGAAAGTTAAAAGTGTTCAAATGATTCAAAGCGCCAAATGCGAGTAGAATCAGCACTGAAACGTGTTACTCGACCCGGTAACTTTCTATGAATGGCAGTGAGAATTTGAGATTGCTAGATAACAGGCTAGATATTGTATTGTGCTGCAGTCTGACGCGCTACATGACTGCTGTTACAGTACTGTTTTTAGTTTGGATTCACTGTTAGTGCTAGATGCGCTGCGCTGCGATTGGTTTGAGCCGCTTTAATTTGCATTTAGGAACGTCTCGGTTACGTATGTAACCCTCTTTCCCTGAAGGAGAGAACAGAGACGTCACGTCGGTAATGACCCACTATGGGATCTCGCTTAGAGAGACCAATCCACTTCGAGTGTAAACTAAACAAGCCAATGCACATTGGCATGCGATGACTGCATCCAGCTGCCGCTGATCACAGCGTGAGTATAAGTAGGCAGCAGGTGCAACGCATATTCAGGTTTTCGCTGAGGAGCCGAGCCGGTGACCCGGCTGCTCAGCAGTAGTACAGAAGCCGTGGTGACGGGACGTGATGTCTCCGTTCCCTCCTTCAGGGAACGAGGGTTACATACGTGACCGAGACGTTCCCTCTCAGTCGGTCACTCTCGACGTCACGTCGGTAATGACCGACTATGGGATCCCTACCAAAGCGCCACAAATGCTGCCCCTTCCAGTGTCCTGTGCGAGCCTCCTGCGCCCCCTTTTGGTGTAGGCCGGGGCTCGCAACAGAAGGCCAGTCACTGTCGTCGTAGCACTACCCACTCAGTGAACTTGGATAACACTGGGAAACGTACCCGTTCTACTTGGAACAGGAACGTGCGGAAGCCCCATCCTTCCCGAAGGAGGTTTCGGAAGCACTTACACATATGAATCAACCGTTTAGGTGCATATGGAAGATTAGAGGTGATTGTAATCCTCTTAAGAATGCAGACTGACTGCCGGGGAAACACGGGCTCTGTGGCTATACCGTGAACTTTACACATATGGGATCCAATTAGGTCTCTACATATGGAACCCAGCCCTCTACCGGTTCTCATGGATTCATTGAGTGAGGGCCTGGCGCCGGACGCTCCGCCACTTCTGACTGCCGAGGGGATGGAGGAGCTTGACAGGGTCTGCTGTATGGACTCTCTGGAGCAGTTATAGCAAGCCAACCCGAAGCCGGGGCCTCTGCTTCTACCCATTTGAGGTGAGAACACAGGAGGATACCGGCTCCACACAAAGGCTATAGAATCTAGCAAACGTGTTAGGGGTCGCCCAGCCCACAGCTCTACAATATCTGCCAGCGAGGCGCCACGAGCCAGCGCCCAGGAGGATGCGACACTTCTGGTAGAGTGAGCTCTCAACCTGAACGGGCAGGGCACACCCTGTGCCTGATAAGCCAGGGTGATGGCATCCACTATCCAGTGGGCCATCCTCTGCTTAGAGACGGCATTCCCCTTCTGCCAGCCTCTGTGACAGAAAAAGAGCTGGTCTGAGGTCCTGAAGCTTTGTGTCCGGTCTACGCAGCATCTCAATGCTTGGACGGGACAAAGCAAAGCTAGGGCTGGGTCTGCCTCCTCCGGGGGCAGCGCTTGCAGGCTCACCTCCTGATCCCTGAAGGGAGTAGTGGGAACCTTGGGCACATAGCCAGGCCGGGGCCTCAGGATTACCTGGAAGTCAGCCGGCCCAAACTCTAGGCACGAATCGCCGACTGAAAATGCGTGCAGGTCCCCTACCCTCTTGATGGAACCCAGGATGAGAGCCAGATCAAGGCAAGCAATGGTGCTCCGCCCCTATTGAGGTAACAGAGTCAGGTCTGCAGCTCCGAGATTATTATCATCCCGCAAGAAGATAACTCATCCACGAACGCCACCTCAGCATGCTTTTATGCCCAGACACGTGAGGCAGTGATCGTGACCATCACCCAGCACCAGGTAATGACCGCATCCAGAAACGCACGGGTGGTACGTTGTCTATAGCAAGACCCAATTCGTCTTTATAAAGACGTAACGTCGAGTTTGCCAGACGCAACGTCGCCTTTAAAAAGACGCACTTGTGAATGCTCTTTTAGCGTGCTGAAGCGCACAGGGGAGATGGCTGCCTGCAACACAAACAGGGGGTAGTGCAGCCTGCTGTGTGCAACCCACTCGACACGGGAAAACCACCACCGCTGAAGCGCCGTACCACCAACACCAAGAGCTCCGAAGAGCGCGCTGAATTCGTTCAGTCTTCTTCTCTCAGTAGAGTAGTCAGGAGCAAAACGATGTGTTCGCTTGGCTCCGAAGCGAAAAGCTGAATATGCGTTGCACCTGCTGCCTACTTATAGTCACGCTGTGATCAGCGGCAGCTGGATGCAATCATCGCATGCCAATGTGCATTGGCTCGTTTAGTTTACACTCGAAGTGGATTGGGATCTCGCTTAGAGAGACCATAGTCGGTCATTACCGACGTGACGTCGAGAGTGACCGACTGAGAGGGAACGCAACATTCGTCATTAGACACGTTTATAAATCTGTTGTTGTTTACAAAGAGAAGTTTCAGTGTCACATAATCCTTCAGAAATCATTCTAATATGCCGATTTGCTGCTCAAGAAACATTTCTCATTATTATCAATGTTAAAAACAGTTTTGCTGCTTAATATTTTTGTGGAAACAATGATACCACTCAAACAATTGTATAAGATTTAAAAAAGAGAGGGAAATTAATCATTTTATTCATGCATGAAATTGATAAAAAAAAGTGAGTGAAGACATGAACAAATTTAATTAATATATTTGATAAATGCAAATAAATGCTGTTCATTAAACTTTATATTTATAGAAAAATCCTGAAAAATAAAGTGAATCACCATTTCCACACAAAATATGAAGCAGCAAAATTGTTTTCAACACTGATAATAATCAGAAATGTTTCTTGAGTCAAATAAATTCTAATGATTTCTAAAAGATCATGCGACACTGAAAACTGGAGTAATGAAGAAAATTCTGCTTTGCATCACAGAAATAACATTACATTTTATAATATATTAAAAATGAAAACTTTTTTAAAATTTGTAATTATATTTCACAATATAGGTTTTTTTTTTTTAATTTTTTTTTTTAACTTTAATCAAATAAATTCAGCCTTGATGAGCAGAAGATATTTATTTCAGAATCATTAATTGTAATGTTTCCAAACTTTTGGCTGGTACTTTAATAATAATAACAATTCTATATACTATATACTTTACTATAATATATTATAGTACTTTATTATAATATATTATATTATATTGTTATCATGATTATTAAGTGCTGCTTTTTATTTTTTACTGCACAATAATATGTATTCTTACAGTATAAGATATATCTTTTAATGTGCTAAAATATATATTTTTAATAAGTGTTGGGGGCGTGGCTTGTGGGCGTGACTTGGGCGTGGTCAGATTTTCCTTATTTTTTGTCTCTAGCTGATCACATGCCTGATCTATCTATCTATCTTTTTTAGAAAAATAAAGTTTAAAATAAGTGCATACACACATTAAACACTTTTTTTCTGTTTATTAATGCAGTACAAATTAAAAAAATGTGTGTATGTGTTTGTGTGTGTTTGTATATCATACATTTTATTAATAAATTCATATTTTTTAATTTGTATAAAAAACGTTATTCATTCGTTTTTCATGCATTCGTACATTAATTTTAACACTGATATAATTACATGGTAAATATATGGTAAATAAATGATTATTACTATATTTAAATACAGTTATGAGAAATATACACACATTCATATGATATCCATGTATCTATATAAATAGATAAATAAAGTTTAAAATAAATCTAAATTTAAAATAAATGTATTTTAAACACAATATTTTTCAGTTTATTAATGCAATAAAAATTAATAAATGTGTGTGTGTTTGTCATACATTTTTGTTTTTAATATTAAAAATGTTCACTTTTTCACACATTTTTTCGTACATTTTTTTGAATATATACTGATATAATTATATGGTATGCAATATTTTAATGAAAATTATTATATTTAAGAACAATTATGAGAAATATATACACACATATATATTTATATATTTGCTAAGTGCAACCCTTCAATGTGAAACTGACAAATAATTATGCTAAAAAACTATAATCATAACTTTTTCCTGTATATAGAAATATGTCAAATTACAGAAGTAAAATGGGTTACACTTTGTTTTAAGGTGTCCTTCTTACAGTGTAATTAATTTTTAAGTACTAAGTGATATTATTTAACAACATCTACTTGCATGCTATAGGGTTATGGTTATGATTTGGTTTAGGGTTAGTTGCATGCCACTATGCATAATTTATTGTTGTTACTATAGTAAGTACATGTAACGTGTAACAGACACTATTAAATAAAGTTACCATAAAATGAGTTACCGTTTAACTTGACTTTAAAGTGGACGATTTTAGACACGCAACCACAGTAAATATGCTTTCTAACTCACTAACCGACTAGTCAGCCTTGCTGATCCATTCTTAATCTTAACTCTTGTGGTTTAGTAGTACACTGTGTGTTTTCCCGAGCCAGTTCATTATTTTCCATTACTTTGCCACTGTAATGTTTCAGTGATCAGTTCCGGGCCATACTTTCTGTCTCGGTACTCTGATCTGTCTTCCCAGCTGTGTGATGAAAACTAGATCTTATTTTGCCAGGAGGTTATCCTTTGGGGCAGTTCAAAGGCCCCTCAAAATCTCCACATTACATTGACATGGCTGTGAAATCTTCAGTTTCACATCCTCACCTTGGGCAAAGAGATACGGCCGGCACAGCTGGACTTGGCCTAGTTAGTATTCTGCCTGACTGTAGGGTACAGCGCTGGGGTTTATAGTGTTCTACTGACAGTAAAGGTCAGACCTCAATGGGCAAGCAATCTGTTAAGCCCTCTTCAACTGTGTACTGCACACACACACACTCACAAAGACTAGCAAACACACACAGGGCAAGATTACATGACTTGGACCAGTTCCTCAGACATTATCACACTCTTCACTCACATACACAATAAGTCTCTCTCTCACTTGATCCACTGCTCACGCACATGCCAGCATCTGGGTGAATCATATGAAACATGTCAAGAACATGTTTGGGTCATGTTCCACTCCCAAAATCAAAAGAAAACTGTTTTCCATAAAAGAAAAAAAGAAAAAGGAAAAAAAAGAGGCCTGTTTTAGTAACTAAATTTTTTTTTTTTTTTTTTTTTTTTTTTTGCAATTTGACATTTTCATGACATATAAGCACATATTTCTTAATGTACATCAGCGTGATGTGTCCAAATTTAAACTAAATTTAAAGTAAATTTAAAAAAGTGGTCTAGAAACAATTTTTTTCACAATTAATTACAAAGAAACTGACTTAAATTAAACATGAAATTTTTAAGTAGAAAGGCTGAAAAAATAATTTCTTGTAACACGTCCCTCAATAATCTTTAAAACAAAAATCACTTTTTTAGGGTGCAATAATAATAATAAAAAAATTACCAAATTAAATTGTCATAAAATAGGTTTTATATAATATAATATAATATAATATAATATAATATAATATAATATAATATAATATAATATAATATAATTAGTGCTGTCAAACGATTAATTGCGATTAATTGCATCCATAATAAACGTTTTTGTTTACATAATATATGTGTGTATACTGTGTATATTTATCATGTATATACAATATACATATAATATAATATGATATGATATGATATGTCAGCACCAATAGCCTTGTGGTTAGTGCGTCAACATACAGCGCAACCATGCTCACGGCGACCCGAGTTCGATTCCTGTTTCGAGGTCCTTTGCCAATCCTGCCCCCAGTGTTTTCCTATCATCTCTTTCTACTGTCCTATCTATAAGAAGTCCATAAAAAAAAAAAAAATATATATATATATATATAAATATATAATTAAAGTATAATATTAGAGTTTTGCAATAAACTGATACTGTGATTTTTTTTTTTTTTTTTTTTTTTTTTACTGATACATACACTAAGTTGGACTTTGGATTTTTTATTTTTTATTTTTTTATTTATTTATTTATTTATTTATTTTTTTGTGTGGAATTCACCCATTAATTAAAGGTCTTTGGAGATGATCTTAATTCTTAGAGCATCCTAGAAGAGTGGAGGTGATTTACGCATTGGCAAACATCACTCACATTGTCTTCAGACATTAAAATAGTTTGCAATTTAATGAAAACTTAAAATAATCAGAAAACTATTTGAAATTAAAGAAACAAACTCAAATGTGCATGCAGGTGCACAAACACAAATGCATATGTTGCTTTTTAAATTGAGCTAAATTGTAAAGAATATTCAGAGATGAATAATAAAGAAATGTTAATAACTAAAGACGGCACTGGAAATTGTACCACGAAACACTGCCAAGCCGTACAGGTTATAGCTCAGAGCAAACGCAGAACTGCAGATCAGTATAGTATCTTGTCAAAGAAATGTTATAGAAAAAGTCTTAGGATGTCCTTGAAGCCCACCGGTATAGAAAAACACAGAATTCAATAAAGAGAAGACTGATGCTTCTGGGCTGAAAACATCTGATTGCTTGTATAAGATATTTGCCAGTACATGTTTTTCATGAGCAATGCTGCTTTTCTCTCTCATGTTTAAAGTGTTTCACCCTGGGTCTTTATCATTAAGACACATTGCCTGCGAGAAATGTGGCTTAGAAAAGAAAAAAGGAAAATTAAGTTACAGATTGAGAGTAAAGCAGAAAGACCACGTTGATGGAAGAAAGATGTATGAACTAATTTACAATTTTTAATTGGCTTCCATTTCCGTGTTTTTTTTTTTTTTTAGTAAAACAAACTATCCATAAGGCAAGCTACATCTACATATCTTAATATATCAATGTAATTTTAGATACATTATCTTGGGGGAAAAAATCAAATGCGATCAGGCTGATGTTAAGATAAACAATAAAAAAGACATGCTTTAGTAATTTTGTACGAATGGGTCTGCAGTCATCTGGCAAACAAATACTTGAAAATACTAAAAATTAAAATGTAAAATTAATGTAAAAAAAAAAAAAAAAAAAAAAACTACGGCCTAACATCACTAAGAATACTAAGAATAGCTGAAACTAGCAGAAATGTCTAGCCACAAAAAATGTTAATGGCTCTTGAAATGAACCAGAAATGACTAAAGCAATAATTTTGCCAAAAATTAAAGTTTAAATGATATAAACAATTATTTACTCATCTTCATGTTTTTCCAAACCAACATGTCTTTCTTTCTGATAATAAAATTATCTGGAAAATGTGGGCTGGGGCTCCAAAATGACAAAAAATGACAGATAAAAGAAGTCTGTATATTATTTATGATAATATAACTTATTACTAAGTATTTTGAAGTCATATGATGGCTTTCTGTGAGGATCAGACAAAATTTTAGAGTAAATGACAGAACTTGTATTTTTTGGATGATCTGTTCTATTAAAATTAAGCATTATGAATTTTTCATACAAACGGATACGATCTGTACTCCAGTGTAGTAATGCTAGTGAATTAGATCACAATCCTCATGAAGATAAAATTGGTAATGTCATTTTTTGTGCAGCTGTCATAACGGCAAATATGAGCGCTGTGGAGATAGATATATGCACAAAGGCCTCTGAAATCCATTCAGCGAAACATTCACATGGATTCTGACTCTCTTTAAGAGGTGTATAAGGCTGAAGGGGGGTCATCTCTGCAAGCTGGTCGGCTGAGCAAATCCAGTTATGGCAATGAATGTGACATCCACACGGCAATTCCATTTCCGACAGCCATATGGTGAGGTGACTATATACCTGCCTTTCAATCAAACATAATTGACAATAAAACACATAAAAGCCCATATAGAGTGCAGCAAATGCAGTCTCTTATCAGCGGCTGTGTACTTTCACATCTTGCTGAAGGAAAGTGCTAATTCTGACTCGCCAAACTAAAAATACATCACCATCCATATTTCCGAACCCCTTGGCCTGTGACATTTTAGTGTCGGAACTTGCCACCGGGACTCGTCTGGATCACTCTGCCCCTCTAATCTGATGCTAACTGTTTCTGAATATTCTAGCTGATCCGAACACTTGGAAATTGCTGAAAGGTCACAGGCATAATAGTTCCTCTTCACACACTCTGTGTCAAGGTCACACTAACTCTAAAAAAAAAAAATCACACTTAAAAATCAATTTGCATGTCCTGTAATAAAACTCTTGTTGATCTTACGGAGAAACTCTCCTACAAAGATCAGTTCACTATTTCAGCAAAGACCCACTTGCTTAGCAAGAACCATTTTTTTGTCATTTCTTAACATGGAAGTTACATTTCACCCCATATTAAAAAACAAAACTAAAAAAAAAAAAAAAAAAATAATGAACAAATAAATAAAATATAATAATAAAAATTAAAACATTATATATTGCATTTTTTTGGATACAATTTTTTATGACAATTAAATCACTTATATATTTGAATATAATTATAATAAAAAAAATAGTGTATATATATATAAAATCTATATTACTGCAACATGTCCAGATATTTAATTTATAATTTAATAATAATAATAATAATATTTAATTTAAATAATAATATAATAATTATTATTTATTTTTTATTATGTATTACTTATTTTCCTATTATTCTTATTGATGCTTCTAATTACACAAATACAATTAATTATAAATTTTATTTTAATACACAATTAACTTACATATATTACAGACTTAATATAAATAAATTAATAATATAAATATTATTATATAACCTCTATCTTTATCTATCTCTGTTTATACAGTATATGCATGATTTTGGGATTTAACAATGAATATGTATATGAATGTATATATGAAATATTCAATGCAGAAAAAAGGTTCTGCAATGGCATCCTATAAAAGTAAAAACATTCTCCAGGCATCAGACTGTTAACTCTTTACTAAAAGCTTTATTTTTAAGTGTGGGACTGAGATCTAAGGAGAAAAGCAATGAGGCACTGTTCTGAATCCGTCACTTAGATGTTGATTTCCATAATGTCTAATTTAAATTTATGACTCAGTTATCAAATTCACGCTCAATAACACCACGCAGAACATACACGATAATACAGCACCTCCGGGGCCTTTTGCTTCATTAGCAAAGCCAAAATAGCCTATAAGTGAAGCCAACTGTGGGTTTTCAGTTGACAAGAGTTTATAAATGGGTCAAGATTGCATTTTAAGACTTCACCCCAAGTCACAGGACAGTACGAATGATGGCACTGATATCTCAATTGGAGCCACTGAAAAGGGTGTGAAGAACCACTAAATAAAGCGTCTGACATGCTCATTATTTTTCAAAGGTGTCTTCATACATGCAGTGCCTATCAATTATGGTATCAAGAATATGTGCCAAGTCGTCTCCAAGTGTCATTCAATGCTTAAAAGGTTCAGTAGAGGAATGCCTGACATCCTGACTTAAGGACTTAATTGAGCAACGGAAGGCTTGACAGGAGAAATGTGCAATGACATATCATCAGAGACAGTCGAACGAAACCGAGTGAAAACATCTGTAATTCATGCACTTCACAGCAAATTCGGAGCTCTTTTACTGTCTAATACTGTAGCTCTGGAGAAGCATCCACGGATAAAGCATGCAGGACCAGGCACGCCAACCAAAATGCTGCTTTTACAACGTCTCAGCATCTAAAATGGATATCTAACGTTTCAAACGCACGCCATATCCATGTCTATCAGGACTATCCACCTTCTCCAAGCTCGTTTTCAATGCACATGAATGATTTCCCCAAATGGAAGCTGTGAATGTAAAGTACATGCCCCAGATTTCTCCAAAGTTCCTCATGTTTGTGGTCCAGTATGCAGACCCTCTGGCGATCCGGTCCTGCGGGCTGAATTGGTTATTGGATACATCACACCATTAAAGGAGATTAACCAGGATTAGTGGAAACCCTTAGAGACACTCATTAAAAGAGGCTAAGTGTAAATGCTTTAGGGTACAAGATGTGCTAGCTGGATTACGTTCAGATTTATCATGTTAAAAGCCAGACTGAAAATATGCTCGACTGAGATGTTGCAATTTTATGCAGAAACTTCTATCTTGCAAGTCTCACTCAAAAATGTGTTCAAATGACAGCGGTGGAAATCAAAAGACTATAGCAAGCTTTCAAAGATGCCGAAGTGATTTCATAAGGTGAAGGATCACTATTTGTAACCGATGGTAATTAACTCAAGCAATGTAGGAATGTAGAAAAATTTCATTAACATCCCATCTTTCCATCTCTAAGCCTGTGCAAATTTAAAAGGCGGACAGACTCAAAGTCTTAAGCTTCAATAATCATATTAACATCTAATAAGAAATTCCCTTTGACTAGTTCTGAAGCTTTACCTTCAGCCATTTTATGGAAGTGGATATTGAATTTTGAAACAATTTTTTAATAAAAATTGAATCTAATTCAATTTCAGCTCTCTCATTCGTTGTGCATTTTGATATCGTGGAAGGCTGTTGTGCTAATCGTGAGCCTCATTTGCAAGGACGCTTTTCAAGGAACCATTCAGAACGGAGACCTCTAAGGGTCAAGTAACCAATCATCTATTCAAGAGGAAAAGAAAAGAATAATTACCCCAAGAGACTGTTTCTGTGTCCATGAAGCTCAAGACCTATTGACCATGATGGGTAATTTAAAAAGGAAAACCATCACGTAACAAGGAAAAAAACTTACATTTGTTTTTAAGTGTTATCGCTAGACTCTTCCAAACTTTGGGAATTTCAGTCTAGATTTATTCAATGAAAACTTCACTGATAATCACAATTATTTTTCTCAAAATATAATCATGATTATGATTGTTGTTATTTGAGATATTTCATTGCACAGATAAAGCACAAATAAAGAGAATGTCAACTCGTGCACAGTTTTCTGATTTAGGGGTTAAATTATCATAAATTAACACTCTCTACATTATGAAAACTGTTAAATCTCAAAAGCTTTCATGAAAATCTAAAACAGTGAAATTCCTAATATTAATTCCAAATTACATTCATGTTTTTCTATTAATCAGGAACAAAAAAGATGGTTCAGCAACCACAATCACAAACAATAGTCAAGACCCATGTTTAGATTTATTACAGTTTGGATTGGATTTATTATTAAGGTTTGATGAGTGCAGTGTATAAGATTTATGCAGTGCAAAAGCTGTGTTGAAAAACCCAGATTTTAATTTGAGCGGAAAATCTCAATGGAGATCGTGCTAAATTACAATTTACTTGTTTGTCGACGTTTTGAGCTCATCAACACAATTTTTTTCTTCATGCATTGCTTAATATAAGCTTCAGTTAATACCACACGGTTGCCAGGTTGAAAGAGGGGGATTTAAACTACTGGCAACCCTAGACGGTAACGCTTCAGAAGTCTATATTTTTTCCTCCTCCTCTTTTTTTTTTAAAAGAAAATGTAGATTTGGATTTAGAGAGTTTTATATGATTTTTTTTTAATACATTTTAAATACATGATTTTTTTCCATAGTCATGGAAAAAAATGTTGTCAACAATTTTTTTCCTCATAGTTTTCATAAACAAAATTAACACTAGTTTAACGCTTCTATTTAGGGACCTCCGTATAAAACAAGGATACACTGCTTTAAATGGTTGAGCAGCAACTAAGACATGCTTTGGTATTAATTGAAGCTTATATTAAGCAATGCAAAAAGAAGACAATAAATCAACAGGTCTATCTGAGTAACAGCTCTCAAGACAGAAGCAGAAACACATGACTTGGATGTCTTTGGGTAAAGGAGCTGAGCCCAAAGTAACACAATTATCTTCTTTTCTTTTCACCTTTTTTCCGCTGCCATTAAGGGAGAATTAATTGACACATTATCTTCCCATTAAGTGGTGATTTTTCTATCAGATACAGCCACTAGTGATAACAGGACAGCACCACACACTCATTCATTCTCTTTCAGGATTACACGCTATACCTGAGGACAGAGGGAAATGTTTTTCTGCACTGATGTAAAGTACTATTCCTAAATCAATTTATGATTGGACTGCAGATGGCCAATTTACTCAAAATGATACATTTTATACTATCTGTTCATAATTGTATACATTTTACCCAAGAAACCAAATGTGAACTATCCCAGACAGCCAAACCACAGATGGGTTGTTCCTATTATGCTGTTCATTTATTATGTCCTCATCATCTATATATAAATGTAATGGATTAAATATTGAATTCACATTTCTTTAGAGATGGAAATCATATCAATTAGGTCATTTTTTAAATACTTAAAAAAATTCCATTGCTTTTAAATATTCAAAGTAGGCAATTCAGTTGGTCTTTCTCTAATCAAAATGTTTCAAACTAAAATTATTTTCTTGCAAATTGAAAATTTAATTGGTAATTGGTCTCTTTTGTGGTCAGTTCCTTCATGACCTTTGTTCTTGCTACAATGTGTAAATAATCAAGCCATAAGTAAAGTTTAACTGACTGAGATTGACAAGAGCATGTTTTTGTATTCCTTAATGTTAATGCATTTTTGATGATATATCTTCTATTCAAAGAACACATTAATATTAAAAATATAAAAAATATGCTTTAGACAAGCTCGGCCAATTGAACTTTATTAATTATAACTCATAAGTGTCTGAGCTTGACCAGATCATATTCCTGAAAGTTTAATGAAAAACTTAAATTTCAACAAAAGCATATTAAATATTTATGAGTTAAAGACTTCAAAAGGAACTGGAGAAGAGGAATGACCCTGTAAGTCTTCTGGTTAACAACCAGACAGAACACAGTGAAGTCTGAGATGTAAAGTCACCGGGTTCATGTTCCTGAAGAGAAGAGATTTTAAAGCTCAATACGTATCTCATCTGGTGAATAGCCTGAAATGAATCTGTGAGCCAAAGACGAGGATTGAACACTGATGCATCTTTTCTTACCCAAGACCACATAAGCAGCTCTTCTGGATGCGAGGCTTTCAGGGGTCTCTCTTGATCCGTGCGTGTTGTTTGTTGGCAGAATCAAGCAGGCGAAAAAACAGAACTCTATGCGATGGAACGGGTTCCTCTTGTAAATGATTCAAGGATCAGTCATGCCTGATTAGGCCTGAGCCAGAGATATTGGAGAAAATGGAGGGCTTGTGTACTTCTGAGCCCCGCAGAAGCTGACTGACAACAGTGGGCTTCCAACATGTTCGATACTGTAGATGGCAAAGCGAGCTTTTATTTGATGCACAATAAAAGCTTGTATTGCTCCATTCTTTGCCAAATTGGTTCAGACAAGATGACACAATGACAAGAAGAAAGGCATGATGGGATAAGACTTGGGCTGTGCCAGCAAAAAGTCAGTCAAAAACAGAGAACTGTGCTTTAACCGCTATATCTCAGCCTTTTCAACCTATATAGATCATTATAAACAAACTGACGAATTACTAAACAAGAACGTTACAAAAATTACAATTCCACTTCCGTTCACCACCCATTCCCCTACTATCAAAAAAAGAAAAAAAAAAAGAAAAGAAAAAAAGAAAGAAATCATAAAAATTTTGCTAAAATCTATTTTAAATATAGGAAAATATATTTATAAATATATATGTAAGTATATAAACTGTGCAGCTCAAGGGAATATATTTTTCAAAATGAAATTTTTAGTTAAACCTTCATATTGAAAAATATATTACAAAATGTACTTCAAAGGGCAAAAAACCCCTAAAAAATCTGGCTAAAATCCAATTTAAATATATGAAAATATATTTATAAATATATAAGTATAAAACTGTACAGCTTAATGACATATATTACTCAAAATGAAAACATATATTCATTAAACCTTCAATATTCAAAAATATATTACAAAATGTACTTCAAAGGGGAAAAAATCCTATCTTAAAATACATTTTTTAATAAAAATACAAATAAAATACAAATATTTAATAAAAATATTTAGGACAATATAAATATATATTCAAAACTTACATTAAAAATGGGCAATATTTTTTATTATATTTTATTATATTACTTTTTTGCCATATAGTCACGATAAATAGCTCCCTAGTCAAAAAATGCATAATATTATATAACATAATATGTCTAACGTATTAGAGCTGAAAAGCAGCAGCAAGAGACTGAAGGTCTTTGGCATGGAGTGGGAAAAGTCTTGACAGATGTCATATTGTAGCAGCAAAGGGTTCCTTCATTAATTCAAAAGCTTGACCCCCGGGGTTACGAGCAACGACTCATGAACTATACAACCTGACACCAATGTGCACTACCACAGCTTGGCAGTAATGCATTTACTAAGATTTACTGAGATTTATACATCTCAGTTTTATCACGCCAAACAAAATGCTAAACATTTTTTAGGCACTGTTGCACTATATAAGCACTATATAAGGCACTGTTGCATGTTACTGCATTTCTGCTGTGTTTTGCTGCTCAGAGGTTGCTCTTTTATAGCTCAGGAGAAGAGGTTAATTGTTTAAACCTAACTGAATTTTCAGTTCATTCAGTTTCAATAAAATATCAAATTTGTCTTTGACTGTTCTTGGGAGAAATGCAAATACAAACAAATGAGTCAACTGTCGATGTTCAGTACAGTAAGAGTACAGAGCTCTAACACTGTGAATAAAATAAAATGGTTTAGATCATTTGATCAAAAATATCTGAGCTCACACTGAGATCTGAAACTCAGGTGAGATTATTAGAGCCTTAATTTCTTCTGCTGAAAAAAAATCCTCAGAAGCAGTAGATTTACAGTAGGCAAAGGTTAAAAAAAAAAAAACACACAGTGTGAAATAAAAAGAAAACATGCATTTGTGATAGTTTGCTTTATGCAATAAACCACATTTCTTAGTGCCAGCAAAACCAATACTATCACAAAGATGAAACACTTGATTTGCCAGACATTGTCGATTTATATAATAGCTGCTGGCTGATAATGCGTTTTAGTTGAAGTAATTTTAAGCAGAAAACAACTGAATACAAGATACTTCTGATGTCTTAAAACAAAAGTAAAAGTGATCTGGATTTAAATGAGCAGAATATTAAACAAGAATACAGCAAATATTTGTGAAAATTATGTCCTTATTATAAAGTCTAATACTTGGAGCATTTCCTCTTAGGTGCCAGAATGTTTAATATTTCATTAGAATTTTTTTGTGTTTTCTCTGTGTGTGTTTCTTTTAAGACAAGCTGGTGCAAAGAGTGAGAGATAGCGAGGGTGCAGTGTCTGTGTAATACATCACCAAACACACACACACACACACGCGCACACACACACACGCACACACACACACATACACACACACACACAGAGAAGCCTAAATTAACCCGTAACTCATGGCAGAGGTCAGGCCTTCTTATATAGAAAATATTCCTTTCAGCAAATACTGCAGGAAAAGAACATTTATTATTGATAGAAAAACACACAGCAATATATAATAAACCAATGGCTTGGCTTAAAGCTCACTGGAATTTCATCCATCAAATGAATGTTCATCTAGCAATATTGACCACTGTCATGAGCTTTGTACAATGAACAAGAGCACTTCTGTAAATAAGCTACAGGCCGGGGTTAAACTGAGCCAAGTCAACATATGCCATATAGACGAGTAATATTTGAATATTGATTGCATATGGGTATTTATTTGATTTTGCTTTTAAGGGAGGGCTTTGTTTGTTTTCTGACAAATATTTGAAGGGTACTAAAGTGGCACATTTTGCCATTCACTTTAATGCAAATGTGCACTACTTTACTGTACTTAACACCATATACCTCATAATAACAAAATGTTTTAAAATATTATCAATTTTGATTTGAAAGAATTGTCTTATGCTCACTGCATAAAAAAGACTGCATTTTTTTTTATAAAAAACAGTAATATTGTGAAATATTATTACAATTAAAATGAATATTAATATATATATTAAAAACATTAACAATTAAAAATATTAAAATAAACAGTTAAACATAAAAAAATTTCTAGTTTAATATACTTTAAAATGTTATTTATTTCTGTGATGCAAAGAAAGTTCAAAAGCATTTATTTGAAACATTATAAAGGGCTTTACTGTACATTTTGATCAATTTATGCATCCTTGCTTTAAAGAAAGGATTAATTTCTTAAAACATCCTTCTGACCGCAAACTTGTGAACGGTAGCATACATAATAATGCTTTTGCCCACCTAAAAAAATCCCAGTTTAACCTCTGGTGGTGGCTCTCCATGTGGGTTGAGTTCCAAGGAAATGCTTACTCATTTCCATGAAACACATCAGATATATTCACTGCAAGCTCATTTTGTTCTTACTGTAAAAAAAAAAAAAAAGTGCTTTTACTGAACGCACATAATTGGGTCTGATTTGCAAAGCATGAGCCTAATTGCAGTCCTGGTGAGGCAGGTGATGGAAATAGCTCATGAAATTGACTTCAAAAGAACTTGTTGTCTTTTCTTCCGCGAATATGACTGAATTCAGATAATTTAACTTAAAGTGAAGCAGCGCACAGTTTCCTTTAACCTCCTCTCTCTTTCTCAGTAAGCAGGATTCGCTATGCTCTCTGGCCAATTTTGCGGTCGGTGTTTGACATATCTGAACGCATGAATAACATTTTCATGAAATTTTCACAAAGGTGTATCTATAATTCACATGCCCTTTCTTAGCTAGTGCTGATTAGAGAGTGATGCTCGAATCACTGCCGGGATCTGCTCGCTGCATCTCTGATGCACATTTACTATTCAAAACATTTTCATCAAGGTCCTCGTTCCAGACATTCTTGTCAAAAACGCCATACCGAGGCCGACCTTGTTGCAGTGCTTCCTCTAATTAATGCTCATTCAAGACTTTCATGCCAAACACATTTAGCTCAGTTCGTCTAAAAATACTCAGCCCACCCACATTCAAAACAAATTTGCAAATCATATTCCCCAGATTGCAAGATTGTTTGCTGTTTAGTGACTGAATGAAGAGTGATTTTATATACATGGATTGAAAAGATCAAAATTTAATTTGCTTCAAATTTACAGTTATTACACAGATGTTATAACACAAAATCTCTTACACAAAACCTTCAGCCCAACACTTTATGACTTAATATATGCGGTTCATAACAGTATATGCATGCTGTATTATTAAAACAAAACTCTCCAAAAGAACTTTATTGCTTTGAGATCAAAACAGAAGATTAGGATTTCTATTATATTTAATTATCGACTTTGTCTCAGATGCCTCTTTTTTTGAAATTTCTCAGGAGAAATCATAAAAAATTGATATAAATGAGACAACTGTTAATATATAGTAATATCTAGCATGGCTCAGACAGTTTGGGCTTGAAAGTTCAAATCTATAATGACTGATTGCAGATTTTGGTAATCTGAGCACTTATTATGATGTCTTTTGAAACTCTAGAGGAGACTTCAGATGAGAAGTGTCGCAAAGGAGGAATCTTTAGCAACACTCTCCATTTGTACTGATTTTAATCTCTGTCCACAGTCTAGGTAAAACAACTGAGATATTTGAGATCTCATTTGAGATATTTCTTTCCATATGCTTTGGCTATTAAACTTTAAAAGTGCTGTAAGCAATGTTTTTAATAACACATATAAAATGTTCTTATTACTGTATCTGACAGATCTCACTGATATTGATGTCCTGAGAAATAACACCTTTCTCTGTGAAAGCCCTATAGGCTTTGCAAAGAGCACTTTTTGGCAAAGAGAAACATAGAGAAGCAAATCATTCTTCTATCTGCGAATAATTTGCACAGTCTGCTTTCTGATATTTAACACCTTTAACATTTTTAAGGAATAGGCCTAGTTCACACCCAAATGAAAATTTTCTGAAAATTTACTGCCTCTCAGACCATCCAAGATGTAGATTAGTTTAGATTAGTTTCTAGATTAGTTTCTTAGATTAGCAAAAATTTAGCATTACACAACTTGCTCACCAATGGGTCCTCTGCAGTGAATGGGTGTCGTCAGAATGTGAGTCCAAACAGCTGATAAAAATATCACAATAATCTACAAGTAATACACACCACTCCAGCCCATCAATTAATGTTATGTGAAGCGAACAGCTGTGTGTTTTTAAGAAACAAATCTTTAAACTGTTCCTTCTGGCCAAAACACTAGTCCATAACCCAAAATAACACTTCTTTCAGAAAAAAGTCCATTCCCTGTTGTCCTCTCACATCAATATCCACCAACGCATTTGTTTAGAACTACTTTGGACTGCTTTTGCTTCTAAACAGTGTTTGTAAACTGTGCATGTTTCTTTTCTGAAGCAGATGAGATGTATTTGTTTCTTACAAAAACATTGCTTTTCACTTCAAAAGATGTTAATTGATGGCCTGGAGTCATGTGGATTACCTGTGGATTATTGCTATGTTTTAATCAGATGTTTGGAATCTCATTCTGACGGCACCCATTCACTTCAGAGGATCCATTCGTGAGCAAGTGATGTAATACTAAATGTCTCCAAATCTGTTCCAAAGAAAAATAAACTCATCTACATATTGGATGGCCTGAGGGTGAGCAAATTTTCAGAAAAGTTTTATTTTTGGGTGAACTATGCCCGATCCTTTAATGCTTTCAAAAAACCAACTCAGAAGACAACATTGATAAACCAATGACAGAAGATCTGCTGAAATCAACAGCGCAGCACAGACTTATCACAAAATCAACTAATCACTAAAAGTTACATCAAACCAGTTTTTGGCAGTATTAGAAGCCGATCACACAGAATGCTTTTAAAAACGTGGGACGCCAGACATTAGCATCTAATTGCAGAAAAAGTAAGGGTCTTGAGATGTATTTTTAAAAGCTGCACTTCTTTAAACTTAAAGGGGTCATCGAATGCAAAATTCACTTTTACATGTTGTTTGAACTAAAATGTGTCTTGGCAGTGTGTGTACACAAACCACCCTATAACGATAAAAATCCACGCAGTGCTTGTTTTTTAAATCCCAATAAATCCAAACCCCTTTCTCATTTCAAGCCGTTCACAGATTCTTAGCAGAATGACGTAGTTCTGCACAGGCCCCTCCCACGATTGTTGATTAACAGTGGCGTCAGTCTTTGCTTTTAGCACAGACCTGAGTGAGCTGTCATCAGTCCATTGTTTTGACGCCGGAGACAAGAATGACAAGAGAAGAATGGCTTCTAAGCGATTGAGGTGTTTTGCTGTTGGATGTAATAAGGAACATGGCAATCATCATTTACTCCCAACATCTGAGCCGCTGAAGACGGAGAGGATTACCTTTGTTTTTAAAGGGAATGCACCCCCCATCTACCTAAATGCGTCTATGTTTGCGCGAATCATTTGTGATTTTTATGAATCTTTGCAAATCGCCTTTCCTAATAATGCGCTAGATAGCAAGATCCACAGCTAAATGTGGCTAAAGTTTACAGTCTCATGAGAACAGCTCGTCGCCCCACAGAAGAGAGGGGCGGGGTGAGCAGAGTACATTAGCGTTTAAAGGAGCATGTATCGAAACGGCTCACTATGAAAAGAGCTGTTTTTGACAGGGTAAAAAGGGTGTTGTTTTACACTACCACTGAGAAATTTTAACCAAAGTATGTTATAGACTTTTCATTAAGACCCTAAAAAATCATATCAACTTGTGCAAAATGGGCATCCGATGACCCCTTTAAAAATGTCATGCTCATGCATGAGAAAGCAGTGGAAAACAGTGCAACAGTCAAAGACAATTAAAAAGCCACGCGTTCTGTGTGAACCAACCTTTATGTGTGTGTAAAAACCTGCAGCGGCTTTAAAATCCTCTCTCAGTATTTCCAGAGAACATGCATGCTGCACAAAAGCCCTGTTAACATTTGTCAGTATAAACGCTGAACTTTAACACCTCCGCTCAGATCAAACACTGCTAATCTATGTTTGTAGAGACTCAGGCTTGGGAACCGAAGTTGCACGTACCTCTCAGATCTCTTCTGTGAGCAGGAGACGGATGCGGATATACTGCTTGGTCCCAGTGCTTCTGACCTGGAGTGCGTGAGGGATCCTGCGGTTCAAAACAAAGCAAATACTTATAGTAGCAGGATTTCAGCAGCTGAGCATGAGTGCATAAGAGTAACACATTTTTACATTTTCTGAGGAAAAAATGAGTGGTGCCTCCCTGTGCAAACTTCACCGCCTCAATGTTATAGGTGGTTTCTGTGTTTTTTTTTTTTTTCATGTTGCTATGCAGTTTCTAGGGTTTTCTGGGTGGTTTCTTACTGGCCCAAGTGAAAAGAGTAAGTCTCTGATATTAGGGTCTGTAGATATGGCTGAAGTCCCTTTGGTTAAGTTTTTTCACCCGTTTTTTCAGTGAAGAATCACAAGCATTATTGCTTAAAGTACGCATTTCCTCAACAAGCTGCAAGGTTTGAAGTATCATTCATGTTTGTAACACAAACAGTGCAGGATGGGAATTTAAATACTTATGGATCAGGGTTTGCAGACTTTTAAAAATAAAGTTTCTTTGGCATCTTAAAGGTTCTCTGACATTTATGGTTCCATTTATTCATAGAACCTTTCCATTCCACTAAATGCTATTTATAGTGTAAAAAGGTTCCTTAGATTTATCTTCAAACTAAAAAATGGTTCTTTCAAGAATTGTTCACTGAAAGGTTCTTTGGTGAACCAAAAATGGTTCTTCTATGGCACCATATGATGTAAGGGTGTAATAATAATGCATGATGGAATTTGTTCTCCAACAGTGCACAGACAATTTTAATTTTCCAGTGGAAGCTCAGTTTGAGAGAAAAAAAAGTGATATTTTCATTTCAATGTCTCTCTCTTGACCCTCATCATAAGTCTTCTCTTTCGCAGTCACGCCTAATGGAAACTTCCATTGACAGCATAACTCGTGAGTAACTTGAGATATTCCATCATTTCAATCATGAAGATGCTGACAAATATAAGCCTGTTTCACATCAAGGCCAGCCAAATGGAGAGTCGAATGGAGGACGATCAATCTAAGCACAGTTCTGATGTTTAATTCTGAATGTGTTGCAGGGGCTTTATCGTGGGATTAGTTGTTTGGGTGGCGACAGCCACTGATATTTGAGGAGCATTCCAGTCATACAATATCCCGTCCACTCAGCCACTGCCCCCTGCTGCAATAAGCACTGACAGTCACGCCACGCATCCTCCCCAAAACATCACTCAGATACATTAACTGAAAAAGAAACTTTAGACAACATCAAACACTGAAGCTGAAATGCCAAAAATCTAGGATTAAATGGCCTACTTCTTAAAAAAGAAAAGAAAAGAAAAGAAAAGAAAAGAAAAGAAAAGAAAAGAAAAGAAAAGAGCTGTGGTTGGCAGAACTTTACAAAAAAAACAAAAAACAAAAAAAAAACTGTGTTGAAGTTACAGACATTAAAGGATGCCATTTTGGTGACTGCATACTGTATTTGCCATGAAATTATAGAATGTTAAATAATATACAAAGCAAAACAAAAATCAGTAATTTATTGTAAATAATAACAAAGACAACAACAACAAATATAATTGCAATATTGTAAAAAACTTTAACTTAATAACATAAAATGCACATAAAGCACTTCAACGTAGACAATTTATGACCCAAACAAATATGATGTTTCATGTAGGGAAAATTAGAACACAGTTAATTTTTACATTAATCTTTACAAATGTAAAAATATTTTACCATAACAGCATACATAAAGGTGCTTTGATACATATATAATTTCCATATATATATGGGGGGTGTGTGTGTGTGGGTGAAATAACGAGGTTATGATTTCCTCTGAATAACTGACTGAATTCATTACACATCACAGAGACCTACAGTGTGTTAACAGCACAACTGCCAATTTACTCATTAAACTTTCATGTACATATAATCTAAATTTCTAATTCATGATGCTTGACTTGACCGAACGAATAAATTAGTCTGATAAGCCTTTTTAATTTTTGATATTTTGAAAAATATGAATATGGCCTGAATGTGAAAAAGTCTGCCAACATAAAAATGCCCATGAGACTTTAATATTCCTGACATTTAGCTGGCTTAAAGTAATTTCTGCCACTGCCTTATGATGGAAGAAAAAAGTATAATGACTAATAATATCTGAACTTTCATGACAAAGCTGCAAGCTAATCAAAATATTTCCAACTGCCATGTCAATGTCACTTCAGTGGTGCTAACTACTTAAAGCGGGGTTATAGTTAGTATCTTGAATATTGGGAAGTCACAAGACAGCATGTGACCTTAACAGTACATTTCTAGAAGTTGAGAAATAATTAATAGCAATGGAAAAAGTTTCTGAATGAATCACTAACCACTAAATCATTAAAATTTGGTAGCACTTTTAGCATTTTCTCCCAGGATTAATCACTTTGCTTTTTTTACATTTTTTTTTTTTTTTATAAGTGTAAATAGTATTCTACCTTTTTGACATGCAAACATATTTTACTGGCATTCAAACATACAAATTTTGTCCATTTTGTCCAAATGCGTAGATTCATTTTAATGCATGGACCCATTATTTTATAAAAGCCTCAATTTTAGTGCTGGCGCTGCAGTGTGTTATTTGAATTCAGCAGCTGTAAGTGGTCAACTTGAGTTGCCTGTCCTTGAGGTAGGCAACTAATGCCCTAGATAAGCTAACGGCAGTACAAGCCGAAAAAGACTGTAATGGACCAACCAATATAAACAACAACAATAAAAAAAATCACCCAAAAACACTCTGTACACAGTCACATTTCTACCTTAAAGTAATATTCTGTTATTTAATGACAAAGACATTAAGCTGTACATAACCGAAAATATTAATCAAATGGCATGACAGTAAACAGAGAATAAGTCCTTCAAAATCTTTCATAATCAAAATAGAAGCACATCAATGAAGGGCATGAGTAACACAAAGCATTACTGTAGAAAAGGTATGAACAAATGGCTTAAAGTGCTTCACTGTTTGGAAGGTCAAACCGTATGCTTTTCTTAATACTAAAATCCATACCTGGCCACATACTGGCAATAATGGACTTTCAAAGCGAAAGTGCATGCACTGAAGATCATATGGAGTCATGGAGGACTTTCAAAAAACGTGCATATATGTCTGTTTGTATGAGACGAGAAGCATGAGATTGGAAAAGAGACAGGAGTATACATTTTACTTGTTTGCCATGACCTCCAAAGTCTTGTGGAAGATAAAGTGGCAACATGGGCAGAACATTACTAACAAACCTTAAACAATTTCTGAATATATATATATTTTTTATTTTAGTTCAGTGCCATTGCATTTCAAACCATCATCTTGTTGCACATCTCAAACACTTATTAGTCCAGTTACATCTTCCACAGATCACACTGTTGCTCTTGTAATTAGATGTAATTAAAAAGCTACAGCTGACTTGCAAGAATAGAAGACTTTGTATGAGACCAGCATAACAGACCAGCTAAAAAAAAGGCAGTCCACCTTGACTGCATTTTTGGCATCATAAAGCATGTTTCCAGTCAGCTGTGCACTGCTGCAGACACATAAGATGCCCTAAAACGCTGCCTAAATAGACAGCTCACTAGATTTTGAGACACAGCCAGGAAATCACAGTAGAAATTTCACAACATGCTTGGAGGTTCATTCCACAAATAGGGTGCCTTGGTGTCCCTAGTGCTAACATATGTAAACAATGTCTTTAACAATGAAAATCGGACACCAACTTTTGTTATTATAAGTATATATTTTATTTTCATCTTTTTTTTTCTCTATGAGAATGCCTACTTTGTCTCCACACCCGTTTTTCCAGCCTATTATATATATATATATATTTTTTTATATATATATAGCCTATATTACAAATATCTGTAGCAATATCGGCTTAAAGAAACTTAAAATCTGTCACTTTTATAAAAGCATTCAGTAACTGCAATATATATAAACATAGATTAACAATTTGGCTCAAGATGTAATAAATGCAATTTATAAAACACTAAAAACATTATTTGTCTGACATATCTTAAAGAAATTTACTTTTATCACCTTTTCAAAACGGAAAAGGCACACATTTCGTGGAATGACCCTGGAAAACAGACCCCAGTGAACTACATCAAGTCAAGGTATCTGCGCGGCATGTCCACATTTTCGGTGTCTCAGTAGCATAACATGGATAACTGCGGTGGAATAGCAGATCTAGGATGTTATTCAACAGTCCAGACGTGTTTAAATGTTCGCAGCATCTGCAGTGGAGAGTCGCGCGCTGCGCTGCATTGACGCGCTCCAGAACACACAAACATCACATCAGTCCTCACACAAAAATATCATTTTGATCAATATAAAAAAAAGAAAAAATCGCTCCACAACTTTGAAACATAGCTGTTCTTTCAAAACTGAGAAAAAAAAAAGAAAGAAAAAAAAAAGGAAAAACGTATTTTCTCATTGATGTAATTCGTCAGTAACAACATGTGAATGTTCAACTGATAAATACAAAGAACGAAGAAAAAAAAAATATTTAAAAGCAAAACAAAATCGTGTCCAGCACTTGCTGCTTTACAGGATATTGAACAAAATAAAGAAACTAATATACTCAAAGGCTGACTCACGTTAACCAAAGTTAACCAAAACCTGACGTTCCCCCTCTCCAAGAAGGTAAAACATTAAAAACCGGCTTCAGACGAGTGCCAACTGAACTCAGAAGAAGAACAAAATGCAAGCACATCCCAAATAAAAAGAGGACGTAGAAAAGAGGTAAAGATGAAGACAAGAGAAAATGAGAAGAAAGTACTCACCGGTGAAAATGTCAGAGAGCAAAAATGTGGAAAGAGCAAGAAGAGAGAGAGAGTGAGGAGGAGGAGCTGTCAGCGGCGCAGTGACTGAGGAAAGCAGCGGCTCCACAGTATAAACAGCGCTGGTGTGGAGCAAACCACCGCGACTGCGCAGGGGGACACAGACACACAATCTGTCTATTTAAAGGTGCACTCAGTAATTTTGTAATTAAACTCATCAGTTTGTTATTTTAAAAAGTTTTGCAGCTAAGTAAGGAACAGTATTGCGGTGAAATAGCATTAAAATGATATTTACTCACATGAGATTAATAGTTCAGTCTTCTAGAAAAAGCTGTTTTATTCTTTTTATAGCAACATTACAGAGCATTACAGAACATCAAACTGTGAGGCAATTTACTAGCAATTTCTGAGTCAAAAGTGTTTATGCACCAAATAATTTTTAGTGTAGTGTTGCTGTTACCATGCTTTATTTTACATGGCGAGTTGAGCTGACATCACTTAACTATGTCATGCAGTTGACCAGGTTAATAATTCAACAGTCTGTCAAGTATTCCTATAGCGCTTCCATCCAGTGCTCAAACCTAACAAACATATTATATTCTATATCTAATGTCAGAAAAGTCTGACGTCTCAGCTTCGCATCAGAGCTGTGATGTGTACATGTTGTACAGTGGTTGCCCATGTAACCTTAGTAGAATTTTAAATTATGGTTCAGAACCATAGTAAAAACATTTTGACAGCATTGTGACAACCTTCAGACAATAATGTCAACCATTTCAGCATGTTGTCACAACTCTCCAGTAACATCCTGTGTTTGCTGAGATTTTTAATACTATGTGAAATAATACACAATGTCTACAACAGCATAGTGATACACTATTATTTCCGCAGAAAAGAAAATTGCATACTGCAAACAGTATGCATACTGAATACTGCAGCTAACATGTAGTTTTACAAATAAAGGTTCCAAGGGGGGTTTTGCATGCAGAAATGTCATAATAGACCCCCCTTTTATACTTAAAAGAACCGTTTAGTGAACAGTTCTTAAAATAATTTTTTTTAACATTTTAGTAATCTTGAGAACTAGGGCTGCAACAACTAATCGATAAAATCTATTATTATCGATCATAAAAGTCATCGACAACGATTCTCATTATCGATTAGTCGGGTCTGCCCACAGTGCACGTCCAACTTCAGCCGGTCGCGTCAAATTACAGCACTAAATAATGCATTTCTATGGCCAAAATGCATCTAAAAATAGTGAAGGAAACAGAATGAGATGCTGCAGGAGAAGTACGTGATCCAAGCTGCACAAAACATGAGAATTCTGTATTTTAAGCTTTAAGTTAATGCATTAGCGTAATGGCTTGCCCTGTTAGGCGCTTTGACAGATGCGTGTGCGTCCTCAGCGCAAACACTTTCATATCCTTGTAACTGTATCCTTACTGTTTCATATTCTTATCTGTAAATGTCACAAATTCATGCGAGCATTTCCATTTTTGCATAAATTTACTGAATGAGCGCCGGCGCGGCGAGCGCGTGAACGCGCGTCAGAGAGGGAGGCAATATTCAGTGCAAAAACATTCATTGTGCTGAAATATCTGTTGTTGAACGTTAAATTAAGGTTTACAAGTCAACATGTAGTGCACGTATTTTATGAGAGTAGGAACTGTAAAGGGATAACAGCGTGTAGTTGTCTGAATATAAATATCAGACGCTTCATAGCCGCCTTTTACAGGATAAAGAAATTACAGTAAACATGACTGTGATCAATGTGAACACGTGTTCCTGCAGAACATTTACTCTTACCTGTTGGTTAACACTGAGTTTGTGTTTTTATTCAATCTTTATTATTATCTTAATTTTGATGAAGAGATTTGAACTATAGGCCTATATACAGTGCTTAAATTTATTAAAACAAATTTATGTAAGGTTTATAACAAATTATGTAAGGTTTGTGTCACTGCTACTCTAAACTAACAGTATTGGTGTTTACTAAAATCATTTTTTAGCTATCTGTATTGGTTAGAACTCCAATATGCATAAGCTCTTTAGTAACAGTAGGCTATTTCTAATGCTATAATATAATTATTGCTGTTATCTATGAAAGATTTTTTCAGATACCCAGTTACAGTCAAAAAGTACCTAAACAATGGCAGCAAGAATGCATGCTGTTATGAAAGGCAGGAGGCCATTTTTTTTTATTATGTGAATAAATGCTATTTAGTTGTTTCAGTTTGATATTTGCCAAATAAATGACAATAACAGTTTTAGATTTAAACAATTCTTTGACAAATTCCTAAAATATTTGTGTTTAGCAAATTGAGAGAACGAATTAGCAAATCGAGCACACAATTTAGCAAAACGAGGGAACATAATAAATTGTTAAGCATTGTATGTTTTCATAGCATTCAGTTGGCACGTTTGTTTGAAGAACATTGGGCAGAATGTGGAAGTGTTTTTTTGTCAATAAAATAAAAAAAGAAAATGTATTTTTTTATCCGATTAATCGGTTGATCGAAAAATTAATCGGCCAACTAATCGATTATCAAAATAATCATTAGTTGCAGCCCTATTGAGAACCTTTTTTTACCACCATAAAGAAGCTTTTCTGCAATGAAAAGTTTCCATGGATTTTAAAGTTTCTTTATGGAACCATCAATGCCATTAACGTTATTTATTGTATTGCAGTGTTTTTGCAAACATTAAGAGGGTCTATTGTATTATATGCAACTTTGAGGGTAATTCCAATTTGTAGCTGTCAGATTACAAAACGTCTGACTTCTAGAAGGGTGAAAATAGTTGGACTATTTGTGTGCACATCAAATATCTTGAGAGATTACAAACTGTATTCATATCTATTGTAGTTTCTTAAGAAAAAAAATGTATATCAAAAGTTCACATCACACCACACAGTGTCTCTGTGTGCACACACACACACACACACACAGCACTACACACTCAAGCAGTTATGCCTCTCTCAAAGATATGAGACAATGCCAGACAGCGACACTTAGGGCAAGGATTACTGAGATGTTTTTCTCGGGTATTTACCGTATCTCCGCGGGGCTTATGCGCCCATTTCACATCTATTTTTTTGTTTACGTTGTGATGGAGACATCATACTGTGTACAAGCAACAGCTTAGCCTTGAGCCCAGAGCTACAAGATAAAATTAAACTGAAAGCTCGAGATTTTAATTCAATTCCTCAGAGGGAAGTAAAAATTTATCAGGGCGAACAAATATAGATATGCCACTATTAATGATAATACAGGAGGTGAGAGGCACAGGTGACACTTTGAGGGAGTGTGGGAGGGCAACTGCGACGGAATAGAAAAAGAAACAGAAAGCCAGTAAGTGAAAAAACAACTGAATGAGGATTTAGAAAACAACCTACCCAAGACAGAAGAGCAGCAGAGAGAGAGAAAAAAACCAAGCATCAATAACGCACATTAGTCTTAGCACATCTGCTCCAGTTGAAACTCCTCCAAATTCACAGCTTCACACCATCCCTTGAGAGTTTAACTCTCTCCATAGTGCTCTCAAGATTTGTTGAATCCTGTTAACGGGGAAAAAAGCCCAGAAGAAGAGATCCTATTAAAACTGACTGGTGTAGACAAAAAGACTGGATATCTGTGTGGATTTGTCGCACTGTGATTTGCTTATTTCAAATACGATGCAAAAGAAACAGAAGCTAAATGCCACACAGGTCCTCCGAGAAAACGCCACAACAATATCAAAGAGAGCCTTGATTTTATGCATATCTGTAAAAGAGACCATTATGCAAAAAAGACAAAGAAAGAATTTTGCTTTGGAATTTCATCGAACATGTTTCCAACGTCTTTCTTCCAGACAGTCATTAGTCACAAAGACAATTCTGATGCTTTCAAAAAGCAACAACTTACAGTAGGTAACACAAAAACCTGAGGTGGATGTAGCCCTGTAACTCAGCCTGAAGGCCAGAATCATAAATATAAAATGTTTGGGAGGGTGTTTGACATTTTTGCAGTGAAATAAATGGGCGTATTACTCACTCTACTGAATATTAGCAGCTGAAAGAGGTCTGGACTGTCAGCAGCATGACAGCGATGCTTTCTCTTACATTGTTCTTGCTTTAAAAAAAAAAAATCAGGTGAAAATATCCAATGCTAATTTGGTTGTTTTAACTCGTTAATCCAGAGGTAATTATGTAGAGCGATGGCCAGCCGTTAACTAATACAGCCCCTCATTGACTGTAAACATATTGACGAATTGCGAGTCTCAATAATTCTTGGATGCTGCACTGAACACCTAAAGTCAACACTGAGGAACCTTTTAAATGAGGACAATCCTGGGCATGTAGAAAAATGAAAGGTCAGATGATGCCACAGCACCCGGAGATCATGTGTTAACACATCGTCAAACGCGAGGCAAATAGTGTGATGGAGGTGAAGACGGTCGAGAAAATGCCAGATGTACAGACTTGCTCTGTAGGTTCTTTTGTGCTATAAGAACAAGAAAGAACAAATGGAATAAAATAAGACAATGGACATTTTACAAAATGGTTAAAGGAATTAAAAATGACAATTCTGTCATTATTTATCATGTTGTGCCAAATCTGTATGACTTGATTTCTTGTGTGGACACAAATTATGTAAATGATGACTTTTTGTATGGAAAAAATACACCAATTTGTTTTTTTTTTGTTTTTTTTTTAGTGTCGCATGATACATGATGAGGCGTTGTTGTGAATTGTAAACATTAAAATGCAATGCATCTGTGTGCATTTGCATACCAATAACATTAGTCTGATGGAAGCTGCTCATCCGTATCTCTGTGACCTTTTCCTAAGGGGTAAAAAAAAAAAAAAAAAAAAAAAAAAACGGGGCTGATCTTATTTCTGAAAATCGCTGTCTTAATTACCTGGATTTAGCTTAATACATTGGAATTCATTGATGGGTTTATGAGATTATGAATAAACACTAATGTGTGAAATATTTTACAGTACCTAAAGTATTTAAGGGATATAGGGCCTTTCGCACCACGGGAACCTTTTCATAGTACCTGAACTAATTGTGGAACTACCCACTTTTTGGAGTGTTTGCACTGCAGGAACTAGGAACGGTTTTAGTTCTAGGAACTCCGTTTGCAAGAACTAAATTAGCTTCTACTTCAGAGTAGGGTCTAAAACAGTTCTATAGGAACTATCAGTGACATAAGTGTACTCTGACTGGCCAAATGCATGTGAAACACCGGCTACCTGGCATTTTTAAAAAGCCATGTAAACATAATTACTCCACGAACATGGAAACAGCGATAACGGCATTTACCTGTTGTCTGCAGTGTTGTGTTCTTTTCTCAACTTCGATGATATGTAACACTGCAAGTTGTCATAAAAAATTTAGTCTCTTAGCCCAACTTTTTGCTCTTGCAATCGTGTAAATTTTTTACATTCCATCTCCGTTATCACGAAACCCACAACACACAACAAAAACAGCTCTGATCATGGCATCCTCCATTCACCAGTTGTTAATGCCATGCAAAAAGACATTGCTGTTGGCCACTTCAGAGTTCCTGTTGCAACCAGGAAAACAGCCCAAGGGAGAAATTGGTTCTCTAGGAACTACCCTGCTGGCTAGTTCCTAGAACTATGCAGTGCAAAAGCCCCTATCCCTGTTGAAAAATCCAGCATATGCTGGTTAGTGAAGCATGGCTGCTAGTTTAAGCTGGTCATGAGCTGGTTTAAGCTGGTCATATGCTGGTCATGAGCTGGTTTAAGATGGTCATGAGCTGGTCCTAAGCTGGTCCTGAGCAGGACCTAGTTGCTCATAGGACCAGCTTAAGACCAGCACATGACCAGCTAAGAACCAGCTTAAACCAGCTCATGACCAGCTAAGGTCCATTCTTGATTCAGCTCATGACCAGCTAAGGACCAGCTTAAACCAGCTCATGACCAGCTAAGGTCCATTCTTGAACCAGCTCATGACCAGCTAAGGTCCATTCTTGAACCAGCTCATGACCAGCTAAGGACCAGCTTAAACCAGCTCATGACCAGTTAAGGTCCATTCTTGAACCAGCTCATGACCAGCTAAGGACCAGCTTAAACCAGCTCATGACCATCTAAGGACCAGCTTAAACCAGTTCAAACCAGCAGCCATGCTTCAAAACATACCTAACCAGCTAATGCTGTTTTTTTCAAAATATACAATGTCGTTTGCATTCTTATGATGTTTTTCACACAACAGTGGCTGGGTTGAACTTTAGGTTAATGAGCCACTCAATAATGTATTGATATCTTCCTCAGGTCAGTGCTGCACAAGGATCTATCTCAATGACGCATGAAGTCAGATGTTATAACCTTAAAATATAATACACGTTAGCTCACAACACCCATCTACATGATTTAGTGTGTGTTCCTTCCTACTTCAGTAAATATTTCTAATACCTGAATGGGAGTTTAAGGTCTAAGGGTACAGGCTGAAATTTAACAGTGTTATGGCATCAAACGATGCACTGCATATCTGAGCTATCTGTTCTCTGCATATCTAAAACCTTTTAGAGAAAGGTTCAAAAAATGAAAAACGGTGGAACTGATTCACGCTTTGATGTTTGTTTGCTCAGATTTTTGCCTGTCGATATGTCCCGCTGCACACAGGAACACAAGCTTTCTTAGTTCATGTTCACACATCATAGATATAGAAATGGCAGGGGAGAAAGAGAACGAAAACTATTGGAAGAGGGCAAATGTAACACATTTCTTCAAGAACAAACAAGTGATGTTACTCACTCAGCACACGAATAAATTCTCTCTCTGCCTGAGAAAAAGAGGTTGAATTATTTCACCTCATAAGAAATTATCAGCACAAATATTTTGAATTTCTTTTTTTCTGCTTTCTAATATATATATATACTATATATGTGTGTGTGTGTGTGTATTATAATTAGTTTTTTTTAATAATTATAGTTTTTTAAATTAATAACACCTAATTGTTATATTTTTAATAACTGTTTTTAATTTAATGTAATCAACATATATTATATGTTTCATATGTTATATGTATCATATTATATTTTTATAAATGTATTTTTATTTAAATTATTTAATATATATATATATATATATATATATACACACACACACACACACACACACACACACACGCATTTAATTTAAATTATTTGTTTATTTATTTTTTAAAGACAATTTTAAATTAGACCCAAAAGTGAATGTACTGAGGGGCTCTGTGTCCCATCCAATTGAGTTCATCGCAAAATAAAAACTCGAGCTTGAAAAGGACAAAAATAACAACAAAAACAACTACATTGCATAAGACACGTGACAAGAATTGACTCTAGTAGACTTTGTTTGGCATTTGCTGAGAAGTGCCTGCCCCTCCTTTGAATGGCTTGTCCAGTTATCTGATAGCGGGGAGTCCCTGGCATTTAAGAAGGGTCACGCATTTGAGGACAGTACTGTATAGATCTTAGACATGACTGGTAGTTCAAAAGAGCTAATGTTGAGGCAATTTGTCAGCTACTCACAACACACAGTAACATCTGTCCACTGTAACATCTTAAACTTGGCATTTCATTCCCAATTCACACTTTCAGGGAGGCAATTCCCACTGTGCTTGCAAAGTCTCATGAAACCCCAGGGTTCAAATGTCTTTAAATGCCAGGGATTTCCCATCATAAAGCACATGAGCACAAGCTGCTGTGCTGAAAAATACGCAAGAGTTGGTTTTGATGCAATTCTTAAAAAATAACCCATGCTGACCTCTATATATATGCACTCAGAAAAGCAGGTCAATGGACCAGAGTAAAAAAAAAAATTAAAAAATTACAAAAAAAAATTAAAAAATCAGCTAAAAGAAAAGGCAGTAAAACTAAAACCTGAATAACGTAGAAATTGAGTTCCATGTGGTAACATATAAATGAACTGTTTTAATGTCAAATAAATTATTTAACATATCAAATAAAAACCTACTGCACTGGGTTACATTATACTTTATAAAAGCCATTTTTATGGATCAGGCAGAAATGGCTCCTTGAGGTAACAATGACACTTTTGTATTTTCAAGTGGGGTTGTCATTCAGTTTTACTCTTAAACCATACTCTTATAAATCTGGATGAGGTACCTTTTGTGATGCACTTGGCAAACAACAAAGCCTAACCCTTTAAATAATAAAAGAAGCAAAAGATGGACATTGACAAAGTAATTTTGTGTATCATAATAGACTCAAAAGACTTCACACAGAACAAAGTTCTCTTTTCTTTTTTTGGTTTAAAGTTTATTAAAATATGTATTTTCCATACTTCATTTTCTTGCTGTGTTTACATAAACTCTATTGAAGTCTGTCTTTCCTAATCTGAGAATAAGTCCATTTTATTGTACAGCCAAGATGGCATGAATAAAATGTTGACCTTTATGCACTTCTAGCGTACTGAAGTTATACAATTAAAAAAATAATCAATGGGTAAAAGAGCAAACTTTTAAAAACTATCTGAAAGCTCCCTCCTATTCCCATTATATAAGCACAACTTAAAAAAAAAAAAAAATAAATAAATAAAAAAGGATGATTTTCCTGTCATTTACAAAGCTAAAACAGGCTGATGACACCACTCGGTTTTCTAATCAAATGACCACATCAGGAACATTGTATTTCGTGCCGTTTAATACATAATGTCATGCTGTACAGTCAGAGTACATGACAACAGACATGAATGTTATAAAGTAATGAATAATAAAGACAGTATATTCAACTACTAAAGATGCTTATCACAGTGATACAATATTCTAGCACAAACTGTTAGACATTTCTGTAATTTCTAGTTATTTACTGTATATCGCTCAGTATAATACTGCAAATTCCCTTTACAACAAGTAACTGTAATACCCTTTGCATCATGGGAATTTTCTGTGACGTCAAACCCCACATACAGAGACTTACTGTATTTTTTAAAATGACTGTATACTACTGTATTTGCCATAACAGCCTCTTTGGCGCCATTCCATTGAGGTTGTTTTATTTTCCTAATTTCTTACATTTGGACTGACAGGATTTGCCCTGCACCGTGTCTACAACGCCGCAAGCTTGAGACTGTCTACACTGGATGTGTTACATCGTTTGTAATGATTGGCAAATATGTTTGACCTTTGTGTCAGAAACAGCGCAAGCGCATACCGGGGTATCAGTTTACTGTCCGCATCCACTGTACATAGTATCACGGATTATAATAGGTTTTGTCTTTTGTCACGGCGCGCCGTGCCGTTCGCATCCAAGGAAGACACGGATCCAGCAGGGCTGCGCCAATAGGGTCTGGCTGCAGACTTGCACTTGCATTTTCAGACTTGCACTCTTAGACACCTGCACTTACGCAAGTGACGTCACTTGCAGTCTTTTTTATATTTTATTTTATTGTATTTATTAATCATTTTTTAAATTGAATCTCTCAACATTTTACACAAGTAGCCAGGTGGTGAAGACAAGAAAAAAGAAACTAAATTACAATGTCACTTGCAATCGCCGCTTGCACTTTTTGCTGTCTGTGACGTCACTTGCAATCCACACAAACCATGCATGTTGCCAATGGAGACGAGATCCTGTGGTGGTTAAATGATTAAAACTAATTTAATATAATAACATACAGGGTCCTGCAAGTCATCTGTAAGAGAAAAAGACAAGACCCGCAAATCCGCGGCCACAGAACAGGAGAATATGAACGAATATGAACGCATTGTGCAGTCTCTCGTTAAGCGCTTTTAAACCTCCAGTAGAAAACCATAAACACTTAATATCGCTGATAGTGTTATTAAAAGATCAAATTCAAAATATAGTTTATTAATTTAATGTACTACAAGGCAAGCATATGTCCATGAACACAACGAGCAAACTTTCACTTTTCCTCCCATACAGCAAAACGCTTAATGTTCATAATTACGGAATAAGATGATAAAGACCAAATTCAGTAGGCTATTTCTTATTGTTGATGTAAACTATACAGACCATATGAACACGCATTAAGAAATGCATTAAATGATATTAAAGGACCAACTCCGTGCAGGCAAGCAGACGAGCCCAGAACGCAATGCGTTAAGCTGCACATTAAACGTTTTCGTCCCGTAGAAAATCATTATAAATAATACACGTAATGTAGCTTAATGGACAAAGACAATGATACAAAAGGGCTGTAGACATTTTATTCTAAATGGGAAAATGCGAAACTTTGTGTGTTGCGTTTATTCTGGGCTCACCTGCTTATCTGTAGGCTACATATTAATTATGTTTTAATAATGAAGAGGAGCATATTGAATTTGGTCTTTAGTCCATTATCCCACGTTTTGTGGTATGGGAGGAAAACACTACATACATATTACATTATATTAATAAACTGTATGTTGAATTTGATCTTTTAATAGCACTAGCTCAACACATTAAGCCATATTAAGTGTTTATGATTTTCTATGGGAGGTTAAAAGTGCTTTATGAGAGCACTGCATTCATATTCTGCTGTTCTGTTGCCACGGATTTGCGAGTCTTGTCTTTTTCTCTTACAGATGACTTGCAGGACCCTGTATGTTATGATATTAAATTAGTTTTAATCGTTTAACCACCACAGCATCTCGTCTCCATTGGCAACACGCACGGTTTGTGTGGATTGCAAGTGACGTCTCAGACAGCAAAAAGTGCAAGCGGCGATTGCAAGTGATATTATAATTTAGTTTCTTTTTTCTTGTCTTCACCACCTGGCTACTTGTGTAAAATGTTTAGAGATTCAATTTAAAAAATAATTAACAAATATAATAAAATAAAAAAGACTGCAAGTGACATCACTTGAGGAAGTGGAGGTGTCTGAGAGTGCAAGTCTGCAGCCAGACGCTTCTCGGCAGCGCCGCGGGTTTTGCCCGGGGATGAAGAGTTCCGGAGAACATCTGCGCTGTGTGTCGATGCACCTTACGAGAGAATAAGACCAGCAAGCAAGGTAAAAATATGTATACATTTGTCTGTGTGTTTTTGTCAGATTTTTGCACACTAGTTTAACCTAGAAACATTTAACGTTACACGTCAACACGACGGTATAACAAACTTTACTATGATAAACTGCGCTGTCGTTTCCCAGCAGGCACCAGACGTCTATGTAACGTCAGGTTGACGTTGGACATGATGTCGGACAGACGTTGCATTTTGGTTGAAAATGAAAATCGGGTTGACGTCAATATTTGACGTCAATTTGACGTTGACTTAACATTGGATTTTGGTTGCACAACCTAAAAACAACAAAATCTCAACGTCAGCTGACGTCGGTATTGGACATCAATTTAACATTGACATTAGACGTTGAATTTACGTTGAATTTTGGTCACCCGACGTCGCAACCGAAATTTAACCAAATATCAACGTCTTATGACGTTGTGTGCCTGTTTTGTGCCTGCTGGGTTCAAACGACTTTTGTCAGCTTATTGAATTACCGAATTAAAATTATTTTTAACGAGCAACGCTTATCTTATATTAACATGAACTTAACTAATGTGAAATTTTGTTCAGGTGTTAGTTAATGTTGGCTAGTAGCCTATTGAGAAAAAAAATCTTATGTTAGCTAGGTTAAACTAGCTTTATGGCTAGCTGCCTTTCTAGTTTTAGTATTAGTTTGTTATAGTTTTTAATGGAATTTAAGATTTACTGCATTTTTTTTGTATTTATTTTTTAAAGGCAACTGCAATGAAGCGAGGTGAAAGAAAGACATGAGCATGCCAGCCACCCTGAGACTGATAATTCATGGTAAGAGAACATATGGTTTTGAGAGGTTTGTGTATTTTATATGGGGTTTGCCTTTTAAAAGTGTGCCATTTCTACTTCTTGTTTTTCAGGGAACACATTTCTGTCACTAACAAAGTGGATGGCGAGCAAAGGTGGTGGCCACGTTTTGGAGCAGCACCTGGGTTTTGCAGATGGCTATGTATTTTTCCCCCATTATGTTTCTGTTGCCTAAAGATTCTTTGTTAGGATAAATCCAGATGATACAACATAATGCACTGCAAAAGGTCCTAAGACAGGAGAAATGGTGAAGATGCACTGTTCCAGCATTGGAAGACTGTATTTTTAAGTGTTATACATGCAATGTTTTAAATGAAGAATTTGATATTTTGTAATTATTGTGTCTGTTTTAATTGAATGCCAGTAGTACCTATGTAGGATAAAAAATAAAATGAATTCTATATAAAAATTATAAAACCAAATGAAATCTATATTAAAATGAATGAATTACAGTAGTATACTGATTAATTAGATTTTTTACAGTAAGTTACAGTAAAACAGTACTGTTGGCTACTGTAAATCTTAATTACTGTAACTTACTGGCAACAGTGTTACCAGCTAAAAGTGCAAGCAAATTAAATGTGTGTCTCGGAAACAGAATAAAACAAAAAATGTTCCAATATAGGCGTAAGAGACTGCAGCGATAATTCAAAAGACTTCTGCTCACTTTAGCGTAGACTAGACATAGCTCATCAACTTCCATTCATCTGCCTTCCATCCCTCTATTCAGGTGTTCAGTAAATTAAGGTGAAAGCTCTCGACGTTTCCTTCCAACAATGAGGGTGGCTAAACAAAAGCTTAAGTGCTGAGATGGACTGCTGGTGCATTTGAGAGAAAATTGCATCTATCTTACAAAAGTGGAATGATAAACAATGAGAAAATATAAAATATTTGTGATGCGAATGTTAACAAAACATCTGCATGAAGATGAGTGACTTTTACTACATACAGCATAACAGACAGTGAGCTCACTAGAGATACCAACTGATTTCAATTTGCATTGAAATGTTATGCCAATTAATCAAATTACCAAAATTAATTTTCATTTTAATTCAAATAATCCAAAATATAAAGCTACCATTGCAGAAAACAAGAATTACCTGAATTATTTCATTTTATTACAAATTTATCAGAATTATTGGCACCCTTGGTAAAAATGATATAAGTAAAGATGGCTGTAAAAATCAACCTGCATTGTTTATCCTTTTGTTCTTTCATTTAATTCACAAAAATCAAACCTTTTTATAGACATAAACCATTGAAAGTGGGAGAAAATCACATTATGAAATAAATGTTCTCTAATACACATTGACCACAATTATTAGCAGTCTTAAGAGTAAAATACTGTCTCTCTGAAGGATATTCCCATTCATATTTACATTTTTTAGCACACCAGGTTGACTAGGAAAATGAAATTGTCCATCCATAACTTCTTGTTTCACAGGAGCACAAAGGCCAAATTCCTTTAATCATTCATCACGAGTAAAACCAAAGAATGAAGTTCTGACGTGCAGCAAAAGATGGTTCAGATTCACAAAACATACAGAGGCTGTAAGGAAACATCTGAAGCATCGGGAACTCCCATTTGCACCATCAGGGCAAATTCCAATCGAGTGGAGATGTTATGAATCTGCCTGGAATAGGACATGTGTCTATAATGTCTTATTGTATGAACAGAAAGAGAGTTTGAGTGGCAAAAGATTCACTTTGATCATTGCTTCAAAAATAAATCTGTTTATATATTTATTTATTTTTTTAAGTCTACCAGGGGGTGGGATGGGTTGGGGTGGGTTCTAAATTTGCACAGTTGATTTTTGTTTTTTACTACTGTTCCCAGAAGAAAATTTAATAAAAAGTTAAAAAAAAAGAAAAAAAAAAAAAAGAAAGGAGGTTGCAAAATGAATTTAAAGAAAAGGGGGACAATAATTGTGGCTAATGCGTATTAGAGATAAAAAAATATTTCATAATGAGATTTTCTCAGTGATTTTTAAAAAATAAAAATCAAAAGGATGAAACATGCAGATTTTGTTTTTCATATTTACCAAGGATGCTTACAATTCTGACCAGGACTGTATATAGTATATTTTATACAATGCCCTAGTTTTAGCAAAAATACATAGTCAAATATACTAAAAAGTTTAGTTATTCATAATCATTCATATCTTGTCCACATGCAAAACAAACCACGCTTATCTAACATAAAGCTGAAAATGAGCGTGCTGCTACTGTTGTTCAAATCGTCAGTTCACGCAGCAAGACATGTTGCTAATATGTATCCCTGCTTTACTGCACAATTATTGACAAATGGTTGTTCAAGGTTGGCTACCCATTTTATATCTCCTAGGTTATTTGTTTTGGGGTGGAGACATGTCCCCTCTAATGTTCCATCCAAAATGAAATGCTACTGATCTCCCATCTCCTAATTCCTCGTACGTACACACGAGTCCACAGGGTCAGCTCAACAGGGTTGATCGAGAGTCTTTCACTCTCCACATGCCCAAGTGTGCAGCAATCTGAGGTACAATTTTCAATCACAGCATCCTTTCATCAACAGGCTCTCGACTAACAGCTGTCCTTGGGAGAGCCCTTGACCAGGACACTGCTAGTTCTGTAAGCTAATGTGAAGAGATGTACCATTCCACCGCAAACTGCCACCACATGAATCTAGATTCAGCACGGTCAGTCTGTTATATACAAACCTGCCTGAAATTATTTGGAGCAAATTTGAAGGCTAGGTATTGATTCTAAAATTAATTGAACTGTTTGTTAATTGGGTTTTAAAGTCAATCTTAGAATTTTTTTATGACATTTCTGAGAGAAACATTCAATGGAGAAATGTTGAGCAAGACTTACATTTCTGAGGGGGCATTTGGCTACCGATTAAATTATCCATCATTAAGTTAGTTTTTGAAAGAAGTCACCAAGACTGCATTTATTTGATGAAAATCCAGTAAAAACAGTAATATTTTGAAATATTATTACATTTTAAAATAACAGTTTTCTATTGTAATAAATTCTAAAATGTAATTTATTCCTATGATGCAAAGCTGAATTTCCAGCATCCTTACTCCAGTCTTCAGTGTGAACCTTCAGAAATCATTCTAATATGCTGATTTCCTGCTCAAGAAACATTTTCTATTTTCACCAATGTTAAAACCAGTTGTTCTACTCAATATTTTTGTGGAAACTGTGATACTTTCTAAAAAAAAAAATCAGATTTGATTTCAGATTCTGAAAATAAACTCTTTTATTAGCTTTTTTTAAATTGAGTTTTGAAAACAAGAGACATTAGCAGCAGATGATTTACAGTGGTTTGACATTTGAATATAGTGATTTTTAGACTAATCATGGACTTACATGTGACTCAAGTTCATCCATCTGGTTATTATGAAAATACACTTATATTGTTCAATGACTGTGTCTGAAAGGGACAGTTCACCAATAAATGAACATTCTGTCAGCACCATTGTCTTTTGAAACCTGAAAGGTAATGTACATTTTTATTTCATGTTATGCTATGTTCCATTCAAAAAGTGAGGTTTGGGATATAAGGATAAAATTGGATAAACATGCAAAGAATATCTGCAGGTACGGACATCAACAGGGAGGATCACTGGAAGTATTGCACACCTGTTTCTGGAAACATTGGCACAATCTGAACTCACACGCCTACAAATCACTGGTCTGTGCATTTCTGCACATGCTGGAAATCCAATTTAACTAGTAATTCTATTGCACTTTTCCAAGAAGGAACTTGAAAATTTCAACTTTTCACAATTCTGTGTAGCATTAGACCCCGTTTATCTCAGGTGTCCAGGTTATATAGTCTTTTTCTGACCCCTTATCTTCCTGAAGTTAATATGCATCATTCGTAGTGTTAAAAAATGTAACACTGCAAAGTAATGAATAAACAAAAATAGAATACAATAATTAGATAAACAAACAGAAACCGCAAGTCCAGAGCAGTACACATTATCATTTCATCTCTCCGAATAAATTTGGATTTTTGTCACAGATGTGGATGTTTGGTCAAATGCCACGTATTTGTCAAACAGGCTTGTTATCTCAGATAACCTGTCAATGTTTAATTTCAGACTGACTCAGTGACAGCTGGTGGACGTCCGACGTGTTACAAAAATTAAACACAGCACTCATCTGTTTGGTTAGGGTTGATCTAATTGAATTTTCTGTTTCCTCATATCTGACTCGCAAAGAGATTGAATCTGATAATCCATTCCTGCTGTTGTTTACAAGAAAAGATAATGTAAACAGTAGAGACAGCGGTTATGCAGAGCTAATGAATTATCCGTATGCATTCTTTCTTTACTGCTGCCAGAAGGAAACTCGAGTCACAATATCAGAGACTTGGGTGACTTTTTTTGTTGTTGTTTTTTGACTTGAGCTTGTAAGCAACCATCGAGAACACCCTTGAAAAGACCAGGGATGCATTTCCCAAAAGCATCGTTAGCTAACTATGGTCGCAACTCGCAAATTCCATTGAACTCTATTGGTAATGACGGAACTTGTCATTAATGGTTGCTTTTGGAAAACACACCCCAAAACATTCAATCAATACAGCGAAAAACATCAAAGCAACTGCATAGCACCACCCTGGCAACCACCAGAACACACTAGCAACTAAGAAACACACTAAAAGCCACAACAACTTTTTTCAACATTGATAATAATAAGAAATGTACCTTGAGCAGCAAATCAGCATATTAGAATGATTTCTGAAGGATCATGAGACACTGAAGACTAGAGTAATGATGGAGTAAACTGTAATAATATTTTACAATATTACTGTTTTTGGGTCAGTGAAAAAAGGGGTTGGCAAGATGAGAAATTCAAAAATATTTTAAAAACTTGTTTTTAAGGCATGCATCAGGTCTTTTAAAATGTACACAGTGTGTTTATGTTGATTTTATGTAATTAAAAATGACATTTCTACCATTTTTTTTTACAAAAGTTAAGAGTGAATGTACATGAAAATGTCAAATGGTGTAACCACCAAAGAATGAGAAATATTAAATATTTTATCCGCCTAAATGGCATGTAAGCTTACTCATAGAAATAAATACATCATTTTAAAATGTCACACGAAAATAGATTTTATTAAAGTTATCTCTAAATGTAAATTTTAATGCGTTTTTGCAATATTTAGCGGGACATATGCTGAAAACACCTGTTTTCTAAATAATCTTTGACAAATTATGTAAAAAAAAAAAAGTTAAAACCATATTATTATACTAAACTAGATGATTACATTTTATTCCACATTAATTTTCTTGTATATAATTATATTTTTATGAAAAAATACTGGTTACGCCAATTGACAAAAAACAGTTACACCACCTGACCACGTTGCTTATACAGCCAAAGGCCATTGTTTGTTGAAGAAAATGACACTGAAAATCAAGCATGACTCTCAACAAGTTCAGCTGAAGTACTTTTTTTTCCAATACTAAAAAAATCTAGCAACACGAAATTATCATAGTGAACTCGTGTCTCATTGTTACGAATCCTGTGCCTGCCCTTCTGTTCACTCTCCACCAGAGGTCACCCGTCCATTATATTGACTTTCACACTACACAGATGATTACACTCACACTGGACTTCAGTTCCCACAATACATTTCACCCTAATCACATGCTCACCTGTAACCAATCACACTGCCTATATAACAGCCATTCACATGCCCTTCCGGGCCGAGTATTGTACGCACATATCACTCACCTAGTGACAGCTACTCTACGGAGCCAGTTCTAGTTTCTAGTTCATAGTCTAGTCTAGTCTAGTCTAGTCTAGTCTAGTCTAGTCTAGTCTTGCCTTACCTGTTTTCTCGTGTTTCCTGATCCTTGCCTGGTTTATCTCGTCTCGTCTGTCAGCAGCCTGCCCTGGATTTATCGTCTGTTTGGATTAACCCTTGCCTTGCCGTTTCAGACTCTGTTTGCACCTCGTTTGGATTATTGCTCCTGTACCTGGATTATTGCTCTGCCTTGCCCTGTTGGATATTGTTCGCCGATCGTCGACCCACGCTTGCCCTAGGATTACTCTCTGTCTTATCTGTGTTATACCTGTTTGCCATTGTCCGACCCTGCCTGTGTTTTGACCATGTTTCACAATAAAGCCTTGCACACGGATCCGCACGCCTCTCGTCTCGTCAGCCCCGTTACACTCATATTGTAATTACAGTTAAGAAACAATATCTCATCAGAGTGATGAACAGTGAACTCATGTCTCATATTGTAATTTTAATTTTTATGTTGTAATTTCGTATTGTATTGTGGCATCCATTGGGGGAAAAGGGGCACTGTTATATCATATTAAATATAAAATATCAGAAATTTAAAGAATTGTATTTTACAGATGTAAATTGTAATCTTTGGTTAACATTTTTTTCAGTGAATTTATGTTCAAATGTTCAAATGTAGACACCCACCTCCTTCTGCTACATTATTAGATCATTTATGTATGTATTACATTATATTATATGATACTAAATGTGACCCAGGACTACAAAACCAGTAATAAGGGTCAATTTTTTTTTTTTCGTTTGGGCTTTTTTTTAAAAATTGAGATTTATGCATCATAAATAAGCTGAACAAATAAGCTTTCCATTGATGTATGGTTTGTTAGGATAGGACAATATTTGGCCAAGATACAACTATTTGAAAATCTGGAATCTGAGGGTGCAAAAAAAAAAAAAAATTCAAAATACTGAGAAAATCGCCTTTAAAGTTGTCCAAATGAAGTTCTTAGCAATGCATACTACTAATCAAAAATTAAGTTTATATATTTATGGTAGTAAATTTACAAACTATCTTCATGGAACATGATCTTTACTTAATATCATAATGATTTTGGCATAAAAGAAAAATTTTGACCCATACAATGTATTTTTGGCTATTGCTACAAATATACCCATGCTACTTAAGCCTGGTTTTGTGCTCCAGGGTCGCATATATTGCTTAAAGGGATAGTTCACCCAAAAATGAAAACCATCCTAGGTGTATATGACTTTCTTCTTTCAAATGAATACAATTGGAGTGACATTAAAAGTGAATCCATCATAAAAAAAAGTGCTCCAGACGGCTACAGGGGGTTGATAAAGGCCTCCTGAAGCGAATCAATGCACTTTTGTAAGAAAAATATCCATATTTAAAACTTTATAAACCATAATCTCTAGCTTCTGCTATCTGTCGTACTTGCGTTCATGAGATAGTGGCATTCCAGTGGATGACGTAGGATGTAGACGTAACGTAAGCACTGGTGCGAATATGCTAGTCTCACGAGAACCAAGTTTTGTTTACAGCAAAGGAAAACCAATCTCCTTTTGGCTTATATCGAAATCCTTCGACATTTTTCTTTACAAATCCTCGTTTTGGGCTTTTAATTCATGACCAGTGTTTTGTTCTGCTCTCTCCTCTATGATTCCATGTTCGTCACTTCTCACCGGAGCTTATGCTATGCCTACGTCCTACGTCATCTGCTTGAATGCCACTCTCGTGAACGCGCATACGACAGTTAGCAGAAGCAACAGATTATGGTTTATAAAGTTTTAAATATGGATATTTTGCTTACAAAATTTCATTGATTCGCTTCAGGAGACCTTTATTAACCCCCGGAGCCATCTGGAGCACTTTTCTATGATGGATGGACGCAGTTTATTGGACTTCTATTGGACTATTAAATATCACCCATTCACTGCTATTATAATGCTTGGAAGAGCCAGGACATTTTTTTTTTAATATAACGCTGATTGTATTCGTCTGAAAGAATTAAGTCATATGCACCTTGGATGGCTTGAAGGTGAGTAAATCAGGTGGGAATTTTCATTCTTGGGTGAACTATCCCTTTAAAATTTTAAGTGATTGGAACAAAAATATGCATTAAAGCTAAACATTTCAAAAACACTAATTTTGTGCAATACAATTATTTTATTCTAGACTTACAGAGCTTTAATAATAAAGTTGTAGACAGAAACACTTTCTCAAAAAAATATAACAAACACTTGAAAATAGTTTCTAATAGTAGGTTAATTTATATTACATCTTTAATCAGCATCATAAACTAGTGATATTTGTCTAAATTGGTCCCTAACAGAAAGGCTTGTAATAGGAGTCAAATGGTGTAACCGGTTACACCACTTGACATTTCCATTTAAAATTAATTACAGGCATTAATAACAGGCATTATCATGGACACCTATGTAAGTACATGACCTTGGTGGGAATATTTCAAATGTAATTTTTTAAAGTTAATGCTCATTTTTATAATAATGATAAATTATCAATGTATTCCTGAGGTCATACCATTTGACATGTATACCTAAGAATACCTGACCATACCCTAAAAATGTCAAATTATCTCACATTTTAAAGAGAGTTACTATTTGCATGCAGCAGTTAGTGTCACCAGAGGTCCTTCTCTGTGATATAATTTCCGATCACATGATCTTCTTGCAAAATATTAACAAAATGGCTCCTTGAATGGTGGTTACACCGCCTTGACACTTGACTCCCATAATTCCCCAAATTAATTATAATATTCAGAAAAATGATGCTCCATTTACTTTTATTTACTATTAAGTAGTACTAATGTAAGATTATGCCAAACTAGCTGATCTGGTGTTTTATTGAGAATTTCACCTTTTTTAAACAAGATCAATTATTTGGTACAAAGTTTTTGCGGTTACACCATATTGACATTTTTGCAATCATCCCCCGAATATTCCCTCAAAATGAATTAAAACCAGAAATTTTGGTCCACAAAAAAAAAAAAAAAGAGAATGTATGCAATTAATTTGCACATTTATTTTGAAATGTGAACCCTTTTAAATTTAATTAAACCAAATGGACACAAAAAATGTAGCATCACGTCATTGACCCTTTTACAGACTTGGTGAGTGTAAGAGATGTCTCTCAAAAACCATTTTAAAAAAATCTTACAGACATTAAACTTTTGAATCAACCATCTTTTTCTCAGATAATGTAAAACCCTTTTTATTTACTACTTTCATTTATTACTTGGGCTGATTCCAATTATTTGAGCCTTCATATCATGCAAAAGTTCTACTTGCAAGATATAAATACCAAGAATAGCTTTTCAGACTCTTACAGTTTTTAATCCAACCATAAAATTCTTCCAAAAGAAGCCAAAGCATCAAGCTTTGTGTGTCACCATTGTCAGTGTCTCTAGTCGTATCAAATTTAGTGAGGAGAACTAACTCTTGCATTCCAAATAACATTATACAACATTAAAATGTATAAAGTCATAGTCGGGGAGCAATTATTATTTCTATCTCTTGCAGGTCAATAAATGCTTTCTGCTCTACCATGCTCTTGCCAGTGTCTCCATGTCCTTAATCAAAACTCCAAATGGTACATGCGTTCACACTGCAGGTTTCTCTTGCTCCACATGTGCTGCGTATTGGAGCGGACAGATAGCGGGCCACGCCAAGTGCGTTTTAATTACCATCTATCCTCGCTCGCGCCAATGCCTGCTGACCCACTACTGCGCTGCCAAGACACATCTGAATCAAATGTAATGAGCACATTAGCTTAGCATGTTAGCACAGGGAGAACAGGTTGAAACCAGACACAACAACAACAACAACAGCCGAGTCATGCTCAGAGAGAGAGAGAGAGAGACAGAAAAGACCAGAGAAAACAGAATGAGAATGAGCAGAGGAGAGTCTGAAGGGATGCAAAAGAGAGAAATATTGCTAATTCGTCTTTTTTCTCACATCTCTTTAATTGGTGATGCGCAATCATGCTGATTTCTAGGAGGTTTAATCAATGATGGCCGCAGCGTAGCATTTCCTCTGTGATTAGCTCCTGCAAAGGGCTGCCTGGTCTTATTGGCAGAGCATTTTTTAGTATCCTGGTTTGTCCGACTACACACTGCTAAATCTGATCCATCAATAGGTTGACAAATATAATGTCCAAGTAATGTTTAATTCATCTATTGGCTCCAATGGGTCTTATAAACTTTTTCAGTGTTTACTTAATTATATTAATTATCCCATGTGGTTTATACATTGTAATTTTTTGCCGTTTTCACTCCATTATTTACTGTTAGTTTTGGTCAAAACAATGGTTTGACATTTTACATGTTAGTCCTTAATTTTTTTCCAGTTTCATTCTGTTTACAGTTTAAAATTAGCTTTAAAAAATTTAATCCATACAATCCACTATAAATACTGATAGATATAGTGTGGTAGATGATCTGATTTATTTCTCAAAAGTATTCCTCTCAGACCTGTGCCAAGAAACAGCTATTTTATTTTATTTCATTTTAATATTATTATTATTTTTTTTACTTGATAATAATGCTAGAAAACATCAATAGCCTTTTTTTGTAGCAAATGCTTTAAAGAATGTCAAAATTAAAACTAATTTTCAAAATAAACTAAACCAATCCTAAGAGACATTCACTGGAATGAAAACTGTGACAACTAACCTCAGCCAACTAAATAAAATTTGTGACAACTGACCCCAATAACTCAAATCGAGCTATAATTGAATTGAAGGGTAAAAAGTGTTTTAGGCACCAAACAAAATGTAAAAATTTTATTAATTAATTTTTTAATATTTTACCCAGGTGCTAGGTTATTTTTTAAACCAAATGCTGGCTTCAGCTTGTTGGGTCATTTTATTGGGTTATTTTTAATATCTTATTTACCCAGGTGCTGGGTAGGTTTTCTGTAAATTGCTGGGTCATTTTTAATGCTTGGATATTTTTTTCTTCCCAACCGCTGGGTTGAGCCTGTCTCCAAACAAACAACCCAGCTGCTGAGGTACAGGCAGAGCATGTCTTTTTTACCATGGTATGTATGTATGTATGCATAAATAAATAAATAAATAAATATATTAGAGGTGTCAAATGATTAATCGCGATTAATTGTATCCAAAATAAAAGTTTTTGTTTACATTATATATATATATATATATATATATACACACACACACACACACACACACACACACACACACACACACACACACTCATATTAATACATTTTTATAAATGCCATTTGAAACTTCAAAAATACTGCCATTTGGCTGACAGCAAAATAGCAGGAAAATAGTTGGAGATTATAAAGTAAAGACTGAGAAGTGGAATAAACTGTCTATGTACTGGTGGTCTTGCTGACGGGACGTCTTTTGGGAGATGAACTATGCTGATGGAGAAAGAAAGACCCACATGCACACAGAGTGATAAGTGAGGCAGAGGGAGATGTGGATTAGATTTAGTCAAGGGGTCTTAATATTTTACACATGAAGCTTGCAACCATTGCACTCAGTTTCCATGAATGGATCTGCGTTTTGATGCACAATTTCAGGGGCAGACAGAGAGAACTACTGAGAGAGATTCCTATCAACTTCAGGGGATTGAAAAAAAAACAGCTAAAATGGAGATGAGTATCAATCCTTCATGTGTGTTATCTTAAACTGTGTTGTATCCATGTACATAAATCCATGTAGATTTCTGGTCCTTGAATGCTAATTAGACAGCGGCCAAGCTACAACACACAATGTAGCAAAAGCAATGATACTAAAAACACCTGTTCACCAGCTATACCCATAAAATACATGTTCTGTTATTGTTTACAGAGAGAATAAATCTTGAAAAAGCTTGAATTTATCCATCAGGAACTCACTGGATGGTGAAAAGTGCTCAACAGATGCTTGAAGGGGTGTGGGGAATAATGTGCAGCAATGAATCATGCCCAACAAGAACAGGAACATGAATTAGTAAATAAAGAAGTCTTATATGTTCAGCAAGGCAGCATTTATTTAATCAAAAATACAGAAAAAACAGGAATATTTTGAAAAATTATTATTATTAAAATAAATGCTTTCTATGCAAATATATTGTAAAACGTAATTTATTCCTGTGATGCAAAGTTGAATTTTCAGCATCATTACTTCAGTCTTCAGTGTCACATGATCCTTCAGAAATCATTCTAATATGCTGATTTGCTGCTGAAAAAAAAAAATGTATTTTTATTATCCATGCTGAAAACAGTTGTGCTGCAGAATGTCTTTGTGGAAACTGTGATGTATCTTTTTAAGGATTCTTTGGTGAATAGAAAATCCAAAATTATATAGTCAAAAAATATTTGATTAATATTAATTCACTTTTTTTGTAACCTTATAAATGTCTTTACTGTGAATTTTGATCAGTTTAATGCACCTTTGCTGAATTAATTTTTTAAAAACAACACCAAACTTTCAAACCGTAGCGCATGTATGCCAAAAAAATGCTTGGCTGCTTGCACAGTTTAAGCGCAAATGTTTAATACACATATGCATCAGTTGAAAGAACAGACCTATCCTCTCTATATAATCACCCCCAATACCAGTCAGCAGTCAATGATAAGCTCCCCGAAGACTTTTTAGACCATATAAAACTCTCCTGACCAGTTTTACTTTTACAGTTTTACTACATTTTTTTTATATTCATCTCAAGACTTTAACTGTATAAATTTAGATTAAATTATCTCCGAATCTCTTATCTCTTTACATATCACAGATGTGAAAGAATTACCTTACCATAAATTAATATCTGCACCATCTAAAACAGTCCTGAGAACAATATAATTACACATACTGAGTGCAGAAATAACATCATTTTCATGCTGAGCGGTGAAATGTTTTGAAAAATTGCATGAAATAGGTGATGATATCATCAGTGAGTCAAGAAGTCCATCTGATGGTTTGCTCTGGTCAACTGTTGTTAGGATGTCTTATTAATTATCCGTCATCATACAAACTACAAATTGAAGTAAACAACTCTCTTTGCAAATATGATGGTTACTGACAACCTCACGAACTCAATAAGCCAAAGTGACGTACACAGCCGCATTCAAACACTAAAATTTCCCGTATGCTATTAAAACGTCCATCCGCTCTCACGGTCCGAGCTCTGTGCTGACGTGGGAGAAGGGGGATGTTAAAGAGATATATATGAGACATTTAAACAGCCAGCTCATGACAAGGTTATTGTTGTGTGCACCTCCAGGTCGGGTGAAGATGAGGAAAGAGTAATTGAGCACTTTGGAGGACATGCAGTGGATGCAATTACTGCACTGTTATAGCGTGCACTGAGGGAGTGCCTTCTGCCATCCATAAAAACGTCTGAAAGAGAGTAAATCAAAAGGTCTAGAAGAATCACTTCTTGCTTTTATTGTCTACCCTTGCTTGCTCTTAAACTTTGCTAAACCGTTTTTTATGAATAACATTTAAAAGGCCTCAATCTAAAAAATTTTGGACTGTTCATTCCATTAGAGATACAAAATGCAACAACATACAGTTTCTACTATCATTTAGTGAAGTAGAAGTGACAAATTTATAGTTTGCAGGCTTTCAAAATCTTGACAATGACATATTTTAAATGAGATGTTTTGGAGGGTGAACTGGACGTTAAAGGAATAGTTCACCCAAAAATGGAAATTTGCAGGAAATTTACTCACCCTCAGGCCATCCAAGATGTAGATGAGTTTGTTTCTTCATCTGAAGGATTTGGAGAAATTTAGCATTATATCAGTTGCTCACCAATGGATCCTTTGCAGTCAATGGGTGCCGTCAGAATGAGAGTCCAAACAGCTGATAAAAACATCACAATAATCCACAAGTGATCCACATTGCTTCTTCTGAAGCAAAAATATGCATATTTGTAATAAACTAATTCATCATTAAGACATTTTTAACTTCAAACTGATGCTTCCTGCTAAAATATGAATCCTTTATCCATAATGTTGCATTCTCTAGTGAAAAAGTCAGCCCGTCTGAATCAGGAGAGAAATATGCACAAATCAAACACCCTTTACATGCAAAAACAGTCCAGAATAGTTGTAGACAAATTTTGATTTGAGAGGACAACAGGGGATGGATATTTTCCTCTGGAGGAACCCTTATTATGGATTATGGACTATTTTGGCCAGAAGCGACAGTTTTAGGTTAAAATGCTTTAATGATGGATTTGTTTCTTACAAACATGCAGCTTTTTGCTTCGCAAGATGTTAACTGATGCACAGGAGTCGTGTGGATTACTTGTGGATTATTGAGTTTTTCAACTGCAGTCTCACAGTCTGAAACACACTTTTCACAGTCTAATGAATTTCTGATGGGTAAAATCTTTTTTCCCCTCATAAAATAGCCTTTTTACTTGGAAATACAGTATGTCACATTATGGAAGCAAATAGGTTGCAAACAGGGTTTGTTCAAATCCCGGGCCCTAATAGCATGAATAGTAATATGTCCTTTAACTGATAAAATAACATCTACAAGCTCTGCCGATGATGTGGACTTATGTTTCAAGGACACAACAGCTCAATGCAGTAACTCAGTTAGACAGCGCTCAATTAGATAGAAGGTAAAACATATGCTCAGAGTCAGACGTCTTATTGACTCATCAGGACAATTCAATCACTTATCATTCCTATCATCTGTCTTGCAGGTAAATTGGCACCATAACAGCACAATGTTTTCCACACCAAGTCATCTAGCTTGTCAAGAAAATCAATTAAAAAATAATAATAACCCCTTTTGACCATTACTAACCACATGAAGGATAACTCCCATTTTCTTTTTTAAACTACAATAATTTTTATTGGCACCTTGTGGTTGAAACGTGCATTCATTTTCCAAACACTGAAAAAATTAATTAGTACTTTTGAGAAATATCATTAAAATCATGGACACTCACATGCAATGAAGACTCCAGACATATCAGTTTTCTAGAAAACCACATGGAGATGCTGAAATCACATGAACACCAGATGACCTAGTTGAAACAACAGACAAGAAGAACAAAACAAAAGATGAACACACAGCTTTAGTGGGAAATTACAGTATGCAACTTCTTGCATCAACTGGTGTAAGTTAAAAAGTCTACAGCCACTGGAAAAAAACTGTGTGTGCCTTTAAGAACTTTATGAACATGTATTCACTATTGCAATTGTATTTATGTGTCATTTTTATTTGCACCAAGGTCTTTCCTTTTGTACTAACCGCCTATGTAATTGTTGCAAACACAATATGAGTATGTTGCTTCAGTATGAAAGCAAATGTCAACGTATATTACTTTATTTATTATGGCATTTAGTGTGTCTCAGGGCTGCTGTCAATCCATAGTTCTACTCCACTATATACTGTTGAAACCACACAATTGAAACTATAGACAAAACAGGAAATAAAAGGAAAAGAATGGTAAATATGCACCAATAACTTTTGCTTCTTTACTTCAGTTAACTTTAAAGCCTCCTTTCTAAATGACAGCAACAGATCTTTTGATTTTCAGAGACCTCATGAAACTGCATCATAAGTATATATTCTATATAAATTTAGTATAAACACAAAAAATAGTACATAAACGTGAATATAAATTTGTTTATTGATTATGGTATTTTGTGTCTCAGAGCTGCCGTCAAACCAGTTTTCTCTGCAATAGAGTTCCAATAAAAACATAAATGAATTAATAAACACACATAAATACATACATACATAAATACATGCATACAATTCATAAATAGCTTCAAAGCTATGTGAGCTGTTAATAATAAAAAAACTCCAATTCAGAATAAACAGGAAACTGGAAAACAGATAAAATGATTTACATAATGGTCACTATTGCTATTGAAAAAATAATCACAAGTCAAAATTCATTAGCATAAAAGCAGAAATTGGAAAATAAACCATTCCTCACCAGTCAAACTGTGATTATGTGACTTATAACTCTCCAACAGTGAACCAGTGCAAAGCTAAATTGAGAGAACTATGCAGCGTCTGTATGTTTGTGGATTTCTCTATCTGTGTATGTGCGCTTGTGCCCACATGAGGGGACAGCTAATGAAATAGCATTAGCAGCTGATTGTGTTACTGTCCCTGGAGAAATGGAGTTATTCATAGACATGGAGCGTAGGAATCAGTAACGATGGAGATGTTAGCGATACATGGTGTGATGTGTTATCGTGCATCAGTACATTTTACATTACAAAAGCAAGGCAAAGATACAGTACATGCACCACCGAATGTGTGAGCGCGGCACGTTCTTCGCTTTCATCCTCTCAGCACCAGTCAGAATATGTGCAGCCACGAAGCCACGGATAGTAGGTGTGAACTCATGCATTAATCATCATTAATAATTCTGTATGCATAGGTCTACAAGTACAGAGAATAAGTATGTGACTAAGGTCCTGAAAGTGCCTGCAGTCCAGGCCATCTGCCTAATTAGCTTCTCCTCTGATCTGCCAAGAACGAACATGGATTGATTGTTCGGTTGAAAGTCACACACGACTTAAAAAGAATCATATAATAATGGAAAAATAACTTAAGGTCACATGCAAAGTACTGAATCAGCCGCTTTCAAAAGAAATGACAAGAAAAGAATTTGAGATTTAATTTTTGTTCGTGCATGGTATGAGTTGAGCTCAGTTTTTACATGCTTACAAATGCTGTACATCTGCAACATTTTTTTTAACCATTAGCATAAACCAATTTTATTTCCATAATGTGACACAAAGTGAAACAGGATGATCAGTGGGGAAAATGAAGCCTGAGAATTTTATCCATTAGGAATTAACTGGATTGTGAAAAGTGGACATCCATACGTGAATGCAGACTGAAAATTTATATAAATAATATAAATAATATCTCCACAGTTTCTGTATAATTTAACAAATATACTGATAGGAGACAATGCCCCAAAATATTCTGTTCGTAGTACCTTGACTTTTTTTTCCCCACACATCACACAAATTTTTGAAAAGGTGACGTCCTTTCAATGCAATTTTAATGTCACCTCCATATAACAAAGAAAAAAGTACAAAATCTGTATATGTATGCTCTGAGACAAACAAGAAACAATTGTATACAATATACAATTGTATATTGTAACAGTTCAAAAGTTTGGGATCGGTAAGATTCTTTAATGTTTTTGAAATAAGTCTCTTATGCACACCAAAGGCTGATTTATTTAATGAAAAATACAGTAAAAATACAGTCTCTGAAAAAAAGGTACAAAACTGTCACTGGGGCAGTACCCATTCAAAATGTACTATTATGTACCATTTGGGAAAAAATAAGGTACAAAGATGTCCACCCTACTGACAGTTTTGTACCGTTTTTCTGAGTGCATTGTGAAATATTATTACAATTTAAAATAGCTTTTTTCTATTTTAGTATATTTTAAAATGTAATTTATTCCCATGATGGCAACGCTGAATATTCAGCAGCCATTACTCCTGTCTTCAGTGTCACATGATGACCATGATACATTCTTTGATGAATACAAAGTTACAAAGAACAGCATTTTGTTTTTTTAAATAGAAATATTTTTCAATATATCATTATAAACGTCTTTACTGTGACTTTCGGCCAATTTAATGTGTCCTTGTTAAATAAAAGTATTAATTTTGTTTAAAAAAAAATCTTACTGACCCTAAAATAGTATATTGTTTATACTGTAATAACAGATTTTAAAATGGTCAATCTGATTATAATTGTAGATATTACAACAGTGTACTGTAATATGCGAGCAGAGGGCTCCAAAGACGCACCCTGTCGAGACCCTGATCTGGTCATATGTAGGGTTCATGTGACTTACTGGTTAAAGCTCAGAGCTGATACTGGTCTGAGCGATCACCACCGTGCCCTTGAGCAGAGCACTTAACAGCAGGAGCTCCAGGGGCTTGTCACTGCAATAAGTATACTGTGAGTTGCATGGGATAAAAGCGTCTGATGATTGACTACTTACAGTACTTGTGTTCTCCACTTTTAGTGCACTTAAGCTCAAAGTGCTCTTTATGACACAATGTTCCTTCCTTTACAACATAATTATACCATCAAGTCACACCTTTTTAATCATCTATTGAGCGATTTCAGATGTTTATAGATATGCATGCATGTACCTCCATTTATATTATTCCACTGACTTTCTGTTATGGCATATCACATAAAGTTTTGGCTCACATCACTGACTCGCTTGATGTTAAGTGCCACCAAACTGAAATTCGTAATTCCCACAATGCCTTGAAGTCGCAGTGTTGAAAGAACTGTGCTAATCCATAGTGATCTGCAAGTGCTGAATATTTATGCCTCAAGTACTTCATTATCAATCAGCGTCTTTATCAGTATTCATGTTACTTTCCAACTTCCAACGGCTCCGTGCCGTTACTTATTAGCATGTTAGTGCCGCCACCATATTTGGAAGACGTAGCGGAACTGTATCTCTGACATACCCCAAATTTGTAATTAAAATGTAGGAATCGGCAAACTGTTGCTGTGTACTGTCCTGTAAGCCCTAAACACATTTGTCGTGCTTGCATCCAACCACTGTCAGTCTGACACAGATTCAAGAGTTTCTCAGAATATACAAGAATATAAGACTTTGCATCGTCTAGCATTGTACAAAAGATTCAATATCAACACCATGGCTTTTTTGTAATGCAGCACAAAGTTATTCACATTCTCAATGCCTATTCAGCTGTTTGACACAAAGGCAGTCAGTTTAGCATATGGGCCGCATGCATGATCAGTTGTTTGGAGTGACGCTTGTGAAATTAAAGACTGCACACAAGCAGGCCAGTGCTATTAAAAAAAAAAAAAAAAAAAAAAAAAAAAAAAAAAAAAAACATGCTAGCTGTGGGAGTACTTTGTATTCATATCAAATCACCATTTTTTTTTCAGGATCTAATAAGATATTTTTAAAGAAGTCCTATCAGGGATTGAAAATGTTAATCTAATAAATTACGTGAAATGTTTAAAAAATTTAAATAGTTTACCCAAAAATTAAAATTAGCAGAAGATTTACTCATCTCAAGCCATTTAAGATGTAGATGACTTTGTTTCTTCATTGGAACAGGTTTGGAGAGATTTAGCATTACATCACTTGCTCACCAATGAATCCTCTGCAGTGAATGGGTGCCGTCAGAATGAGAGTACAAACAACTGATAAAAACGTCACAATAATCCACAAGTAATCCACACAAATCAATTAACACCTTGTGAAGTGAAAAGCTATGTATTTGTAAGAAACAAAACCACCAAGTCATCAAAAAGTTGCTTCTGGCTAAAATATGAGCCCTCTGTCCATAATACCTCCAGTGGAATGTCCATCCCTTGTTGTCCTCTCACATCAAAATCCACCAACATATTTGTTTAGAAGTGAAACAAATCACGAGTCAGCTCAGTGATGATTCACATCAGTTCCGATTATTCAAAGACATTACATTATTGTGTGACAAATTATTTGAAGGGCTCCTAAAAGTGTGTAATAGACTCAAGCATCTCAATCTTTGCCCACATGCAAAGATGGCAGAAAGCAGGTCACATACAGTACTTCTAAGGGTTCCTGCGCCAACCAACAAACTGTCATTGAGATGAATGGGGAAACTATCGGATAGTTCTCTCCAGGTATTACAGACCTTGTTGGTTCTGAAAACCTTCCTTCTGGAAAATAGAAAGCAGGACAGGTTTCATCTATGGGTCAGTGCGTGTTACTGATCTCTCCTCCGGCTTTCACTGAGAAGATGTGTGTTTCTTTAACATTCAAAGAGTATGTTGGCAACAGTGACACATTTTCAACGTCTTCTTTAATGCAAAGTGAAGGTTAACAAAAAACAGGTTGTGACAGCATTTTTGATCCTGTTTTTGTAACACAACAAATATCTATCTATCTTAATCTCTATGCATTTATGCATTTCTGGTTTTATTTTGGCATGTTAAATACAAATACATGTACACACACAATTTTTTTTTTCCAGTAACACATTGAATTAAACAAAAAAATTTGAAGTAGAAAGATAGAAATAGTATTTTTTGTAAAATTATACTCCAACAAAGTCTTTGTTTTGTATTTTTCAGTGTATTTTTACATTGTATTTATATACAATGTACATATACACTGTAAAACCAGATAAGTTGATATAAAAAAAAAAAAATAGTTGAAACTGATTACATCGAAATATTTCAGTTATATTAACTCAAAAGAAACATTTAAGTAAATGTTATTAAGTCATTTTAACTGATACCAACTTAAATCTTACAAGTTACTATAACATTATTGATCAAGTTAATTTTACAAGGAGTTTTTGGGTTCACAGAACCAATTAAAATTAATTAAAGATGACTTAATTTTTTTGTTACATTACAATTAAGTTTACCTTTGTAAAAACATTATAGTTTTAACAAATAACTATACACCAACTATACTCATTCTGAAATAGAACAAAAAAACAAAAATGGGTTAACAGACAATTTAAATGCAAGTTACTCTTTTATTAAGCAGCCACAAATCATTAACAAAACATCAACATTAAATTGTTTGTCAAATGGAAATACATTCTCCAAAACAGTGCAAGGCCCTTGAGAAATGAGCTGAGATAGTAACTGTCTCTTTTAGAAGTGGACAATATGGATACCTGGATATCACCCAGCTGTACACACTTCCCTAAAATAGGAACACTTCCAAAATTCACATCTAACAGTAACTTTAGAAATATAAAAGTTATACAAGAACAGAATATACAAGAAAGATTTCAAAATAGAGCAATGTATTTTTTTTTTTTAAACTGTGATTTCTGAGTGGATGAACACATGGTGCTGTATATGGAACTAATACAATTCCAGAAAATCAACTGAGAAAATGTTCTGCAAATTAAATAGACAAATATTGTAAAAAAAAAAATAAATAAATACATAAAAAAATAAAATACACAATGCACTAAAAGTGACAGAAGTGAAAGTTTAAATGAAATGTCAAATAAAGGAGTACGTTTGTTAGCTTTGTTCAAACACTGAGGAAACTCTACTGACAAAAGTTCATTTTTAAGACTCAACGCTGGGTCTCAGCTTCCCATCCTCCAGACCCATCAAGACTTTCTGGGTAAAGTCAAATGTATTGTCCAACTCTTTTGGGAAACTTGGATACAAGGCGTAAGTTAGTCCAAAAAGCATGACAAATGCATGAGCCAATGTGGGGAAATCGTTAACTATGTTACCCAAAGTGCAACTTCAGTCTTCTCTGAGCGGAAGAACGTGGCAACTGTTGAATTGTCACTAATGGAGAGGAAACGAAGTGATAAATCTTCGCCGTCTGGTTCATCAGATTGTTCTACCTGAAGACAAAAACAGAGTAATGTTACTCTAAACTTCCAAAGGCTGACCGCTAATAAATTACATATATTTACATCTACTCCAAACCATTCTATCCCATACAATAACTACAATTATAATTGATAGCCTATATTCAAAACCTGCAACTAGAACTTGAATGACATCTGAATGGAAGGTGAGATGGTTGATTACTGAACAGTTTCAGGTTGCATTGATTTTCATAGTATTTTTTTCTATACTATGGAAGCCAGTTCGAACAAAAACGGTTTGGTTACCAATAATCTCTCCTGCCATTCAGATGTCATTCAGGCTGTAGTTCCAGGTTTTGAATATATCCTTTATAATAGTAGTAATTCTTCGGTCTTCTGCAAAAGTGTAAATGAGGACTAGGCAACATTTTTCATTTTTAGTGATCTCTCTCACTAAATTCTAAAGGTGATGATACACGGGGCAACATTTTTGAGCAAAATTGCTTGGGCACTTTCCCACTGAGAATGGGCAACAAAATTCTATCCGGATACTTTAGATCGGTCGTGTGCCCTGTCTCTCATTTTTTGCCCAGCAAAATTGCTCAAAAAGTTGCCCCGTGTATCATAGGCTTAAGCAACATGATCACTTACATCCCACATCTTGACAACGTTGGAGTCATCCTCAAGCAGATAGGCGGAGGGAGCACGGAGGACAGCAGCTCATCATGGACATCATTGACAGCAGCATGGATGTCAATATTTCCTTCAGAGTGAAAATTAGAGACTTGAGTATGAGAATCTTGATTTAACATGGAATCAAATCAGCACAGCCACACAATACTATACATCACCCTAAAGCGTCTGTATGTATAACAATACAACCGAAATCACCCAAAATCAACTGTAGTTTCTTTATCAGCCATTAAGAAGAGTAACCACTGACCTGAAGTGTCACATATCCTGAAAAGCTGACTCAGTACTTCAAACACTTTTCCAGCGGGATCAACTTTATTTCTGGTTCTTCAAGATGACGTTCATAATTTTGAGATCTCGGAGCAGATCTGCACAAATTAATAAGTGATTAAGCCAAGGTATCTGTACAGTGTACTGTTAAAAACAACAACAAAAAACACTGCAAAATAACATTTTGAACTTCAACTGTCATGTACAAGTATAAACCTGACACACTGAAAAAGAACCAAAAATTAACATTTGCTGTCAGTTTACTCACCCTTCGGCCAACCAAGATGTAAGCTATACTTTCTTTCTTTAGTAGAACACTAAAGATGATTTTTAACTGAAGTCGTGCTCCTTGGTGATTCATAAACTTCATTCACGTCAACAGGTGCCACCAATTTGTGAGTCAAAAAGCAGATACAGACAGCACATTATAACATTATGACCAGGAAAACCAGAGTCTGGAGCTCAAGATTTCTGTGCCACCATGGGTATTAATTTTGTGTTGCTTGTTTATGTTTTTTGACTCGCACAGTGACAGCACCTGTTTAGCTGCATTTTATGAATCACCAAGGACCATGATTTCAGCTAAAAATTATGTTTTGTTCTACTGAAGAAGGAACATCAGCTACTTCTTGGATGGCCAGAGAGAGAGTAAATTAATGGCAAATGTTCATTTCTGGGCTAACTAATACTTTAAAGAGATAAAACTACATTTCTGTGCCTGGGAACATTTCAGTTACATCGCTGCCTATGCAGGGTAAGAGAGCTCTTGGATTATCAAAAATATCTTAATTTGTGTTCTGAAAATGAACGAAGGTCTTATGGGTTTGGAACGACATGAGGCTGAATAATTAATGACAGAATGTTCATTTTTGGGTGAACTATCCCTTTAAATATAAAACATTCAAGTGTGCTAAGAAAAATATTTTTACCGGTGACTCCATTTTAAAGCAGGCCAGCAATCCAGGATCTCACCAATCGGTAGGTTCCAGTATCTCTATACAATGAATGTGTATTAAAATTAATAACTGGACATCAATATACCAAACTTCCAGCTGCTTCACTTTTATCCTGAAAAGAAACAGATTGAGAAGTTACTCAGGTTGTAATATTTGCCAAAACACCAGGAACATTCTATTTAAAGCACATGAAACAAATCAGTTATTTAACTTAATAGGCTTTATGTGAAATATGGTGCTTAATTTAATCCCATAATACAAACACACACATATACATATATACACACATATATATACATATATACACATATACATATATTTCTAAATACAGTTGCTTCATCAATTCAATCGATTTTTGATCATCAAGCCATCGATTATCCCGCTTATTCCATGGTCATTTGCAAAGTTATAGACAAGTTAAAACTAGTATTGCTTTTTGCAGCACAATATTTGAGCGAGTGGGCAAAATGAGCTCATATAGTGATTTATGCAGAGGATTGATGAATATGTTCTCTTCTGTCATATGAGACAACGGGTATGGAAGTGACATCACAGTGGCATCCCCACCTGCTGTTCTATGAATGACTCCCCACAGTGGCCATCAGTGCAGAAGACTGAAAACGCTTACCGTCATTTTACACAGTGATTAATTCCACGGCTTCATTACCCAGCCTACCATCTATGAAACTACGAGTGTGTGTGTGTACTGTATGTGTATGTGTGTGTGTGTGTGTGTGTGTCTCTGCAGGAAGTTCTACCTTCTCTGGCGCTGTGGGAGATTAACAGGAGCGTTTTTGCATGAAGTTGGACAGTGAAGTGCTTTCTTCCTACGCATCAACCGCAGACACAGCATTCGCCACACCACAAGCATCCCGGCAAAAGCATCTCTCAGCTCGGCCCTTTCATCTTCTTTCAAGCGCAGCCTCTTATCCACTTCACTTTGTGCTTATTCGTTACGAAAACACTTTTCATGATATCTGAAAACAAGAGGTCTGAATGCAGGTTAAACTGTTGATGATTTTTCAATGTCACTAGTACGTTATTACCACTTGCCAGTTAGAACACATTTCAAGGTTGTTGCAAAATGTTTTCGACTAAAAAAAACCCACAATCCTCATGAATTCAGTGTGCTTTTAACATGAAAACACTCCTTTAGTAGAGATGTTGGTTATTTATAGAGCAAAAGCACACTTACAAGAGGAGTCCTTGAACAAAGTCCCTGATTTGTGTTCAAACTCATATCTGAGAAAGGCCAGTCTCACATGTCCCATCTCTGATTTTACATAATTAGCCTTATTTGCCACAAATATGCAAATACATTGGTTTAATTAGCACAAAGGTTATAAAGAATGACCACTGAGTTAAGAATAAAGATAAACAGGCTGTTACTCAATCAGACTGCTCATATCTTGGAATTAATAAACGCTACAATTTATTACCATGAGAGTTATGATGAGTTCCATCAAATCGGAAGTCAGACTTTCCAGCTTCTTACTGGGAAGAGTGCGACAGAATGCCACTTGAACATTACGCATACCTGGTGAAAAATAAATAAATAAATAAAGCAGCACAACAGTATATTAGAATTATTTTTGACAGGATCATGTGACACTGAAGATTTTTTTCTAATTTACATTTATCCTGTGCTTGATTGTTAGGAGCCTTCCTTATGAACAACTGTAAAGCTAATGCAAGTATTGCCATTTTGTTTCCATACATCATCCCAAGAGACACTGCAATGCATTGATCAGAGTCAGAGTCTGAGGCATCAAGTAGAAAATTATCCACATTCAATTTGAATGGGATCTTAAATTGTTACAATTATGAGTCAAACAATCAGTGCAGAGATCTATAACAATGGTATTTTACTGATCAGGTAGCTTAACTTGATTTATCAAGTAGGATCTGTTCTTGGACTGACTTTTGTTGTTGGTACAACCATGTTCAAATCAACCAATCATATTTTAGGTTTAGGGTTTGAATTTGATCAGAAACATACTCTGGGTAAATGAAGATATGAATGCATGGCCAACACATTTCAAATGCACTCTTTAATTGTAACAAATTCAACATGCATTGCAACAAACCTCTGTATTTTTGAGGTATCAAGCTACAAAAAATGCTCAATCAGATCTAACCTTCTTAGCAAGACATTCTTGAAGCTGTTGCATCACCATGACAGTAGTTGATCTGAAAGAGAAAATCAGCTGTTTAAGATAATGCTGTCTTTACTGTTACCTACAGTAACACTGAGAATGCAACAGGCACTTGCATTGCGTTATGAATTGATGTATAAAAATAAATCTTAAAGTGTCTGCATTTATGTACTTGCATAAAGTATGTTTCAAACATTCGGTTTATGGGTATCAACAACTTTCTTAACAATAATCCAATCATTTAAATTAAATTTTTTGGGTAGGGTGACAACTGTTTGATGGGTCTATTGATCAAGGAACACAATCTACTGTGCTAAAAAATTGGGGAATCGACTTCATTGAAGGTTGAAAAATGTTCTGAAGACAAGAAGTGGCATTTTAGACCTTTGTCCTCCACTTTGGACACCATCCACATCTCGCACTCTGCAGGTTACGGACAAAAGAGCAAGTGGTCACTCTGTTTTAGAAATCTCTCGAGTTACAGCTGGGAATAGCAGCCAGCTAGACCTTGAGGGTCTATTTTAAGAGTCAAACAGCTGAGAGAGAGAGAACGAGAGAGAGAGAGAAAGTGCAGCGAGCTGTAATCATAGAGGCAGAGAGTCCCTGAGGATTCGCACAATGGTGCCAGCCCACCTCAGTAACCCCTCAGAGCTAAGCCTGTGCAGGTCTTATCAAACACCTCAAGCTATGCACTCCAGACTCCATCACGGCTCACTGTTCTGTTGCATTGATCCACAGAGAGAGCTATTTAGCTGAAATCCTGAGCTATACAAAAGCCATGCACCATACGGTTGTTTCTGTCATTGCACGCACGTGTTTGAAGATCTCCGGCCATAGCGGTCCGCTGGTCATCCTTAAGGTTTAGTGCCTGAAATCACAGGGAAATTGTGCAAATGCATGAATGTCACTGGCAGAATAAAGAGACCTGGCCTATCAAATGATAGAAGCAAATTTAGAAAGTGTCATCCAAAATAAATATTCATCCGTCGTAACAGTGTGAGACTTCACCTCATCAAAACAGAGGAGAGATAGGCTCGCCGGGCAGCCTGCCTTTGGATAGCAAACTTGGCTCAGCTGGAAACCCAGCTTTGATTTTTCAAAAGGATGATCGTGTATGTCTGATTGCTCCGACTCACTGCACGGCACAGTGGGAAGATATCAGTGTGTCTGTATTAATGTCCTGGAACAGGTAAACACGGCTCACGGGGAGGGAACTGTGCTGGAGATCCGGCGCAGGTGAGAGTTCATGCGTCGGTCTGGACAAATGCCTGTACATACTCTATATTCATATATAGAATATTTCAATAGCTAAAACTATCATGTAAGTATTTCCATTTGAATTAGCATGTAAGGAAGTAGAATTAAAACAAATGGAAATTGAAATATATATAACTGGAATGAAGAAGAATTAAAGGACAGTTTAAGACAAAAAAAATTTCTCATCACATTTAATAATTTACCTTGTGTTGACCAGGGTGGAAGAAGTTTGTGTTTGTGGCCAATACTATAAATTTACCAGTTCTTAATGAATTTTGCCCAACCCTGGACTTGGGAAACATCTTGAGACAGAACCTCACAAAAAAAAAAAAAAAAAGCTAATTACTCAAGTTTCAGTCCAAATGAGAAACTGACAATTAAAAATGACTTCCAACCAGGTTATATTATTGAAAACATGATGTATTTTCAAAAAGGCAATTTTTATGGTAAAAATTTCCAGACAACTACTGAAAATCTTTAAAAACTTCCCAACCAGCCCAACATTGGCTCAACCAATAGTGTGAGATTGGGGCGGGGCTACCAATTTGTTCGACCAATGGAAGATGGGGTGGAGTGTTCAGAGGAATCTGTTTGAAACGGTCATTTTTGCAGTTCCCTTTAGTGACACCATTGGCACAAAATTGCACATATCAACCTTTTAAAGATATATTTTATTTAGTGCTAGTCTTTATTTATTTATTTAATTTTAAAGAAATGTAGAGCATGGCTCAAACATTGCCAAGGTTTTGATTCCCATGGAAAGCAAGAACTGATATATCTTGAATGCAGTGTAAGTTGCTTTGGATAAAAGCATCTACCAAATGCATAAATGTAAATCTAAAAGAATGTGATTAGTGTCAGTGGAAGACATTAAATACAGTTTTAAATGACATAAGGCTGAGTAAACGGTGACAATTTTTATTTTTGGATGAACTTTCCCTTTAAGCCAGTTATCCTTTATGACTAACTCAGGAGTGTTTATTCCCATGATCATTAAGCATGTGTTTATGCAACAGATGTAGTAAAATAAATAGTTTATGTGGCTGTAATTACTTTTATTTAATCACAAGCATCAGCATTAATTAATTAATTAAATCTAATCTAAGCTGCAATCATCTGTGCGGCATTTAATGTAACTGAATTAAAATGCTTGCGCACACCTGGCAGTCAAGAGCTAAAGAAAACACCTAGCCTGCTTTGTTGCTAAAAACATTTCACAACTGATGAGAATTGCATTAATTTATTACACAATTTAATTTGAATGACTTTGAATAACTAGGTCAGACTGGCAATTTAGATTCAATCAATGTCATATTTAATTACAGTACCACTAAAAACACTACAATTACAACTGACCCTTTACTACACCCCACCATAAGAACGTTGCTAACCAATTCTTCAAAAGTGTCTCTACTGTAATTCTATGACGGACCAATGTAAACACCTACTGTATTAGATAAATAACGTTAATAATGTTAATTTATGTATTAATCCAGGTCAGAAGTCCCACAGGGTATGCATTGTAGAAATGTCAGGAACTGTTCTATTCACTTTCACAAATGGTTTAATTTATGACAAGCGAGCAACAGTAACGAAACTAAAGAGGGTGGAGCTCAATAAGGCGTCAATTGCGTCCATTATAATTTTCAACTCCATGCAATACAACAATATAAAATAGCTCTTTTCTGCAGGATTTGTAAAGTACAAAAATAACTAAAGGCAAATTTCTTTTGAAAGAAATTGTGTTAAAAAATCTATGGAAATGGTATTACCTTTCTTTTTGTGCCTTTCACCTCGAATGGACTTGCTAAAAAAATTAATTGCTGTACTATTGAACAGAACATCTAGCAGCCACCCATTACATTTTTTTCTTATTTTGAAATTTTTTTTTGGCTAGAAATGTTCTGTTTTGAGATTGTTGTCTTCATCACAGTACAGACCCATCTTTGCAACTTTTGGTCTTACAAAGGCTTGAAGCACCAAAGTTTGCTCAACACCATAGAGAAACTCTGAAAACTTTTTAAAGTCTGATTGTTATGCCTCTTTTCAAAAACCAGGGTTGCAGAGAAAGAGATTTTGCTTTTACCTTTAAATCAACAGCTTTTACAGTGGCTGTAGTGCAGATTCGATGTTACGTACTTGCATTATGCTGCCTAATATTAATAGGTTCATATAAAATGTCTTTATAATAATTATGTTCCAAAGAGATAATTGGTTTATGTGTTTATCTGCTGCTGAAATGTTGCATAAAGATTGTGCTTTAAGTGCCACAGCTTTGGCTGAAGGTAAAAGTCGTGTCTATTGCAGGGCAGCCATAAGAAATACCAAGATGCTCTTGGGTGCATTTGTACACTCGCCTGTAAGTAGGACAGAGTCAATTTGTCCTGTTGTGCATCCTCCATGGCAAACTATTGAGAAAGACACAGCAAAGTTTTGTAACAGTGCGCTGAAGTATATTTCATTGAGTTTCTAAAGCGAAGATGGGAATTAAGAAAGTCTTTATGTCAGGGTTGTTGTGCACAAAGAGTTTACTGAAAGCAAGAGGCATTCATACTGTTGGAGCAGAAGTCATCTGACGCATTGGCTTACCTACTTCAGCATGAGCACACGGAAGTATGTTTTCACAAGACACCGGCACAGTGGCCTTGAGCAAGACATGTAAACCCAGGTTGCTCCAGGAGTTTTGTCCCTACAAAAAAAAAAAAATGTACTGTTAGTTGCATTTAATGAGAAAATGAGGAGCAATGCAATTCTAATATAAATAATGAAATACTCATGTTCAAATAAATAACTATAGCATGCATTGTTGGAATTCTGTACTATATAATAGCATATCAAGGTAAAATCTCTTAGAAATTACTTGCATATATGGAAGCAAAAATAAATGGCTCTGTAACTCTGTTCCAAATCTAGTGAGTGCTTTATAACCTTCGAGGTGCTTTATGGCACAAAGGATTTTCCAGAAAGTAGCTGCCTGCTTATGCTGTCTTCTAAAAGCAGAGAATACAATCCAAGAATGCACTGCGACAAGCACTGTGAAGAAGGTGTTGGATGAACTGAAAATTTCATTCAATACTAAACAGTATAAATAAAAATAGTTAATTTAACTAATTAAATTAATCAATCTATGTAATGTAGTTAACATTGAGCGCTATATACATTATTCAAAAGTTTGGGGTAAGTAATTTAAAAAAAAAGTAGTGCTGTCAAATGATTAATCGCGATTTCATTCAAAATAATTTTTTTGTTTGCATAATATACTGTATGTATGTGTACTGTCTTTATTTATTATGTATATATAAATACACACATACAGTAAATATTTTGAAAAGATTTATATGTATATACATTTATATATTTACATTAGTGCTGTCAAAAGATTAATCGCGATTAATCACATCCAAAATAAAAGTTTTCGTTTACATTATGTGTGTGTACTGTGCATATTTATTATGCATATATAAATACACACACATTCAGTATATATTTACAAAATATTTACATGTATTTACATGTATATTTTTATATTCATATAATTTATATTATATATATAAATTATTTAATATATAAACAACATTTTTCTTAAATCTATACGTGCATGTGTGTCTATTTATATATATATATATATATATATATATATATATATATGGAATAAATATATACACAGTACACACACATGTTATGTAAACAAAAACTTTTATTTTGAATGTGATTAATCGGGATTAATCATTGAGAGCACTAAAAAAAAAGTAATGCTTTTTCTCCACTAGGATGCATAAAATTGCTAAAAAGGGACAGTAAACTTTTACACTGTTACAAATCATTTTATTTCAAATAGATTTATGCTGTTAGGATTCATCAAAGTATCTTAAAAATATATCAGGGTTTCCACAAAAATATTAAGCAACTGTTTTCAACATTGATGATAATCAAAAATGTTTTTTGTTTTTTTTTTGAGCAGCAAATCAGCATATTAGAATGATTTCTGAAGGATCATGTGACACTGAAGACTGAAGTAATGATGATGAAAATTCAGCTTTGATCACAGGAATAAATTACATTTTAAAACAGATTTCAATAGAAAACAGTTACTTTAAATTGTAATAATATTTCACAATATTACTATTTTACTGTAGTTTTTTTTGTTTGTTTGTTTTTTTGTTTTCTACCAAATAAATGTACCCTTGGTAAGCATAAAAGACTCTAAACAAATAAATATCTTACTGACTAACATTTGAACAGCAGTGTATTTTTATTATTAAACCATATATATCAAACATCCAACACTATTAGAAGCATGCATTGTAAATTGTGAATTCAATCTCCCATGTGCTTCAGTGGTTTTTCTGTCCAAGACTGTCCCATCAGCCACTGATGAGGTTTTATAAAGTTTAGGCAGGTTTTGAAACACCCGATGTGCTCTGGAGCCCCACAGATAAAAATGATGTGGATTTGAGTAAAGAGTACATTATGTAAGGGATATTTATTTAAATAAATACACGCACATGAATATTTATTTAAGTATTTATTTTACGAGCGTACTTGTAGAGACTGCAGTGAGATGAAACAGGAGCATAACTGAAACATAGGTTTGCTAGATGCATATTACTTTCCCACTGCATGCATGCATGCAAGTTTTACAGTTTCCGCGTGAGGTAGAATGTCACAGCCACCATTGTCATTCACCCTCACCACTGCAAGGCAAACAGCTGACAGCAAGAAAAATGACCGGAGTCCATCTCTAACCTGATTCTGATTTCTTTTTCTCCGTCACTGTCTCTCTCTCTCTCTTTCTCTGCCCAGCTCTTTCTCACTCCTACCTCTAATTTACATGAAATGTGATGGGTTACGATTCCCAGACAGCGATTTAGCATCAGCTTGTCTGTTAGTGATTTTATTTGGCATGAACTGACTCATTCAGAAATTATATTATGTCATATTTTTGTGGATTAATCAATGCAAATGGTATGCTAATTGGATCAGATTAAATCTGGTCGGCAGATGGTTTCTGTATTGTTCTAATACTGACTGTAATAGCACTTGTTGTCAGTTGGTAGTGAATATATGCTTGTGTGTGTGCTGTAAACAAGGACTGCATCAAGATTTGCGTGTTGAGGCTCATCTTAGGTCAGTGGGCAGACTAACTCTCAGTGTAAATAACATAATCCCAACACGCATAATGAGCTATGCCAGTGTGTTTGTATTATGAGTGGGTTTATTCTAGAATTCAATTTCAGTGCCGGAAGTTATTTTAAACACTACGAGCCACTAGCAGAACCAAACAGAATTGCAAATATATCGAGATTTTTCATACTTTTCTCACACTCTTGAAGAATGTTGGGAACGCTGAAGATTTCCACAGTACAAAAACAATAAAATCTAATGAGCCTCCCCTAAACTCACAGTCGACTGGTAATACATCTTCATACACTACTATAAATATATATTCTAATATTAATAATAATCACAAACCCCTCTAGTTATCATTACTTATAGATCTGTTGAAACCGCACAAAATTTCACATAAACCTTTATATTGTTAAATGAAAATGGTGTTTTTTCTAAAGCATAATTGATGTTTGTGGTTAAACATTAATCTATATTTTCAGGCAAACCTCACTCAGTTCATCCATTTGCATTATTCTCAAGACTGTGCAAAAACACAAGAAATGTAATCATTCAAACATAAAATCTACGCACTGCACACAGACATTGGGGATATGTATTAATTAATATGAATCGTACGACTTTAATAAAGAAAAAGAAGCTGTATGTGTATTTTTGATTAAAAGTGCAGGAACACAATGCCAAAATCAAAGATTTGTCTAGGCAAAATATTATTGATGATAGGTAATTTGTCTTGTAAATTAGAAGAAAAATATCTGTTTTACTCGGAGGACATTCCAGCCCAATTACCATAAGCTTATTAATCATGTGCAGAAAGGGAGCTTTGCTTTCACAACTTATTAAACCAGCACAATTTACTCTTTTAGCCAAGAGCTGAGGGACTATGATGCACACATCTTTTAATCAAAGAAAAACAAAAAAAGTAGGAAAGAAAAACACTGTATTTTACCTTAATTTATGGGAAGCACCAATGTGAGCGATCCATATTAGTTTACAGGCACAGAACAGGAGAGCCATTTGTAACCTTAAACACAATAAGAGAACACAGCAGCCCCATCATTCACAAATTACTGCTTGAGCGCTGGAAGATCTGAATGAAAAGTGAAGGACTCATTACTGTAAAGTGATGAACTAATATGTGAATTTATACATGTGTCAGTATATGTTGCATTACCTTTAATGTCTGCTGATTTAAATGTTAAAAATCAATATGGTATCACTTCACTTGAAGCCTTTATGTACGGTATTCAAATAAATACCTTGTAATGTATTATATCTTTTCATAAATAATTGCAACCACTTAAAATGTATTATAATATTTGCTTATGTCGTAATACATTACACTTTCTAAAGGTGTAACAATGAATAAAAAAGTATTATAATTGTGGCACATTACAAAACATAATTAATGCACTTAAAATGATTTTATAATGCATTATATATAAATACTTCAAGTGTTACCATGGATATTTTACTTCATCTTTTTACAATAAATGTTTGTATATAAAATAGCTCATACCATTAAAAAAAATCCAGTACAGTCAGATACTGTATTGTGCAGGCATACTGTAACTCATAACTTAAAAAACTAGATTGTTCAGAACGATTTCACTGTTAAAGATCACTTGTTAGTACATCAAAACTAAAGCATAAAACAACAATTAATAAAACAAATATAATAAAAAATATTTATTTTATTAGTATTATTTTTTTGTTTGGATTATTTTAGCTGGTGAGTTTAAACTTGGGAATCCTTCTAAAATTGTTTATTTATTATTTATTATAATATCTATTTTAGGCATTATAAGGTGCATTACAAGACATAAGTAATGCATTTTAAATACTTTTATAATGCATTATATATATATATATATATATATATATATATATATATATATATATATAATTTCAAGTGTTAACTTCAAGTGTTACCATGAATATTTTACTTCATCTTTTTACAGTAAATGTTCGTATATAAAAAGTAAATAAAATATAAAAAAGTAAATAAATAAAAAAAAATCCTTGATTTTTTCAAATAAGTGTCAGATATACTGTACTTTACAAACATACTGTAACTTACAAATTAAAAAAACCTTATAGACAGACAGACAGATAGGATTTCACTGTTAAAGATCACTAGTTAGTATAAGTTAGTTAGTATAACATTAGTTATTATAAATAAAACAAATATAATTACAATTTCATAATATTTTTAATTATAATAATATTAGTATTGTTTATTTATTTATTTATTTTACTGGTGATTTTGAACTTGGGAATCCTCCCGAACAAAAATTGTTTGTTTGTTATTATTATTATTATTATAATATTTATTTTAACCCTGTTTGTTTATTTATGACTACTACTGCTACTACTAATAATAAATTAATTATATATAAAAAAAAAACTTAAGCAACTAGTTAACCTCACTAATCAACTAGTTAGTTGTTGTACTAGTCAACCATTGTGAGCCGAAGCACGAAGATATAACAAAAGAACAGAACTGTAGTGCTGCAGTGCACGCTCACATTATTGCCAGGCAGCAGATCACTGAAATGGTCCAGAGTATCACTGAGTTCATCAGTGTTCTGTGGGGAACAAACTCCTTTTATAAAGCTTAAAATGGCCACCAGTGCCAAACTTACTTTGAAATCATCACCACTTCTGCAAGGTTCTGTGAAACCAGTGTGGACAAATTGCCCCTCCACATACCAGCCGTCATCATAAGAGGTCTGCAGAGAAGAAAAATAATCACGCCGTGCCCTCGGCACCGGAGACGTCCTGTACCGCAGCGGTGAATCATCAGATACCATAATTGATCACGCTATAGCAAAAGGGCTAATGGTAGCAATACTGCACAACCTGCTTAGCTTCCTCAGACTCGCACAATCATCTGGGAGCCTCCATAACCAAGAGCTTTAACCACTTTAGTTTTGTTTGGTCCCACCCCAATTGACTTTGCCGCTAAATTGGAGACATGCTTCATTCAATTAAAACTGTGATGTGTTGGGAAAGTAATTGAATAATATGGAAATTCTGTTTTCTCTGAGGAAACAAATCACAGCTGTGGGGAAGACGGCAGATTATTGGGAGACAAAGCCGTTTTTAAATACTGATGCACTGAGGTGAGAACTGGAGCCCCCTCAAGACGCTTGGCTAAGAATGGGAATTGTCCAAATAAATTAGAAAAGCGATTGGACGGTTTTAGCTCTGAAAAACATGCAAATGCACGGCTCATTACATGAAATGACCTGTAAAATCCATTACTTTTATTTTATTTATTTTTTTACTTAACTATAGATCAGCATGCTTATAATTAATCTGTCTGCTAGTGAAGGAACACCTTCAGAAAGTACTTGCAGGTGTTCAATGCTAATGCTGTTCTCCCTTCAGTTACTGTAATAGATGATAATTCATTTCGATTTCCAACGTGAACTCATTAGTATTCAAATGTGAGGTTCTTACACTTAAATTTGGACAGACACTGAAAAGCACAGTATTAAGTAAATAAAATAGTTAATTAAGCAAATCTGTTGCACTAAGCTTAGTGATTGATCAAATTGATATCAAAACACAGGTACAAAAAAGTGGTGCTACTTGAAATCATGTGAAATGTCATGATTTTATGTCATGATTTTATGTCATAACCTATATATATATATACACTTGTATATATATTATCTGTTTTTGCCTTTAAACTTACATTAAATAAACTAAATTAATTAAATAATTTTGTTTTTCATTTATTTATATTTTACTTTATTTCAAAATGATTTTTAATAGTCTTAATTAACAAAAACAGCACTAGCTTGTGTACATTTTACATACAGATACTTAGTAATACGAATATGTAGCTTCAGCTACATGTTGTTAAAGCAAGGCTTTGCTTTTGTTCGCACACTTTTTGTCTTCATTTTGTAGTGTCACATACCTTATTCAGCTTTCACTCATGTGAGTCCTTGGAGAAACTCTAGCAGGGGGAAAACAGTATAGAATTATAAATTGAATGCAATTACGAGGACAGAAGCAGTGACAAGACAAGTGTTTATTGCTCTTGATTTCCATATATTTGCTTTCAAAAAGCAATACAAAGGAAAGACATACCTTATAATGATTATTATTGGTGAGTGTTGTTTATGGAAACCTGGACCTGGGGCCTGTACCATGATGGTAGATGAACAAATTCAGAGTTACAGGATTAGTTTTGAGTTGACAAAACCAAACCACTCCAATCCGGCTTTGTTGGTACCGTGATGCTGATCATCAACTTTCTTTGTCAACTCAGGCTTTGATCCTGAGTTTGTGGAGCGCGTGCACATGAATGTGTGACATCACTGGCGAACAGCCATTCACGAGACTTGCAACACAAAGCAAGTTTGATTTACTTCTCGCGAGAGACCCAGTGAGATTCAAAACTAAAGGTTAAAGGTTTTGCTAAAGGTTAAGAGATTGAAGAATATGACTAATTTAAACGTCAAATGAAACATGAAAGAGGACAAATAAAATAAATTATCTTGCTCTATCAGTGCAGTTACAAGTGAAACTTGTTAAGTTAGTTTATACATTTGAAAATATATAGCGATAGAGACTCGAACATGTAAGGTCACATGTAGTCATTTTTAAAATAGTGTTATCTACTGATACTACAGCTCATTTATATTACATGATCTGTATATATTAATATTCATTTAAAATAAATGATTTATAATAACTGTTAAACTAAAATTGCTTGTGTATAATGGAGTACTAGTAACCTTTAATTTGGAGCAAGAGAAACTGGGGGAGTGATTTTCTGTGCCAGACATGTGTCACTTTCCTCACATCTGATTGGTCCAGTGAGGTCTCTAACTCAGAACATAACCTGCCCCGGAGCAGGTTAGCCATAGAGTGTATGTTACTATGGCAATGAACACCGCTAAAAGCCAAGTCACGTTCATTGTACCTAAAACCCAGGATTGGCGCAAACTAAACTGAAACTTACCTGGCTACCCAGCTAATCCGGCTTCATGGTGCAGGCCCCTGGTCTCCTAGACAACAGGGGAACAATAAAACAAGAGTCTGAAGGACAGAAACTTTAATATTGATTGATATATACATTTTTTTTAAATATATATTTAAAATCAGTAACAAATACTAATATGACGTAATAATTAAATCTAAATAATGTTTTTTCCCACTCAACATTACAGTGATAAACATCACAATAATCTACAAGTAACCCACACAACTCAAGTCCATCAATTAACATCTTGTGAAGTGAAAAGCAGCATGTCTGCAAAGTTTTTAAATTTAAACCATCGAGTAAGACCAAAATATGTGTCCATAATCCATAAAAAGACTTGTTTAGAACTGTTTGGACTGTTTTCACTTATAAATGATGCTTGATTTTTGTATATTTCTCTCCTGATTCAGACAAGACAACGTTTTTACTGGAGAAAGGAATCTTACGAATAGAGGACTTGTATTTTAGCTGGAAGGAATGGTTTGAAGTTAAAAATGTCTTGATGATGGATTTGTTTATGGTTGTTTGGTTTTTTTGTTGGTTATTTGTGGATCATTTGTGGATGATTTTATCAGCTGTTAGAACTCTGATTTTGACGGCACCCATTCACTGCATATTGGATGGCCTGACAGTGAGTGAATTTTCAGCAATTTTTCATTCTTGGGTGAAGTATTCCTTTAAGTAAAATATAATTCCTTACATCTATCATTTGACATTAAGGTATGACCCAGACATATTCTTGAAAGGTTTCACCCATGTAGCATATGATTACGTTGTATTTCAGCACTAAAACATTTTAAAACCTTTCAGTATTTATATGCCTCCCTCACATTTGACCTTAAGGTGCCAACCTATACCACACAAAGAAATGTCAACGAGAGCTCAAAATCCATCTCATAATGACTGACCTGTTTAAAACGTCATAGAAATAGCTGTTAATACCAAGCTGCATTGCAGTTAAACCTTAGATCCCTCAACAGCACACAATAGACGGCCATTAGCACTGACGTGAGAACAGCAGCACGCACGCCTGCCGCCGCTTAAATTCTTCATCAGCTTGTATAGCGGTGTGAATAACATATACCACAAGAGCCACTTAAAGGCCCATTTCTGATTCAACCAGCTCAGTAGGCATCCACCTGCTCAATCAAATGCCAAATCAAGCCGCATATAAGCCATAAAAGCAGCAAGAGGAGTGGAAACCTCATGCAAACTTAAAAGAGGAAAATTAATACTGAAAGTGGGCTGCTTGAACACACAGTTTCAACCCAAATTCATCACATCAACATATTTAAACCAACCAACGCTTCTAAATCAATAACCAACAGATCTAATTCATGAACTGTCTTCACTTCTACGTAACATGCTCTAGGGCTAAACTGCCTTAGCGCTATATCACTCGCTTCATACAGTAATGAGTTTTTGGCTTTATATTTTAATTACATTGAGAAACAACCCAACTGGCTGTCTCACAGCTGTTGGCAAGCTCCTTACAAATGTGCTTCATTTTTTACACTCGCGCACACCTTGAGTCCCAGCTCTCGAAAATAAACGTCTGGCCCAGAAAATGGGTTGATTTGTCGTTGGAAGTTAATTAAGCGTTAGGTTGGAGTTATGAAGACTGTGGAGGAGTGTGGGTAAAAGGGCAATATTTAACAAGCTGGCGTGCTGTCGTTCTACATGCCTGACTTTTTAGTGGAGGTTACCTATATGAAGTATTGCCGGATATCCTCCTGTTGTTGCACGAGCATTAATTGCATGTGTTTTTGCTTTGGCTACGTGCCTAAATTGCATTTATTCCACATGGTTTTCTGCTACTTGTTTATGCCTCAATAGAAGGTTCACTAACGGTTTCAATTTCCAACTCCTTAAGAGTTTGATATATGGGTTTTGGCTTGTTACCATCTGTTACGCTGCCGAACGGCTCGGGGAAAAGGGGAGTAAATGCATTTTAATAGACATTATACTCAGTCTCAGATGGTTTTGTGATGTTTAATGTACTTATTAATAAGCCTATGTGATGTATCAAAGCATATGGGCTCATTAAAGGAATATTCCAGGTTAAATACAAATTAAGCTCTAAAGACACAATCTGTGGCATTCTGTCAATTACAACCAAAACTAATTTAAAATAAATCAATGATTATCTATCTATCTATCTATCTATCTATCTATCTATCTATCTATCTATCTATTTATCTATGGATTCAGATCGATCAAAAGCAACAGTAAAGATTTTGACATTGTAACAAAACATTTATATTTCAAACAAATTTTTGTTCTTTTCAACTTCTAATTGTCAAAGAATCCTGAATAAAATTTGTTAGGATGTACACAAAATAAGAAGCACAACATTGATAATAATAAGAAATCTTTCTTGAGCAGAAAATCAGCATATTAGCATGATTTCTGAATCACGAAGGATCATGTGACACTGAAGACTGAAGTATTAATGCTGAAAATTCTGGTTTGCATCACAGAAATAAATTACATTTTCAAATATATACAAATACAAAACTGGTATTTTAAATTGTAATAATATTTCACAATATTGCTGATTTTACTGTATTGTACAACATCAATTTATGGCTGTAAACTAAGTGGTATAAAACATTTTTTTTATATATATACCAGCCAAAATATGAACAAGAACAAAAAACTGCTTTCTTCAATGGCACTTGACTATTTTTGAATTTGACTTTTCTGATTATGGTCTTATACTACATAAAAAGGGACAGATTTGGACAATGATCAGGCTTTGGTGAAACAAAGTGGTACATTACAATGTTGCGGTGGCAGCAGGAAGGAAGAGAGAACGGGGACTTGCAAATAAATATATAGTTTGTTCATGGATTGGAACAAGGAACATCTTATAATGATGAAATGTATTGATTCAGTCGATGCACTTAGACCACTCTACCACTGTGGAGTCATAAAAACAGCTTTGATTGCCCTGCAAGAGACGGTGTATGGATTTTCCATGTCATGTCAAAATTATAGTCCTATCTCAAAACAATCAGCAAAAAGCCAAAAAAAAGCAACAATACACCCGAGGCAGCTGAGTCCACTTTAGGGTTCATTAAGAAGGAATCAATTGATTTACGAAACTTGAGAAAGGACAAGAACACCCACACATACCGCAAGCTAACAACTCAGTATAACTAAAATACTAGGCAGTCCTCATGTGTATGACAGTCAATAATCTTTAGAGAACAGGTCACCGCACACTCACAGTGTGCTGCAGAGCTGAGGAGTTACTAACAGGGAGATGCTACTAAAATAACCACAATAGCAGAGCAAGATGACCCCCAGAACTTCTTTTTTTCTTTTGATCATATAGATGGTGCAAAATCTTGTCTCAACACATTTGATAAATGGCTATGGCTCCTTTTAATTGTCAGCATTCAAAAGATATAGTCAGTTATTTTTGCGTCTGTTTGTTAAAGAGGGATTTGTGATTTGTAGATTTGTGGAATAAAAAAAAAAAGTTTTTATTCTGAAAAACAAAAACAAAACAAAAAAAAAACAAAACATGCAATTAAACCTTTGAGGTAAGATGGGCCCCTCAGAATAGGCACAGAAGTCCAAAGTTATTTTTTAAGTGTAACACTTATTGTAACTTATAGGGTGTTACTTTTTAATAGACATAATTCAGACATATTACATCATTCAGTGTGAATATTAAATTGAGTGGCGCGGCGAAGGCTGTCCCAATGTGAAGTGTACACACTCCGAAGTCCGTGGGTGTTTCTCAAACGGAAGGCTGCATCCTACGAAGGCTGCATTTCTTGGCTACCACGTCATCAAACGTCGCTGAAGGCCATCTCAATCGGAAGGATCCTTGGAAGACAGCCTTCGTTTCGTGTCCTTCATTCAGCTGAATATGAAGGATGCATGGGATGTATCCTTTGCGACCTTCAATCACCCACAATCCTTTGTACCCATTCTATTTCATGAAAATAAACGGAAGGCTGCGTCCTTCCTAGTTCAGTCCTTTAGAGTCTTGTAGGCTAGTCTCCTCCTCTGCAAATAAATGCTAGAATAAGACGCTCTAGTAAGTGCGCGTGGCTACGTCACATGTTCCCGCCCTCACCGTCACGGCACGAAAATACTAATGAAACTTAGTTTTGGAAAAATACTTTGTATTACAAATCTTTATATTATTTGTCTTTCTATTAATGCAATACAATGAATCACAGCTGTCTACAGTCTCCCCATGGCTTAAGTTATTGGCAGTTTAGCGTTTATTGAGTAATTTACACCAAAACAAAAAATAACATCTATGCTTTCATGTCCGAAAACATTATTTTTGTCTTACATTTCATAATAAATTCAGACAAGCTCATTAATGACTTGTTTTTCGTCAGTTTATTTTCATAAAATAGAATGGGTACAAAGGATTGTGGGTGATTGAAGGTCGCAAAGGATACATCCCATGCATCCTTCATATTCAGCTGAATGAAGGACACGAAACGAAGGCTGTCTTCCAAGGACCCTTCCGATTGACGGTGCGTTCCAAACGGGATATATTGCCCTCCGAAGGGCACTTCGGAGTGAAAACAATCATGGCCACCATATTGAAGGGTCGTTCCAAACCGAAGTGCTCAAAACTAGCCACTTCAAAGGGCCCTTCGGAATGAAGGATTTCGAAGGGTACAACTGATGGACACTTCGGGCTCCCATGATCCTTTGCACTGATTCTTTGCATGATGACGGCGCTTCCGTATGATGACGCAGAAGGGCACTTCAAGAAACAGTTGTTTGGTCCCCTACACCCTTCAACCCTTCGAAGCTCTCACTCCGGAGGGTAAACCCCTTTGAAGGGATCAGGGCATAGGGATGAGCCCTTCCGAATGGAACGCAGGGTGTGACGGCCTTCAGCGACGTTTGATGACATGGCAGCCGAGATATGCAGCCTTTGTAGGATGCAGCCTTCCGTTTGAGAAGCACCCTACCACATCCCAGAATCACTTGCGCTCAGATGATGATGGAATTTATATTCAAAGAACACGGCGGATGAGAGTTCTGTGGGAGAATTCACATTGAAATGCAAGTATTGTGTTTTACTCAATTAAGTTACCTATAGCAAAAGTGTTAAAAGCCAGGTTTTTTACACAAAGCCCACAAACAATAAGACAACCAGTATATAAGGCAATCTTTCCCTTTGTTGTGTTTTTGTAGTGCTGTTATGCAAGATATGTCCACACGTTTTAACCAAACTTGAGCACTTTAGTATTTTTTATGCATGTGTTGCTGTGTCATATTTTCTAATGTTACGATTGCAAACATGTCTTTATATTTTTCATAAGTGTTTCCATTTTCTCTCATTTTAGGACTGTTCTGGAGAAAATGAGCCTGCTAGTGAAGGACTTAAAAAATACAAAGTAAGTAAGTTAATAGACAAATTTTGGCTGAAATTGATTGTGCTGTTGTTGTTAACAGGCATGGTTTATTTGCTCTGCCTTAGGATTGCAGGTGTCCTGGGACAGGTGAGGGAGTGAGTGGAAGCAGGTGGAGCTGCTCAGAGAGGACATCAAACTCCAGAGAGAGAGAGAGACAGGAGAGAAGAGCACAGGAGAGCAGGGAGAGAACAGAGAGACAATAAATTATTCATTAACCCTTCTCTCAAGAAGAGAAAACAGTGTAAAAAATGGGTACATTAAAATTTTTCAGTATCTTTTTTTTTTTGTCACGTTGACACAACAAATGAAACAACCAATTTCTGTAGTTTATTTTTGTGATGCAAGTTAAAAACGAAATGGTAAGTTGTATACATTATTCATTTTTGTAATGTAATTTATTTGTAAATGAGCCTGAGTACTTTCTGTACATTTTGTTATGCATATTCACGTGTAATTAAAAGGGAAGTTATTATGTACATTGTTCATTTTTTAATGCAGCTTACAAAACATTCTTCTACACGTTTATTTTTTTTTTGTCCTGTAAATAATTGTTTATACATTGAAACAAATTGTTCTATACATTACTGAAATTACTTTTTACAACTATTTACAACATAGCCTAGGTTTAACATCAGAAAAACAACATCGATTTTGAGCCCAGCCCTGCCTCCAGGTGTTCTGGGGTCTTCGGGAGGTGAATCTCTTGGTCAATGACCAGCACTTCATCAGCGACTCGAAGGACAATGCGGTGGACAGTGGAACGAGGCATGTCAAACACTCTGGAGACCACTCTGTATGATGTACCACTGGCCAGACAGAAGAGAAACACCAGAGTCTGGATTGTGGCACTTTCAGAAGATCCAGTAGCACTGTCAGGGCCTCCCTGCTCAGCCACAAACCATTAAAAACCTGTCCAGAACTGGCACATTCAGCTTTATCCTGCAGTACAGGGGTCTGCTCTGATTTAGGGAAAGAAGGAAAAGAGAAATTGTTTAGAGCTATGACAAAGTAACTGGTAGAAGAAATATTGAGATACTTAAGTAAACTACTTGTAGGAACTACTAATACCACACTGGGGAAAAACTACTAGTCATATTTAAAACCTTAGCTAAAGGGATAGTTCAACCAAAAATGAAAATTCCAAACCTGGAACAACTTGAGGGTGAGTAAATGATTACAGAATTTTCATTTTTGGGTGAACTGTCCTCTAATTAAAAGTATTATGTTGCATTCTCTAATATACTTAAGGTATTGAGAGTAAAAGTAAAGGTATAGGCCTACAGTATTGTTCTGAAAAAGAATTCGTCAGGATGGTTTTGCATTAATATTACTGCTGCACTAATGTGTATGTTGCATTTTACTTCTGAATATGTTCAAGGTTATTAAATTTAAAGTTGCCTACTTTATATACTGTTGGATAGTTTAATCTACAACAATGCATCATGTTGTAAAAGACCATATTTTTGTAGTGTTGCTGTCCAGTGAAAAAAAAAAGAAGAAAACTTAGTACTTCATATTTGTCAGAATATTAACAAATTGTTACTAACTATAAAAGGCTGCATCTGAACGACTCGGACCGGTCATACAGAGCACTGGTCAGCTGTCACAGCTGCCTCTGAACATTGAGCTATTCAGTGCCCTATTTATTTATTTATTTTTCACCGTTTTATTTTTCCTGTCCACATATGCATGGTCAAGACAATGAACTATATAAAATCACACCTTTGTAAGATATCAGTCAGCATTTGAACTGCTGTGTGTGTGTGTGTGTGTATTTTGTAGTTTTTCCATTATTCAAGTAATCTCCAAGCAATACCTGCATTTAAAGTTGTAATCCGGCAATTAAGGACGCAGCAAACCAGTGTAACTTACCTGGCCTCTGTCTTGGCTAAGCTTGAGGTACATCACCGTCTCCTCCATTATGACGTAGTCGAACAAAAACAAAAATGATCAGTTCTGGCTCCACCTGTCCTGTCAGGATGGCAGCTCTCCTCTCGCACCGTTGCTATGCGACAAGAGCAGTAATCAGGAACACCTGGAGGCGGAATTAGGAAATCCTGCGAAGGCGGAGCGTCTCAAGCACTTCGGAGGGTTCCTTCGTGCACTTAGGAGGTGTGGCCTTTGAAGTCCATGCACTCCGAAGTGTGTACACTCAACATTGGGACACAGCTTATGTGTGTGTTGGGTTTGAGCACATGGCTCTGCCTTTGTTGTTGTCTGCCATGTGCTCCTCCTGTCCTGCCTCCTTGTTTCGCGTTTCCACGACCCCTTGTTTAGTCCTCGTTTGTCTCAGTGTCGTCACCTATCCCTCTCATTCTCTTCTTGTTTGTCTGAGTGTTCTCACCTGTTCCTCATGTTCTCCTGTCCTTTATATTGTGCTCCCTTTCCCTTGTGTGTTGTCAGTTCGTTGTTCTAACCTCTCTGTGTTGCTAGTTCATCCTTCTACTGTTATGCTGCTGAGTTCTCCCCTATATATTAATTTGTTTAGTTCTGTTCCAGTCACTTGTCTGTTTTCAGTCCAGTCCTGTCCTGTCCTGCAGGCTGAGCTACCGGTCTTCTCTCTGGGTCTGCTACGCAGATAAGCCAGTGCATTGCCAAGAGTGATCACGAGTGTGGAGTGGTCGAGCTTCATGTTCCTTTCGGTCCACTGCTGCCAACCTCCGGTCATCATCTGCACAGCCCCTTTCTCTTCTCTGGCCAACTCTCATCCGGGGCTGGACCCAACGGCGTCTCTCTCAGCTTGCCTGACTACTAGTCGTCTCCCTGCCTATTGTTTGAGCTGTGTTCTCTCCCCTCCTCACCTTCTCTCATCTTTTCTGCAAGTTTGTCTAATAAGTCTGTTAACACTTACTCTGCATTTGAGTCCTCCCTCCAGATCCTTGACAAAATGTTACCATTTAAAAGTGAACGCAGTAAATGTTTTTACTTGTTTTTAACAGGGGCATCTTCCTCCAACTTCACCTAACAATTAAATTGTTATCTTTGTTTTTTTTTTTTCTTGTTTTTTTAAAACCCACATATACTTGTTTTTTTTTTTGGTCCCGTCTGGCCTCTCAGTCACGGGGCAGACATTGACTAGCATTGGTTGGCTGCTAATTGCTCCAAGACAGGGTAATTGAGTGGTCTCTGGGGCTCCATTCAGTTCTTCAGACTTCAATACTGTCAGCAAATGTCAATGTGCGACCCAGGATTAATGAGCTAGCGCTAATGCCAATGCCACCAGTACCACCAATTCCCAAGGCTCATCCAAACTCTGACACCCTGACAGGAAACGGCAGAAAATTTATAGACCTGTGTGATACTTGGAAGACGTCAAGAATTTGAGGGCTATAGTGACACTTCTTAGCTTATTCGTGTGGCTGTTTGTCTTTTGATGGGTGGATAAGGGTTTGGATATGCAGATTTTCCATGCTCAGCTGCTAAAGCATCATAATGGAAACTGTAAGTGACTTTTTTTTTTTCTCACCAATTTCATGCCCATATAAACAGGGGATGATCTATTACTCTGAGAAATAATCTGATGCAACTTCCATCCTAAATGTACCAGCGGCTCAAAACCCTGAACTCTCAGAGGACATGTGAGTGCTGTCACTCACAGAATAACAAACATCTTGATTTGGGATTTTGGTTTATTGTCAATAACGTAAGAATCTCATCTTTAGTCTCACACATAGCTGAGAAAATGGTGTTTGTGCAATGTCAGTTCTGGCGTGAAAGTCAGTTCTCCAGGCAGGTTGTTTTGAGCCAGTCACCTGAGCTGTAAATACCATGTGACTACATTGCAGCCACAACAAAATGATGCAATCTTGTAAAGTTCCACCCGCCAGCCCAAAAAACGGAATCCAGCGGCCTGGTCGAAGGTTTAATGCGTATTCGGTCTTTTACTTGCGCTTCTGAATTTCAGGATTTAGTTTCAATTTTAGTCTAGCTCCGTGATTAATCTGACTCCAATTTCAAGTGATCATTAAATTTAGACAATATTTATAATTAAAAACTGATCACAGACATCAATTGTATATTAATTTAGATATTTGATTATCCTGGACTCACTATACTTTCAATTATCCGTTCACTGGGGGCCTAATGTCTCTTTTAAGTCTCACGTTGGTCTTATGTGGATCTTACGCTCACAAACTCGCCAGTCTGATGTTAGTCAGAGGGTGTAGGTAGACTAATACCTGTTTTGCCTGCTGCCTACTGCTTGCTTATGACAAAAAGTGTAGTTCACTTCGTCCTTTCCCGAACAACTTGCTTCATGAGCCTTCAGTTTGAACTATCCTGACCATAGATTTGTGGTAACAAAAGTCAAGATCTAGCACTTGTGGCATATGGATATTCTTGCTTTTGGGGAAGAAGAGTGAGAGGCAGAGAGGGCAGGGGGAAGAAGAAGGTCATAAATGAACAAAGAGATAAGTTTGGTCAGGGTGGTGTTGTTTGCTTTCTTTGGAGATCGCTTCTCCAGATCAGTTTTATTGTTTTATTGCATGGCATCTGTTTTGTGTGAGTTCCTGAGTTTTGGCTTCACGATGAAATTAATTTCATAGGAAAATAATTTCACTCCTTTCAATCTTAATACATAAAGTGAATTTATAATAGTCAATAAACAAACAAAAAATATGGTCAAGATACATTTCAGATTTATGCTACATTTATATGCTTAAGGAAATATATATTTTCAAACAGAAACTATGTTTTGTTCAACCCTTCACATGTCAAAATATATCAGAAAATGTATTTTAAGGACCAAGAAAATACATTTGCAATCTTAAAATACATTTCAGGTAAATGAAAAATACATTTCCATAAATATATTTTGGATAATATAAATATTTTAGATTGAAAACGTATATAAAAATGACAAAAAACTAAAAAACTAAAAATAAAATTAAAAATAAGTAATTAAAACTTATTAAAAATATATGTTTGGTAAGATATTTAAACATCTATATTAACCTACATTTTTGTATATTTAAAAATATATTATTTAAAAATTATATATATATTTAATTTTTTTTTCTGTACGGAATTAGCATGCTATTTTACAATTTCTTTATATGGCAGAAATAGAAAGAGTAGTGTGCTAGTACGCTATTCTACTGTAAATTCTGGCCAAAACACATTTCAGATACTTGTTTAACCTTTCAAATTGCAAAATATATTACAAAATGTTCTTTTTATGGCAAAGAACATATATTTAAAATCTTACAATAAATTTGGATAAATACAAAATATATTTGATGAATATATTTTGGATAATATAAATATTGTTAGACTGAAAATATATATAAAAATGGCCAAAAAAAAAAAAAGAGTAAAAATTAAAATAAGTAACTAAAATCATTGAAACTGTATATGTATTTAAACATTTTAAAATCTGTAACATATTTTTGGCCATTTTTGTATATTTGAAAATACATTTAACATTTTTTTCTGTATGGGACTAGAATACTATTCTTACCGTTTCTTCATATAGTAAGAAATAGTAAGAGTAGCGTGTTAGTGCTATTCCAAATTCAGCAGCAGTCCCAAAAACTCTTTACCGGCGAATATCCAGAGCTGTGATGTCAGTGCTAATCATGTTATAACCAGCAAAACCTCAACCTCTTAGAACGTTTAACTTTAAGCACCTGTCATATAAAGGTCTATAAAGTATGGAAACGTCCACTTTTCACAATCCAACCAATTCCAACCAAGTCTCATCCTACACCCTTTTCTTGAATATTTTGCATTACAAATGGGTTTTAATGTTGACATTTTCTCCAAAAATGATCAACTAGCGTAATTCATTGCAGTTTTGAGGCGCTTCCAAACTGGCCTCTTTGGGAAAGCACGAAATATAATTTCTGTGCTGTCTTGCCCTGACACGTTATTGTCAGCTGAAGACCAGACCATCAATCACGGCTGGCTGCCGCTCTATTACTGCTTTTTTTCCCCACCCTTAGAGCAGGATCACTGTTTAATCACTGCTTGGCCCCCACACACGGCTGCAGCAGCCTGCAACATAACAGATGAGCTGCTGGCAGAATCTCAAGAGGAAACAATGCTCTGCGCATCGCACAGGCGCTGCCACAAAACTGGTTCTCCACAATTGTTAAAGACAACAGAACTGTAAATGAAGGATGAAGTGTCTCCTTTAAGGGACGGCAGCTTTGAGAAGATTAAGAGAGAGATTATTGGAGAGCCCTGTTGTGCATTCATTTGTTTTTATTTGACAAAGTGCAATCAAGATGTGTGGCACTTCAGCAGCACACTGTCTGAGGTTAATGTTATAACTCATTCAAATGCAAATCTCTTGCCTAAATAAAAGCTGCTGTGTATGAAATATGCCTCTTTAGGGGTTGGCAATTTTCACTCCTGGATTTTGCATTTGCTTCTTTTCTACTCGGTCAGACAACAGCAGAAATGTTGATCTATTTGATGAGGAACCAACCTCGCTGAATTGATCAACACATTTCCAAGTTTCAGCTTAAGAAATGGTGGAGAAATAAAGACTTTCATTTTATTCAAAATAAATGAAGTAACTGACGCATTAGAAAACATGCTATTCTGTTTTGATTTAGTTCACCGTGACTCAAAGCCATGACTCCAACCATCTTACAGTTCATTCAGAATGAAAAGATTACTGTTAGCACAGTTTCACATTCAAACACAACTGAACTGAGCTATTATAGAGAGAATGTGTGCAAAGAAAGTCAAATTGAACAGTGGTCACCTTTGCAACAGTTAGCATAAGGGAGGTTAATTCAACATTAAATGCCGTTTATAACTCATTTTACTTCCATATCTACATATCCAAATGCTGATGCTTTTTCCCCCCAAGTGTGTTGTTTTGAACAATTTGCTTTTAGTACCATAACCTTTATTACATTAAGATTATGCAGACAAGCAATGTCTAAAAATAGGCATTTCTAAATAGACCACATAGGTTGAAATGACCTAATTAAAAAATAATAATAATTAAAATGTAAATTAAAAATAAATAACATTTATTATTATTGTTCTTATTCTTATTAATTAAATAACAATAATAAAGTTATATTTTTTATTTATAAAAAAGGATTATAACATACTTAAAAGATGTCAGCCATTATTATTATTATTATTATTGTTAAATAATATATCATAACTACTATTATTATTATTACTACTACTACTACTACTACACATCTGATTATAAAAATCACAATAATAATAGTAATAATAATAATTGTATTTTTATAACCATTATTATTAATACAATAATAATAATAAAGTTATTAGTTGTTAATAATGGGGAAGTCATGGCCTAAAGGTTGCGGGTTCGAGTCTCGGGCCGGCAGGAATTGTAGGTGGGAGGAGTGAGTGTACAGCGCTCTCTCCACCCTCAATACCACGACTGAGGTGCCCTTGAGCAAGGCACCGAACCCCCAACTGCTCCCCGGGCGCCGCAGCATAAAAATGGCTGCCCACTGCTCCGGGTGTGTGTTCACGGTGTGTGTGTGTTCACTGCTGTGTGTGTGCACTTTGGATGGGTTAATTGCAGAGCACAAATTCCGAGTATGGGTCACCATACTTGGCCACATGTCACTTCACTTTCACTTTCACTTTAATAAAAAAGGATTATATAACACTCAAATGATGTCAGCCATTATTATTATTATTATTATTATTATTATTATTATTATTATTATTATTAAATAATATATTACTACTACTACTACTACTACTACACATGATTATAAAAGTTATAATATCACAACAGCAACAACAATAATAATTTCATTATTATTCTTATTATTAATGAAAATAATAATAATAGAGTATTATAAATTTTAATAAAAAGGATTATAACATACTCAAAAGATGACATGTCATTATTATTATTAAAAATATATATTATTATTATTATAATAAAGCCTGATTATAATAACAACAATTTTATTAATAAATTATTGTTATTATTATTATTATTATTATTATATAAAAAAACAGCCAAAAGTCAGCTGAAAAGCAAAGAAAATATTACATTTTTATATAATTTTACAAAGACTGATTTTTTCTTTGTAATATAATGCACTGGAATATATACAATAAGTGCGTATTATGCATTGGTCACTTGCTTGTTTCAGCCTGTGCTCACTGTGGAACAGCGACATATTGATTAAAAAAGTAACTAGGTTCTGCTTAAAAGAGCGGCGCAGACTAGATGGGTGTCGAGCTCTAAAGATAATAGAATGTTCAACAGCAGAGTGGAGGACCTCATTTCTTAACACATGATGAATTGCCTGTCATATGCTTATTATGAGCAATCAGTGTCTGCAAACTCTTCCCTCGCAACAGCTGAGAAGTTTTCAAATGATCTTTCAATGAATATCATGTCTCATTAATGCTGCTGCGGGATGATATTGGCATTCAAATCAGCATCAAACAGGAGAGCAGATGCTGAGTGTATTGACGATATATGCTGAATCAGAATCTTAGCTAGAATAATTATATGTACATCAACACAAACGCAAGCTACACGAGATCAATATAACTAACGGCACAGGTGAAATTCAACCTCATTAGCTTTCAGAAATCTCCGGTTCCATTGGAAAGCAGGTCGAAGGCTGAATCTGAAAGAATATATCATTTCCTCATATCATCAGTGCTTCTGTCTCAGGGTGAAGGCTGAGATTTATTTATTTATGCTTTGATTCACTCAGCCTTATCTGATTCCAGGGCCACCTATGGTTTATTTTGAACCCTTCTGGCAGTTCAGCAGGAATATTGCAATAATCTTTGCCCCCTCGTCTGCAACAACTGCTTGCCCTTCGCTCCACCCAGTAATACCTGAATCTACAAGCTACGGGTGACCTTTCAGCTTGTCTTATTCAGCCCTCAAGGAAGCAGTCAACCATGGTTAAGACTGACACGAGAATGTATAAACACAGACACGCGTACACGCTGGGACTGGGTTATAGCTTTACACTCATTTCTGCAATTAAGACACTGCTGATGGTCAAAGAAAACTGTTTTCAGCTTACACTATTATTTATATTACTATTCAAAGAGAACAGATTATTTATGTTTTTGAGAGAAGTCTCTTATGCTCACCAAGGCTGCATTTATTATTCTAATTTCAAATAACTGCTGTCTATTTAAATATATTTTAAAACGTAAATTTTCACAGTGATTCAAAGCTGAATTTTCAGCATCATTATTCCAGTCTTCAGTGTCACATGATTCTTCAGAAATCATTCTAATATGCTGATATGCTGCTCATATTTTGATGGAAATTATAACACATTTTTTCGGGATTATTCAAAAATCATTTAAAAATGATTTCAATTATTAAAATAATGAATGCATCCTTGAACATTTGAACAGTATTGCATATTATAAATGTATCAGCCTTTTCATTATGTTGTTCATTGTAATGTTTCCTATAATGCAAGCATCACTATTATTGTTGGGATGAATAGTACCTCAAATCATGCAGCTTTAAGACAACAGGTGTTATTGTTTTTCTAAAGTGATTAGATCAGAATCTGATTCAGTTGACTTAAGTCGGTAATTGATCACCTAACAGCAATTCAGAACAGATTAGCAACCACCTAGAAACCACTCAGGAACATGACAAGACCAATTACAACACCTTAGCAACTACATAGCAATGCACAAATCACACTTAAATCACACTTCAGCAAACATGCATGAGACACTAAAACTTTTTTTTTTTTTTTTTTTCCTCTGAATTTTAAGATCAAGCAAAAAAAGTCCCTGCTTCCTCACAGGCATCACTGAAATAACACACAGACCGTTTTGTGTTATTTTACTACAGGTATCTAGCAATGTCATGCTGTTGCTCATCGCTAGTCAGGATAGTGTGCACACAGCCAGATTTCAAACCAGTTTGAAATATGTTATAACATCAGTGTTTCTAACAAAAACACACTAAAGGCTGGGTAAAACCTAGGAGTTTTTGTCACAGCCCTGAAACATAAAAATGTGCCAATCTTTAGTGTGCACCTGACGCTTAAGATAACACTTGCTGCTTATCACTCTGATATATAAAAGAAAAACAACTATGGGTTGGACAATCCTGTCTGTCACAATGCAATCTCACAGGAAAGAGTTACTACACTGCTTAAAAAATAAAAAAATTAAATTGAATTATTGCAAGTAAAACAATTTGGTTTAACAAGTAGAACAACTGAAATAGTATTTTTATTACAGTTTATCTCAAACATTCATGATTAATTTAATTAGTTAACTGCCTTTTCTTTGTAATTGTTTGTGAAATTTACTAGGAATTTCTGTGTGAAAAATTGTATCTACATCATTTTTTGTCAGTGTATTTTATGAGGGGTTGATTTCCGATTAATCCGTACAATGTTAATTGCACAAATCTCACAGTTTTATGAAAAAGCATGAAGATGTACCTTTAAACCATCACTGAGAGACATAAGAAGATCATACGAAAATTAATACAAATACAAAAAAAGCATCATTGGAGATTATTGGAGTACGTTTTGCAAGAAAATACTATTTCAGTCTTTCTACTTCAATTTACATTTATTTCAATGTGTTACTTGCTGTTTGCTTGTAATTAATTAATTAATTAATTAATTTCTGTGTGAAAACTGTTTCTAGACCTTTTTTTTTTTTTTTTTCAGTGTACAAATTTGCCAAAACATAAAATACATGCAAACTGTTACGAAATGGTGTTGGGTTGCCTCAACTTTGCTCAAATTGAAAATTGATATAAAATAAATCCAAATTCAATCAAAATACTTTTTTCTCAGTTGCAGTGTTGGCATGTCTTTTAAACCAGTACCTGTTTCTATTTGCAAGTGCCCAAGCATTTACCTTCCAAATCTGTTTACAGGAAGGTAAACACACACCACTTATCCCTGTTTGGCTTGTCTAATGTGGCAGAGTAGCAGGAACGTCTAACATTACGTGGCGCCACACCACAAGAGGTAAACAGGATCATAACCTTGGAGTAGATCAGCTCTAAAGCTAATAGAGACTTCTCAACAGTACCTGCAGGGAAAACAGGGACCAGGGACAGAGAGGAAGCAGTGGAGAGAGAGCACATTAACGGATACACCTCTCTCATCTAGTTCACTGACATGGTTGCAGTTGTTTCCCTCGGGCCCATGCTAGGCGTGGGCGAGCCGGAGAGAGGCAGTGATTGTAATTGGTACTGCTGGGTGGATTCCCAGGTCGGAGGAGTATTGCATATGATAAGTTTGTGTGTTGTATGTACTGCAGCAGGAAAAACTGCATGGAGGGGATTATGGTTGCAGAGCAACCTTGGATCAGCACGTGCTTTGAGATACACTTCACAATCAAGGCACAGACCAATTATGCAAATGAGATAGTGGTTTAATGCTATTATTGTATTTACAATTGAGAAGGTTGTATTAACATGGAACGGTTTATACAGCATACACCTAATAAATAAGCATATATTCTCATTAATGCGGTGGCCGAGAGAGCTCAACGCGCTGCAAATAGAAAAAACACCTGCAAATTATGAAAACAACTTCGTCAATTTTACAACACACGCACCGCAAATGCTCACAACACAACCAAATAAGAAACGCACTGCAAATAGAAAAAAACACCTGCAAATTAAGAAAACAACTTCATCAAATTGACAACACATGCGCTACAAATGCTCACAACACCACCAAATAAAGAAACGCACTGCAAATACTCACAACACAACCAAACAAGGAAACGCGCTGCAAATAAAATTCTTCATTTGGTTGTGTTGTGAGCATTTGCAGCACGTTTCTTTATTTGTTTGCACTGTGAGCATTTGCAGCACCTGCTGTCAAATTGATGAAGATGTTTTCTTGATTTGCTGGTGCTTTTTCTATTTGCATGTGTTTTCTGAAGTTGCAGCGTGTTGAGCTCTCTCGGCCACTATATATTAATTTGGATGCATGGCGTTATTTTGGTATGAATCTGACGAAACTTCATGCAAGTCATAAATAAGAAATTATATTTTGCTCAAATAAAATGATGCCTCTTTAGGATTTTTTTAAATTGTGACATTATTATTCAAATTAAACATAAAAATATCATTATGTGGAAAAAGAAATTATATATTTAGGCTAAAAAACATCTAAATATATAAAATATATTTAAATATATCATAAAATAAATATTTAAATAATATTAAAGAACTTACACATCATGGTAATATTTGTTGTATAGAATATTATTAATGCTGATTTAATTTTTTTTTTTTTTAATTATTAGTAAGAATCTGTTGAGTCGCCTTCTTTTGGAAGCTTGTTTCTGCTATGGGATAAAAGAATAATAAAGTAAAGCTCACAATTTAGACTTTTTCTCGCAATTCAGAGTTTATATCTCACAATTCTGACTTTTAAATTCTTAATATTTAAAATACTTAAATTCTTTCATAATTCTTAATATAAACTCATAAAAAGACATAAAAGACATAACATAACATAAAGACATAAAAGTCAGAACTGCAAGATATAAACCCACAGATCTGAGAAACCTGAATTGCGAGATATAAACACATTTGTGAAAAAAAAAATGTCAGAACTGTGAGATTAAAAATTCATAAATTATCCTTTTTTTAATTCCATGGCAGAAACAAAAAAAATTGCTACAGTAGATGTACTGTAAATTCAGGAAAAATGTCAGAATTGTGAGATGTAAACGGTCATCCATTTGTGAATAATCAAGAGAAAAAAAAATCTGGATGTATGATGATAATTAAAGCAATAATAATGGCAACTTGCAGGAAAATGTTCTTAATTATCATGAAAATCATACCTCAGTGCAATTAAAGGACCTTAAATGGTCCCAAAAATAGGCATCATCTTCTTTATGCATATATTTGATTTTGGGGTGAAATGGACCTGGATATGTTTTTGTATGATTCACCCACATGCTTTTTCAATGCATTATTAAAATACTAAAGTAAAAATAAAAGACCAGACATGTAATAGAGACAAAGCAAATCGGAAGTGCACTTAATTCATAACAATCTTGGCATAAGTTTCTAAATTGATGTTGGAAATTGAACATGTCAGACTACACTGGCTGAAATTCTTGTCCAGCATAAGCCTGATGAAGTGAATTCTGATTGGTTCTGCCGTGATTATGATGTCTCTGCAAATGACACAAAATGAGGACTCCATGGAAACAATGGGTTTGATCTCAGCGCATTGTCTGTCACCGCTTTTGTGGATGAAAGAACTTGGGCGGTGGAAGCCGGCGGTAGCTTGCAATTTGTTTAATTAACTTGGAAAATGAGCCAAAGTTCACAAAGCACTCTCTGTCTGACATTTTCAAGCTCAGCACCAGAGACACTACAACATACATGGACATTAAATTTAAGATTCCAGATGGTTTTCTCTTAATTTGTCTCAAAGTTCTCATAACAAAACTGACAATGATCTTGCCGTCCCATATATTTTATTCAAAATGACCCAAGTCAGGATGATTGCCTTAAGAAAAAACACTAAAGAAGCAAAAACATTTCCCCGCCGTGATCTAACAGTGGTACACAGGTTACTTAAGACAGCAAATATCGCCATTCCCTGATCAACCGACATGTTAGCACTGCCAAAAGTTCATAAGACCAGCATTCAAAGCTATCGATGTTCTTCATATCCTCAGGCCTGCTAGTAACTCAATGGAGAACATTTATCCATAAAATACTCTAGGGAGTCTGTCCCTGCAACTGTTCAACCATATGCCATTTTGAAGGAGTAACAGAGCTTTTAAAATGGTCATATAATTTCTTTGCATCATTTTATGTACTCCTCTAGGGTCCACTTAAAATATTAGTCAAAGTTTCTTGCACCAAAAACACTTGTAACTTCGATGTAACTTCCATTTTCACTCCCTCTCTATGACAGTTAGAATTAAGAAGAGTAAAAATGGAAGGCAGTTTTGAGTTCAAGTTAGATTATGTTTACACAATACACCAAACTGTTCAATTTCAAAGGAGCAATTAAAATGATATGACTTCCTTCACTGAACACAGTCAGCTTCCTTAAGAATTGCATCCTTTCATGTAAATATAAGAAAACTGTGTCATCATTATTCTCACTTGTACTCCAACAGTAATGCTGAATATTTTACATAATGATGGTAGTAAAAGCAGGCCCAAATTTTACAACATCCACGCCTTTCAAAGAACTTTCAAGATGGCTTAAATCTCCCCAAACTGATAAATGATGCATCAAAGAAACTCAAAAATCAAATTCAGATTCCAGATGGTTTTTAAATAAATAAATTGGAATTAATTCAGTCACCAGAAAGTATTAGTCCTGCACTAGTGAACACTTGTTTCACCTTTGCAAAGATCAGTGCTTCAATTAGTGGTTTTTATTACAGCTGTTCATCCTGACCAAATATGTTTCATGCCGCATAAGCATATGGTCATTGATTGGATATTATATGCCAAACATATGACTGAGAAAGCTGTGCTATTGACCTTTAAGCTGTGAGCACATATGATGCCAGTATTTTGCCAAAAATGAATGCAGTGAAATCATTTATGCACACCAAGTTGTAGCAATCCTAACTAGTCTGAATGCTTTTGCTCTGCTAATGTAACTGTTTTTCTTCTCTAGGCATGGGAATTAGATATTTAGAAAGACTGCAGTACTATTTTCTTGTAAAATATACTTAAATAATCTCTAAACTTTGAAAAAAAAATTGAATGCATGCAGTGAAAGTTGGATAAAAGCATTAGCCAAATGCAAAAATGTAAATATAATTTCATACATTAAAAAAGGAATCTGAAAAGGATTGGTGTAAAAATTACAGTTAAACAGTATTTTCTTGCAAAATGTACTCTAATAATCTTTATTTACAACTTCGAAGAATATCCACACATCAGTTCAAGTTCACACTGCATTTAGATTAGTCAAATTTACTATGTCATAAGGAGAAAAGTGAAAGCTCTTCACCGAATTGCATAAGATGAAAGTCTTTTTACATCATTGCTACTCAGCCATCTGAAGCAGCGAGAGCTATGAAGAAGACCTCAGAAGTTCTCTGCTCAGCAGTGCAGATACATCAGAGGAGAAGGAGTTTCAGAGATATTTACCAAGTCAGTTTAATAGATAGGCTGCGATAGACTTGGTCTTTCACTGTTAAAGACCTCAGCATCTGCTTCCTTTCTACAGGGGAGAATATAGATTTGATGAAGCACCTGGCTGCGAGCAAGTCTGTCATCCTGTTTCCCAAGAGCAATGGAAGTTCAGCTTGAACTGCCGGAAATCTCAAATGCATCACAGAGTTTGATCTCTATCCTGTTAGTGGATGACTTACTGGAGTGGCTAGTACTTCATCAGTCCCTCAGCCTCCGTAAAAGGATGCTGGCATAAACTAAATCCTGTTGACCCCAGAATGCTGGGGTCTATTTCATAAATGTACTTTTTAAAGTTTTCCAGGTGGACTAGAGTTCAACTGTTTGATCTGCAACCAAGTCTGGATGGAAATTTCACACCTGTCAAAGCGAGAAAACTCACTAGACTATTAAAATACTCATTTAAAAAGTACTCTCTGTGTGTGTGTGTTAAGATATAATACTAGATATATGCTGTATGCTGTAGCATTCATTAACAAAGTGTTGTAAATACTATAATATATACAGTATAATACACTTTACTATAGTGGTTCAAATATGGGTGTCATGCCATAAAATATTTTTGATACGACTGACTTTGTATTTAATGTGAATTTAATAACAATATTGTAAGTTACTAATTATAACACTTTCATTTTACAGAGAGCAAAGAACATTTACATTATCAAAGAACATTTTCATTCAGTCTAGCCAGAGTTCAGACACTCTCAAAAACTCCCATTAAAATCACTGAAGCTGTTTACACTGTGAAATTAATGTCTTACTTACATTCGTACGCACATCTGCACATTCTTGTTTCTGATGAGAGAATTGGCCAGATAATTCAGTCAGCCAGCAAGTGAACGAAACACTGCGTTTCAGCGATGACTCATCTGAACGTCTCTGATTGGCTATTGCATTCATAAGCTCAACAGAATCGTGTGTGATTGGTTATAATGCAGCGCTGTACAAACGCATCCGTCTCTGGTTCAGTGCCAGCCAGCGAACTGCAGATTTGAATTTAGCAGCTGATGCTGTGCTGCACTGAACGTTCTAATCACACCGGTGTGATTGCATCAAATATAAAAAATATTCGGCTATTTTTTGTCTTTTGGAAGCGGCATTCAAAATCCACTTGGCTCAGAAATCTGAGGGGGCACGTGCCCCCTCACTTTCAATGGGCATGACGCCTCTGCTTACCATGATTTTACCACAGTGACTGTATTTTTAATGTGGTATTTGTAGTTAAAGCACATAACCACAACACTTACAATGGGTTTACCTCAGTAGCCGTAGTTTTACTGCAGTGTTTGTAGTTAATGCACAGTAACAACAATTACCATGCTTTTACCACAGTAACTGTGTTTTTAGTGTATACTATTTGTAAAGCACAGTAACCACAATGCTTTTTGTGAAGTGATTGTAATTCAGTATTTTTTTCTGTCTTGCAGTTACGTCAGATCACATACTCCACACCAATCTGTAATCCAACAGCTCTTTTAGAAGCCATCTCTTGTAGTCCCCAGTCTCTCTCTCTCTCTCTCTCTCTCTCTCTCTCTCTCTCTCTCTCTCTCAGCTTTTCCTTTCTTTTCCTATTTTTCCAAACTGTAATCCATGATTCATTTACACATAGTTTTGCTCTCTCTCTTTCTGTGGTTCATCATGGCCTATTTTTAAAACTCAGAATCAAATTCTGACCGATTCTGTCAGAAAGCTGCTAGAATTAACAGGGAACTTGAACTCGAAGCTCCCAGAAGCTGCCAAGGAGGCTGAACAAGTCCTTCAAAGGTTCAACCCTTCACAGGTAATGTTGAACACATTTAGTTATAACCAATTTGCTTTAATGAACGCATCCTTATTTTATGTGTTAATAATAACTTTCCTTATAGTCCTTCCTCTCAAATTTTTTGGTCACAGATCATTTTAACACACTGTCTCAACATGTGTTTTCAGCTTTGTTTCAGCTGAAAAGGAAGACACAAGGAAGCCCTGTCATGGGATTTGAATTTGACCATCTTGTGCGTTTACAGAGAAGACCAAAAGCTGCAAAGGCAAACACTTCCAATGGTACGTCTGTGTTGGTCTCAGCACCTGACTGAACTTTACTGCAGTTACATTTTGCACAGCATGTGATATTTCTTAAACTTTGCTTTACATATCCCACGGCCCCATCAGGAAGAACCCCCAGAAAAGTCTCATGTTGAAGTAGTAATAATTCATACAATTTACCAAGTCAGCAAATTCATATGATATTGTACAAGCGTACTCGTACAAAATCTTACGACTTTTACTCCTACTGCTGTCATTGGCCATTGCCTCAACTCTCATGGAGATTGTGCTCATAGTAAGTTTATATCATAAAGTTTATTTTAAGTCCATTGTATTCTTTATTATCCTTTACAAACTGGTGCAGCGTCTTCCTGTTCCAACAGTACATGATATCTGTCCACACCTCACAGTCTGCCTTTCTTTCCATGTTGATCTGTCTAAGAAGCAAGAATGCTAGTTTATCTACAATTAATTTGGACAAATCAGATCACTTAAAGCTGTTCACACCAAGAACAAGAAATATAATGGTAAATATTTTAAAATCTACACCAACAGACGAAATGATCTGTTTACTGTTATACACGCTGCAGTTACAGTATGTTGTTGTCTGCTATTTGCTGTTGTCAAGGTTTTTATTGTTCATCATGTGATAAATTGTCTTTGTTCCTGTCTTGCAGGATTTCTCACAGATTACTTAGTCGTTCTCCATCAGCTCTCCACAATATCAGCCCTTCCAAAAGCTTCCACGTCGCTCTCTCTCATGTGGCACATCTGCTCTCAGCCCTTTACTGCCAACTTCCAGTCTTAGCATGTGGTCAACACTCCCACTCCTGTCACTATATATATATATATATATATATATATATATATATATATATATATATATATATATATAAATTATAATTTTTAACCATTTAAATTGGTCCTGCATTTAGTCACAATAGAAGCAAACAATTACAGGAGAATAATAATCGTAAAATATTGAAATATTGTTCTTAATCTTTTTTTTGACTATTTGTTCATTAAAGGGAAGAAAATAATATTTTTTCAGCTGGAGCCTCTTTTGTAAAATATTATTTGGCATCTTATGACATTTTCTGTAAACAAATTCTCTTTTTATTGTTTGAATATTAGACCATGTTTTTTTTAAAGGGGTTTTTAATGCATATTTCTTAGTTACATATTTATTTCCATGTACCCATTAATTACTTTATCAGTCAGTCATTGTTTTAAGTTGTTATATTTCACTATAACTGCTTTTTTGTTTTTTATTTTTTATTTTTATTTTTTCATAGTGGCACAAATTGGAGAGAGAGTGCTGTTCTGGGCACTATGTTTGTCGTGGAAAAGTTTGACATCAATAAACTTTGGGAAATTTGTAATGTGTGTGTTTATATATATATATATATGTATATATATATATATATATATATATATATATATATATATATATATATATACATATGTATATATGTATATATATATATATACATATGTATATATGTATATATATATATATATATATATATATATGTATATATATATATATGTATATATATGTATATATATATATATATATGTATATATATGTATATATATATATATATGTATATATATATATATATATATATATATATATATATATATTCCTGTAGGTCAACTGGCAGAGCTAAGAATGGCAAGTTTGTAGGGTCCATTTCCAGGTAACATAAAAGTGATTAATTGTACCTTTAATACACTAAATACACTATAAATGCTACAGAAGCAAAACTGAATAGTAGAAAAATACTGCATGTTTGAATAATTATCAGAGGTGTTTTTTTTTTTTGTAAGCAAATGAAACATTTGGACATTTATTATTTATTTTTCACACAGTATATGCACACTTTTGAGTTTTTGCACCCTCAGATTTCAGATTTTCAAATAGTTGTATCTCGGCCAAATATTGTCCAGTACTAACAATAAATCTCAATTTCGAAAAATTGACACTTAAGACTGGTTTTGTCGTCCAGGGTCACAAATGCAATTGCAAATCTTGTATTACCGTTTGCATTTTCGGTCATCTGTCAATCATTTACGCTGAGTTTTTTCTTTTAAAAACATTCTCAAATAACACATTTAGCCAGGCTAAGCGTTTTAGAATGGCCCTGTCAAGGCTGCATTTGTTACTATAGCAACAGTAGACTAAATTAAGTCATGATCACGAGAAAACAAGAAAGAAAAAATGATAATATGCATGGCCGCTTAGAACTTCCGTACTATTACAGATTAAAAGAAAGGAATAAAATGTACTGTAATAAGTCTGTTTTCTCACTTGCTTCAATCAGAGTGAGAGAAACAGTGACAGATGTTGAGACAGGTGAAAAGCGTTTTGGTTATAGTGAATTTTGACCTATTGTGCGTACCGTTTGTGGCTCTGTTATCAGGGGATAATCGCTGCATTTGGGGTAAAAAAAGACAGAATTATGTATTGTGCCAAGAAGGTTGCACTGTCTGTTTGTTAACACAGGCACGAAGTGATTGGCAGCTGCCTTTAGCGGAAGCTTTACCGATTACCTACATTGATCAAAGCATTCGGCACGGTCGTCTGTGAGTGACGTCACCTCCCAAAACAAACACGCCCCCTAGTTTAGTCCCGCCCCCTCACATTGATTGACAGCTTTCAGTGCAGACATCGGAAATTCAAATGCAAAAGGAATTGCGATTCCATTTGAGTTTTGGCAGGTTATATGCGCGGCGCAGAGAGAGAGTGAAAAAGCTAATGTGGTAATTAATATTGCGATTTAAATATGACAGGCTCATAACTCGTAAGACATTGGGAAATACAGTTGCAAATAGACTTTGCTTTTTCATTTGAAATGTGGCAGTCAATGTGCGTTCGCGAAAGCTTAAATGCAAACGGTAATGCAAGATTTGCAATTGCATTTGGATTATGTCACAATTTATGCATCCACATATGGAAAACGCAATTGAAAATACAATTTGCAATTCTATTTGAAAATAGTCCGGAAAATCGTTCCATACGTAAGCGTCTTGAAGTCATCTAAATCCATCTTTTAACGCACTATATCGCTTGTCTTTGGTCCGTGTGGAGTTGTTGGCATTGGGGAAATTATCGCCCCTGCTGGTCCTCCAGTGGTAACTCCAGCTTCATACATGCGTGTCATTTTCACGCCTAGAGGAGGCAAAGCGTGACACTCACACGCATCCTCGAGTGGACCAGCGTGTCTATTACACATTTTGGCGTGACATCACTTGCTCACCAATGGATCCTCTGCAGTGCATGGGTGCCTTCAGAATGAGAGTCCAAACAGCTGATAAAAACATCACAATAATCCACAAGTAAACGACGATACAACAATAAACAAAACAAAACAGTCCTAACAATATTGCTGTTGTCTGAATCAGGAGAGAAATATGCACAGATCAAGCAACATTTACAAGTGAAAACAGTCCAAAACAGTTCTAAAGAAACTGTTCGTGGATTTTGATGTGAGAGGACAACAGGGAATTGACTTTTTTACTGAGGGAAGTGTTATTATGAATTATGAACTCAATTTTGGCCAATAGCAATGGTTTAAAGCAGGGGTGTCAAACTCAGTTCCTGGAGGGCCACAGCCCTGCACAGTTTAAATGCAATCCTATTTAAACACACCTGATCCAGCTAATCAAGTCATTTGAAAACTACATGGTATGTGAGTTGGAGCAGGGTTGGAACTAAACTCTGCAGGGCTGCGGCCCTCCAGCAACTGAGTTTGACATCCCTGGTTTAAAAGGTTACTCCACTCCAAAATGAAAATTTTGTCATTAATTACTCACCCTCATGTCGTTCCAAACCCGAAAGACCTCCGTTCATCTTTGGAACACAAATTAAGATATTTTTGATGCATTCTGAGAGCTGTCTGACCCTCCCATAGACAGCAATGGAATTAACACTATCAACATCCAGAAACGTAGCAAGGAGATCGATAAAATAATCCATGTGACATCAGGGGTTCATCCGTAATTTTACGAAGCTATGAGAATACTTTTTGTATGCAAAGAAAACAAAAATAATGACTTTATTCAACGATCCATCTCCTCCACATCACCGTAGCACCATTTTGGAGAGTATCTGTCATAAATCTGGTCCATGGACTTCCATCTGCTTGCCACCAGTGGTCACTCTTCCATTACATTGACTCTCACACTACACAGACTGTTACATGTTACTCCGGACTGCATTTCCCATCATCCATTGCACTGAGTACATACAGCTGTCACCAATCTCTCGCTCACCTGAAAGCTATTACACCCACTATATAATACTCACTCATATCCTGTTCAAGTCGCCGAGTATTGTTTAGCGTTTATCGCAGTCATAGGTGATAGCTACTTTACGGAGCCACTCCTAGCTTCTTGGTCTTAGTCTTGCCTAGCTTGTTTACCCGTGTTTTGATTCTTGCTTTTGTATTTTTGGATTGCCCTATTGTCTTGCCGTTTGGACTGTTTGCCCTTGCCTGGACTATTGCTCGTGTACTCGGACTACCCCTCTTGTCAAGCCCTTTGGATATTGTTCACCGATCAACGACCCACACATGTTCTTGCAATACTCTTGTGTCTTGCCCTCAACATATCGGTTTACTAATGTTTGACCCTGCCTGTGTTTGACTATGTTTCTAAATAAAAGTTTGCACATGGATCCACATGCCTCACATCTCGTTCGCCCTGTTACAGTATCCACTGAACGTAAACAGCGTATGCTGTTCTGTGTCAGCCGCACCACACGTGACATGGAGACGAATTGTTGAATAAAGTTGTTATTTTTGTTTTCTTTTAATTTCATTGCTGTCTATGGGAGGGTCATTTGTATTCCGAAGATGAATGGAGGTCTTACGGGTTTGGAACGACATGAGGGTGAGTAAATAATGACAAAATTTTCATTTTGGGTTTTTTTTTTTTTTTTCATTTTTTATGCATCAAGAAAGATCACTGCATCACTGATCTCTTTAATATGCTGTTTAGAAATAACATTACACAAAATAACTTGTGAATGCCTTATTTTAATAGAAACTAACCAGATAAGTGCAATAAAATTTGTGGATTGTGACATGCAAAATACCAAGACTAGTTTTGAACAGATTTAGACACAGTTTGATTTTTTAACTTGTGGTACATTACAGGGTAAATCTTACTGATGTAAGTCATAACAAGAGAAGTCAGGCAGACCAGTAGTTTACTAGCCCATCGCTCATTTGAGCTGTGGTCAAAGTCAATCGTAAAATATTTGAGTGATGATGTACCTATACTGCCCGACGTGACCTTTCATAAGTGCAGCCCTGTAATGCATGTGACATTTCATTGGAAAAAAATTACAGCAACAATAACATGTATCAGTATGTGTTCTTTATTGCATTATAGAGACTCGTCACACTTCACTTTTACATCTGAACATAATGTGAAGCATAGCCAGTGAATCGTAGTTCCCACAACTATTAATAAAACTGAATTTCGTAATACAAAGTTTAGCTTGACAAAATACAAAAAAAAAAAAAAAAAAAAAATCATGTAGACTAGTGTTGAATTTAATAGTTGGCTGGGTTTCGATGAGAGTGAATTTAACTAAAATTGAACCAAAGGACATTTCAACAGTAACAAAAGCAAGGAATTTAATCAGGAATTTAACAAAAGCAAGGAAGTAAGTAAATGTTATTTGAACATGAATACTTTATTTCAATTTAAATCTAAATGGTAATTTTAATTATTAATTTTGACATGTAATACCTATCCTGCAATTTAAAAACTATCAACACAGTCATCATTAATATGGAATAGAACACAATAGAATAGAAATTTCTGTAATTACTCGTGGAAAAGTTCATTTATTTCAGTAATTCAACTCAAATTGTGAAACTCGTGTATTAAATAAATTCAATGCACACAGACTGAAGTAGTTTAAGTCTTTGGTTCTTTTAATTGTGATGATTTTGGCTCACATTTAACAAAAACCCACCAATTCACTATCTCAACAAATTAGAATACTTCATAAGACCACTAAAAAAAAAACATTTTTAGTGAATTGTTGGCCTTCTGGAAAGTATGTTCATTTACTGTATATGTACTCAATACTTGGTAGGGGCTCCTTTTGCTTTAATTACTGCCTCAATTCGGCGTGGCATGGAGGTGATCAGTTTGTGGCACTGCTGAGGTGATATGGAAGCCCAGGTTTCTTTGACAGTGGCCTTCAGCTCATCTGCATTTTTTGGTCTCTTGTTTCTCATTTTCCTCTTGACAATAGGTCTGGTGAGTTTGTTGGCCAGTCAAGCACACCAACACCATGGTCATTTAACCAACATTTGGTGGTTTTGGCAGTGTGGGCAGGTGCCAAATCCTGATGGAAAATGAAATCAGCATCTTTAACAAGCTGGTCAGCAGAAGGAAGCATGAAGTGCTCCAAAATTTCTTGGTAAACTGGTGCAGTGACTTTTGTTTTCAAAAAACACAATGGACCAACACCAGCAGATGACATTGCACCCCAAATCATCACAGACTGTGGAAACTTAACACCGGACTTCAAGCAACTTGGGCTATGAGCTTCTCCACCCTTCCTCCAGACTCTAGGAACTTGGTTTCCAAATGAAATACAAAACTTGCTCTCATCTGAAAAGAGGACTTTGGACCACTGGGCAACAGTCCAGTTCTTCTTCTCCTTAGCCCAGGTAAGACGCACAAGAGTAATACGACAACTGTAGCCAAATTCCTTGACACGTCTGTGTGTGGTGGCTCTTGATGCCTTGACCCCAGCCTCAGTCCATTCCTTGTAAAGTTCACCCAAATTCTTGAATCGATTTTGCTTGACAATCCTAATAATGCTGAGGTTCTCTCGGTTGGTTGTGCATCTTTTTCTTCCACACTTTTTCCTTCCACTCAACTTTCTGTTAACATGCTTGGATACAGCACTCTGTGAACAGCCAGCTTCTTTGGCAATGAATGTTTGTGGCTTACCCTCCTTGTGAAGGGTCTCAATGATTGTCTTCTGGACAACTGTCAGATCAGCAGTCTTCCCCATGATTGCTTAGCCTAGAGAACCAAACTGAGAGACCATTTTGAATGCTCAGGAAACCTTTGCAGGTGTTTTGAGTTGATTAGCTGATTGGCATGTCACCATATTCTAATTTGATGAGATAGTGAATTGGTGGGTTTTTGTTAAATGTGAGCCAAAATCATCACAATTAAAAGAACCAAAGACTTAAACTACTTCAGTCTGTGTGCATTGAATTTATTTAATACACGAGTTTCACAATTTGAGTTGAATTACTGAAATAAATGAACTTTTCCACGACATTCTAATTTATTGAGATGCACCTGTATATGTTGTATATATATGCACATTTATGGTTAATTCATACTGAAAAAAAACTTCCATTTTATTTCTACTTATTTAAATTCAAATTACTATTCTGTTTCCTGTTTGTAACCTCAATTCATTGATTCAAATTCCCTATAAAGGCCTTCTCGATTAATTTCTCAGCAGCACACAACTCTGACTTACAAATATACATATAATGCACCTTTAAAACAACAACAACAACAACATACCTCCTTACTGAATTGAAAAAGCAAACAAACAGCTTGTGGCATTATCAAAACTGCCTCTTGGACAATGTCAATAGATTGGATATGTCTTATTGACCAGGTAATACTGCCACACTTGATATTGATTACTCATTTAGACTCACAAATAGGCTCAGACAGCACACACAACATGAAAAGGACACAGTCAGCACAAGAGGGGTAATTAGTAAACTGGATCGGACAGTGACAGTTATGCCAGTGGACTCGATTCATTCACCCTCTCAGGGTCAGTGCGACACAAGACAAAAGCAGAAGAGATAAAAGACAACAGCCTCACATGGCCAGAAAAAAAACAGTATAGTCTTCAAACAATGGCATATTATGTGCATTTTAAACGTATATGCTACATGAAACTTAAAGTTGATTTTGTCCTGATCCACATAACGTGCTTGTTGAATTACATTAGAAAGTAATGTTATCCAATGCAATCTAGTAATGCTTTTCCATGCAATACAGCTAAAGAGTGAAAGGTAAAAATAAAGTAAAATAAAATAAAAACAAAGTAAAATAAAATAAAATAATAAAATAAGTTTTCACAATCCTATAAATACAGTTTTCACAATATTATAAAAATGTACTATGATAATTTTAAGGTATTCTTGAACAGTACCACATAACATGGTACATGAATTTAGTAGCCATTAGGTACCATTGCATATCCCATAATTACATGGTATTACAACTTTTTTTTAAGCATCAAAGCAAATGGACATCTTTACAAGTTAGGGAAAAAGACTTAAAAAAAAAGAATAAAGAAAAATATAAAACTGCACACTCACACTTATTTTTAACAAGCCTTTATCAGGGTATAATTTATTTGACCTACAATAATTTTATGGATAAAAGACATAAATATACTTGTGTACTAAAAATACTTATATAGTGCATGTAATGGAACCTGCATATAAATCAACTTGGCTCAGAAATCTGATGGGGCATCTGTTGGTAAGATGTGGTGACTTTGACGACGCAGATTAAAAACAAAAAGTCTTTGAAGATGTTTAATAGCTCATTTTGAATCTTGCCAAGTTGCTTTGTTTGGCAACACCAGCTTGCTTAATGCAAAGGCCAGAGTTGTGTGGTAAGGCCTCTGAATGAACCAGGTCAGACTGCAGAGCTCATTAACTAGCCATTTTGACACACGGTTAGCCTGAGGCTTTTTCTTCTTTTGTTTGATATTTCTGTCCCGATATAGAGAATTAGGCATCTAGACTTAATGGATTCATCTGAATGGCAGAGAAGCTGGAAAATACAGAAGAACCTTCAATCATGAAATATGTTTAATAATACAAATCAGTGCGCACATAGTAATACAATATGATTATGGATTTTAATAGGATTAGCACTATTAGGTGTGCCATCTACAGTCTGTAAGGGTACACTTTATTTTCTACTAATTCATTCTCAGCTCGGTTTTTATTAAAGTTTTCTCAGATGTTTCCCTCAAAGTTTCTTACTAGAAATAATAAAAAAGACAGGCAATCCAAGTTTGTGACACTGCTGAGATCTCTTCTGAAACTACACAAAAAAGGAGAAAACTGAGAAACAAGTAACATGAAAAAGTCTTCACTTTCTCTCCATTTTTCTAAAAGGAACAATTGTTTGTAATTTTCTGCTGGTGACCTTTATCTAACAGTTTACTCACTTGTGTGACTCACTACATGATATTTGGACATAATTTTGTTGTGTGAAATCCTGGAAGTGGCACTTGTGCGGCAGATGTGCACATTCAGACAATCCAAGTACTTTTGTACTTGTTTTGTTTCTGCCTTCAGTCAGATTGAAATGTAACTTTTTATATTTTATCTTTTAATGATTCTCATCCAAAATTTCAAGATTTACAAGAGGGGCATTTGTTCTTGCCTCATGGTTTTGTATTTTTTACTTGTTAAATGCTCTCAAAACCATTTGAAAACATAAAACACCTTTTATACGCTGATTTTAATACAGGAACTATCCCAATGTGAGTTATAATTATTTTTGTTACAATGAAATAGATTAGACACTTAAAGGGATAGTTCACCCAAAAATGAAAAATTATTCACTCTCAGGCCATCCAAGATGTATATTTAGCATCACTTGCTGACCAGTGGATCCTCTGCAGTGAATGGGTGCCGTCAGAATGAGAGTCCAAACAGTTGATGAAAATGATCCACAAGTCATGAAAGTAATCCACAATCTGCGTGTTTGCAATGAACAAATCCATTACTAAGATGTTTTTAACTTCAAAAGGTTTTTTCCAATAAAATACGAGTTCTATGCTTTCTACAGTGAAAAAAAGTCATCTAATCTGAATCAGGAGAGAAATATGCACAGAGTTTGATGCGAGAGGACAACAGGGGATGAACTTTTTAACTGGAGGAAGTGTTATGGATTACTGATTGGCAAGAAGTTACAGTTTAAAGGTAAAAAGTCCTAATGATGGATTTGTTTTTTACAAACAACTTTTCGCTTCACAAGATTAATTGATGGACTGGAATCATGTTGATTACTTGTGGATTATTGTGATGTTTTTATCAACTGTTTGGACTCTCATTCTGACAGCACCCATTCAAAATGTATTAGTATGTACCTTTAAGGTACCAATATGAACCATTTATGGGTAAATAAGATACAAAGGTGTACCTTATACTGCCCCAGTGACAGCACTTGTACCTTTTTTCCCTGAGAGTGTATGTAAATAGATATTTTGGCTTAACATATTCTAAATGTAGTATAAATTTGGATCTATTTTGATCCTTAATGTTGAATGAATTTATTGAATCATCAGTCATTTGCGCATAGGTTTTACGCACCAATACGCACATACACAATGAATAAAACCATCATCACTGTGATAAAAACATCTGAAAAATGCAGCATAAGATTTTCACCTGTATAATATTTTATCTTGCAATGTTCTGCTAACTGTCTCGTGCTGTCAAAACACAAGCAGCCTCCCTAAGTGCTTATTTCAGCATTTATTTTTGAATAATTAGCTTGGATATCCTGTGCTCTTCCCTCATCATTCAAAACATCATTAGTGAGGTGAAGAGAAGAGAAGAGTCCCCTTGGGAGAAATGGTGAGCTCCTGAGAAAAAACTGATTAGCAAAAAGCCCAGGGATTAGATAATGATCTGCCAAAAAGAAAGTTCGCTGCTGAGGAAATGTCCCACATGTACATGCCAGCAATTAATGCTCAATGCCTTACAGATACGGTTCTAGTTCTAAACCTCTCGTTCATTTCTGGCAGATCTTTTTTCATTGTGAAGCGCGCATGTGCTTCTAAATCTGTTCAGCTGCAGCCCATCATGAAACCCACAGGGCATCATAAATGAGCATCTGACGAGTATATCAGGGCGATTTTACATCTATTGCACTATTGATAGTTGCTGGAGGGTGAAAACAAACAGTTTTGAGTTCTGAGAGGTTTGCAAGGGGAACCGATCAAAAAAAATCTCACTTTTCAGTGCACTTGTCATGGTGGTTTTGGGGCCCATTTTGTTCTGAAGTGCCCTCTACTTTGCATGCTAAAAGTAACAGCAGCATTGGTCATTTCATTTCAAGCTTCATGAGATGTAGGGCCTAAAATCAAAACCTAATTGCTTTATAATATATTAAAAGTGTAGTTTGCTGGCTCTTCTTCATCTCAGTGGTGGTCGACTTTATACTGACACCTACTGGCACGGATGTAACTGCTGCAGACTCACAACAAAGCCATTTATCCTTTGTTTCCTTTGTCCCTTTATATCTGTTTTTCAATTTAATATCTCATTAATAATAACTAAAATGTGTAAATTTAACATACATCTATCAATACAGTTACTAATACGAATACTAGTATGTTTAGATTTAGGATGATACCAGCAATAATGAAATACTGACAGCATCCAAAATGTTAAAGTATTTTTATATGCACCGCTTTAGAAACATAACAAACTTAATGAATGCATTATATTATAAATATATGTTCGAGTTATATAGATATTTTTGATATTTTTTGATATTTTTAATTTTAACATAGTAAAATTTATGCTTGGCTGATGAAATAAAAAATCACAGAGAACAAAATGAAATTTTTATACAAACTAAAGGCATGAAGTAAATGTCAAGGAATTAAACATTTAATTGACTAAATGCAATAAAAGCAACCTATTAATTCGTTTGATTCAAAATTCTACACTGTAAATGTCAGACCTGCTACTAAAAAATAATGGAATTTTATTTCACAAATCTCTGTAATAGTTATAATTAATCATGTCCAGAATTTCGTGGGGGATTGTGTATATCACATAGTTTTACTCATCCCCGCAGCTTTCAATATTATAATGAGGGAAATTCCTGCAAACATTTATTCAAGATAGCAAGTAGGTTATATGAGTAAATAAATCCACACAAAATATCAGATTAAATCAGTCATTTGAAAACAGAGTGAGTGATTCAGCTGTACCGCGTCTTCTCTCTTTCACTCTCTCAAAGCGGCTTCACATCAGCGCATCTCGTCTGCAACGAGCTGCTGCACACCGATCCAAGACTTTCGCTCGCATTTCGGGACAGTTGACAAAATTGTCACTTGCTTAATCGGGTCATTGTTACATCGTTACAAAAATATATAATTTGCACGTCTTTTTAAGCCAATCGGTACTCGTGCGCTCCAGAGGCGGTTTCAAGGCTGAGCGCTCATAGTCACATCCAAAGCCACCTATAGCGAGTATCATATTGAGTTATTTTTCGTAGTTTGTTGTTGAGCTTAAGTGGCCAAATACACACAAATTTACGCAAAAATGGGCGTCCTGGCGAGTACCCAGGTTTTTTCTTAAGTAAATGTGAACAGTTGAGAAAGAAAACGCATGCGTATGCTGCACAGAGGTCTGTTTACTGGTTTTACTGGTTTTGGGTGTTTCTCAAACGGAAGGCTGCATCCTAGGAAGGCTGCATCCTAAGAAGGCTGCATTTCTCGGCTGCCACGTCATCAAACGTCGCTGAAGGCCATCTCAATCGGAAGGATCCTTGGAAGACAGCCTTCATTTCACGTCCTTCATTCAGCTGAATTTGAAGGATGCATGGGATGTATCCTCCGCGACCTTCAATCACCCACAATCCTTTGTACCCATTCCATTTCATGAAAATAAACTGACGAAAAACGAGTCAGTACTAGGCTTGTCTGCATTTATTATGAAATCTAAGACAAAATAATGTTTTCGGACATGAAAGGATAGATGTTATCTTTTGTTTTGGTGTAAATTGCTTACTAAATGCTAAACTGCCAATAATCTAAGCCACAGGGAGACTCTAGACGGCTGTGATTCATTGTATTGCATTAATAGAAAGCCAAATAATATAAAGATTTGTAATACAATTTTTCCAAAACTAAGTTTTATTAGTGTTTTCGTGCCGTGACGGTGAGGGCGGGAACATATGTGACGTAGCCACGCGCACTTACTAGAGCGTCTCATTCTAGCGTTTATATGCTGACAAGGACTCTAGCCTACAAGACTCTGAAGGACTGAACTAGGAAGGACGCTGCCTCGGTAGGATGCAACCTTCCATTTGAGAAAAACCCAATGTTACAACTTCTCATATCGGTAAATTGCCGGAACGAATTTACCGGTATTTTTGAAAAGGTCCTGTTCACACATGGTCTCTTTACGGCAATTTACCGTTAATTTTCCGGAAAAGTCTGTATGTGTGAAAGGGCTTTTTTGTCCGGTGTCTATTGTTTGCTTCATCTCTGTTCCTGTCTGCCCTGTGATACCCCTGTTGGTATTATTAAAAGACTGATATTCGAGTGTATTCCTACGTCTCCTCGTTCCTCCTGTAAGCAACACGCGACAGAACACCGGACCGAATACAGGCACCTCCATGTTTTCCCCTCCGTTTAATTTCTCGTTTTATTCAGTGTCTTCTTTTCCACTGTGTTCCCTGTATGGATCCCTTCACCCACCCAGAATTCCTCTTCCTCCTGCTGGAGCAGGGGGAGAGATCGCTCGAGGGCCACACCAAACTGTTCCTGGTCCTCACCAACCTCTCCAGCTACCCGGACAACACGCTCTGTGCGTTCTATGATGCCAGCCTAAACTCGGTGTACAGAGAAAGGTCCTCAAGTGAGTTTCACCACCTTTGTGGAGTGGACACTGGCGAGACACGGATCCCTGTTCATTGTCTGTCCCGAGGGGGATCTTGCCAGTGCCACTCCGGACCCAGAGCCCAGCCCACCATCTCCCCACGATGCGGAACATCAGCTCAAGCCCACCGATGACGGAGAGCCAATTCCCGCCACGATCGCCCCGGACGTAGAGCTCAACCCATCACACCAGGTGCAAGAGCCGGTGACAGTGCCCACCTCGAGGGAGCAAGTCGTGGACGGTGAGAGCACGGAGTGGAGCTCTGAGGGTTAGCTTAGGATGGTCCTGGATAGAGGAGAGGCGGAAAAGGACTTAATTGACTGGGAGGCTGACTTTCTCCCTCTACTCCCTCCTACTTCGGAGCCCTCTGTTACCCCTGTTCCCACGTCCAGCCCTGAGTGGGCTGCAGTTCCCACATCCCGCCCGGAGAGGGCTCCGGTTCCCTTGTCCGGCCCAGAGGGGGCTCCCGATCCAGAGTTTAACCCTGAAAGCCCGGAGGGTCACAAATGCCCGCCCGCACCCGCTCCTGCCTCCTTCTCTGCTGTCGTCTGTCAGCCCCTCTGCTTGCCCTCAGCCCACCATCAATACGGTGCGAGCTCCGCGGGACTGCCATCCTCCAGCATCGCCGTGGTCAGAGTATCCCTCACCTCCACCTCCAGCCTCGGAGGCCCGGACTCCGCCTCGGCCCATAGACCCAGCGGCTCCTAGCTCCCTCACCTCCACCTTCACCCGTCGATCCACCAGCTCCACTGGGCTCCCTCGTCCTTCCGGCTCCGCCTTAGTCGGGTGTCGACCCGCCATCGCCTCAGGACTCCGCTCCTCCGGCTGCACCTCGTCTCTCCGTCCCACCGGCTCCGTTGGGCTCTTTCCTCCCGCCAGCTCCACCTTGGTCCTCAGTTGCTCCGGCTCTGCCGCGGATCTCCGGATCTCCGCCTCGGTCGCCAGAGCCCTCGGCTCCACCCTGGCCCCCCGGATCCTCGGCATCCCCCTGGCTCGTTGGCTCTCCGTCTCCGCCTCTGGCTCCTCCACCACCTGCTCCGCCGCCGTTGGTCGGCCCCCTGGAGTCGGCGGCCATTCCTCCTCCATGGCTCCTCCCTCTGTCTGCTCCCCTGTGGGTCGACATTATGGCTGTGGCCTGGGTCCAGCTTGGCTCCTCCTGCTCCGGGTCCCTTCTGTCTCTTCCCTGGCTCCTCCTTCCTTTGTCACCTCCTTGGACTCCATCTGCCGGCCCCCTCCCAGGTGTCCGTCCTCCTCATGAGCCTCCTCCCAAGCTCCCACCCGTCCCTCCCTTGGTTGTTTTTACGACGCGAGGACGCGCCTTCCGGGAGGGGGGGGCGAAATTTCAGACCTGTGTTCCTGTTGTGTTGGGCTCCCCGTGACCCAGTTTCTCCCTCTTGTTGGGTGTTCATTGTATTCAGGTGTGTCTAGTTATCCCCTCGTTTAGTGGTGTATTTAAAGAGTGTTCTGTTCCATGTTTCTTTGTCCAGTGTCTATCGTCTATGGTGTGCTTCATCTCTGTTTCTGTCTGCCCTGTGATACCCCTGTTGGGATTATTAAAAGACTGATATTTGAGTGTATTCCTACGTCTCCTCGTTCCTCCCGTAAGCAAGTAAAATTCTATTCCAGTTTTTCTACTTAATTTTACATTTAATTCCTTTTGTTACTTGCTGTTAATTTATAATTAATTGTGAAGTTTACAGGCAAATTATGAGAGGATCCCCCTAAAGAGATCTGTACTCTAAAATCTACAATGACAAAAAAAATTACAATGACATGGCCAGTTGTTTAGGACGTCCTGCTGATTACCCTCATTTGATCATGTCCTTATGTACCAACTTCTTAGCAGTTAGCATTTTGAAGTGCAAAATGGTTTCAAAATTTACATTTAAGGTGTGACTGCATGTAATTTATGGGCAGTAAACTCTCTTACTTTGCAATAAATCGAACACCGCTATTCTTAAAAACCCATTAAAATTCTCCAGGGAAGCCATGGCAAATTAGCCTCCTGGTTTGGCCTACAAATTGACGTCATATCTGAACTGTTCTAGTGTGTGATATTTTGAAACTCTGCAGTAAAATCCACTGCAATAAATAATGCGTTGTTCCCATCCATAGACTAGGAAAGAAAGGAGGTTGACTATTAAACTAACATTAATCTCTATTGATTTGCCCCAAGCATTTTAATTACTTCAGTCCTTACTGTTTTTACTTTCAGAAACCTGCTGCTAATGAGCCACATTTGTCTGAGCTGTAAGATATGGCCCGTCTCTTCAAAGCAAAATTATTGATTGTAAAAGAAAGAGATGAAAGACCTCAACTTCACAGTGCCAGAATAGTAACATTTCAAATGGACAGGCACATTAAAAATTTATAATAATAGAAGTTAATTAAGCTTTGCACTTTTTATTAGCCTCAGCCTGTGTACACACACTCAGATGGAACATCATATATCTTTCTGTACATGGTTTTATATATTTTTGTGTTCTGCTCACAATTTCTGACAACAACAAGAAGCTTTTTCAAAGCTCTTAGTTCTGCGAGATGTCAGCGGATGAGCGAATCAATGGATTTTACCTCTAAAATTACTGACAGTGCGGAATGAAGTCTACATTCTCAAGTCTCTTTTATGTTAGTTTAAGAAAATGTAGTGAACGATTCCCCTTTTCCCTTCTGATACAGAACATGAAGAGATGAGGCTCAGGGAGAGCAAAGCAAATCAGAAAAGATCAGTTTGTGGAACAGTCCAACCAATGTTTCTTATCAACGTCTCCCCTCAAGTGTTTGTCAAACAAATGCGCAAAACGCAGACGGGCCACTGGATCAGACAGACATCGTCTGAGGGTCAAAGCAATGTCAGAAAATCTGATGTGGCAGCTGGAGTCAGTCAGACGCTGTTATCTCGCTCATCGCCGCTGTCTCATGCGGCAGCAAGGCCCATCAGATGCATTACTGGAGCAGAAACATTACCACTAATTTCACATGACATGAATATGCAAACCTAAGAAACATCACACCTCACATAGTGATATCTAACCTGACAGTCGATTTTCGCCAATTTCTCCCTGTAGAGAGAACAAATATCTCTATGATATCTCAATTGTTTTTCCTAGAGAGCATTGACATCAAATGGAGAGCAAATGTAAACTTCATCTGCTAAGAAATAATCTCGCATGCATCTCTTCTAGAGTTTTAGATCTAGACAACTACTCAGGTTTGCCGCAAAAGTCTGCAATCAAATCTCAATACGAGTTCAAACATTTCTCATCAGATTCATGCTAAACCAAATTATCTGAGTTATCAACCTTAGTTTTTTATTCAGTATAATTTAACTGAATTCTGTTAATTTAATTGTTTAGAAAGCTACACTGAATGGTTTGAGTTCGATTTGATCTGAACGATATGGGCAAAAGTATATGGACATTGCCTTTCATTTCAATAGCATTTCATTTTATGCCTTATTACTAGGAGTCATCCTCACAACAATGACCGGAATAGTCAAAACTTGCAATTATAACAATCTTTTGACCACAGAGTGTAGATTAATTACAATTCTGTAGTAAATGTGGTCCTTCTCTTGATTTAAATGTAATTTCATAATAATGTTTGTAATAATTCTCAGTAGCCGGGTTTCCATCCATATAACTTTATGCAAATTTTGCCATATTACATCAAAGATGCTGGGTGGAAAACTTAATGACTTAACTTCCTAAAAATGATTGGCCTGCAAAACACTTATAAATCTCTAGGTATGCTATGTCGTTGCCAGATATTGGATTCAGTCTTTTTATCAACTGTTTTCTTTCAATTAGAACAGGTTTTATATTTCTTTTTGAAATCGACTGATCATAGACTTCACTGATCTGAGCTTATGCACCAAAGAATTTGAGAGAAAAAAGTTCACTCAAGTTTATTCACCACCTCAAAAAAATAATAAGCTCAGATCAATGAGGCCTACGATCAATTGGTTCCAAAAAGAAATATAAAATCTGTTCTAAATTAATTGAAAGAAAACAAGTTGACAAAGTATGAATCCAATATATTTTATCACGTGACTTTGACTCAAAAATTCCTGTCACAGACTAATTCACACAATTCACTCAGAATAATTCATAAGTGACTTCTGAGCAATACATTTTCCTATGGATGCCCATTCATCTCTGTGTGGTGTAAATGCTCAGTTTTTGTACTATATGCATCAGTTTGTATAGTTTTTAAAAAGGTGGAATTAACATAAATTCTCTTTTAGCATCTTTGCCAGGTCTATACAAACAGCAGGAACATGGTCACATGACAAAAAGGCATTGATATTGCAGTAGTTCAGTTTCGTTAGACAACAATAGCACTTTCAAGAGGCCCCTACTCTAATCTGAATGTTCTTTGCTCTAATAATGACGAAATAAGCCAAAGAGCTACTGAAAATATACAGCAATCTGTAACCAAATACGCCAAATAAATAAATAAAGAAATAACCGTCTGATGTTTCAGCATCCTTTGCACTTCAAAAGCTATCCATTTGTGACTCCAGGCCCAATAACTCTCCTGACAGCTAGCTTTTATGGATAAAAAGGATTGTGGAAACAACTCTAAGTGGTAATTTCAGCTCATTTGTTTTTCAATCTGAATAGTTTTGTGTTTGCATGTTCCATGTTCTTTTATCACCGCAAATAACAGAATATGGTGTAATGAACACACTGAATGAGGGAGTGCAGGAATAATAGTGATCATATTTTTCTTTCTTTTTTTGTATTTTGTAGTCAACATCACAGCTCTGTGCTTTAGCATTGATTATCAGACTCAAGGTTTGACTAAGCGAGTGAAGCATCCACATGTTGCAAAAAAACAACAATGAAATATTCATCCGGGCAAATACTGTTCAGTTTTTCTTAGAAAGTCTTATTTTTTGACTAACAAAACTCAAAGTAAACAGCCTTCTTTGACTGTATTTATCACATGCTGATGAAACGTAATAGCCTGAAACATATGCCAGAAACATACTGCACGAGTATGCAGATGTCAGCTCTTGGCAAACACATTTGAAGCATCCAGTCCTATACAAACTGCTATACAGGCTGTTATTTTGATGGTAAAAGACGTCAGTACTCAAGGGGGAGGTCGAGTTACATTTACGTTCCATTAAACTGAAGCCACATAAACATCAACATTATTTAGCTTTAAGATTCCCTTCAAACTGTTGCCCTGCCTCGACAGTGGCTGAACTGAAAGAGAAAACTAACCATAAAAGAACTTAAGTTTAATTACAATTCATTAACCTCGAATCAATTGCTATAAAGAAAAACCCTAAAGAAAGTATTTATTAGACAAAGTTTTGGCTATACCCATGCAAACACCTATTGTCAGGGAAAAAAAAAATGTTTGAATGCTGCTAAAAGTTTACTTTCTCACCTTTTTAGTCCACACTCACTCTCAGATGGCCTTACATCTAGACTAAAAGCAACACATTTCTGTGGCTGTGTAAATAATCATATGATACACTTAGAACTACAAAAACACTTTTGGGGCCCCCAGCCCACCTCCACAATATTGGTTTTGTTATATCTGAAGGGGCTGGAAATAAAATTGAAGTTATTATCTTCAAACGATTTTGGCACAGGATTCTTGCACGATCATCATAACCTCACTTTCAAGCCATTTTCAGACCACTTTAGTTATTACACTAAAAGCACCATGAATGAAGCCTTTTGTGTGAACACAAAATCAGGAGCCAATGCGCTTTGATTTCTGCAAGATCTGCCATTAGTTTGATTTAAGTATTTCAGGCATGTTGAGGGATCTCAGATTTTGCTGATTGTGTTGTTGAATTTTTCTCTTCCCTTTTGTTGGTTTGCCTATTTATTTTGCTATCCAAATTAATGATGGTTATATGGAGAGTGGCGTTTTATTTTATGCATTTGTCATTGATTTTTTCCCTGCTTTCTGTGCCTTTATAAAAGATCTGTGAAATGCTTTTGGGTCATGACTGTAATAGACCACAACTTTATAGTTCTAGTATATGAATGTAAATTTGTTTGAGGTACACAAATAAAATGGGAATGTGACAGTATGTGAATTGTGTACTCATAACAACACCCACATAGATGACCTAACTATTACCCCACCTAACATGGCCTTGACTGGCGGTAAGCAACTTGAAGGAAGAGGCAATGGCCTTTCCCAGTTCTGTTGGGACGACAAGTGAATGTGAAAAATACATTTTTATTCTTACCCATTCAGCATTTTGCAATTGGCAAAGCAACGTTAAAACACTCTGAATGATATGTGCTTGGCATAAAAGTCACGTTAGTTGGTTTCTCTTTTCAGAAATTTTCAAAAAGAGACACTTTTCTCTTGCAGCGTACAAGGAGCTCTGTTCTGTCTCTTCTTCATAAATAATTAAAATGCAAGTGTTTAATGCTTCAAGCAGAAAGAAATCAATGACACATTAGTCCTTTTAATCTTTAAGTTAAATGTGTCATATCTTAAACTTGAGAGGATAATTATCAGAGAAGCTGACGGGTGAATACATACCTTTTTGTTGAGTGATGTGAATACAATTTTCATACTTGTCATTCCTATGTTCCTCACACATAATATCACTTTAAGCCTATAGGGCTATACTAATTCATAACATTCTAATTTTTTTTTTCCAATCCACTAGAGTCAGTTAAAACTTAATAATTATTTTAATATAACTGAGGTAATTATTAATTAGTTGTATGAATATAATACTTCTATAAATATGAAATACTAAAAATAAAATGTATGATTAAAACAATACCAGTTTGCTCTGAATGTTTCCATTTTTGCAACATCCACAGTTTCCTTAAAATGATTTTTTTTCCTTCTTCGAAAAAAAAGAACATTTATTAAGAAATGTGTTTCTTCATTTTAATAATTTCGTTTTAACAATACTCCATAACTGACATAATTTTGATGGGAAAACATCAGATAGAACAGCAAATATTAGAAACAGCCCTCAAGGTTTTAATTTGTGCTATATGAGTTGGTTTGTTTCACTCTAAAACATTAAAGAAATATCAAAATGATCTAATTTGTATACTGTTACTGAGCTAAAGGCTAACGTTAATTCATTATTTCCATCCTGCTGGCAGAATTATACATTTTTAAACTTAATTATGTAACTTAAAATAATACTCCTTTTAACTGTAACTGTAATTATCTGTAATTATTTAAAATTAAAACCAATCATTGCCATTGTATAAATTATTTAACGGGCTTATTGGACATACGTGATTCTGCCTACATTTCTGTAGGCATAAATTTTTTTTTTTTTTTTTAAACTTGAAAAATATACCTAAACAATAATTTAATTTTTTTTTTTTTTTTTTTTGTGTCTGAACTTACTAGAGAACATTTTTGAAAAGCCATTTATAGAAATGCTTTCCTAATTTACAACAGATGCACACAGAAGATACAGAGATCATTGATCATCTAAAGGAATCTAGTGAAAATATCATCCTGTACAGATGCAATCTTCATGTCCTTTAAAGTCCAAAGCAGACATGTAACTAACCCTGATTACTGCATCTCGATTTTCTAGACTGATGTTACACAGATGGTCATTTGATACGCAGCTAGTTGCAGATCTGGCTCAACCATATCAAAATTCCTGGCACTGATCCGGGTGTCAGTTGTGACTGAGGTCGAGATGAATTACGGTGGGGATGTTCTGGCCCTGGTCTGAGCACCTGAAATTAAATCAAACTGATGGTGCTAAGACACAGCTACATCTCCCTAGATACAAAAGGACCACATCTGAACCACTGTCACATGTCACAGCAGTTTTATAGCTGGACAGAATCTCCCCAGAACGCACACCATATCAGCCGCCCATTACTAGGCCAGATGCCACATAAAACATCAATACTACAGCACAATCACACATTTATTCCATCAAAAACCACAACTGTTGAAATTATAAATACAAAAATTATTTTTAAATGATTTGTGTGACAGCCTTTTGAATGATCTGAGCTATGCTGTATTAAATGTACAGCTCTATACTTTTACTGTATGCCAAAGATTTCTCATTTGTTTCTGTTTTAATTTCTCCAAAGGATTTTATAAAGTAGATGCATAAATGAATATGTGAGAACCCAGAGTCTCCTGAGCTGTGAAAGAACAACCTCTGAGCAAGAAAACCGTCCCCTGAGTTCCTATGAACCTACAAAGTGCACTTGTGTAACAAAAATGTTGCATAACTGGACGACTGTGAACCAGTTTTTACTGTATATGTGAAGACATGCACCTCAAAGAAGCTCTGTCAGATGCCTGATAAATTGAACGTCCTAAATGAAAAAGCATGCCATTGAGTCCTTGTGACTTCTGTATGTGACATCTGTATAGCTGTCTGTAAGGTAAACGAACAGTAAACAATCCTCAGTGCTGTCTGGTAAATACAGCATTTCAACCTTGCTAAAATACATGCTTATATATGTCACAGCATATGTGTATTAGTGCAGCATTTGTGACATAATTTTGACTACACCAATCCCCCCAAAACATTAAAACATTATTTTATATATATAAAAATAAAAAATAAAAAAAAATCTGGGTTACAGTAGGACACTTACAATGAAAGTAAATGGGCCAATTTTGTAAGATTTAAAAGCATTTACATTCATTTTTCTTTTAAAACTTGGGCATTATTTGCTGTTCAGATCATTTTTGTGGTCATTCTAGGGTTTATGGTGTTGCGTTGTCATGGTGACAAAGTTGTAAAATTAGATATAACGTTATAAAGAAAAGGTTAGCAAACAATTTTCACACTACAATCATGTTAGTATGCATATTGCTTATGTCCGCTGGCTATATTGAAACTGTGAGTATTTTAAAATCAGCATGAAATGAAAATTAACCCTATCCATTTCCTAAACACGTCATTGATCTTATTGTGAATGATTCCTCCATGTATGTTTCATTTTCTTAAATTTTTTGACCTCATAATCTTTAATCAAAATGTCATAACTGGATTTTCTTTAAACTGTGGTATTTCCAAAACTTTTTTATTCATTTTTAAACTCTGATGTATAATTAGTTTATGTAGTTAATATGGTAATACAGCAAGTTTTCGTTATTGTATTGAATTATTATAATTATATAAAAATTAATAACCTTTAATATGTCAAATTTAAAAGTACCATAAAGCATACAAAGTAAAGAAATGGAGTGAAAATTTATTTTTGCAGCAATTATGTCATAAATGCTGTCAGTTGAGCTTAACTAAAGTCCCTTTTAAGGAAAGTCCGTTCACTCGGCCGCCATATTTGCAACGCCTCCGGGCAGCTCAAACAAGACCAAGTCCTATCTAAATGAATGGGGGAATCCTGAAATCTCAAAAACGGCTTGCTGAACTCGCGATTAAATTACATATTTCAAATCAGCAATACAATCTGAAATGAACTGCCCCATGAATGTTGTTTCTTATGCTCAAACAGCGTTTAAAAAGCTTATTTTTCAGGCTAGACCAGCCAATGCGCATGCGTAGCTCCAACGCGCTTATGACTGCGCATGCGCAGCTGCTGGTCCAGCCCCAGGTTTCTATGGGAACCGGAGCTTCTAACGGCCGCCGCAGTGATGCAATGACTTTACCAATCAACAATTGGCTCTTTCATTTAGAAGGCGGGACTATCCCGCCATATTGCACGTTGCACTTTCCCCCATTCATAAGTATAGGAGTGAACTGTCTTTGTATTTCTATAGTCTTTGGCTTAACTTGTACTGAACCTTGAATATTCATTTAATTTTAAAAACACTAATGCTTTACTCCCTCGACACACATTTCCGCATTAAACAGAGTATATTATGCGCGGCATCTCGAGGCATGTGTCTGCTCTCTCCACTCACAGCTTATTTGAAAAATAAGTAAAAAACATTTGCCTGTGGTTATTTAGAATACATGTAGCCCAGCCATGCAACATTGTGGCAGCCTTCATTCAAGCCCAATTTAGCCACCTGAGGTGTTGATAACCTCAGAAACTCACAGCCTACTCTACCCGGAACCCAGCCTGGGGAGGACGGGCATCACTGAAGCGACTGTCGTTAATCATTGTTGGCATGGGCAGGCGTGGCTTCCTGATGTCCGCACGGAGGTCGGCGAGACAGCGGCGCACCGGCTGACACTAGGAGACAGGTGTGCCGATGAGGCAGAGAGTCATCACGGCAGACAGCGACAGGAGACCGCTTAATGGAAGAGAGCATTCATGCAACACTTCACTTCCTCCACCACAAGAATCGGAAGGAAAGAGGGAGAAAATGAGAATGTTTTTGAGAACGCTCATGGATTACTTGCCAACGTTTGTTACGACAAGCCGGAAGCCTCCCTCGGCACAGGCACCAGGGCCACTCCATCACATGCTGCCAACAGCTCTTACTCACACCAGTAATAAGCTTTCATATTGGTATACGAATGCCACTGCAGGCCATCACCGTGGATGCATAAGCATTCCCACCACACTGAAAAAACACATCTGTCATTGTAAATGTACCTTTAGTGACACTATACTGATTGATTCTGGAGTGGCCTATCCAGTTGGGGCATTAGTATGGGGCCATGTTAAATGACATTCAGTAAAAAAAAATAAGAAATGACATTCAGTAAAAAAAGAGAAGAGGAAATGTTTCATGCATTCATAAGTTTGCCCGACACCTTCGGTGTATCTTCATTAAAAACTGATCTACATGTCAATGGCGAGAGATTTTTTAAAAAAATATTAAACACTGGCACAATATTCATTCCATACTACGAGTATGATACCAAAATTGTGCACCTTATTACGGAGAGGTGTGCTTTAAAGGGTTAGTTCATCCAAAAATTAAAATTCTGTCATTAATTACTCACCCTCATGTCATTCCAAACCTGTAAAACCTTCATTCATCTCCAGAATGCAAACTATTTTTGATGAAATCCAAGAGCTTTCTGACCTTGGACAGACAGCAAGGGAACTACCACATTCAAGGCCCAGAAAAGTAGTAAGGACTAGGGCTGTGCAAATAATTGAATGCGATTATCATGTGATTCTCGTCAGTAAAGCTGGTTCTGTGATTAGTAGTAAATCTCCATCACGTGCTACACAATATTGCAATATCGTGTTCATTGTCAGCGATGTATCACCTGGGAATATGAACGCGATTTTGCGTAGCTTGTCAGTGAACTACAGCTCTGTGTAGTAAATGCTGCTCCATCTGAAAGCACATGATGGAGATTTACTACTAATCACAGAACCAGCTTTACTGACGAGATGCGCATGATAATCAAATTATTTGCACAGCCCTAGTAAGTACATCGTTAAAATAGTCCATGTAACATCAGTGGGTCAACCGTAATGTTATGAAGCTACGAGAATACTTTTTGTGCGCAAAGAAACACAAATGATGATTTTATTTAACAATTTCTTCTCTTCTGTGTTAGTCTTCAATGCGCATTCACAAGAGTACCACAAAGTATGCGTGTGATGCTGCTGACGCAGGAGCTGGGTTCTGACGTAGAACCCGGATGTGCTGCAGCTTGTTTACAAGCAGAAGACGCACACTATGCATAAATCAATCTTAATAAACATGTATGAAGATTTTTTTTGCCCAGCCTTACTTATTTGAACCAGAATATATAGACAATGAACTAAGAGAGATGGACGTTCTACGTCAGAATGCCGGCTCCTGCATCTGCAGCACCACACACACGCGTCGTGGTACTCTCTTCTCTAAGCAATCTGACCATGATTTTTGCTTGGTGGACAATACAAAACAATATTGGGTCATTCCGTGTCAACTCAACCAGAGGTCCCCGGCTCAAATTTTTGATTTTGCTAATATTTTTTCTGAAGAAAGATAAACATGTTTAGTGATGAAAGCCAAAATATTCAATGTCATGGATGAATACTGAGTAATCCGCTTTTTTGTAGAGAAGGGTCAAAATGGCAATTTTCACCTGAGATTCAGAACCAAATTACAGGGGGCTAAAAATTACTTCAGAAAGATGGCAGCATCATAATGTTAATTTTACACAGAGATTTGTAGGTCTATTAGTAAAATCTGTTGACTTTAACAGTCTTTGTTGCATTATGTGCCAATGGTGACCGTTCAAAAATGGGGAAAGAGCACTTTTCAAGTTTTTTCTCCAAAGTTTGCAGGCCTGTAACTCAAGAAGTATTAAAGATATTTACTCAGTAAATATTCATCCATGACATTTAATATTTCGGCTTTCATCACTATACATGCTTATCTTTCTTCAGAAAAAATATTAGCAAAATCAAAAATTTGAGCCGGGGAAGTTTCTGAAATTTTGTTGATTTGACACGGAATGACCCTATTGCATTTAAGAAGCAACACAAGACACATCCAGAGACCAAAATATTGTGTATTTTTTATGTGAACTATGGATGCAATTAATCAAAACAAAACCAAAATCGTGATATGTTCTGTGACATAATTTAAAGGGGTCATATGATGCGATTTCAAGTTTTCCTTTCTCTTTGGAGTGTTACAAGCTGTTTGTGCATAGATAAGATCCCTGAAGTTGCAAACACTAACATCTCAAAACCAAAGAGATATTCTTTAAAAAAGTTAAGACTTGACCACACCCACCTAAAACGACTCATTCAAACACGCCCCCACATGTCTACGTCACTGTGTGGGGAGATTTGCAAAATACCACCCAAATGTATACACAAAGAAAGAGGGCGTGATTTTTATTCTCGCTGTAGTATTGTTGCTGCTACCGGCTCCATATCCTGGAGACGCTGTGTTTCGTTGTGAAAGCGAAACTACTTTGTTTGGGCTTCCAAAAGAGGACACAACTAGAAATCAGTGGTTAAGTTGTATTTACAACACTGTTCCAGAACAGTTCAACCCAAATATTAGAGTGTGTGCAGCGCATTTTACGGAGGACTATTTCCTGAACCTGGGAGTAGTCTGCCAGCTATGCTCAAAGACTGTTTCTATAAAGTGGGGCAATTCCAACTTTGCAAGGACAGACTGGCGCTTCTGACTCACAGCCTGTAAGTACGTTTTTTTATTTAAAGAATTTGCTACTGACTATTCAAACACGAGTTTTGAGCTGTGTAGAGTAGTGCTTGTTGTTTGTCGTTTCTCCGATCACAAATACAGACATGGTAATGTTTACGTGGCGCGATGCAAGGCGACGCGTAAAAAGACAGTATAATCAGTAATTACGTCCCCACTGGATGCAACAAATGCCTCATTTATAATGGGTTTTTTTGTTTTTGTGTCATCACGCCGGGACACGGCATCACAATACAGTAAGGGGCGTAACATTTCCGTTTCACGCTTGAGGTATTTGACCAATCACAACGCTTTGTAAAAAACGGCGCGTTTCAGAAAGGCGGGGCATAGAGGAGCAACAATAATGTACAGTATGTGGAAAATAATGTGTTTTTTTAAACTTAAACCACATAAACACATTGCATTACGCCAAATACACAAAATAATGTTCTTTTTAGCAACGTCATATGACCCCTTTAAAAATATATATATGTTCTGTGTGTTTTAGAGTGAATTGTGACACTGTGTCCATTTACACACAAGCAGCTCACAATCCAGAGTTTTCAGTGTCCTGAAGTGGCTCGGTTCCCAGTAAATGCTCCTACACATGTGCCCTGAGGTTGAGTCTTATCCACGTTATTTTTCAACATGGAAGTAAGCCATTTTCTGTGAATGTGGTAAATAGTCTCAGCCTCAGACATCACTCATACGGCACAAACACTTCAGGAGTTTAGAAGTCTTCATCTGATTGGTTGAATTCCACAGTATTTCTGGAAGACGTGTATTGCGTTCTTTAACATTCCACCTTGAAACAAAGATGCCGTGACACCAAACCCCCTCATGGAAGAAGAAAGTCATCATGTTTACAGCTGTGACAATGATCACTTATCAGGATCAACTAAACGCCGGATTTTCAAAAGTATGTGAAATATGTAACGTTCGCGGCATAGACTCTTTAAAATACGTCCAAAGACTTTCACACACTGGTCTGTTATTGTGGGGACATTTCCACGCCCCTAAACATGACGTGGCACAAAACTAAATACCTGTCATTTATATGGCTTTTTGGGCAGTCCTTGGCCATTCAAAGCGTCCAGGATTCCCAGACCTTCTGCCGTCAGTCTGAAGGTCTGGCTACATGAGACTATGGGTAATTAACTAGTATGGAAGAGTAGCTACTAAATGCTATTGAGGAGTGCAGTAAATGGTTAAACTAATTGCACTATAAACAATGTGTTTATAATTGCTACAAGCTGTTTTGTACAGCTAAAAGGAAATGGGAAGCAGATGCACCGTAAGACTCACACATTCAAGCTACAAACGCTATGTTAAAAAAAAAACATAAAAAAAGTGGATAAAGTGCTTTTTCATAATGAGAAGCATTATAAATGTCCCTTGATGGTTTCACATTTGAAAATGATGAAATTAGGACTATTGTAATGTTGGTTGTTGTTTTTTTTTTAGTTGTTGTTTTTTTGTTTTTTTTTTTTGCAGTTGTAAGGTAAAAAAATATAATTATTATTGTAATTATTTTCTAGTGAAATATTACAATAATAATTTTGATTGGTTTTAATGAAATTACTACAATTGGAAATATTACAATCGGTTTTATTTAGCAATAGCAATAACCATAAGAAAAAAACAATAATGCCTCTATTGTTACTATTATTATTAATTATATTGAAATTATATATAGTTTTGTCTAAATTGTGCAGCTCTACAAACAAGCACAACAAACCTGGAGCTTTACAATTCTGCAATCAGAATGCAATCATAAACTTATTATTACCATCAGATCTTTGGCTTGTCTGTTTCTATTTACATATATTATAATACATCAATATTAAATACATCAATGGATTTTTTTATATTAAAACCAGAGCTTCAAGAGAGTGGACCTGAATAGATCTCCATCAGCATCAGTATATCAGCATGCAAAAAGAATTGTGAATGCTTTCTGTGTTTTCTGTAGTTTTTTGTGCATGCAGTAGCACATATAAAAGACATATTTACACTTCTGTCATGTGATTCTATAACTGAAAGAACGCTGAAGGACAGGTCATCATGCATGGTGGTGGTACTATGAATGTTGTAGTACACCCAGACTTGTTTCTACTTCTCCAAGGTGGAAAGAAAGAAAAGATTTATAAAAGTGAAACCTGTCTGTCTGACCACGTCGTTCTGTCATCAATTCTGCCCCCAAGACGGGAAGTTACTATAGCAACTGCCTAGGTTAATAACCCCTCCACAACAGTGTGTCCAAGCCTGACATTTTAACACATAATATATATGATTTCCATCCATGAAAAATGGGAATGGTGTGTCATAATGGCATAACAAATACAGGCTTTTGAGAACTGCAATGGCTGATATGAAAGCAATTGCTGTCAAATCTTACAAATATTCATACTTGCGTCAATAGTATAAATAAGGGCATGAAGGAACATCTCAGTTACTAGTTCAGTTGAAGATTTTTGCTCTATCTCTGGTTTCTCAGATATGTCTTCTCTAGAGTTTCAGAAGAGATCTCAGTGTCTCAAACTGTGAAATCAAAAGTCCGTTTTTGATATGAACACAAATATTTATCATTGCATTCCTCTAAGATCTAAAAAATAATCTTTGTTATGCAATCCAATTTTATATATTCTTACAGTGTCAAAAATGCCCCATTTGTGTCTCTTTTTATTTTTCCAACAACAACAAATAGCCATTTTTTACAAATACAGTACACTTTCGTGTCCCATTAATTTTTGAATGCACTATTTATTTATTTGTTTTATTTTTTTTTTTTTGTTAGATGTAGATTAGATTGATTAAATATGTTTTGAATATGTAAGATAAATTAAATTACATTAAAATTTAAAATTCAATTAAATGTTTCATTGTTGCAACAACAACAAAATCAATCAAACAAATCAAGATTTTAAGCTGTACTTACATTTTTGCAACAGGCTGCAAAAATAAATGAATAAATAAGTTAATTAATTAATTAATTAAAATAAATTAAAATAAGCCAAATTCCACATAAAATAAACAGAAAAAACTGCTTATTATGTTAATAAATAATAAATAATAATAATAATAATAATAAATAAAGTTAATTAATCTGAGTTAAATTAAATGTAAATGTTGTGTTTATTTAATTATAGCAAAAATGTTTAAATTATTTATATAGGCTACTTAAATTATTTAAGTTTAAATTTAAGAATGATGTAAGTAAAAATCCAAATTCCATATAAAATTAACAGAATAAAAAACTGCTTAAATAATATTTAGTATGATCTTCTGAGGTTGGTAAACAACATTTTCTCAAGGTCTTGCACCATCATTCCGAATCATTTGTTAAAAAAGACAAACATTACTTTATTTTTCAGGCCTTTTATGCCCTATTTTGTACCCTGTTTGTGGAAAGTGCCAACAAGTCTCCTGAGCTTTGAAAGAATAACCTCTGAGCAATAAAATCTTCCTTCGGGAAAAATTTATCTGGAGCAAGCCAAAAAAGGAAGATGTTTAACTTTATTTATTATTGAAGGGGAGTTAATATCATGCCATCTCAGAGAAACATTGCCTTTCTTTCAGATGTCCCTTAACTTTCACCCCTGGGGAGCGGATAGGGACAGGTTTTATCATTTACCATGACTGCAGGCAGCATTTTTACCCAGCATTTGAGAGCATACAAGCAAAGCTGAAGGCTGGCCTCAGGAGATTTCAAGGGTAAAGCGTCTATTTAGACTTACCCCAGAGGATCGTGGGTCAGACGCAGATACACAGTGCATTTACCTTTTAATGGAGGCATAAATAGCTATAGAGCTTTATTGCAATGCAAACTGTAATTAAAACTCTCTAATAGAGGTTTAGGATGACACTTTTATCATCAAGTACATAGACCTTACTCTCTCTGCCGGTTTTGTGCTTGAAGTGAAGCTGTATTTTCTGAGTTTTAATCAAATCTTTTCATCTTACCTAACTTCTGAATGACCCCTGTATATTCTGCCTTTTCATTTTTAAATTACACTGTAGCCAGCGAGAAAAGAGGATTGAGAAAAGAAACATGTCAGTTAAGCTAAATCCCTTTAAAGCACATTCATAGAATCGAGACATTGCATACCATTCCTGCTGGCGCTGAAATACATGGTGCATTCATTGTAGTATGTTTTATAATGTTTAATCTGAGGTATACCTCCATTCTACGACAGCAACAATGCTGTATCAATTGAAATCGATTGTGATATCAGGGCTTACGGCCTTGGCTAAATTGTAAGTGTCAGTAGGAATCAAAATTCTATTATTTTCCAAACAATCAGATAAAGCTGTATAAAAATTCCAATGTCTGGCCTGGCCTCTGAAAGCACTTGTTTGCTGTACCTGATTGAACCCGCTCTCTGCAGCCTCGTTCCCGTCCTGTGGGACACGCTCAATTTTCCACAGGCTTATCTTGCCAAGGTGGCCAATTTAGGGCCCTTTTGCTGCTTGGCTTTTTGAGATATAGCCCCATATTACAAACGCAGGTGGGGACAGTTGCAGCGTCGTGGGGATACAGTGAAGGGCCTAAATTATAAATCGATGGCATTGTAAGTTGATGCTCCAGAGTAAAGAATATTTTTAATTTAATTTGTGTCATCATTTACTCAGCCTAATGTCATGTGAACACAAAATGAACAATGACTCTTTTCCACACTGGAAAAAATAGAACAGAAAAAAATTTCAGTCAGAAATTTCTATTAAATTTCACAATTAATTTCAAGGAAACGGCATGTAAACATTGAATTAAACATATAATTATGATAGTTAAAAAATTAAACATACTGCAATTATGCAACTATGAAAAATCACTTTTTACAGTGCATATGACAGTGAATGGGGACTAGGTCTGTCTTTTTCATTTTCATCTTGGTTAATCTATTTATTTAATATTAACTATTGAAAAATAAGAAAGCCCTTGATATCCTTCAGTCAGCTGATACTTCAGTTACAGCTGGCATATCTTTGGCACATTTTGTATATTTTTTTTACCCATTAAAAAAAAGAGCTATGAGATTTGTGATACTCCTGACACTGCACATGCTTTGAATAAATCTCAGCTTTGTACTGCTGCATTAATAAACATGATTCACAAAAGCCACACTTAGATTTATACTCAGAAATTACTTCAATAAAAGGAGCATAACAAATGTTTATACCATTAGTATTGTATGAACACAATATGATGCTAAAGCTGATGTATAGACACTCATGAGAGTTGTATTCCATTATTCATTTACATTTTACCTGTAGGGTGGATTAGTGTAATGTGGGACACTGACTAATATGGGACACCTAAGCTTCAGCGCATTTATCTCTTCTTTTACAACATTAAAGTGAACATGATTGATGTTGAATTCAAGCAGAGGTGTCAAGTTATTGAAATCACTTGACTTTCTGGAAATTATGTCAGAAATGTGGCCGTGAAAATCATCAGACAGGAAGTACCTCTTGTAAAGTTTACTGAAATGTCAGTGACATAGGATTTAGACAAAATTAATGCTAAGGATATAAATCTGTTATAAATAATGTTCTAAATTGTTATCAAATTATATTTGTGATGTATTTGTACTTCAAATTTTCCAATAATATTGTTCAAATGTTTTAAGTATATTTTCTATTTGAAGCAATCTTTGTCGTCCCACTTTAGAAAAGGATGTTTCAAAAGTGGGACAGCATGTTTTGACTAATGTGGGACAGCTAAATATACTATGTTATTCAATTGATAAAATGTAAATTAAGAAAGTTAAATGCCATACATGTAATTTTTTTCTCTTTTTTATGCTGCAATATTACTTGTTTTAAGATCCAGATTCAAAATTTAGAGACTAGAGGACAATGGGATCTTGGACCACAATGACTGGCCAGAGCTGCTTATTTCTGTTATGAAGTGTTTTTACCATTACAATTTGCTTAACGCAAGCTTTTGAAAAAAGTTTAATATTAGAAGTTTATAGAAGTTTAATAACAGTTTTAAGGCATTACATGTTCCAAATTTTACAGCTTTTTAAAAATTGTTGATGAAATTATTTTGCTATCTTTATTAAGTTCAATTTTACATTTTTGACTTCATTACATGGTTATTATTATTGTTGCTGCCAGAAATTTTATTTAACATTCCATATGTTAAATATATAGGCTACTAGTTTTTTAGACTTATGAATACAGAAAACACACTGTAGGCCTACTAAATTAATTAAGCAAACCTGTGTATGCACATTTAACCAGGATTGTTAAATGTGAAGTTTACTTTGTAAAAATTTGACTATTTATAACCCAAAACATAGTGTCCCAGATTTGAGCATGAGCTGTCCCACATTAGAAAATCCACAAATTCTTAAACGATTTGGCACAAGGAGCACTAATAGGCTATATGTGCCATTTCCCCTTTAATTACAATATCTGAAAAAATTTCTTCGGATTTAGATAGGGAACATCTAGGGGATTTCATAATGATTTATCATTTTGATATATTGTTTTGGCTTAATATAGAAATATGATGCACAAGTCAAAACTGCAAAAAGTGTCCCACATTACCCGAATCCACCCTTATTAACTGTTTAGGACTCACTGGAGCTGGACTGTGCACACTTGTTGCACACTGCCATCTACAGGAATTATCGCGCAATTACAATAGTAAAAAAAAAAAAATACAAATTTGTTTTACATATGTTTTGTCAATGATTAGATTAGGTTACAATTAAAATAATAATAACAAAAAATGATATAATAAAATAATATAAATTAATAAAAAATATAATAAACATAAATACAATTGCAAATGTCATTTTTAATTATATAAATAAAATGTTTTTGCTATAATTAAATAAATAACATTTAAATGCACTTTAAATTAAAACTTAAATCAGGGTTTTAAACTGTACGTCGACAAACTTTGGTAACAGGGCTTTAAAAAATGCCAATTTTCATATCAAATAGAAAACAACAACAAAAACAGATTAACTGATATTTAGTTTGACCTCCTGATTGTACATTAATTCCATAACACATATCAGAACACCATCACTTTACCATGGTCAAATGTACACCTTGCTGGCAAATATAAGGCCTCAAGTTCAAACCCAGTAAGTAATGAACTTAGCAAAAGTAGTAAAGTTTGTCAGTGGATGTATATTTGGCGTTAGGTTTGATTACCTTGACTAGATGTGTGCAGCACTTATATCGTCCATCCAAAATGTTTGGCAGACGCAGGTATTAGTTCAGCTCTTCGTTTCTTGCAGCGCTGCCGTTAAACACACCTCCGACCTCTAAGTGGCGCTGTGTAATAAAAACAAATACACTCTCGCGTCAATCTAACGCTTTTAAAATTAAATACCCTTTACTTTAAAAACACTTTACTCTAATAACATTACATATATTCTCCATAGTTATAAAATATAATGTTAAATAGCATAATCTATAAGTTTTATAACACCTTGTGTAATTTTCAGGGAAGGGAGGGGCAGCTTCGCTCTCATCCGGAGGAAGCGCCTCTCTGTCCGCAGAGTCAAGAACATGGCGGCGCTCCGTGTGGTCGTGTTCTCCGGCACCGGGAGAACCCTCCTGAACACATCCAAAACCATTCATACTCCGCGGGTATGGACACATATTGTCTTCTCTTTCTTATTTTCTTGATTTTCACATTTTGGAGTGTGAAGGATGCAAATATACGCCTTTTTTCTTTGGCATATCCCGGCGTCTCTTACAGTGTATTACGGACAGCAAGGTCACAGCAGCTGTGGCTTTTATTACATTCGCATTATGATGTTTGTTCTTTTATATTAGTGTCATAGCACATTAATTGTCTAATAAGGAGGATATTTTGTAAGAAAGCATGTGTATTTGGATTAAAAAGCACTTTGAGTCTAATAATTGATGCGAGCTGCCGTTCCTTGAGATTATTCTGGGAGCTGAGGTGACTTCACTGCTCTTTGACATCCAAAGCTTTTATAATACATTATTAATCCTCGTAGTTTTAACAGAACGTGTCAACCTTTTCTGTTTGTTTGGCGTATGATATGATCTCTATAAATAATTTAATTATAAATTGTATTCTTAGCATAGTTTAAGTCAAATGTTGAATTGAAAGTGAATTTGAATGTCATAACGTCCAAGTAACGTTATTTGTTTTAATGACAGCAACATTTGAGCTGGCATAAACTCCAAGTTTGTGTAAAACCAGATGATCAGTGACATCTGGCATTATTTGAGAATATTACTTATGTTATTTTTTTGGTCAGTCTGTATTTTGCACAAAGAATTGAACTTTGATTAGTGACCTAGATGTCATACAAACATTTTTCAGAATCTTAACACATCATTTACAGGTTTAAATTTACATTTTTAATGTGGTCCCAAATTTTTGTACTCTACCATATATGTAATTTAAGTTAATAGAACTTAATGTATTTGTAAGGTGTTTTAATGGGCGTTTATGTTATGGCTGTCCTTCATTGGTGCAGAATTTGTCATAATATGTATGTTTTAATATTTGTTTGTTTTTTGTTTTTTTGGACATGAGTGCTTGTTACTACCTTGGAGTGCCATATAAATTCATTTGTATATGATTATGCTAATAGTTCAGTTTCTCATCTTATTGCAATATGCACATTGGTCCCTTCATATATTTAATGTGTGCATGTTGGGATGACGCTCATCATGTTTGTCCAATAATCAGCTGTATTTAAGCATTTAACTGAAAAGTAATCCTAGCCAATAATTTTTGCTTTTTAGGCCAACATGTCATTTGCTAGCCTGCCGAAGGGAAGGAAGATAGCCCTGACCACGATTGGAGTGCTGACGACTGGAGGAGCAGGTCTGGCTCTGATGCTGCAGCAGTCAGTCAAGGCCTCTGATTTGGAGCTGCACCCACCGTCATACCCCTGGAGCCACAACGGCTTGCTGTCCTCCCTCGACCATGCCAGGTACCTTAAAGGATGGAAGACATTCTTAACTCTGTACAGCCTACTGTGTCATACTTGATATGCAGATTAAGGCCTCTAAATGATCAACATCATTGAAATTGTGTAAAAAAAAAAAAAAACTGTTGGACACAATCTACTACATGCCATCTGTTGTCTGATTGATAGCTCACACTTTTTTTCTTTTTTTTTTTTACAAGGAAAAAGTTTTTTCGTATAGTTTGTCATGTTACATGTGAATTCTTTATTGATTTTTATAAAGTAAATGTAAGAATAGCTTTTATGTTTATGTAAGAGCATTTACTGGACAGAAGAAACTTGGATGTACTTGATTATTCGTACCTCATTTTATTAAAAATCATGTTAAAATGTCCTTATCAAATATGATGCATCAGGCTTTTGAGGAAAGTTTATTTGTAAAATTTGGATAAAAATCTTATTCTCCATATTCTCACTGTCATATATGAGCCAAAAAAATCCTGATGTATCAAATATGATACTCAGTGAAAGTAAAGTAGATTTTGTCTAAAGATTCAATAAACTGCTCCATTTAAAAAGAAAAAAAAAAAAGTACATAAATATAGTTAGGCGTGTTAGTGTTATCTCATTTCTCTCCTACTGGAGTAAAAGTGATGGTTTCCCTCACTCGCCCTTATATTCTGATATAATTATTATACACTGCATATTCACAATAGAATATTAATTTTCAGGATATTCCTTGCAGTACAATAAATATTTGTTCTTATTGACGACCTGTAGGAGGAAGTGTACATATAAATGGGCAGTAGATCAAATTACAGAGGTATCAAAATATTCTGAGTTAACCAATCTTATAATGGCTTTGTTTTTCAGTATTCGTCGTGGGTATCAGGTGTATAAGCAGGTGTGCTCGGCCTGTCACAGTATGGAGTATTTGGCCTTCCGTAACTTGGTGGGAGTGTCACACACAGAGGCAGAGGTCAAGACCCTGGCTGAAGAGGTCAGTTTTCTTAAGATGTTAACCCAAACACAACTACAAAATAATTGTCTCATTGCACTGCTGTGCTTGTTAGGGCACAGCAATACAATAAAAACCACCGCCTTAGCAACATTCTGGCAATTGTGGTGGCAGATTTTACACAGAGAAGCAAGCACCACTAACATTTTCTCTTGGAAAATGAAATAGCGTAGGGTCAGAGGGATTTTGTTAATGAGATGGCCAACTTAATATCTTCGACACACACCTATCTGTTCTGTGTGCTTTGTCTGTTATGTTAATATTCTGTTATGCAGATTGAAGTTGTGGATGGTCCTGATGACAGTGGAGAGATGTTCACCCGACCGGGAAAACTCTCAGATTACTTCCCCAAACCCTACGGAAATCCTGAGGCCGCCCGTGCTGCTAACAACGGCGCTCTGCCCCCTGACCTCAGCTATATTGTCAGTGCCAGGTAATGAATTACTTTTGATCAGGTGCAAAAGTCATTATTATTTTACACTTGAAAAATATAGTCACAAATTTCTGACATCTAAATTGCCACAAGCATCACTAAAGCCTCTTTATCATGATCTTATAGTTATAAACTCTTTTTCTCTCTCTCGCTCAGGCATGGAGGGGAAGATTACGTGTTTTCTCTCCTGACCGGTTACTGTGACCCTCCGGCTGGTGTGTCTTTGAGGGAGGGCCTTTATTACAACCCTTATTTCCCTGGCCAGGCCATTGGTATGGCACCACCCATCTACAATGAGGTGCTTGAGTATGAAGATGGTGAGTTTTTAATGTTTTCTTTTATTATTACCCCTTTTTACACACACATTCATAATTCTTCTAGGACTGTCAACAGATCAATCTTATGTTTCATATGTTTTCATATTTCATACGTTTACATAAAAAATGTTTCTTACAATCTTATGTTTCTTACCTAATTCAATTCATTTTTCTTTTTTGCCTTTCTATGTTTTGTGCATTTATTTTGAATTTGTTTAGTTCATTTTGGTGGAAAGGGGAGAATATAACAAGATTTATCAGCCCGCCGATGGCATTCTCTTTAATGGTGTATTTTACTCATGGGTTAGATTTCATGCTTTCTGAGCTTTGATTATAATTAAATTCGGCGACATAAATGCTGTAAATGATTATTGTTTCATTAATCATCCTATCTAATTTGATTTGCCTATAAATTAGAAAGTTAAATGGCTAAATATAAATGGGAGCATCTACTGGATTATATGCATTTATGAGGTATTGCAACTAAAGAACATGAAGTAACTTAAAGTAATGACATGCCATAGGTCAGATTTTAATAACACGCTTCTCCTCCATAGGAACCCCTGCCACCATGAGCCAGGTTGCTAAAGATGTCTGTACTTTCTTGAGGTGGGCGGCCGAGCCAGAACATGACCAACGTAAACGTATGGGACTGAAGGTTTGTATTTTTCTTTTTCATCTCTACCAGTTAATTTTTTTTTCAGATGTTGGTGGAAAATTAGATTTATGTAGTGCCCTTTAGGGAATTGCAATACTAAATGCCCACAATAGAAAAGCAAAACATGCATGTAGAGATGTTGCATCTCTCATTAAAGCACCATCACTTAAAAAAAAAAAAAAATAGGGCTTATTGTTTTTCTCTGATTCTCTCTGCAGTTGTTGATGGGCGCTTCCATACTTGTTCCCTTGGTCTACTACCTGAAGAGGCACAGGTGGTCTGTGATGAAGAGCAGAAAGATCGCCTACAGGCCTCCCAAATAAAGCCAAAGTGCTGCCTTCACCAGGCCTTGACACAACGTAAAAACCTGATTCACGATTGTCTGATCTTTTTCAGAATGCGCAATGCTTCAAGATAAGGTTGCTATCATCACTAACCGCTGGACATCCTAATAGGTGTCCTTGCTCCTAAATGACTTGGGGAGTGGGACTTGAGACAACTTTTATGATGTTTTACTGTAAAATAAATATTATCTCAATGAATTATTTGTGGTTGTTTGTAAGGGGCATGTGCAGAGGCGAAAATCAAAAATACATTTGCAACCACCTTGTGCTTTGTGAGATCTGTCCTTGCAGTAGGTTCTCTACACTTTGTTGTGTAAATATTTAATAAAAGCGGTATACCTTAATGACCTCTTATAATGACCTGATTCTTTCTGTTTGTTCATTTAGATTTGTTTAGTTGTTGCTTTTTATCCAAAGCAATCTAAACAAACCTAAAGCCATTCATCAAAAATGACAGTATCATCAGATGAACTGTGATTTCTGTAACATATACCAACTTTGGAATTTTATAAGAACAGATACCGTTTAGATGTGTATAAAATGTAGTAAATCTACTACAATAGCTGTTTTCTGGGATTTCCTGAAGGTTGAGAGGCACCATAAAGCAGAATACTAATTTTTTTTATAGCCATTCCTTCATAATTGTTTTAAATGTTTTTATAATTTTCTCTAGATAAACATGCACAGGCATCACATTCATCTTCATAACTGCAGAGCTAATTTGCCAGTTTAGACTTGAAGTCACTAATATTTATCAAGAGAACACTGGGTAAATAATATTTTAGCCAGACCTCTCAAGATAATTGTAAATAATGCCTGAACTATTAAAACAACAGTGTAAAATAATATTCTTAAATTTGACAATGTAATACAGCAGAAAATACTGGAATGAAGGAGGTACAAAACACAAGCATTTACAACTTAATATATCTACATTTTCACTTAAAATATTGAACAAAGAAAGTGAGAATGAAGTATATATATATATATATATGTATGTGTGTGTGTGTATATATATATATATATATATATATATACACACACACACACATATACACATACACACACACAAACACACACACACATATATATATATATATACACACACAAAATGTGTATATGATATCATTCTAAATTTAATTAAAGCATTAATTATAATTAAATTAAAGCATAAATTTTGAGCCTACATTTTGTCTGTAATTACATGGGTGTGTCAAAAGTTAAATGGCTAATATATAAATAATATATTAAAGAGGCCTTAAAACCCACGTTAAGGTATAATACAAAAATTAAAAAATAATAATAATAAATAAAGTTTTTATAATGATAAGGAATTATAAAATAAAATGTTTTTTACAGTGCAGATATTTCACAAATCTACCACTAGAGGGTCAACACACCAGAGACGCTCCAGCTACGCGGTGGAATCTGATTGGCTGAGAGGATTCCTTCACTTCCTTGGTCTACCGGAAATGGGTCACTGGAAATCTAAGTGACGGCTAGCTCGAGAGGGAGAATGGATGCGTTAAATAAACTTAAACAATTTGACGCTTATCCGAAAACTCTAGAGGACTTTAGGATCAAAACATGTGGAGGAGCCACGGGTGAGTGACACCGAGCCACCGGGAGCTGCAGCAGTGCGGAGCGCCATTCATACACACGGGCTCATGGGGAGAAAGCAGTGCTGAACAGGCTAATTAACATAAAGTCGTAAAATATGCACATATAATTACATATTGGAAATGACACAAAAATGAACATAGTTTGAATGGAAAGTGTCACTGGGGCTCATAAATTCAAAACTGTATGAGATAAGAGTCATGTTTAATGTAACTGTGATTTAAACGCCATGCAAATCAGTCTTGAGGAAGTTGTTTCAAATTCACATGTTCTTTGTTCACTTTATAGTGACCATCATCAGTGGACTTATCATGTTGATTCTGTTCTTCTCTGAACTACAGTATTATCTAACTAAGGAGGTGGGTTAATGATTTAACAACCTTGTGCTGTATAATATATTTGTAACTCAATCTCATGACATCTGTCAGGCTATAGTGTGTGTGTAATTTTTCTCAATAGTACTATTGTGCGTTTTTAGAGCTGTTCATAAAATTTCGATATTTTTGAGTTGTGGCTTTGATGTCACCTCTTAGGTCCATCCTGAACTATTTGTAGACACTTCCAGAGGAGACAAACTAAGAATCAACATTGATGTTATATTTCCACATATGCCTTGTGCCTGTAAGTAAACATTTTGTTCTGATTTATCTTTTGCATAATTTGTAGATAAAAGTTACTGTCCTGTGTTTCATAATGCACTTAAACCATACAAGAAAAATTAAATAAAATATAAAATGAACCTTTGAGCGGGGCTTGATTAAGGAGCTGTAAAATGAAAGAAGGTAGTGTACTGTGAAATATTTTTAGATTTCGAATGACCACAAAATGTCTGGTCATAGCATATGTAGATTGCAGTGTCAAGCAAATTTTCCATGTCATATCACCACAAAAACTTGATGCAATCATAAAAAAAGCAAACTGATACTTACCTAATTGAAGATGGTGTCTTCATGATATTTACTCGAACTGTTTGAGGTTATTTTCTCAGGGTGCTTGGGTTGTTGAGTTGTTTACACTTGTGATTTTGTTTTCTTAGATTTGAGCATTGATGCCATGGACGTAGCAGGAGAACAGCAACTAGATGTGGAGCATAACTTATTTAAACAGAGACTCGACAAAGAGGGCCAGCCAGTCACAGGAGAGGCTGAAAAACACGGTCAGCATCATCATATCAAGCTGATATTCTTGTTTTCTGATATACTGCTGAAAAAAAATGTACATTATATCATTCCTGTAAGATGCTCATAAAGTGATTTAATTTGAAGCTTAAATATTGCATTAATGCATTTAAGTTTAACTCTTTCCACACACACTGAAAATACTTTAAGGAATAGTTCATGCATAAATGAACGTTTAAAAAAAAGAGAGAAATATGGCCAATTTTATACTTTTATGGTGCTTGTTTTGCACCCTTTATGAACTTCAGAATAACAGAATTCTTTCTAAACAAAATAAAATGTAATATCTAAAATACATTCTAATAAAAACAGGATATGTAATTACAAACATAATTTGAATATACAGATTGCGCTTTGATTTGACTTGTCCTCTCTGTTGTTCCCTGTGCAGATTTGGGGAAAGATGAGGAAGGGGTGTTTGACCCCAGCACGCTGGATCCTGACCGCTGCGAGAGCTGTTATGGAGCTGAGACGGACGATTTAAAGTGAGTTTCACCTGATAATGCACCACCACCACAAACAGAGCAGCAGAGGTTTCCTGATGGGGAAGCTTCTAGTAGAACAGGTCTGTCTGCAGGCATGAAACCAGTTCTGAAAGCTATAGTTACAATCCGGTAAATCGACAAGTGCTTACATAGTCAAAATAGCTCACATTCATAACCACCTGGCTGAATGAAAGTGGAAGATATTAATTAGAACTTTAAAATTTCTTCAGGGCCTCTATATTCACACTTATTTGTTGAAAGTAAGAGCCTTGTAGACAGATGAATTGTCAGTCAACCGTTCAAATTTAAAATTACATTAGTATTGTAAACTGTTTTCTGCAAAAGACCTTCAGTAGAAATGTATTTGAGACATTTTAATGTGAAGTGTAAATGGCAGTCTGTGGTATTGTAGTATTATGTACAATTAGTATTTATTAATATTTTGTTTTTAAGTTTAGTTTAAGGTTTACTAATGTTATGTGCTTTTGTCATGTTTTTTATGTTTCTGTTTAACTTTAATTTATCTTTATTATTTTGTAATGTTAGTACTTCAAACATAGGACCTATTTTATTTCAGTTAGTTGCCAAGGCAGTATTTCTAATATTAAGTTTTCATTTATATTTAATTTTATTTCAGCTTTATTATAAGTAACAAAAACAATTATTAATAGTTTTAGGTGACAGTAACAACATTATGTCATAGTTTTTGATCAGCGCCTGATGTTAATAGCAGGTGTATATAGGGCTAAAGAGTTTGTGATTTAAGGTACTAACTGGCTGTTCTGCAGGTGTTGTAATACCTGTGATGATGTGCGGGAGGCGTACCGGCGGCGTGGCTGGGCGTTTAAGACTCCTGACACCATTGAGCAGTGTAAGAGAGAGGGCTTCAGCCAGAAGATGCAGGAACAGAAGAATGAGGGATGTCAAATCTACGGCTTTCTGGAGGTCAATAAGGTAACATGCAGCCCTGTGAATCAGTATTTTTATTAGGTTCAAGTACATTCTATTTAAAAAAAAAATAAAAAATAAAAAAATCACAACATTTCCTATATCTTTCTCCAGGTGGCAGGAAATTTCCATTTTGCCCCTGGAAAGAGCTTCCAGCAGTCTCATGTACATGGTAAAGACTTAGGTGTAGTTATTAAGTATGAATCGAACACAAACCAAAGCTCTTAGGTCTGATGCAGAGGCATGTTTATTCGTTTTAGCCCAGTAACCCTTTTAAGGACTAGACCTTTTGTGTTCTCTCAAAAATCTAAATTGAAACAGCTTTTATATCAAGCATATGTGCCAATATGCGTCGGACCTGAAAGATTGATTTGTCTGCATGTAGCCTCTTATTTCTTAGTATGCAAAGACGTACATGGTGAGCCATTCAGTGCTGTCTTGAGATCTGCATTTGTATTTATGTTGAGAAATGCACAATGCATGTCTTGCATGTTGCTTTTTTCTGCCTGCTTTCTCAAAACCGTTCATCAGTCCATGCACCTGAGAATCTGTAGTTTAAATCAATTTAAATTCTGTTTTATATTGGCAAGTTGCCTTGTTTCTGGGCTGATGAACAGTTTCTTTTTGTCGTTGTTTATGCAAGTATGCCTTTAAGAACTAATGATTTCCTCTATGCATTCATTACCTTGTGGTGTTGATCATTGATGCTGTAAATCAAAGCTGTTTTATTAATGAAATGGTTTTTGGGAAGTCTGGGTTTTTAACTTTGAGACAAAAGCTCACAATCTTTCTAAGTAACAAGGTACAGAACTAACACCAGTTATGCTTGGTCATGCATAGGCTATTCTTCCAATGGCTGAAGTGCATATACAGTATTTATTAATACACCTTTACAGACCCTGGGTTCAATGCCAAACAATAGTTCAATAGTCCTTTCAATAGGAAAAAAGAGATTATAATTTGGCAATTACCATTTTACTCTAGTATTGGAATGAGCTTAAAGGGCCAATGGTTGTCACAAATTCCTCTTGAAAACTTTCCTTTCCAAAAACAAAACCCACTTAGTGACTATTTTCTCTTCTTTCTGCAGTGCATGCTGTGGAAAGTAAGTTGATCTTTTATATTTTAATGAATCTTTATAGCAAGACAAGTTAGAATTTACCTTGTTACTACATCAGTAATTCTGCTTTTCTTTGCACATAATTTGAGATTTAGACTTTAACCAATAGTCAATTTGTGATTTGACATTGCAGTGGCTTTAAAGCGTCAGTTAATTTGTCATGATTCTCATCAGCAAGTGCATCTGTGACCACTTAACATAATATGCTCTGCCTTTGTTTGAAATATATGCAAATTTCTAGGTTAAATTCACTTAAGAAAGATGCATTTTCAAATTTTGCATCTCTAAAAACGTTAATTTTGTAATTTGATTCCTTGATTTTTCAGTTCATGATCTGCAGAGCTTTGGACTAGACAATGTGAGTTGCTTCACTTCTTTCCAATAATTGATCTGCCATTGCCCACAATATTAGACCTAACAGAATTTGTTTGGTATAACTGCAGATCAACATGACACATTTCATCAAACATCTTTCATTTGGCAAAGACTATCCAGGAATTATCAACCCTTTAGATGGTACTAATGTAGCAGCACCTCAAGGTAAGTGCATGTTATTTCTTTTTCATGCCTCAAGTAAAAATCAGTATTTCAAAGAATGGCTGAGAACATAGATTTCTCCAGAATTAAAGAGCCCTTCTTTATCTTCTCCGTGGTCATTTCATTGTCAGCCCTCCATAGACAGCAGAAAGGTCACTGCTAAAGGTCAATCCCACGTAGCTGACTTTAACCTATTCTGCTGGACACCGATGAAAAGGAAGGTTGTCCTCAAATTGTCACATTAAATAAATCTTAGATTGAACCAAAGATTTAGAGAATTTTTTTAATCAGTTTTTATTGACACCTGTGTCCTTGAATGTGGGTATGATAAAGGGATGAATCTAGAAATGGTTCACAGTCCTATAATTTCAGAAGTGGCATTAGTGTGATCTCAGCAGCGGATACCCATCCCAATAGCCATGAAGGTTCCAAACGTGCCACCGCTTTGCATCATGGTCTTCCCAACTCCACCCATCAACTCTCGACCCCTCATGCCAATCCTGGATAAAACATAACCATCACTATTAAAACTGATTTTCTGCCAGAGTACCAGTTGCAGTTAATGTTACCAAATATAACAAATAATAATAATATAATTATAAATAATCCTAAAAATGACAGCTGTTGCTAATACCTGAGACAGGAGAATGTTCCAAACATGGCACCTGCAGCCATGCCCACGGCAAAACCCATCATGAAGCCCATCTTGACTCTGTCAAAGCAGCTGGGCTGCGTCTGTCCATACGGTCCTACTGTCACCGGCATCTAGAAAGAGGACAATACTTTGTCTTAGTTTGCCTTTCATTATTTAGTAACATGCAATAAAAAGTGTGTATGCATAAAACATATATATAAAATGTGTAAATATATAAATACGTGTGTATAAAACATTTATTTAAACTGAAGTTTTATTTTATATGCACCAAAAATGACAGTTTAATTAAAAAAGATTTATACTTTGTGAGCCACCTACCTAGACAGCATAGGTACAAGCAACAAGCTAAACATTAAAGTTTTCAATTTAAAAAAAAAAAGATTTATTTTTATATTTTATGTATATATGTATGTGTGTGTGTGTGTGTGTGTGTGTGTGTATCTATATATATAAAATGTGTATAAAAAAAAAATTGAAAACTAATTGAAAACTGTCATTTTTATAAAACTACAGTTTAAATAAATGTTTTATACACACATTTTATGTATATAAAATCTTTTTTTTTTTTTAATTGAAAACTTTAATGTTTGGCTTGTTGCTTGTACCTATGCTGTCTAGGTAGGTGGCTCACTAGCGTTTTACTCAAAGCACACACTTGCGTGTTATATAAATGAAAGGTAATTACATAAGCAACTTAACTGAAATTAGCTTATTTATGAGGTTTAAATAAATAAATATTACGGTTAAATTTAAACTAAAACATATAAAACTGAATTTATTGCACGTGAGTCGTTTATTTCGTTAAATGTCATCAAGGTCTCTGGCCTTGAACAAACTCCGCCGAGCACTGGAATGTTCGCAACGACAAATTATTGGATAATATATTAAGAAAGCATGCTTACCTTGTACAAATCGCTTTATGAGAGTCTCTATTAGTTAGTTTTCTGAGAAATTGTCCAATGTTTGCTATAGGACTGTGTCACACGGACGCCATTACTTAAGAGGAAGTGGTTGGTGTTAAAGTACAAGCGGAGAATGAAGGGTTGTGAAGCGCTGCAGCGCCATCTAGCGGTAGAGACAATCACGTGCTTAGACCGCAGATTAGCGGTGAATAATGAAACTGCAGGCGGCTTATGATGAAATGCCAAATTACTTTGTTCTTTTAAATATATTAACATCAAACAGCCACTTCTATAATATCTTATACAAAATGTAATTTTTAGATTCTTAATATAAATGTTACAAAAAATATAAACACATGGCTTTGTGTCAAAAAAACATTGTTCTTACTGACACAAAACATTGAGATCCTGCATGTTAGATTGACCTTTGCACTCTTTGCTCTTTACAGCATCAATGATGTACCAGTATTTTGTGAAAATTGTCCCAACGATATATGTAAAAGGAGATGGAGAGGTAAGAGAGCTGAGCTAAAACGTGTGTAAAACTGTGGTTACTTTGTATTAGTACTTAGTATTTATTTATTAAGGTTTTACAGCACTGACAATAACTGAAGTAGTAACAATTGTATAGCTGCAAATTATGGTTGTCATGGTAATCTTTTATAAGTGTGTTGATTAAGAGAATACGTTTAAAACTCTTTAGGATGCTTAAATTATTATCTTTGAATTGTTTAGACATGAGTGATAAAAGAAACCATGCTTTTGTCTTTTACTTTAGGTTGTTAAAACAAACCAGTTTTCAGTAACAAGACATGAGAAAGTAGCGAACGGGCTGATTGGAGATCAGGGTTTACCTGGGGTATTTGTGCTTTATGAACTGTCTCCGATGATGGTCAAATTCACAGAGAAGCAGAGGTACGTCTCAGTGAACGAACTGTTTTTGTTTTTAACTTTTCATTTAATTACATAACATACATTGAGCTCCCTTTGAGTGAAAGAAATCTAATGTCTAAAGAAAGAAACCTCAAGAAAGTCTATGTAATGTGTAGTGCATGCTGAAATGAATTTGATATATTTTTGCACATGTTTTCGTCTGCAGGTCTTTCACCCATTTCCTAACCGGAGTTTGTGCTATTATAGGAGGTGTTTTCACAGGTGAGATTCCATTCTGTGTTTTGTACTTCAGTGGTTTTCACAGAAATGTACTGTGTTTACAGAACGAAAGAATGTAGACTGTAAACCTCCTTTTACTGCTTGTTTTTACTGTGGCGGTAGCATTTTGAACATTTATATGCTCAGAACCGTCTTGCACATCATGTACATGAGAAGTGTGTAAAATCCAGCCAAACTGTTTCCAATTCAGCAGCAAAGAGCAACTGTGACATTCAGAGAGGCACAGTCACAAGATTCCACACGCTTCGCTGAATTTGTTTCTCATGATCCTAAAAACCTTTTGATCTACAGACTTAAGCTTAAATGCTAAAGATCAGTTTTTGTAGACATAAAGCATTTTTAATGGTTAAGTTAGACCAGATGATGAAAAAAAAAAAAAAAAAGCAGTCAACAAGTGTCCAGCATGTATGTGAGTGTGTCAACTTCAAAAAAGCTTTAATAGGTCTGCATGATTTGAGGGGAAAAAATCTAATTTTTTTTTTTATTATTATTATTATTGTTATTATTATTAAATGGTGATTGTGCATATTAATGTGTCTATAGATTAATGATTATAATTATTATTGTTGTTTTTGTTGATGTTTAATCATAGTCGTTTTTATTTAATATTTTTGTTTAATAATAATAATACTTATTACATAAAATATGTAATAAGTAAATATGTAAAAATACATTTGTAAATATGTAAAAATTTGTAATTCTCAAATATTAAATAAGAAATATTACTACGGTATTTTAATACTTCACTATAAAAAAATCAAGTAAAATTCAAGATAAAAATATAATAATGAAGTAATTTTATTTTACAGTATAACTAATTATAAGTTACATATATATTTATTTAATTAAATTGCAGCCTTTGCAGCCATCCTATAAACATATTGTGATTTAGGTTTTATTTTGATAAATTGTTCAGTTTTAAGAAATAGTATTATTGATTAGTATTTGTGTCACTCAATAATCCTCATGCTTTCGTTTGTGTGATTTCATTGTTTACACAACTTTACTGTGTATAACATGTGAATGCAACATGCAAGCATCAGTTCACCACTCCAGGGATGTTATTAGCAGATGTACCTGTAGATGAGCTCACTACTGTTTATCTCAGCTAGTCCGTTTCTCTCCTGTTCCTGCAGTTGCCGGACTCATCGATTCTTTGATATACCACTCAGCAAGAGCCATACAGAAGAAGATCGAGCTGGGTAAAGCATCCTAGCACCACAGGGACACCGGGTGCATGACTGTGTCTGGAAACCTCTGTGTTTTAAAGGGAAGATGCCACAATGAAAGCCCCCAGACTGTTTCTTGTTGTGGCCACAGAGCAGTATCCGTCGACACGGGCCCCTCGCACACAAGCACAGGAACCGCACAAGGACCTGTGACTAAGGCACTGGCCGACTGTATTTTGGAGGATCGTACGAATGTTCGCATTAGCAGTACGCCGATGCAACAGTTGTTTACCTCTGCAAATCAAAGCTTTCTTTCTCAGATTTTGGCCTTTATTTGTCCTTTATGAATCACTCGTTGGTTGATTTGAAAATTGTAGTCTTACCTGATCGTGAAACCAGTGTTTTCCTGCCTGTCATACACTGTCAGCAGACTAAACCAGCAGTTTTAACAGTCGTTTGAATGAGTTTGGGTCCCTACAGAACAATCAGAAGCAGCAGCCTTTGTCCAACAGAATAAGACACAAGCGAACTCAACAGAAATCCTGTTCTGTCGTCAAGCACACAAACTCCATACAGAAACACAGAGACTGCAGTCTGCACAGACGTCTGTTTTTTGTAATTGCACCTTTAAGTCTAAATTCAGGGGCTGGGGTGTGTTTGCGAGTGTGTGTGTGTGTGTGTTTGCAGATGGGTGTTTGGTATGAGAGAGTTCTCGTCATGTTTTGTTGCCGATTTATCCTGTGTGTGGGAAAAATGTATTTATATTTTGATTGTTCGAAGCGGTTTTTAAAATGAGAAATAAATGTAACACTGAACTTCAGTGACTGTTTTCTTGTGAATAAGCGACTGTTGAATTGGAACCTAAATTCGGAACTGGAGAACAGAAGTAATGCACAACAGTGATGATTTTAGTCGAGATTATGAGAATTCTTGCTTAGTTTTTATTTAATTATCATTTTTATTGATTTATAGAAACAAAGCCTACATAGATAGAGAGGCTGTATTGGAAACTGCATACTACTCTATTATTTTATGTATATTTCTATATAACATGATTTTAGTGTGTTTAATTTTAGCATCTCTTACTAAACTGATTATTTAATTGGACAGCCATGACATTTTTACCCAGAATTACATTTTGAAATAACACTCTTTACCTCCAAGATAATAACTTTTAGTGTCTTACTTTGCCAAAAAATGCAGTATACTATACTTTTGTATCTACTGTGTTAAATTTAACATCTCTTACTAAACAGATTATTTAATCGGGCAGCAAAAAAAAAAAAAAAAAAATTGCACAAAATTAGATTAAAAAATGAAAAATGATGCTCTATTTCCGAGATGATAATTTTGTAAGTGTATATGCGTAATCATAGTGTATTAAATCACCGAAATATGTAGTACTGTACTGTATCCCACAATGCAATGCTCTAGGATTGATTTCTAATGAACTGAAATAAATATGAACCAGTTTTGATCATCTCCTATACACATTCTTAATTGCCAAAAAGACATTATGACACAAAGTTGTACTTAAATGCAAAATAATTTTTTATTTCATTGAGAACACAGTCTTGCTATTTCCTGAGGATGAGCTTGTTCTGAATTAAAGGTCATTCTCTGTTAGCAGACAGTCTTCTGCTGTGTATTAATTATTTCATGTGACTGATCCACTGACCTTTTTGTCTAAATTTTCTCCTCAGAACAAAGAGTTGACTGTTTGACAGAGAGCAGGTAATATTGACCACCAGGTGGCGCTCTTGTATTCTTTAAAATGCGCAAGAATCTCAAAACGACTATTTTTTTTGTCTTCCTCTTTTTCTTTTTTTTAATTTTTTTATTTTTTTAATATAAAATGGGGAACACGTTTATAGCGAGCTGAACACACTGTCATGAGTAATTTCCGGGAAGTGTGTCACAACTGTCTTTGTGCTGAAACATAACTAGTAAAGAAAGCGATTTTAGCTCCTTATGAGAGGTCCAAACTAAATCTTTAGAGACTTTTGTCTAATTCGTTCCATATGGAAATGTTTCCAGACGTTTGTTTCCTGGACTTTAGTCATACTTGTCTGCTTACTGCATACTAGTTTTTAATAAGACTGTGAATGTGTATGCTATGTGAATGACAACATTTTAAAACAGTAATATGCTACATGTCACACGACCATATTACTTTGTTTAATTTAGTAAGTGGCATCTAGTTGTCTTTTTTAAAAGAAAAAGAAAAATGTGCCTTTTTAATGAATCAGTATGTTGAAAATCACATCTGATATGACTTCCAGCTCATGCCTCATACAGTAAATTGATAGTTAATTTGATTGCATTGCATTGTGGGATACAGTACACAGTGCAGTATGTGGTTGTAGGCTACACAGCACAGTTCTAATGTGTTGATTTTAGCATCGCTTAATAAAATGATTATTTAACAGGACAGCAAAAAGGGTGTTTTACAGCAACACATTTTTGTTTTACAGTGATGATCATTTTCAGTGTATTACAGTACTGAAATACGCAGTATACAACCAGAGCATGTTGTGTATACTGTATTATATCCAACAATGCAATTCTCTGGACTCTGTTCCATGCATACAGAAAGCTATGAAAAGTTGCAGAAAAAAAAATTGCAGAAATATTAAGAGAAGTAGGCTATGTTAGTATGCAACAGTTCTGTTGCACAAATTTGATTGTTCAGAACAACAGAACTCTTGCTTATGTGTGATATTGCCTAGTTGCATTTATTGCAAGTCTATCTGTGGGAGCGTTTTCCGCATATTAAGAAATAAGGAAGATCTGAAAATTTTGTGCAACACGTGAAAGACTTTACAGTTTGCAAACTTTGCAAAACCGAGCCGAACTCTAATATTAGATGATCTGTGCAACACTATGATTCACTGTCTGAGGAGTCTGATATTGGAGGACTGGAACATTGTGAAACATGGAGGGCAAGAAGGAAAGAACGGAAAAAGAGGAACAGATGACAGAAAGAACAAAAGGAACCTGTTGAGGATTTGAGTTTCGGAGGATTAGGCTTTTCTGTTTGAGGATTTTTTTTTATTTTAAAACAAATCAAATGGCTATTGTTATTAAAATGATTTGACCCCTTTATTCAGAGGTAGAAGATGTGATATTGACACATCAAACCTTTACGACTCTTAAACGATTGGAAATAAACCTTTAACATAGAAGGTATTTAAAGAACATGTACTGGTGTTATTTTACACCAGATATATATTATTTATATTTTTTTATTATTTGTATTTTGCATTTAGAGAAATAAGCATTATTTTATTTTATTTTATGCGGTGTGGAAAGCACAAGGTTTCCTTCGTGGCTGTATTAAGAGTACATGGAAACCTTGTGCATTTCACAAATACAAATAAAATATTTGTCAAAATTAACTGTGAAATGCACAAGGTTTCCTACATGGCTATGTTAAAAAATATAAATATATAATATATTTTCTAGTTGTCAATTGCTTTGAAAAATTTATGTGCATGTTGAGCAAAAGCATTTGGAAAAGCTACATGGGTCCTAATCTCTATGAATAATGAATTAATCAGACAGGCAGAGATAGCGTTAATTGCTGAGTGTGCACTAAACGCCGGCTGCTGGTCACATGTCAATCCATGAAACTAGCTCAGCATAGCATCCCCATCAATGATGATGGAGCAGAAGGAGAAATCAAACTGCATTTAGAGCATTGCATGACTTCTCGGTTCGCTGTAATCTGCAGCTAATCTGCCATATATATTTATAGAGCTGAGCTTTGACATGCAGATCATTAGAGACTAAAACAAAGAGAGAAACTTCACAGCTTATGCAGCCACGGTTTATGCTAATGTCTGATGCTCAATGCGTAGCTTATTGATTGCTCCTGTGCCTCCTGGGGTGTTGAGGAAACTAAGGAGACATCTAGTCTTTGCATAGATGACTTGGAGAGACAACAGGCCTCGCTTGGTCTGAAGTGATTAGTTATGCACATAGGACAGAAGTTAGTGAGCAGTTAGTCCTGACGAGTCTTAGCATGCCTCGGCCGATGGAACATCTGTTACTACAGCTCCATCATTCACTGTCACTTCACACACACACACTGCATTTGTTTCAAATGCCCATCCATCTTTTTTGAGCAATAGTGATTACAGCCCAATTGACTGTTGAGTTGATAGGTGGGGATCATGAAACCTACGCTATGAAACGATAAAACAAATAAGAACAGAATAGAGTCTTTATGATCCCCTAACTGTAAGGTTACTGATGGGGATGCATCTGTTTTATATGAATGCCCGTTTCCACCATAGAATTAAAAAAAAAAAAGGTAATTGTGACTTTTTATCATACAGTTCAGACTTTTCTTCTCAGATCTGTGCAATTCTGAGAAAAAGTCAGAATTGCAAGAAAAAGGTCAGAATTGTGAGATTTAAAGTCACATGTACCTTTAATTTTTATTCTGTGGTGGAAACAAGCTTATTTATATATATATAAAGAATGCAAAATTATGGAAGCTATATACATATACATATATATACATATACATATATATACATATACATATATATATATATATATATATATATATATATATATATATATATATATATATTGCTTTTAAGGCAAGACACCACAGGCAAATTAGGGTATGGATCTCACCATACTTACTGAGGTGTTCAATCTGAGTATATGTTGTTATGATTAAATATGCACATGAAACATTCTCTGATTAAATATGCACCAATTTGTATATAATTCACAACATTTTTTTTTTACAGTTTTATTTTATTTTATTTTTGCATTGTGAGATGCACAATGTTTCCTACAAAGATGAAGTGTAACAAATGGATAAAGTGTAATAAAATAAACATTTAAATATTAAGTATTGTGGATGTTTTTTCTTCCATTAGTCTGAAAGAAGACATGCTGTGGAAGCAAAATAGTCTAAAATCTCAAAAATGAACGATGCATGAAAAATCAATGGTTTTGCCTGCAGTGTCTGAGAGCAACATCTTGAAGAACATCTTGTGCTTCAAAGGAAGCAAGAACATCTGACCATCTGTATAAGAGTCGCATGATCAATGTCAAATTTGCATATTAGATTGGTGGGCTTGAAATAGTGCAGAAAATATTCATTATTCATAGTACAAAAATGATGTAAAACATATGGCAAAGCTAGTTTTAGAGTTTGGGAATGGGATGGGCATGACGGTAGCCATGCTAAATTTAGTTCTATTTCCAAGGAACGTGCATAAAATGTATCCTGTGAATTTGACTGTAAGTTGCTTTGGATAAGTGCATTGCCAGTGTAATATGTCATGTCCATACAGCAAGTTAAAAAGGTATAGAGGACACCAGTTCTAAAAGGCCTCACTCATCAATCAGCATAATGTGTTATAATCTAGGGTAGAAGAAAAACCAGTTATGTAAGTCACATAGGGAGCTGAATATGAGAAGAGCTTGTACTGCTTTAAAGCTTCAAAAGGGACAAAAAATTACAGTAAAACCACTTTTAAAGTGGTTCATGTGACGTAAGTTATATAACAAGTCGTTAGGGAAATTAGGGTTTTTGCAGGTTATGAAAGAAAATTATTTTATTATTTAAATAATTTAAAGAGACAAAAGCTCAATATGTACTGTAAATATAAACATTTTCTGTGAAATTGATCAAAATGAAGTGAGCTTATAATTAAATAAGAATAAATATCTCCCAATAGGCTAAAAAACTAAAATAATAATAATTAAAAGGGATGATTTAATTTCTTATCTTGTAGAATCTCACTTAATTTTGCTACATTTTTCAAGACTGCATTTTACATTTGCATCTCAAGTAAGTGATTTAAGGATGTTTAAGCTTTATTTGAAAAAAGAAAAAATACTGAGGGAAGATATAAATTTCTTCTAACGCATGCAACATTTAATGCCATGACATGAATTTAAGTCTTTCTGTTCTGATTGAAGAAACTTTTTAAGCAATAAAACGTGGAAGAGTGAATTAAGACCTGCAGAAACCCTGAAAATCAACTGTGGTCACCATTCACTTCCATTAGAAATGGAAAAGAGCTGCTTGGACCGCTATAAATATCTTGTTTTGTGTTCCACTGTTCCTTTAAGTTTCTTTAACATACATGCAGCATGAGCAGTCTTGTGATTTTAAGAATGGAGAATTTGGAACAGCACCAAGTTTAGCATATAAAGACAGCGGACAGTGAGACATTGTTTCTGAGAAGTGGCTTCGGGAGCCTGCGATGAATGGAGAGTTCAGTGGACGCCGGTGGCATGCGTGGCTTCGGGTTGCGGGTCAGTTGTGGCCACCAACTGCTATAGGGGCATGTGTGCCAACTCTCAGCCCTACATGGCCAGCAGGAACGGATGTGCTTTGCAATGTTCTGCTGATACAGGACCTCTCTGGCATCTGCCGTGGCTTCGCAGTGTCGGTTGTACTCTGTGGTACTCTTTCTGAGTATAGTCTAAATTTGGAGGTACTATGGTGATGCCCTCTCTCATTCTAACTCTCTTATTTCACTCCGCTTTAAATCGAGTTCCCTCCTGCTGCATATTTCCTCTTGCTGCACCGCTTTTCCTCCACACAGTCCGGCATTATTTCCAGAGTTCCTAGAAAACATACTGGTGTAAAGTTCAAGGAAGAGACTGAAAAACAGATCATCCCCTGTACGTTCCCCTCATGTGGGAGCCATGTGAGGCTTGTTTTTACTGCTTTTCTCGTCCTTTGGCCATGTTAGGACATCTGTGCTGTTTGAAATCTTTAATTTGGTCAAAAAATGGTCAGGTTATCTTGAAAGAATGTTATAATTATCAAGGAATTAAAGTGGGAATGACTGTAGCCGGGATGACCTTGGTTTGGACTGTCTGCCGCACACATACGCCTACAGATTGTTTCAGGGCTTGCATTAGGACACTGTCAGATGGGGAGACTCCCTGCTAAATAAAAACAGATGTTTCTTATAGAGACGTGTGCTTGTGCGTGCATCTGTTTTTCATTCGAACACTGAGCTCCTTCTGTTCTTCTGATCGTCTTCTTACTGGATGGATGCGTGTGTGAGTGTGTGACATTTTGCATTCAAAATGTTTGCATAAGGAACCACTCGTGTTGGTGCTCATGTATTTCCAAACAAATCAGTGATTGATAGTGAGATCTGATTTATTTCTGTTAGATTATGCTTTTTTTATTTATTTATTTTATTTTATTTATTTTTACTTTTGCTTTATTTTATGACTCATATTTGACAGGATGTGATGATTGGTGGTTGCTAAGGCAATATTGTTCATATTTAGGGTTAATGATTCGAATAAACCACTAACCCTAAACTATGGTACGCAACTCTCTCGAGACTTTTCTACATGGTCAGACTTAGAATGAAATAGAATATATTTATATATATTATAATTGTATTCAGTAAATTCAGCCATGCTTAGAAATCCTAATTTTATATAAAACCAAAAATATATTTTTGAACTAACATATTTTATTTGTTTTATTTCATTTAAAGCTGAAAACTTCACACTGATTTTTTTTTTTGTGACATATACCTGTTCACATTGCATAACATCCAAGTACAAAGTGTCCTAGAGGAAGGAAAATGTCAATTCAAATATGTCAAAAAAGTATGTATTGCAAAAGTAACGATCATAGCTGTTGTACTGGCTGATTCCTCCCCACTTGAGGGGCCCCATAAAGTTTAACTGTTGGTGGTATGCGGTCACATTGACAGAACATCAAAAGCAGAAGTGAAACCATGTCATGTGTACTCAGGACAGAGAGAGTAACAGTAAAGAGTGGCCAATTCTTTTAAACTTATCAATGAACTCTTTCAGTTTTACTCAACCTGCTGTATCGCTTTTCTAAATATCTTATGGCTAGCACTAATAATATCTGAGATGAAATCAATCTGTGACTTTTAAAGTATTAAATGTTGTTTTTATAGTATGTATAGTAGTATATTAATAGTTAACATCAACTGAGAATAAAGAATACTTTTACAGCATTTAGTAATCTTAGTTCATGTTCTTTTCTATATATACAAAAACATGTTTACTTTAGTATTTTTGTAAATTAACATTAACCAAGGAAAACATGAACCGATAAAATGTATACCTTAGATTCAAGATTCAAGATTTTTATTTGTCACATACACAATTATATAGAGATATAACCAGCAGTGAAATGTGAGTCAGGTCCGCTCCAAGGACAGTGCAAATATTATCGAATACAAACAAAGAGGGAATATACATAAATAGGTATAGATAAAGTGAAATAATTAAAGAATAAAATATAAAGAACAAAATATAAAATAAAAATAAAATAAAGTGCATGGCAGTATACTGTAGACTTAAATATTAAGATAAGCAGGAATATACAAGAGAGGAATGTGCAAACAGGTTGTACAGGGTTGTCATGTAGCAGCAATACAGAAAGTGCTGAGTGCAAATGACACTGTCAGTATGACGTAGAGAATAATGAATATCTTACTGATTGTTAAGTGATTATTAAGTGGAGTCATGTTGATGTTAAGAGGCTGAGTTTGAGTTTAGGAGCCTGATGGCCTGGGGGAAGAAACTCCTCCTGAAGAAATTCCTTACCTTAATTGCAAAGTAAGTGACTTTGGATAAATTCTTTTGAAATTCTTTTAATATTTCTTTTAATATTTATGCATTCTTTTCAAATGCATAAATATTAATATAGAAATACAAACCAAGACAACTAAATTATTAAATATAAATTCTGTGTAAAATTTAGCTTATTTTTAGTTATTAGTTAGTGATGCCAAATGTAAATGGTTAATCGCGATTAATCGCATCCAAAATAAAAGTTTTTGTTCACAAAATATATGTATGTGTACTGTGTTTGTTTATTATGTATATATAGGCTAAATGCACACACATTCAGTATCTATTTTGAAAATATTTACATGTATATACATTTATATTATTATATTTTAGATTATATACATTTTTTATATTATATATATTTTATATTATATTTATATTAATGAAAAACAGCAAAGAAATATAAACCAAGATTAATAAATATCTAAAATATTAATTCTTGCTTATTGTTACCTGTTAGTTAATCATGCCTAATGCATTAATTAATGTTGATGTATCTAAACATATATTAAAGTGCATATTTGTATACAATTTTATGCTAATATTTATGACCATTTTTCATGCATCAATGCACTGAAAAACAGCAACAAAAAAAGAAAAATGTATGCATATCCTGCTTTCTGACCTATATGGTGAAATGATTGACTTACACTCTTATTTCCTAAGTTTTCTGTAAGTTCAAGCACTTCTGTGTACATGAGGCCTGTTCAAATGCTTCCCACACTTTCTTTAATGCAAAAGAGGAAGTTAACCAGTTAAAGAAGGATGAAGGTAACTCAGTAACAGTCTCACAGGAAGAGGATTCTATCTGCTTCTGGTGAACTGGCCATTTCCAGTGAGGACACAGTTACAGTCTGTGATTCCAGATATGCCAGAGCATCAGTGGGTGATGTTCACTAGGACCCCTGAGGAGCAGCCTTTTCACAGTTCAAAACTGTTACTATCAGCGATTTACAGGCAAACCTCCCCCTGACACGTCCCCTTCCCCCCCACACACCACGCGCTTCTAAGAAAAGTTGTGGCCGCTTGTGTTGCAATGCTTGATTGCCTGCAGAGAATAGTGTTAGGCGGTGTCTTTCTTGTTATCGTCTTTCTCTTCCTGCACTGGCGGCCTCACTGAAGATGACTATATTATCAGGGGGAACAGCAAAACCACAATATGGCATTGTAAACCTCACTTTCAACACCTTGTGGTTGAACTGGGTACGAAAATTCTCTGTCCATCCCGAGTCAAGCTAATTTGAGCTGAATCAGCGAGGTTAAAGTTCACGAGAAGCAAGAAGGGCCAAAGTCGGAATGGCTTACTTCCTATTTCTGCCATTTCTTTATAAGGTGAAAATAGTAAGAAGAGTATGCTATTCCCAATTCAGGACGCTATTTTAAAACCTGTTACATTTTGGTACAAATATAGGTCAAACTTGTTTTAACATTTCTTTTTTTAAGAAAGCATTTGCTAAGAAAATAAAATATTTTAGCCAGTGATCCAAAAATGTAAAAAACATTCTATACAAAATCAAGATGGACACATTTTACAACTTTCTAAAACTAAAAGCCAAATAAAGGGTCATAAATATGAAATAAGAAATAAAGCCAAAACATTTAGTCAATTTAATGATATTTATTTATATTATATGATGCTTTATGCTTTGCTTTATCATTCTTTCATAATCACAAAAGCAAAAGTGCGCAGTTATCCATTTTAGAAACACCCTTTGCAAGTGAATATTTATCATCAGTGATGATTCATTTATTGTAGCTCACTTCATCTCACGAGTGTATTTTTTTAAAAGTAAAAATGTTTACTTTTTGCATTTTTAATTCATTATAACAAGTTTGAAGCATTCATTCAGAAAAAAATACATTCTACTCATTCTCTAAGGGACAGTGAACTTGTTAAAAAGATAACAGTGTGTGAACATGGTCTTTGCAAACCTTATGCTTATCTTTGGACGTCTGTCTAGACATGTTCTCTTTTTATACAGTCCTGATAAGAGAAAAAATAAACCTCATTAGAACAGTGTAAATGCCATGGCTTTAAAATTGCAACATTTCTTTAAGCTGTGCTGCTGATGAAGCAATCTACCAAACAATGGGATTCTTTGTTGAATGAACACAAGCCATTTAAATTCCATGCCTAAAACATGTAGCTGGACAACATATGGAAGCTATTTTAGAAATAGCTAGAAGCAATATGAATGAGTGATGCAAGACATTTAAACAGTCTTGGACTACAAAATGCCTCCCATTGAGTTTAACAACCACACATTGCCACAACAAACTGCATGAAAGCTGGTCAAACGACAAACTTTCTCTAGAAGGTCTATCCCAAACAAATCTGACATATGACAGAATTACCTACAGTCTAAAATTTTAAACTTTTTAAAAAAAAATAAATAAATAAAAAAATAAAACTTTGTGTAGTGTATTTTGGGATGAGGTAGCATACTTAGTGGTATACACTCCTGATATGGCTATGTTGAGTGTAATGTGCATGGACTTATTACTAATGTTACATTTACTGAGCACTGCACTCTCCTGTATTTGTCCATTGTGCAATATCCATTTCATTAGTGGAATATACACAAATATTAAAAGCACTCTTGATCAAAGTGTGAAAGATACACTAAAGGCCTGGTTTTAATATAGAAAGGCTGGCTGCTGAGAAGGGAAGTGAACAGAGCGATGTCGTAATGCTGTACATCTGTCTGGAGTTCACTAGGTCTAGGTACACTAGCCTCATTCAATGGCCTCTAGGTGGCAACATTATAGGACATTCAAAATACATGCAGTCACTGATAGGTAGTGTGATTTACTTCTTAGCTCATTTACCTAATGTATGTATCCTGAATTATCATTGCATTCAAAGTCAATCAAAATTGTTGCTTTTCAATTTTGAACCTATTTTTATATACATAATTTATATGATAATTTTCATTAAACACTGTTTGAAAGATCCTTAGTGTGTTGGAAAGCCCTGAAAATCAAGTTGCACTTGAATGAGATTTTAAAAGTACGAAACTCTCCTATTGTTTCTCTAATATGAGATCATGAAAACTGCATATATATATCAATTATGGATAATAAAAGTTGTTTGAGCGGTTTAAGAAGACGTGGAGCATATCACACTGTACAATGAACGAGTATGAGAGTGCTGTTTTCTCTTTGTTGCATTCTGAGGTCAGTGGTTGTAGGGAATGCAGGATTCCGCCCATATGTTGAATTCGCGGGAGACTCATAAATCATTCCCGCCACCTGAGAAGGAGAGGTTACCTCTGCACGTGTTGAGCAGGATGCGATTCTTTTGTTACGTAACCAGCGCCTATATCTTCCTCGTATGCCTTTTAGTCAGTGTAAAGTACATATTCCTATCCCTTAAGTCACGCGAGATCTGCTGTAAGGAGTGTCTGTTTGAGAACACTATGTCCTTGTATACATATATTACCCGCCAAAACAGACCACAGCACAACGTGATCACAGCATTCTTTCTCTTTTTTTTGTACACACTACTATCGCTATTGCAAACCCGGCATTTGTGAGCACTAGCACACATGCGTGAGTTACAACCCCCTTCTTTTTCTTGGAATTGCACGGTTCATTGAGTGCAAGAGCGCTCCGCCAGCACACTAGGTCCGATCTATATTCCCTTCATTCCTCCGCGGCTATTCAGCCGCTTTTCCGTGAAGGGTTTAATTGAATATCAAGCTACAGACTATAATTAGGCATAATCACTTTAAGAGTTTTCATTCAACATTTGTCGAATAAGTTTTGGCGCGAGTTTTCTGACGCGGAGGAATTGCGGCAGTACATCGCCCTTTAAAATTAAATGGTCTCCATCCGTCGCCACACCCACCGCCAGCTTCTGTCCGCGTGGGCTACACATGCCGCAGGGAGGGTCTGCGGCTTTTCAACGTCTTTTAAAATAATTTTATAAACAGTTGTTTTAGATTGACCCACGGTTTCCATCGATTTTATTTGCCGTAGTGTTTGGGGAAAAAAAGGTAAGACGTGACTTTTTTTTTTTTTGTGCGTTCGTGCGTGTGGTCTGTGTACCGGCTTCCTCCATATTATATTACAACGTGAACCTCTCGCTTACTATTGAAGTGCGTTACTCGTAGAGAAATTAGTAAAAGCGTGTTGGAAAGTTGCATTAATAAAGCTTTATGGATAACTTATATGGCTTTTGATCCGCTATTTAATGCGCAATTATAAAACGCACAATTCTTTTCATTCTCTGTCTGTTCTTTCACTCACATCAGTTTACCTGCGTTTTGTACAGTGTGTAGCCTATATATACAAGTATCAGCTTCGTTCTCTTTCAATAATACTATTTTAAGAGTTTGATAATTCTTGCAGATATGAACATTGTTTTAAAAAAATACTTTTTTAAGCCGGTTTTTCGTCGTAGCAAAACTTAGAAACTTGTTTTAGTAAAAACACTTTAATTAATGCCACAGGAATATAGAAAAGAAGCATTCGAAGATATTCACGCTAGTTGACAATGGCAGACAAAATAGTTCTACATGAATTTCAAATCCTTAATGACAAACATGTTTAGCTCATTTTTTGGTTATTAGCGTTCAAAAAGTCAAATGTATGATTTAACTTATTTTTTTTAATGTGAGAAATTTGGAGTGGAACAAATCCCCGTGCTGGACCTTTCCAGCTGTTCAGTGACATCACTGCACGGGCAGAATAGCCCCGCCCACGTGGGCGGAGCCACCATTGTAAACATGAATAAAAATGAACGCGCGAGCCGGGAAACTTTACAATCGGCAGTGCATGAGAACAACACTTCGCAGGCCGTTTAGAAACAACCAGCGTTTACTCGATAGCTAAAAGCCGGGTGGACGCTTGCTGTTGGATGCACGCTTTCTATCATTTTAAAGGATTAATTTCTCGTGCGTTTTTCTAACAGGTTCCGCGAAGATGTTGCAGGCTTGTTCTCCATCGCACGATTGGCTCTGCGACTCCGAGCCGCTGCTGTTTGACGACGAGTTTTGCCTGAGTCTCATGAAGGACTTGCAGTTCATCCCCACGCCGCCCCAGTCCCCTCCGATGAAAGCCGGGCTCGCAAAGAGTTTATCCACGGTGGATCAGCTGGAGTTAGTGTCTGAACTTTTAATAGACGACAGCGACTTTCTCCAACTGGACTGGAACTTAACCGGCAGCGCTTCAGCAGCGGATTCGGACCCGCTCTCGGAGGACTGCCTGTGGCATAGCGACAAACCGAGCGAGGATAAACTCTCCGCGGTGCTCTCCACAAGTCCCTTGCTCTCCGATATTGACACTGAGATTTTTGCCGAAATCGCCGGCTCTACGCTGGACTGCCACAATGTGGCGCTCGCCTGTCAGGCTCTGGAGAGCGAGGACTTACCGCTGGACAGCCAGGAGCAGATCGAGTCCACGTCTGATTATGGCTCACTGTCCACTGGAGGAGAATCATCTACAAGCGATTCTGGTGAGTCTCGTGATTCATTTACCAAGTTTATTTTGCTATGATGGAAGTTAGTTTCTTAAAACTGGATTTTAAGTTTGCTCGAACACAGTTTTAACTGTTGTGCCGTTATGTTTGTGCTCCACAGAGGAGGAGATTGATGTTGTGACCGTCCGGCGGTCCAGCACGCTGACCCGCTCGCAGCACCAGCAGCAGCTGGAGGACAGTCGGCGTGAGCAGCAGCGTGCTCTGAAGCGCTGTCACTTTGAAATCCAACAACAGCACAACTACGCCGCCCCACGGCCCGCCTCTCCTCCGCCCCCGCCCTCCCCTTGCTCCGCGCCCCCTCTCAAACGCTCCCGAGGGTCCGGAGACTCCCACCGAAGCGCTCCGAGTACGGGACGCTCTCGCAGTCTGGCCTCCCGACAGGGGGCGGACACTGAGGACGAGGAGGAGAGACGGAGGACTCACAACGTGATGGAGAGGCAAAGGCGCAACGAGTTAAAGAACTGCTTCCTTAGGCTACGGGACAACGTCCCCGAACTGTCCAATAACGACAAAGCGTCCAAGGTGGTGATTTTAAAGCGGGCTAAAGAAAGCATCAGAAATCTGGAAACAGAGAACCAGAGACTAAAGCAGAAGAGAGAGAAACTTCGAGAACGACAAGAACAGCTGAAAGCCAGACTGGAGCAGCTCAAGAGGTTGTGAGGGACTAAACAATGCCGGTTCGGTCACTAGATAGTGGTCTGGGACCCCGCTGGTTTGAGGACTGTAACACTTGTGACCGACTGTAAAGACTTTGACGCCTCTGAGAAGATTCTGGATCTTTCCCCCCTCCCCCCCACCATTTAGTTCCACTTGGAAACATGCATGGTCAATGCAAGAAACATTCTCAGTGTTGTGACTTTACATTGTGCTAAAGTCATTTAGTTCTTGAGTCTTAATACGAAACTGTTTTGTATACTGTATGTTGGATGAATAATCAGTTAAACGCATAGTTAGCCTTAAAAGAAACATCCTAGATGATCCTCACACGTTCTACCTTTTTGTTCTTGGCATACATTTCTTGTTATATTTTGGGCTGGATCCAAAGGATGTTAAAAATAAGGGGTTGAATGTAATTTGAGATGATTACGTTTTTATAGACTAAAGTTTGCATTTGTTGATGTTCAGACTGGAAAGATAAACTATATTGGATTCATGTTCATGCATAGCTCGTATTGTTGAGGTCTGGAGTTATGGAGCGTATTCATATTTGACTCCATGTGTCTTTACTCTGTCAGTTATTGTATGTTCCCTCCCATTTCTATGTTTATCTACCTCTACCAGGAAGAAGCCTGGCTATTTTATTGCCTTCATAATGGCAACTGTATAGAATGTTTCCTCAGTTTTTTTTTTTTTTTTTTTAAATGTAAATACCAACTGTTAATTATGTTATAAATTATTTAGGCTTTTTATTCTTGGTTCATTTGCAGGTAAAAAAAAAAAAAAAAAAAAAAGTTCTGTTCATCTTCAACTGCACTTTGTTTTATAAAGTAATAAAGAATGAGCAAGATGACGTTTGTGCATCTTTTTATTGGCAGCATGCAGAAAATCACATCAGAATAACATCAACTTAAAGATTTCAAGGTGTGTTTTTTTTCACAGGTGAAATTGTTGGCACGCACAGTTGCACAAGACTAAAACCTTTAAAGAATAGCAGGAATGTTTGAGTGATGGAATTCGGGTCAAAGTGAGGGGGTGGCAGGGTTGACATCTGTTGAAAGTCTAAAGGGCCTGATTACAGCGGGTCAATAAAACACTAGGAGTTACCAAACTGAAACACTGAGCACAAACTTGCACCATATGAATCCCATAAATGAACTTATATGCATAAGCCTTGTTTTATAGTGAACCGAATTAAGAAGCATAAACCATGTATTTTAGTGTGCCTGGTGAAAACGGTTCATTTGATTTAATGTATTTTTTCCTTTCTTTTCCCCTACCTCAAAGGTGTTATGGTTACGAGGACCTGTCATTTCTCATTACATAATTTACAATTATCCGAATCAATATTTGAAAGTCAAATTCATGCAAGTATTCAAAAACTCTCGATGCCAGAGGCACTGTGGGTAAATATTTGACTTATTGCCCAAGTTGGTTCTTGAAGAGTAGCAGTTGTATGATTCATGCAATGTTTAATGAATTGTCTAAAAATACAGTATTGTATTTGATAAATGGTACCTTAAAAAATAAAAAAAATAAAAAAAATTATATATATATATATAGAGAGAGAGAGAGAGAGAGAGAGAGAGAGAGAGAGATAGATATATAGAAATTAAATATTTTTTTAATTTTCTTAAAGAAATTAATGCTTTTATTCAGCAAACATTTATAAAAATTGACAATATAAAAGATTTCAATTTCAAATAAATGATGTTATTTTGAACTTTAAATTTTTCAGGCAAAAATAAATCAGTTTCCACAAAAATATGCAGTTCAACTGTTTTCAGCATTGATAACGATAAGAAATGAATTTCTTGAGCACCAAATCAGAATATTAGAATTATTTCTGAAGGATCATGTGACACTGAAGACTGGAGTAATGATGATGAAAATTCAGTTATGCCATGACAGGAATAAAGTAAATTTTAATACATATTTAAATTGTAATACAACATTTGGACTTTAAGTGACCTTTATCACTTCCCTCAGAACACCAAGCAAGTCCTGGCTGAAGCACTGACGGTTTTGCAACAAGTGTCAGAACGGGTTTTAGACCTCCATTACTTAGTCTTCTTTCATCTTTTGTGCTTAAACCTGTTGGGTCATGGATGCTTTGGAGAGAATGAAAGCGAGGTTTGTCTCCTGACAATCTGCATTGTGAAGTCTGCATTCAGTCTTTAAACATGTAAATGTGCTGTCATCTAGACAACTGGCCCCTGAACCATTCTGAAGTTGTAGACGGAGAGGTGCTAAAGCAACCAAAGCGATTTTTACGATTACGAAAAGACGAGATCTGGAAAAAGAAAGCGCTCCCAGTTAGTTTCATGTTTAAGTCTAGTTTCAGTCACACAGCTTGATATTTCTTATGGCTGAAACGGATCACATTTCATAGAAAAAATGTTTCGGTAAACAAATGTGTTTTTAATCTTTATGGTCAGCCATTAAATTTTACAAATTTGATGTTGTGTATGTTAAGGTCAAAAGTTGCAACATTTGTAGGAGGGTTGAACACACACACGTCTGGTCAGCTATCCTTGTAGGGACTCTCCATAGGCGTAATGGTTTTTACACTGTACAAACCCTATTTTCTATCGCCCTACACCTAAACCTACCCATTACAGGAAACTTTGTGCATTTTACTTTCTCAAAAAAAAAAAAAAAACTCATTCTGTATGATTTATAACCTTTTGTACCCTTGGGGACCTCAATTTAGGTCCCAAGAGTCTGTGTGTATTCAGGTTTAAGTCCCCACCAGGATACATAAACCTGTACACACACACGCCAGCGCATGTTTTGCTCGTGTCCTGAGGCTGTTCAGTAAGAAGCAAGAAAACGTCTTGACAAGGATTCCAGAGCATTTCAAAAGATCATCTTCAGACCAAAGCCCTCCATAAACACAGGGAATCACCTCAGGTCTGATCCTAAATGAGAGAAAAAGATAAGAAAAGAGATAAACATCTATTTACTTTAGCTATGACAACCATCTCTCTTTGAAAACTGGTGCTTCCACCAATCCACTTAAACACATGACCAGAGGAATCATCCTTAGAGATCAAGAAAGACGTTTCTGTATTTCTTATGCATATTGGGTTTGTTCAAGAAGTGGAATGACACCTTAAAAATCTTAATTTAATGCATAAACTTATGCATTCCCATACGCTCTTAAAAATAAAAGTTCATTATTGGCATTGATGGTTCCATGAAGAACTTTTAACATCCATGGAACCTTTCCATTCCACAAAAGGTTCTTTATGTTGGAAAAAGGTTTTTTAGATTAAAATGTTCTTTGTAATAAGAAAAATGGTTCTTTTTAGAATGTTTCAATGAAAGATTCTTTGGGGAACCAAAAATGTTTTTTTTTCCCATGGCATCACTGTGAAAACCCCCTTTTTTGGAACCTTTATTTTTTAAGAGTGTATTTGCTAAAAATGTTATGTGAAACTTTCAAGAAGCCTGTAAGATACACATCTGTCACCACATGACAATGTTGCCATTTTCTGCCTTGTGTGAAAGTGTTTTCATCAGCGTTTGGCCTTTAGCCTGTTGGTCTGATGTGAATTGACATTGTTGTGTTTGCTTTCATCACACTAAAGTGTCTCTGGCCATATGTTCCCTCGCAGGAAGGTGACGAGATTGGAGCCATGTTTGCGCTAGGACGTTTCACTGCCTTCCTACTGTCATTAAAACATGAAAGCAGATTTTAGAGCTGAAACAGCCTCTATAAAGAATATTGACCATAAAGGTCTCACACACATTCATTCATCACAATAATTCATGGCAAAGAGATCAACATCCTCCCAAAACCTACTTTTAAGCATTAAAATGCAACCATTATGTCATAAAAGGACCCGGAAATGGTGAACTTGTATTACTTAAGGGCTAAAATATGATTTATGAAAGCATTCTACATGCAAAACTGACAAGGAGTTATTTCAGTGATGCACCTTCAGAATTATATAAATGATTGACACATAAATTAGATTTTGAGACGTGAATGACTGCTGGCTGTTTTCAGAAAAATTGCTTTTTGAGTGGTAGAAGGCAGTCACTGAAGCACTCCAGAGCTCGGCACAAAAATGCCAAATAGCCAGTGAAATCCACACGCTACGCTGACACATGAGGCTTTTCGGAGTGGTGGACAAGGACAGGTGTGAGATCTGTTTGAGGCCGGGATACACCCTCTGGGCTGTGTGGAAGAGGACCGTCTTGGATGCATGTGTGGAGCTGGGAAAGTATTTTGAGGACAGTTTGAGATCAATGCATGTGTGTGTTCAGCACATGATTTATGAAGACACACCACACGCACTAACCACAGAGCTAAAGTTAGTCAATTCCAAAGCAACATCTTCCCAGCATTAGAAAACAGCACAACTGCACTCAAATTGAGTTTTCAATAGAGTGTGCCTTTCAGAAGTAATTTCCACAAAAATAAATAAATAAATAAGTAAATAAATAAATAAATAAATAAATAAATAAATATAATATTGGAATTCACTACACCACTTTTGAACAGATTTTTGCCCCTGGACAAGTTGCCAAAAGTTAGAGCCAGTGCACAGATTTTGGGTAGTTGGACTTGACCAATTTTAATGAAAATCACAGTGTATATCAGGCACAGTTTTTTGGCTTCAGACTTTGATTCTGGGTATCAAACATGTTTGATATTTTGAGCTGATTTTGGAACTTCTAGCAATGAGGTGCATGTTTCTGTTTGAGTTTGTTGCGTTCGGAACAACTTGAAAGTCTGGTAGTGTGTAATCCTCGGCCGTTTAGTGTACAATGCTTAGTTTTTCATCTGCAACCATTTACAAAGTCAGCAAGTGTATGATGCTTAGTGTTTTAAAATCTCTTCAGATTTTAAGTCATGTAGTGTATTCCAGCTTTTAAAGGGACAGTTCAGCCAAAAATCTATATTAGGTCATCATATTCTTACCCACGTTTTTCAACTCTTTGGCTTTCTTCTACAGAACACAAAAGATATTGTTTGAATTGTTTTTGTTCATACAAGATGGGTCAATGGGTTCCAAAACAGTATTTTACCATCTTGACCTTCACTGAAACATCGTCTTTTGTGTTACTGCAGGAGAAATACAGGTTTGGAATGTTATGACAGTGAGTAAATGATTATAATTTTAATTTTTGGGTGAGCCATTCCTTTAACTTAAGGCCTGCGGGGCAATATTACTTTCATATAATGAATGCAATATGAATTCAAAATTGACCCTATTAATGCACATTATTGAGCATGATTCATCGGTTGCATGTTGTCTTTGCAATCTTATCAAAAAGCAATAAAATTTCCCCAACCTCTCCCTTCCAACTGTCTGCCATAAACAAATAGCTTTTCACAATCCAATTAAAACCCGTTGGATAAAACCCAAGTCCCATCCAACCCATTTTTTCTCACCGAATATCACTCTGAAATACACTATATAGTGAAAGAACAATGGGATTTGAACACTGTTTCATGTTGACTTCAACACATCTATGGTACGCAATGCCTTTGGACCTCAGCGGCCATGAAACAAACATCATTCTTTCTTCATATTCTTTGTTACTTACAGGCCTGGATGTCAAGCACACAACAGCAGTTCAGTACTAATATTACCAACAGCACAACCATTCCCTTTGATTTATAGGTTTTATCTTGAGAATAATAAAAAAGGAGAGCAAAATGACTCGCCACATGGCTCACATTTCACTTTCATCAATTCAACTGTTAAACTATACACGTCATACTGTCGCACAACTGACTTCATGTCTTTCAAGCACTGATGTCGTGATTGCCGTGTAAGCAGTGATCTAGATGTTTCAGATATGGACCATTTGCTGAGTGTCTTCCCGATCTAGCATGTAGTCAAAGTAGCATAACATTCGCTTCAATAGCACAGCCAAGAACACTTTATCTTATCAACTCAGAATCAACTAAACCACATTGTCACAACGATTAACGGTTTTAAGGAACTAACAGAAACTTCCCTGCAATTTTAAAACAAAGAGGCTTTATCTTAATCCCAATTTAAGTACGTAACGATTTACACTCAACGGATCTTAGATCCGTGTCCTTCTTTGCTTTGTTTTGGGATAATTGATGGAAAAAACAACTTATTTTTTGACAATTACTCCTGTATTTCTTTTAAATTTGGTGTGTAATTATGATATACAGAACTAACTAGCCAGTATATCTAGACTAGTTAATCATAAAGGAATTCAAATAGCCTAACAAGAGTATCATATGAATGATGTTAAAATGATGAATGAAGCTAAATTGCTTGCCATCGCTATTTGTGACTTCCTTTACAATCAAACTAGTAGAAGCACACACACTACATGCTGATAACCAGCTTTTGAATGCCCATGCACCTTTTGGTCAAAGATCTCTAATCCCAGAGAGATGAGCATACGGGTGAAGAGAGGTTTTAGGGTCACCCCCTAATGAAGCCTAATCCCCCAAAGGTTAAAGGTCACTGTGTATCCACTTTCCAGGGCATAAGAAGGTTCTTTCTTTTGTGGATGTTAAACCTCCTTTTCTTCATGCCCTCAGAGCATAATGAGAGTCCAGTCACAGTGAGAGAAGCGCTGGAGTAATTAGGTGTAGAAGCTGATAGGGTGTCTTTAAACATTAATGGAATTTATGTGGATTATTTCAAGTATATCAAATTGTGTCGGAAAGTTTATTCCACATAAAAGCTTTTAAACTGACAAAGGAATGATAAAAGCATGTGTTGACAAGTTAGCCGCTTTGCACAATATATTTCTTTTTATTTTCTGAGGGCGCCAAAATGCAGCTCGACCGGTTGGGTCACACGGGTATCACACTCTCATGTACACGCAAAGAAACACACTTTTTGAGAAACTGCTCCATCTTTCAAAGTGAACAGGGAGTGAAGTGGCATTCAAGAAAAAGATGAATTGTAAATCACAGGACCTTCCTAGAATCTTCCAAGAACTTCTATTGTTGAGAGAGCTGCCGGGCCCCTCTCCCTCCAGCATGAGGCCTTTCCTCGGGCCGTTTCCGTCGCCATGGGGTGGGGGCTTCACCCCTGAGCTCCTGTAGGTGTGCAATTCTCAGGAACTTCCTGCAGCACATGTACGTACACATGAAGAGTGGTTAGGGCACACATTAAACCTTGTTTTAAGCATAAATCAAAAAAAAATAAAATAAATAAAAAAAATAAAAAAGGTAGTTAAGTTTCTGCCTTAAACAGAAAATAGCTATATACATATGTGTGTGTGTGTATATATATATATATATATATATATAAAAGTTAAAAAGTTATAATTAGTATAATTAGAAACTGTATATATTTGAATACATTTATAATCAAAATATATTGTTAAAACATAATTAAAAATACATTTTTGCATTTATTCAAAATTTATTTTAGGATGGAAAGGGTATTTTCCTGCCCCTTTAAGTAATTTTTTAAATATATTTCAACATTTGAAAGTTTAACCAAAATATATATTTTTTATTTATTTATTAGAATATTTTAAATAGAATTATTTTTTCCCCTATGGGTTTTACTGAAAAAAAATAAATAAAAAAAATAAAAAAACTTAAGTATTCTACTTTATAATTATAGTATCAATCAAAATGATAAATAAATAAAGTTGAATAATACTTAATAAAAAATACTTAATACTTAAAAAAATTAATACTTGAATAAAGATAAATAATAAAAGTTGTCTGGTCTTATGCCATCTATAATATAATGTTTACAGAAAAAGTGGTAGATCCTTCACTAACTTTAGTTGCTCACAGGCTTAAATAGTTCATTGAGGATTTATTGGCTAAATTACTGTGCAACAGCATTCTTTCCCTTTGTTTCTCTGTGAGAAACACATCTGTGCTTAAAACAGGCTAATGAGCACAATGAGAGCTGAATGTGAACATGATAAGACTGTAAACCTGTGAGATTTGTTTTATATTTCAGAATCAGGAATTTAAAAAGAGGAAGCAACCAAGAAACATATAGCAAAGAGAAGAAAAGAGAAGTAACAAGAAGGTGTGACAGAGGGGGAAATGCTCATTTGTAGCTGTGGTGATGTGTTTTGATGTAGCAGAAACAAGTACATTAAAAATAATGCAAAGCATCATGTCTTTCTGCTCACTAACAAGGGACGTTGTTATGGTACACGTGTGTTTGTGTGTGTGCAAGATTTGCACATGATTTTCTAGAGTTTTGCATCATTCTGTTGACACAAACACACCCAGTATATTTGTTCAAAGGTTGGTCATTCTTTAATAGAGGCAATTTTCACATTTGTACATAGTGTGCGACCTGGTCAAAGGCAACTGAGGTGAGATTATATGAGGTCTTTAAGGGTTATAAGTTTAGCCTGAACTTGTAAGCATGGTTTAAAGACATGTTGTTCCATATCTCTCCAAATAATTTCCAGTCCTCTCTCAAAAAAAGTGTTAAAAAGACCAAAAAAGTTTACACAGAGTATGGAAGAATACGTACATATATATGTATATAGTTCACTGTAGAGACAAAATCTACTATTTACAGTGTATGTTTTAGTAAAGTAATTGTATTACTCACAGTGTGTCCTTATAATATTGTCATCATTTTTGTAAACTGCATTGCAATATTTCATTTAATTGTATACCTGTATATAGCTGGAATGATAATAAACACTCTCCATAGGCTGAGTTTCAATACAATATTAGCATATTGCACAGAATACATCTAAATATTTAAAAAAAAAATACTATGTGGAGCAGTATGCAGTATGCAGTGACAAACAACAGTATGCTACATTACTGTCACTTTACTTTGCATTTTCAATTTAGTGGCATCAAGTTACCATCATGCAAGTAAATAATAATATTTATTTTATTTTATTTTTTACCTAATTCTGTGTAAAAATGGCTTGAATATTGGCATGTCAACAAGAATGATGCGTTAAAAATCAGCTGATATTTTGGTTCTTTTGTCATGTTGGAAACAGAGTGTTTTCTTTCTTTCTTTCTTTAATATATAGTTTATTTTGAAATCGACTAAAATTCATTTGTAGATGGGCAGGAAAAAAGCAATGTATGGCATAATTAAAACAATTATTAATTAACATAAATAAAACATCACACCTAATATTAAAAACACATTTCAAGTAGTAGTAATACGATTCCAAGCAAGCTGCAGTGTAATAAATGCTAATACACAAGATTGAAAAAAGTTTTTCAGTGATCACATATTTGGCTCGTCTTCAGCCATATTTTCAGTCATAACTTAAATTAAGCAAAGGAGAAACACTGACTAATGCTAACTGGTAGTGTGTTCCAAGTACTGACAGCTCTTATAGAGAAGACTGAGTGACTAAAGTCTGTGGCTCTATGTATATTGCACTTCACAATCATCTTTTGAAGAAGGGATATTGCTATATAGACTGGTGAGTGTAGTATGCATGCAGAATGTAGTCCATACACACAGTGCATATTGAGTACAAGTAAAAAAGCTATATAAAAAAAAAAGGCTATTCTTCATATAGTTGCTCCATCTGAGTGTGTGTTCTCGGCCGTCTCTGCCTAGCTAATAGCTCATGACAGCTTGAGGTCTCGCCCTGTCAGCTCTACCTGCAGGGGTCTGGCCCAACGCCTCTTCAGGGTAATTGTTCTGCCCTTCCAACCCCCCTCTCAGGCTTTAATCCCTTCCCCCAAGAATGCTACCGAGGGTCAAGGTGTGTGAGGGGGGAGAAAGAGGAAGAGAGAGAGTGTGTGAGAGAATGCAGGAGCAGTTCAGGTCAGAGGACTGGAATGGCCATAGCAGAAGCTTGGTTTTGTGCCCAGTGACCCATTTTTTGTGTTGTTTTTGAGGTTTGTGTTTGGATTATTGTACGGTTGGAAGATCCAAACATGGCCCATTATAAGATTTCTAACAGAGTCAGTCACTTATTGATTTTTTTATCTGTTGGTATTTGATAGAATCCATGATGCCATGTGTCTAAACAAGATGTCCAGGACCTCCAGCAGAAATATAGGCCCACAACATCAAAAATACAGCAGTATATTTCATTGAACACATGGGGTACTTTTTATCCCTGTGTTCACCAAACCCATCTTGAGTGTTTGCTGCTAAAAAGCTCATTTTTTAGTTTCATCTGACCATAGAAGCCAGTCCCATTTGAAGTTCCAGTCGTGTCTGATAACTGAATATGCTGGAGTTTGTTTTTGGATGAGCTAGGAGAATTTTTCTTGAAACACTCCCAAACAACATATGGTGATGTAGGTGCTGTTTGACTATTTTTTTTTAAAGATTTTCTGACCCCGAGACTCAACTAATTCCTGCAATTCTCCAGCTGTGGTCCTTGGAGGGTCTTTAGTCACTCAAACACTCCTTCTCACCGTGCATTAAGACGATATAGACACACGTCCTCTTCCAGGGAGTTCCGTAACATTTTATGTGGATTGGAAATTCTTAATTATTGCCCTGATGGTGGAAATGGGAATTTTCACTGCTCTAGCTCTTTTCTTAAAGCTACTTCACTAATTTATGAAGCTCAGTTATCTTTTGCTGCACATCAGAAATATATTCTTTGGTTTTTCTCATTGTGATGGATGATTAAGGGAATTTGGGCTTTGTTTTCCCTCCTATTTATATTTCTGTGAAACAGGAAGCCATGGCTGGATAATTTCATGTTCATAATCACCCTGGAGTGCTCAAAATTGTGAATATGAATGAGAATATACTTCAGAGATATTTTACTCATAAGAATATCTAGGGGTACCAAAGTGTATTAGAGAAAAACATTTATTTCATAATGATAATTGCCCCCATTTTAAATTCTTATTATCCAATGAAAGGTTAGATTTTTGTGATTTTTTTTTTTAAATAAAAGATCAAAAGGATTAACAATGCAGATTCATTTTCACAGCCTTCTTTGATCATATTTACCAAGGGTGCCGATATTTTTGGCCATGACTGTATGTACAGCTGTTTTCAAAACTCTCTGTCCTCACAAAATTAGTTATAATGATTAATTATAAGATTTCAATTAAAACTTTTTTTTTCAATATGTATAATGCCAATTTAATATTTACAGCACAATATAAGACAATGCCATAGCATCAATAAACAAAACCTAAATAAATAAATGTGCTGTCATTTTTCCTTTGATGATATGTGGTCTCTAAATTGTTCTTAGTGTTTCATTGCTGTGTACTTTCTAGGCGATTTCTTATTAAGTGAATCCAAAAGAGCCCAACCAAGTCTCTATATTCTGGTCACTAGATAAGTCAGGTTTCCCTTTCAATATTAGTATACAGTTTTTTTGTTGTTGTTGTTGTTTTTTTGTTTTTTTTTACCTCCACCAGATTGTTTTTTTTAAGGTAAGTTAAAGTAGTAAAATAAAGTTAAATATTAATTTTTTTTAAAAAATGAAATGATATTATTATAAATTAAATAATTAAAAAAATAAATAAATACATAGAATAAATTAAAAAAAAAGTAATAAAAAAGATGAATTCATAAATAGAATAAAAACATAAAATATAAAATCTACATAATTCAATTGAATAAAATAATTAAAATCAATAATTAAATGTAATAAAATATCTAGAAAACAAATAAAAAATACTAAATTATTCAAATTAAATGTAAAAAAATATTTAAAACATTAATTAAAACATTAAATTACTACAATATTAATAATTTTTATGTAACTAAAAACTAAATAAAATGGAAAAAAACAAAAAAAAACAAACAACAAAATAAATAAAAGTTTCAATCAAGAAACTCAGATCTATACCATCATTTCAAATTCCTTCTGTTCTCTTTCTTTGTTTCTAAAACACAAAGGTTGTATCAAACAACTTAGAAAGCACACTGAGTGGAAGTCAGAGAGTTCCCCAGTGCTGTTTTTGTTGGTCAGCTCGGGCACCTGTTAATTATTGGCTAGGACGGAGACTTTCTGTGAGGCTTTTCCTAGAAACTCGCCTCTCTCCAGTTAAGCTGAAGAGACTTTCTGAATGTAGTTTAATGTTAAGTGTGCATGTGGACACTGAGTGGCTGAACACAGTGGGCGGAGAAAAGCCCTTCATTCCAGCCAACCAGATGGGAGAGTGTGATCCCAGACACGTGGACCTCAGCTCAGGAAAATTCATAGAAGAACAGAGACATACTGTACATGAAGACACACATGGAAAATAACAACTACTGAGGGAATCACAACTGTGAGGCCAAGCCAAAGTCTGAACATGTGTTTTACAGTGGGCTAACAGCCTGAATGTGAATAAACCTGGTGTGCTTTCAAGAAATAATTAATCTAAAAGTGAAAATTTTCATACTTTTCTCACCCTCAAGCTATATGGCTATTTCTTCTGCAGGACCCAAAAACAGACGTTTAGCAGAATCTCAGAGGTTCTCCATACTGTGAAACTGGATGGTGAGCAGGAGCTGTCACTGTCAGGAGCTCAAAAAAAGAAAAACACAATAAATGCACCAATTAACGCATGCTTTGCATTTTCTATTTTACTGTAACTATGCATTCCCATACCTCTCATTAGGAAACTCCATGGCTATATAATGGAGCCCTTGTGACATTTTTAATTACCTCAAGGAAAAACTGCTTACACAAGAAACTCTGCCCTTGTTTTGGTGTAATTTCAGCATTCTCCAGCATGTGTGGTCTGAGACTAACCAACAAGCCTGAAGATGGAAGCCTTGAGAAAAGCTCTGAGAAATTTGGGTGACCAAAAAAGGCAGCTTGGATGAAAATAGTAACATCTCCTAACCATTCTATCATAGCTGATTTACTTTGCGATCATAAAGCTATGGTTCCAAAGTACATAAACCATTTACATCTGTCACGCCGTTGCAATGCACGTAGATAGTTTTATGCAAAACTCACATAATTAATGTGCTGCAATAGTAACACATAATATTAAATATAAAGAGCAATTTCTTTTATGTTTGCCAGAGCAAAACTCATAGTCATGATGCCAGGCCATTGCTATGCAGTTGCTAAGGTGTTCTTAAATACTTTTAGTGCATGCACTATACTACACTATACACTACATTTCCCTCCCTTCGGCGCAAGTCTGTTGTATTTTTTTTGGCTGTTTTATTGCTCAAATCACTGAACTTAAGCATGACTAATAATAATACTGATACTTGTCTTGCATGAGTGAAGCAGATAGATTAAGAGAGAAAACTCATTTACACCCCTGTAAAAAGGTTCACTTTCAGTCTATCAGAAATGAGCGCTAAATTTGACCCAGGCCACTCATGGGTGGGTGTTTTTGAGCCGAAAACTTCCATTTCTGTCATGTATGTCAGATGATGAGTCTTGTTTTTGCTAGGGGGCTTCCCCTTTTACGAGTATTGGTGTCTGACAGCTCATCTTTACCTTCTGCATGATCCGACCGATACAGTAAGTGATCTGAATCTCTTGTACGGTTCTGCAGAAGCACAGGAATCATGAGACACCACATCATGATCATTAGCTTACTGAAAGTCTCAGAGGTTCACAGATCATTCATCTTCGGACCAGCTTTACTGGTGGTGGTTGATATTTTTAGTTGGACGTTTTTGTCATGCACAGTCAGACTTGGTTAGATGATTGAACTGATGGTAGGTCAGAACATACTCAAACACAAACTCTTTAAAGTCTTCTGGTAAAAGGGTGGGAGCTTCACATGGTGGATTACTCACAATCTACTGATTTCAGCAAAACCGCCGTTAGAGTATAAAAGAGTGTGCCGTTCTCATAAAATACCCTTAAACCCATCTTTGTGTCAGGACATCCGCTGATTAAACCAGACATTTCACACTTGAAACTTCAGTCTATTTAAATGCAGCAACATTTGATTTCTGCTGAAACATAAGCTTGCATATAAGATGCAACTTTATGGATTTAAAAGAGGTTGTCAACAAATTAAATGGACAAAATGTAAAGCGCAAACATTTCAGCTTAATGTTTTATAATCTATTGTTAAGAAACATTAAACGGTTAAAATAAATGTAAAAAAAATGAAGATGATAAAATATAGCTGCTGTAAGATGCAGATAAAGTACAGCAGGCTACAATTATGATAATAAACAAAAATAATGTATTACAAAAAATTGGATGCTTTTGTACACTCAAATCACACATTTTGCTTTTGCTATCTGTCTTTCGAAAATACTACTTGATTTCTTAATTTATTATCTAATGCAATAACATTCAGACTTAAATGTCTAAACACTTTTTTGGGGGGCGCTGCATTTAACAGGAAAGAAAATGACTCTGTTAGTCACAATATAGCTCATTTTCCTGAACAAACACCAATCAGCTTTGTCCTGTTTTCAGCCAGTGCAACAAAAGCCCACATTTTAAGGCCATTCAGATCTGATTTTGATCCTGAGCCAGCTGTTAATGAACGTCATTTCATTATTTTTGTACAGGATGCAAGCATCCTAGAGGTTTCCTTAAATTACTACTGTGCCAAATTATTATGCTATGCTGAAAATGACCACAATGAGTCACATTTTATCCGTCATTTTCATGGCTTCCCAGAAATACTGAACTTTTTTAACATGTTCATGCATTAAATCAGTATATACTACAGGAATCTTTATCTACAATGAGTGTAAAGCAAATTTATAATCAATATCATCAAATGTATTCATCATTAGCATTTTATTACCTCTGCATAACAGTTGGAAAGTAATGTTTTATATATATATATATATATATATATATGTTTTTTAATAGAAGTTTTATAATATATATATATATATATATATATATATATATATATATATATATATATATATATATATATATATATATATATATATATAATTTATTCATCCCCTTTTCAGCAATTCAAGTATATGCGCTTCCTGTTGACATCTTCATAGTGCTTTCTGCTGAAGCAGAACAAAAGCAAATTATATGATGTAACTGTGGCTCTTGGGGCCCTACAACCCCTGATTTTTAACATCAGGGTGGAAATCATGCAAATGAGAACAATGTGAGAGAAAAACTGGTAAGCAACAGGAAACGATCCTTTTTAATGTTAAACCCAGATGGGGAGCTTCCCCCTGAGTTTCCTGTGAGTAAAGTGCTAGCACAAGTGCTGCAACAGAAAGTACGGTGTGAATACCTACATATGACATTCATGTGAAATTTCCCTAAATAGCTCCATTGTGTAGGCTGCGCTTACTACTTGATGAGCTTGATGAGTATTTTAATGTGAAAAACCACAAATTTGAATCGCTCCAAGAATTCAAGCCGCAAGAACATGCACATTAATCTGAACGATCAAGAGCACTACGTACTGTGCATGCACTTTAAATGCCATATCATTTTTTTTTAAAATCCTGTTTGAATGTGAAAATGTTCAGGAAATGTAGTTTGCATTGCTAATGCATCACAGTTTACTGTTATTAAAAGTGCTACCGTTCTGCATGACACAGCGTCAGTCTCCAGATAAATGGCTAAAAGTTTTGGTTTATGCATGGCCTCCGGTTCCGTTACCTCTATGAGTGATGCATGTTTCCACAGCGCATGCCTCTCAATAGGAGGATTTCCCCTTGTTGTTCAAAGCTGCACTCATGACTCACTCGGTTTCACTCACTCTCTTTCTCATTCCATCCCTCTCTCTCTCTCCAACGGAGGGGGCTTTTCATTGCTTTGCCTGTGGAGAAACAAATAAAGGGGGAGTTTTAAGACTGATATGAGTAAACTGCAAAGGTGCAAATGTCTCACTGCAGGCAGGTGGTTAGACACACTTCAGTGGTCTCAAATGTTTGTTTCAACCCCCTACGCATCTTACTGCAAAGTTAGGTGACGTTTAAATAGTGGGAATAATTAAAAGAAAACTTCCAGATGAATTCCTGTAATGGGAATTGGGGGTGAAATGTGCTTAACTGTCATGAAACTTGTAAAGTAAAGATTACAGTTTCTTTATAATTTCTTATAACATGAGATTCACCTTATAAGGTTTCATTCCAGTGGGAAACAGACATTTTCAGAATAACCGGCAGCATGTATTTCTCAACTTCTTCAGCTTGTTCCTACAGCTGCAGAGATCAGAAGAACATGATAAGCTCCTCAACACACAGGAATGTGACAAGATACACAAAAATTTGCCTACAGGGGATTATTTCGTGGAAATGTATTCAAATCAAGATGATGGCATTGCAAAATAAAGATGTTACATATATATATAGGGTAGAGTGGGCGAAAAACGGCCCCCTTAAGGACTGTGTAATTTTTTTCTGTGAAACATAAGTTAAATGTGTTCAGAAAAGTTATCATAGTTTCGGTGACAAATGACATAAATTATAAACATAGTATGAAAAATGTCCAGAATTTTCATGTTATTAGATTTTTAACAAAAAATTACATTTGTACCAAGGGGACGTTTTACCCCACCCATGGGGCAAAACTCCCCCATGGGTGGGGTAAAATGCCCCCGAGTCTGACAAAGCAATTTGCTTTAAACATTTACTGCAAAATCAGAGTACAGACAGTTTTTGCTTAAAATTAAAAAGAATATAATCAATAATCATGAATTACAAAATTATAATAGCCTATTGGAAACATTTTGTTAGCTGATGCTAACTGGCTAGCTAACTAGCTACCTGATGATAACTTGAGGCAATTTTTAAATACAAAATCCAAATATTTTTATTCAACCAACTAGTTAGAATATATTTGATGGAAAAAAAGGATTTGATGTTCAGAACAGAATAACTACAGTAATTGCTCATTGCCATCTGGGGGCATTTTACCCCACTGACTATGTTTGAAAAAAAAAAAAATAAATAAATAAAAAATAATTGTCATTCTGAAAATATAATTCTATTTTTATTAAATAACACGTACTCCCTATCTACAGGCCTTACTGTTCTAATATCATATATAACTGTGATCTACAAAACAACAAGCTTTAAAACACTTTTTTTCTTACTGCTGAAAATTAGGTCATTTGAATTCCGTTCTCACTGGTACATCACCAGTGTAAGCTTCATGGTGAAACCGTATCTACATCACTCTCGTCAACGTAGTCCATAGTTACAATAAAAATTTATCTTGACGTGGTTATTTTGGGAAAAACAGTAGGGGGGCATTTTACCCCATGGGAGCGTTTTCCCCCACTCTACCCTACTCACATGCCTTAAAAATGATATGCATAATTTCTCTCAATAATACTTTTTTCTTTAGCTAAAAAAAGACCTAAAGCTATTAAATAAGCCATACTGCAGCTGTAAAAGTACTTGAGGCAAAACTGAGTCAAAAACCAACAGTCTGCTCCCAAACATCTTTATTTTGCAATGCCATCATCTTAATTTGTTATATATATATATATATATATATATATATATATATATATATATATATATATATATATATATACACACACACACACACACACACACACACACACACACACAGGTGCATCTCAATAAATTAGAATGTCGTGGAAAAGTTCATTTATTTCAGTAATTCAACTCAAATTGTGAAACTCGTGTATTAAATAAATTCAATGCACACAGACTGAAGCAGTTTAAGTCTTTGGTTCTTTTAATTGTGATGATTTTGGCTCACATTTAACAAAAATGCACCAATTCACTATCTCAACAAATTAGAATATGGTGACATGCCAATCAGCTAATCAACTCAAAACACCTGCAAAGGTTTCCTGAGCATTCAAAATGGTCAAGGAGGGTAAGCCACAAACATTCATTGCCAAAGAAGCTGGCTGTTCACAGAGTGCTGTATCCAAGCATGTTAACAGAAAGTTGAGTGGAAGGAAAAAGTGTGGAAGAAAGAGATGCAAAACCAATCGAGAGAACCGCAGCCTTATGAGGATTGTCAAGCAAAATCAATTCAAGAATTTGGGTGAACTTCACAAGGAATGGACTGAGGCTGGGGTCAAGGCATCAAGAGCCACCACACACAGACGTGTCAAGGAATTTGGCTACAGTTGTCGTATTCCTCTTGTTAAGCCACTCCTGAACCACAGACAACGTCAGAGGCGTCTTACCTGGGCTAAGGAGAAGAAGAACTGGACTGTTGCCCAGTGGTCCAAAGTCCTCTTTTCAGATGAGAGCAAGTTTTGTATTTCATTTGGAAACCAAGGTCCTAGAGTCTGGAGGAAGGGTGGAGAAGCTCATAGCCCAAGTTCCTTGAAGTCCAGTGTTAAGTTTCCACAGTCTGTGATGATTTGGGGTGCAATGTCATCTGCTGGTGTTGGTCCATTGTGTTTTTTGAAAACAAAAGTCACTGCACCCGTTTACCAAGAAATTTTGGAGCACTTCATGCTTCCTTCTGCTGACCAGCTTTTTAAAGATGCTGATTTCATTTTCCAGCAGGATTTGGCACCTGCACACACTGCCAAAAGCACCAAAAGTTGGTTAAATGACCATGGTGTTGGTGTGCTTGACTGGCCAGCAAACTCACCAGACCTGAACCCCATAGAGAATCTATGGGGTATTGTCAAGAGGAAAATGAGAAACAAGAGACCAAAAAATGCAGATGAGCTGAAGGCCACTGTCAAAGAAACCTGGGCTTCCATACCACCTCAGCAGTGCCACAAACTGATCACCTCCATGCCACGCCGAATTGAGACAGCAATTAAAGCAAAAGGAGCCCCTACCAAGTATTGAGTACATATAAAGTAAATGAACACACTTTCCAGAAGGCCAACAATTCACTAAAAATGTTTTTTTATTTATTGGTCTTATGAAGTATTCTAATTTGTTGAGATAGTGAATTGGTGGGGTTTTGTTAAATGTGAGCCAAAATCTTCACAATTAAAAGAACCAAAGACTTATAAACTACTTCAGTCTGTGCGCATTGAATTTATTTAATACACGAGTTTCACAATTTGAGTTGAATTACTGAAATAAATGAACTTTTCCACGACATTCTAATGTATTGAGATGCACCTGTATATATAACTCTTGATTACTTATTTTAATGTACAATAATATTTTAGATTTCTGATTTAAAGGGTTTTACCAAGTAAAATCAACATCTTTCCAAGTATGCATGGGGTACATGTCACTGAATTAAAGGGACCAAGAAGTCCTACTAAATACTGGGACAAAGTTCAGTAGAACATGATTACAGTACTCAGTACTTCTTGGTCCCTTGGTTTACATTCCCTGCTGATTGACATGCATGTGTGCATACGGGTGTTTGTTTGGTGGCTGACGTATCACTATGATTTCATGGCCAGATGACTTTCTGTGAAGAGGACAAACGAGAGTTCGAATGAGTGCATGTGTGTGTGAAGTGAATTGGCCAACTTGGTAAAAACGCAGGAATACAAAGATAGTAGTAAGTCTTGGCTCTGTATTATGTGCACTCGGTTCCATTCCAGGGAGTTCCTTCTGAGAAGCTGGATTTCTCTGTATTCACCATGTGGCACACAGACAGAACCCTATCATAGAGGTTAGTCAGAACGAATCCTCATGTGACACGAGCACATTCTCTCTGGATATCCATTTTAATTTGGTCAGTTAAAATTCTCTTTATGTTCAGATAGTTCCTCGAATGCTCAAGCGTGTTGCAGGAAATTTGGTTTTCAGGTAATAAAAAACCACTCATTTGTCTAAATTCATGCACTGCATTTCTCTTACCCCACCGGCAAATAGTTTTTAATATAATATTACACTTAATAATTTGCCAATGGGAAAAGAAAAATAAAGTTAGTTCAAGACATTTTTCGTAATATCTTACACTGTTTTGATTCTCATGTAAATTTGCCTTGTTTGTCTTGTTTTCCACTAAAATAGTCTAATACCATTAGTATTTAGACTAGTTAGTGTTAGTGGAAAACAAGACAAAAGTATTGATAAAAATTATTTTCAATGTGATTTCACTAATGGAAATTTAAATGTAATTTCATACAGATTCAGAATGTCTGATGTCACAGCACGTCCATTCAATTTAATTTTCAATTTGAATATTCAAAAAAATGTGTTCTCGTTTCTTCTGGCTTTGTATTCTCAGTTTGAAAAATTCGATTAAAATCATATTATTTTAAACAAATCATAATCAAATCAACATATGCTGTTTGCAATTTTAGAAAATGTAGTTTTGTCAAACTTCCCCTGCTTTTAAAAATTAAAATGTCTTGCAAATGCTGTTATTGAGAGCCACATTGACACCCATATACACAACTCATTTTACTTCTGTAATATGATGTTTTTCCAAGTAAAATAAAATATTTAATGAGAAGAAAATTGGATGGGACTTGAATTTATTCCTCAGAAACTTATTGGATCATACAAAGCAGACTTTTTCTCACCAGATTAAGACTTTTCTAAAACATAAAATAGTTATTGGCTATTGGTTAACATTAGGTGACGTCAATGAAAGAAGAGAGTCAACGAAAGAGGCAGAGGGAGATTATGAAGACAAAAAAATAATTTGGAATAATGTTCGCCAATGAATCATTCACAGTAAGACCAGAAACGTGTAGTAAATAGTCAAAGGGTCAATTCTGATTTTATGTCGACTTTGGACCCGTCAGAGTTGAATGTGTGTTTCTGGCACGTGTGTGAACTGTCAGAGGGAACATGTGCGTGGGAGATTTGTGGGAAAATGTCCTGTGACAGCAGCATGAAATGGGGTGAGTGACAGCGGACAGCTGAGGGACGTGAAACGAGACAAAAGGACAATATATATGTGCCGGAGTGCGTGAGCATGTAAGAGGAGAGAGTGTGTGTGTTCTAGCATCTGTGTATCTGTCTGTGTCTGCAGTGGGGCAAACCGTTTCACATTCCTCAGACGCAGTTGTGTTTTGCGTGATTTATAGTTCGTCTGAATCGGTGGCGAGTAAAAGGCATAATTACAGAACGTTCTGTAAAGGATTTTTACATATGGAAATGCAAATGGTCACATCTGGACTTAATGACTGGCTGCAAAAGACATTTTATTTACAGAACATCAAACTGAACTTTATACTATTAACCAGTTAGCCCACATGAACCTATTCGAGTCCATGAGCTTGCTGTGCAAGGTTTGGCTAAAGCACTTATTATGCAAATCATTCTTAAAAGGATAGTTCTTAGAAAAGAAACTAATTTTCATGTCGCCTTATTCTACAGAATGTTCAGGCTGCACTTTTCCATTCACTCAACGTAAATAGGGACATAAACTGTAAAAAAAAGTATATAACATCATACAAATCTGGAAAGACAAAAATGGAATAAATGAACGATTTTTGGGCGAACAATAAGAGAGAACAAATGAATGTTTTCATATTACACGAGTTCAGCAAGATACAAACTCGACAGGAACGATTCGTCTTATCTGAGTCTAGATTAGGGCTGAACGATTTTGGAAAATAATCTAATTGCGATTTTTTTTTTTACCAATATTGCGATTGCGATTTCATATGCAATTATTTTTTAAAGCTCTTTAAATCATTGTATAGTATAACCAACACAATATTAGATAGATTAAACATAAATGTTCTTTTCTGTAGGCCAGGCCTGTATGTTACGATGAAATTAGGTGATGCATGAATTGATATGAATGACATTATTTAACAACTACAATCACAGTAGTATACTGACTGATTTGTTGAACTTCCAGTCTTGTAAGCATGTAATAATTATGACAACATAAAGCACTGACAAATAAGCCTGGTGTAAACATCATTATGAAAGTCAGTAACAAATCACACTAACTAAAGTAGATTGCAGAAATATAAAAACAAATCTGTTGCTTTACCACACTCAGTATTTAGGTAATTCAAAGTCACTGTAATAAACATTATGTAAACATGTGGATTGCACTTTTTAAACACTGTCTGTTAACTTTAGACAGACTTCAAATAAATAAATAAGAATATATATATATATATATATATATATATATATATATATATATATATATATATATATATATGATCATGTTTTCAACACATGAGCTCAGTGAAATGTTCTATGACTGGGTGTTAATATTTTGTTCAGTAATTGGTTAAAGCCGACGTGGCTGCCGCTGCCGCTTACAAAAAGATAAAATATTTTTATCTTTGGCGGCGCCTGGAAGCGGCATGATTTTGGGTAACGAGCACCGATTGCGCTCCGCGCCGCCAGCGGTTTGCCACTTTCCGCATGTCTCCCATTGAAAATGAACTAGACACTCGCGACTGCCGCATCCCGTGTAAAAGGGTCTTAATTTTAATATATTATGCTTTCTCTCACCGTACTTTGATGTCATTCACCGATCGATCTTCAAGTCGAACACACCTCTTTACTCTCGCGTGTCACGTGTAATCGCAGAGGCTGTGGTTGAAAAATCGCGTTTTTTTCATATCGCGATATTATCGCAAATGCAATTAATCGTTCAGCCCTAGTCTAGATGTAATCAGAGTGGTCCTGAATCAGGGTTTACAAACAGTTTACAGATTATCACTCAACTGCCAGCTGAGATACGTCAGGAATCTGAAGTTCACTGAACCCTCTTTGTGCAGTAATGAGGATCCATTAGCACGTAACTCGACACTGGTCCTGGATCAGAGGCAGCAGATGCTGATGTCTTAACACGGCTATTAGCAGGAAGCGTAATCTGCACTCTCAACATTAAATGAAATTAAGAAGAGCTGAAAACTGGACAACTTGCAGACAGAGAAGGTTTCTTAAAAACAACAACATATGTTGTGCTTTACATGCTGGTCCTCAACTGGCTTCATAACTAGCTATGCAGTATGACTTCCTATCTGGCTGACCAACTTCACCAACTGGTGAACAGCATGGCTATCATAGTCAACTAGCTAGACCAGCACCAATCTAGCATGGGCCAGTTTTGAAATTTCTGCAAATTTCTGTTGAGCAGGGCTAAAATATAATCTCACTGTTATTATTTACTTTTACATTTTAATTTTATTTTGAAGATAACAACAGATACTAAAATTTTAAGCAATCCCAAAATGCAACACGACAAGCCTAGCTAAAGCATCTGACCATGATGGTGGATGTGGTCATAAGGGTACATTTAAAATAAACAAATAAATAAATAAACAAACAAATAAATAAAATATAAAATAAAAAATAATATTATTTGTTTAAATATATATGAAAAAAATATTTTTAAATAATATTTAATTCATATTTAAGTTATCTTTATTTAGAAGTGGACAGCAGCAATAGAAAATAGTTTTATGTAAATAATAAATAAATTAATTAGAGAACAAAAAAAAGGAGAAAAGGAGTTTCTGTTGGTGCCTGGTTTCAAGTTGGTGCCTTCAACGATTTTTGTCAACCTGATATGACCAGTATTTGTTGACATAACCTAATTTAGTCACATTGATTTAAATATATTCAATTATATACTGGACTTTAATTAAAACTCATTTTCAAGTTACCCAATTAAACGGTTTTACAGCATATTAGAGTAACAATAACATACCTGCAATACACGTTTTGTCATTAAACAACTTAAACATAATTGTAAACCACTTGGTAGCCAATCATTCTCACTACCACTCCTAAATTTAGGGTAAACGTACTTATTAAGCTCACCAAAATCTACATTGAGACATTTTTAGTACACAAGATACTGGTTTCAGTACAAAAAGTTATGTTAAAATAAAATATTAATCTCTCACACAAAAATATTTAATTTTATTTTAAATGACAAAAGCATTTCAATTAAGACATACATAATTCAATTCAAAAAGTCTGGCTGTGCTTAATGGGTACATTTCTGTACCCTTTAAGCACACCCCTGTTACCATTAAGCTCACATCATGTTTTATTAAAAATTCTTGTTTATTTTAAGGAAAATTTTTAAAGAATAATTATAAAAATATATATTTTTTGAAGGTACAAAGTCAATCACAAAAAAAATAAAAAATAAAAAACAGAACACTAAAGTCAAGCAACAAGGCATTCAAGTCGATCAGTTATATATTCAAGTGTCATCTAAGCACATTGTAACATCTATACTAGTCCACGTTCAGCTAAGTAACACATATTCAAAAATCACATAAAACAAACCAATAAAACATTTAATTAATGGGGATGAATACAGAAACTAGCCTCATTATAAACCTCTTTTTAAATGGATGTCAACTTATCTCTAGTCTCTTAAGGCTGGAATACACTACACGATTTTTGCCCCGATTTTCCACAGATTTACAGTCTGGAGAAGTTGATGCTAGTTGCCAAAGATCAGAGCCAGTCTGCAGATTTGAGTTGACACTTGACAGAATCCATAGAAAAATCGATTAACTTAAATTAAAGGTGACAACCATCAGTTTATGTGTAAAGTCTGTTTATGAAATATTTTTCATAGACGTTCAATGTGAACGAGCTTAAAGACAGCACGCTGAGCTTAATTGGAGCAGCAATAATTTTTAATACATTTCATGTAATATTTATTAAAATGACAGGATTTTGCTAAATAAATAGTCAAGGTCATGTATTAAGTTCACACATATTTTAATATGAACAACTATTATTAACAATATTTATGAAATTATATTTTTTCTTATTGATGTCACACTGAAGCCGTGTGATTTTCATAGTAGTGTATCCTTTAAGCTCACCTTACAATAATATGATATCTTTAAAAATTACAGCACTGTAAAACCACAGACCAGCAATAAACTGTCAATTTATAATATTATGGATGTAAAAGTACAAGCCAGTAATCCCTGTGAAGTAATATATTAGCGTAGCACACAATCTTATACAACTAGTCAGCTAACTGTGTTCTGTAGCATCTGCGCTATGTTGCTAAAACTATCTTTTGGATCTAATGTAATTATTTCCCACATCCAAGTTCCAGGTTATAATATGCAAAAGTCTGAACATTAATCTCTTAATTTTACAATAAGTAGTGAAACTTAAATGCTTATGCTGAGACTATGCGGTCAGTTAAGCAAGAACGCAGCACATCTCAATTCTCACAAGGATGTGTTCTGTGTTCTCGCGTCCTTCTGAGTTCGTTCTTCCGAGGAAGCTTGGCATGACTGGTCTCCACGAGAACACAAGTCCGTTCTTTGCGTTCTTGGAATTGAGAAACAGCCTAGTGCTGCGTTCAAGTCCTCCTGGGAAGTTCGTACTTACGAGTTGACAAGTTGTTATTACGATGTCGGGTGCATTCAAGTCACTTTGGTTGGAACAAGATGGCGATTTAACTTTTAAACATACAATTCAACTATTTTTTTAAACTCTACATATACAAAATGATGAATGAAGAATGTGCATCGTGTTTTTTCTTTTTTCTGTTTTTATTTAATTCATGAAGGTGATGTAAACTGAATAATTATATATTCTATTATAACTATACAATAATCTAATATTTTATATATGTAACATATAGTTTTATTGTACATTACAAAACATAATCATTTTATTCATTTCAACAACTTTACCGATGCTGCATATCTTTAGTCTTTGGCTGCGTCTTTTGCATCCGACACGTTTTTTCACTGACACACCCCCAACTCAGAAACTCTGTTAAAGAAAATTTAGAGTTTCCCCACTCGTAATAACGACTTTGTGGTGGTGTTCATGTGCGTTCAACTCGTAAATACGATGTATCCAACATGACGAACGCACCATAGGTATGGGAAGATTCCCCGATTCGCTCGGTGCATCGGCAAAAAAAGTTAATGATGCGATGCATCGGTTTAAAAAGTGTGCATCGGATACAAGTAGGCATTTGTATCGCGATGCATCATTTCTAACATTTTTGCATCGGTAAAAACCGATTTATTTATATAGAATTACTAGAGGATGCGCTACTCTTTTATTGTTTATTAAGTGACCAATAATCTGTGGCCAATATTTTATATGTAGATTGATTTCTCCTCTTGAAACTGTTTCTCAAGCGCTTTCTCTCATCACCGCTGCGCGTGAATATGACGAATAACAACAACACTACGGAGACCCGAGGAAAAGCAGGGGTTAAAGTCCAAAACCTGACTTGAAATAACCAAACAAATCAATCGGTGCTAAAGCGGTTATAAACGACAATGTAAATTCACACAATCTAACTAATTTGTGCACGCTTATTCTTAAGCAGCCCTTAATGTCGATCATGGATCAAATCGATCCACTATGGCAAACAGCGAATATATGTGCTGTTTAATGCATTTGAGACGTTTTGTTTTCCTCAGTGCATAATTGACATGTCACGAGTATATTTTTCATCTGTAAATGTTAGAAAGTCTTGCAAATATATCCATTTTGCTGTCAGGAGTGGGCTTACGTGAGTGGATGAGCGCTGCTGCGCGCATGCGCGCTAAACAGACGGAGCGCAATAATTCTGAGTCAAATATGCATTTTATGATAGCAGTAACTGTAAAGGGACTATTGTAATGGGCAAATAAAATGTAAGCTAATACAGTCCTAATTACTAAGCTCAGATGAGTTAATGTGTGTTAAAATGTATATAGCAGTGTATATAGCTTATAGCAGTTAAAATGTAGTTTTAATTTAGTGATTTTGACTTTTAGTTTAGTGATTGTTAATGCTTTAAAGAGCAATGTTAGATTGTAATGTTCTAATGCTATCTGTTCTAACTATAAAAGGCATGGCTGTTATAAAACCAGAGAGAAATGCTAGTATGTGAGAGAGTCAGTGGTAATATCATTGCATTCCTATTGGTCAGTGAGCTCCGCTCAGCCTGCCCTGAACCAGGTTAGCTTTCCAGCATAAGCAGCCACAGTGACTGAGGTTGATCTTTGTTAAATTTGCTTTATGGAACCAAATCATTTGACAGTGAGTCAGACTAACTGAAATAAGCCTGGCCTATTTGGTAAACTTGTTTTATGAAACAGGCCTCGAGGCGTTAGAAGTCAGAAGACACATAAGTTAATTTATGATTTGCTGTCTATCTGAACCAAAGAAATAAAAGTGATCATATTTTTTCAATTGCATCGTATTGCATTGAATTGCATTGTGTTGAATCGAATCGAAATCGAATCGCACTGCATCATAATAGGGGTGAATCGTATCGCATCGCTAGCTGCTTCATATGTATCTTCAATGTATCATATCGCTGGCTATGCATCGAGATGCGTATCGCATCGGCCTCAGTTATGGTGATGCACATCCCTAACGGAGACCCATATCTCAGTGTGCAATGATCTGATTCACTTGAAATTATAGGAGGTATATAGTAACAAACATATCAATTGATTAAAACATCAAGTAGGATAATAAATTATTTTTTTCTTTTTATAATCTGATCTCAAAAATGGAAGTGTGCTTAATGGGTGCGTGAGCTTAATAGGTACGTTTACCCTAAATACAAACCAGAGAAATCGGTTGATCTCTTTCCACTGATTCTATCATTTCTATAAAAAGAAAAAAATCCTCATCTCTGCATAGGAGTGCATTTGCCACTTTCTAAGTTTTGACCTCCCCCTGTTGGAGAAGTGTATACTGGAGCATGTCTCTCAGGACTGGGGTCAGAAGGTGAGGAACTCCTTAAATAACCAACCAAAGAGCAAAGACAAGGAGCCTCCACCTTTAAAAGACCAAAGGAAAGGAGACGAGAGCCAGATAGATGCCCTATGTGAGGTCTGAACTTCTTTATAAAGAATAAAGTGCAGCCTTTATCTAGTGCACCTAAAAGACAATTCGTCTTTCTGAACAAAGAGTTCACCTTGATGAAGTACCCAGATCACATGAATCAAAAGCCTTGAAGCGGATGCCATCTTTTCTTATCTTTTAACCCCCCTGAATTGGGTGTTTAGTGATATCTAAAGCTAAATGTTGTTGTTGCCCAATGTTTTCCTCTCTGTAAAATGAGCACGAATGTGGTTTGGTTAGAGCCCATATAAATCATAAACACATTTGAGGTAGGTAGAAAATTGTTTGACTGTTTAAAAGCGTGTGCATGAACAGTACTGTAATACCAGTTGAATTTGGTTAGAGCTGCAGTCTAGTCATCGATGTAAACTCACACTTGGGTGGATGAATCATCAGAACCGCAAAGAAAGTTCTGCATGTGGTTCATTCTTTGAATCCTCCTGTGTTTCACTTCAGAGAATCAGCACTGAGGTTAGACATTGCAACAATAATAAGAACCAAATGATATTATACCAACAATACATCAGTGAAACTCTCATTCATTTATCAGGGTCATGGAAAAAAAAAATACATTTTGCATAAAGAAATTTAAACACCATTAAGGTTATTTTTCTATGGTTACAACAAGTGGTGCAGCATAACTGCTAGAAAAAAAAAAAATATGAAAAAAGATGTCTTGACAAGTTTCAGATTAAGGTAATCCCTAATAAGGTTGCCATGCAGTTCCTATTATGTTTTAAGCGGTTGATTTTAAACATGTTGCTATGCATTTTAGTTGCTAGGGTGTTTTAAATAGTTGCTAGGTGGTTGCTGAGGTATTATGAGCAATTTAAGAATGTTGCTATGCAGTTTAGTGGCTAGGGTGTTCTGAATGGTTGCTAGGTGGTTGCTAAGGTATTATGAGCAATTTAAGAATGTTGCTCTGCAGTTGCTATGATGTTTTGAGTGGTTGCTATGTGGTTGCTAAGGTATCACGAGTGATTGAAAAATGTTGCTATGGAGTTTAGTTGCTAGGGTGTTTTTAATGGCTGCTAGGTGGTTGCTAAGATATTATGATGATTTAAGAATACTGCTATGCTATTTAGTTGCTAAGGTGTTTTTAATGGTTGCTAGGTGGTTGCTAAGGTATTATGAGTGATTTAAGAATGTTGCTATGCAGCATGTTTTGAATGGTTGCTAGGAGGTATTATGAGTGATTTTAAGCATGTTTCTATGCAGCAAATGCTAGATAGAAATCAATAAGTTACATCAATCAAGGCCAAAATTAATACTGTAGATTAGAACGTTAGATCTTTGTTTTACAACACAAGCATTTCTAACTGCACTTAATTTGAAATTTTGAGTAAACTTTTGAGTAAACAGTTTTGACTGATTCCTCCCTCTTGTGGTTCTTGTGTCCAGTCTATAAATACACAAGTAAAATCTATAGGGGAGATGCGATGAGAGCGTCTCAGTAAACAAGTTATGAAACGCTGCCAACATGCGTCTTAATACCTGTGTCAAAATAACATGGTGTGGTTTAGACGTCATCACTACAGAGGGAGGCTCTGTCAACGTTTGTGTGCACGCATGGTTTGGCCAATAACACTGAATAACATTTACATCCCCAGATCCTAGTTTGCGTCACATTAAGTGTGCTTGAGCTGATCAACTGTCACCTTGTGCCCTACAGAGAGAAGCTCCTGTCCAAACACAATCCTGTTACCGCAGCTCATCTGGACAAATGTTTGTCTGTGTCCTTCTCGGATGTCATTTCTCTTAGCACTATTGAGATAAACAGGAGAGAGAGAGAGAGAGAGTGATGGAGACAGAAGGGAAAGTCAAGCATGAGTGCTTCAGGAGTGACCCTTTAAAGAAGCAGCTCTGATCACCATCACATACGCCGCAAACACAATGACACACTGCACATTAACTGCATACACATGCAAAACTCACCAACATATGGAAGCCCATTTCTGCCACTGAATAAAAAATACAAAAGGTAATTGCAACTTTTTATCTCACAATTCTGACTTTTAACTTGCAAGTGCAAGTTTACATCAGAATTACATCAGAAACGTCAGAATTGCGAGTTATTAAGTCACAGTTGGGTGTTATGAAGTCAGAATTGCATGGTATGAACTGGCAAATCTGAGAAATAAAGTCAGAATTGAGATAAAAGCTCACAATTCATATCTCACAATTCTGACTTATAACATGCAATTGTAAGAAATTACTATTTCCCTCAGAATTGGGCTTTTTTAACTCGCAATTGCGAGTTTATGTCTCACAATTTTGTGAAACAAATCAGAATTCCAAGATATAAACTCGTAATTGCGATAAAGTTAGAATTGCGAGATATAAACTCGAAATTGCGAGAAAAAAGTCAAAACTGCAAGTTTATATCTTTATATCTCTCTCCTTCAATAAAAGTCTGGAATGTTTTCAACATTTTATTGTCTGATTGTCAGTGAGTTTCACACCAAATTTCAATACTTATCTTGCTAATAATACCCTAAGTATAAATAAATAAATATAGTTATTATTACAAAATTAAACCCCCAAAGCACTCCAAAATATATAATAGAACATATATGAAAAAGTGTTTACAACTTCCTGCATGAACGTCCTGGACTCCAAGACCCTCGTCATGATAACCGCACTGGAAACTTCCTCTCAGGCCTGTAGTTCAGTGGTGCGGCAATAGAGAGCGGCCCACAATGGCAACACAAATAAACATCACTGCGTATAAGTGTGCGATTTCCCTTTAGCGTAGGCTTTTGCTGTAATACGTAGGCCCTTTGTTGTTTATTGCGTAGGTTCTCTCCCATAAACCACAGACCTATGTTCTATTTACATTCATGCCTTCAGATGGCTTTTTCTTGCCAAAGCAGTGCAGGAGGACAAATTGACTTCCTGAAAGAAAGATGGAGAGCATGAAATGTTAAGTACAAGTACTTATTGTTCTTCTGTAAAATGCAGTATGATCAAAGGAGGGTTGTAAAGAGTCTTGTCTTCACACCACATGCCATTTTAGAGATGGCTGCCATTTCTGTCTCAGCTATGTGTGAAAGGAGAGAGAGATGCAGCCGAGATGAAAGAGAGTTTCTGTGAATAGATCTATGGTGTGAAAAGCTGTGAGGGGTCTTAGGGTATGTTCATTAAATACGGCAGAAAAAATGGCTCTTTGCTAATGAATTTCCTTCATTTAAAATACTACATCTTTCTCACACAAGCATTTCCGTCCCCACAAGTGGTAAAATACTGTGCTTTTACAGTGACTAATGCCGTAACGGGTAACTTACGTATACTTTACCCTTCCCAAGTCGAGCAGGGGAGGACGGGTGTCCTTTTTCAAGCCATTATTCCTCCTACGCTTTCTTCATAACCCTGTGTTTTCCCTTACATCTCTACAGGCCACTTCACAGCAAAAATGAAACCAAAGGTTAAAAAGTCAATGTGAAAATGGCATAATAAATGCAAGACAACCCTAGAAAAAAGTAATATATTTAAAATACAATTATTTTATACTAAGTATAGTTCAAATCTATTAAAATATTTACTGACGTATTTACTGATGTAAAAGTTAGAATTAAACTTTACTTGGAGTACTACTTGTACACAATGCACATTTCTTAATATTAATCCTAAAAGGTGTTTTAATGTCACTATTGATGAGGATTGTATGATCTTTGAATAATATCGGTCTTTAGATGCAAGAGTGTACCTGAAGTAGGTTATACTTGCAATAGTTCCACTTTAACTCAATCAAATATACTTCAGTGTATCTGCAGCTGGACTTCGGCCCTCCTTCTGCACGCATTGAGCACAAAATTAGCTGTTCCAATTTAGCAGACTTTAAGTATACCAGTTTAGTATATTTGCAGGGATTTCTTTATTAAGCACATAAATATAAATGTATTTGTAGTATACTTAGCATGAAATAAATGTAATTTCAAATACATTTTAGTATATTTATTTTTCGCTAGAGAAAACCCATATTATTAACAGCTGAAAAAATTGCACTTCCATAATGTACTTAAAGTGCACTATTTTCACATACTAATTTTGTACTTAATATAATAAAAATTATTCTTTAATACTTCTTAAGATAATCTTAAGAACATCTAAGTATACTCAGCTGTGTAATTTTAAGACACCATGAATATGAACTGAACTGTGCTTTTAACATACTCTGTATTAAAAATGTATTTAGTTACCAATTGTAGTACAATTGAGTGTACTAATGTATGAAATATTCTGAAAGCACATTTTAGTTCATATTCATGCTGTCTCAAAATAGCACAAGTAAGTACACTTGGATGTTCTTAAGATTGTCTTAAGAAGTACTAAAGAATCATTTTTAGTATATTAAGTACAAAATTAGTGCGTGAAAATACAGCATTTTAAGTACATTATGGAAGTGCACTTGTTTTTCACCTGGGGCTTGAATGCAAAATATGTCCCATTTAGCAAAATAGCATTTTATTTAGACTTTTAGCACATATGTAGACTTGAAATTTAGTTACATTAACATATACTTTAAAATTTAGTACAACATTAAAATTACATTTTGTTTCTAGTATTTTTTTTCCTAGTAAATGGCTATATTGTCAGATTTGAGCTCCTTGAGTTTCCTGCAGGTAAAACTGATGAGTCTGTCCAACAGCTCTTTGTTTACAGCTGATAAACAGTGTTGATCTATGCCAGACAGAGGTCACATATAGTAAAACAAAATTCATCCAGAATTAACGTGTAACCGCAGAAGCCACATAAAAACAGGAAGTACTCTCTTTGCTGACAGGAAGTGGGTGAAAAACATAGGTATAAACACAAGCGAATGCTGTGCTGCATGTGTACGGCTGTGTGTGTGTGAGTGTGTGTGTGTAAAAACTAGTTTTGTTGCAATCATCTGGTAAGATTGGAACTGTGTTACACTACTTGCGTTGCAAACTAAATCTGAGAAGCTCTGAGCCACATCCCACATCCTGATACACCTCTCCCTGCAGCGTTATATAGTGCTGCTGAGAGTAGTCATTTTACACACACTTACATTACAGTAAGTACACATCAGTGTGCAGGGATTTATACAAAGAGATAACCTTTAGCGGGCCATTCATCTTTAGACCATAACTCATGTTGAGGAAAGGTGTGCTGTTATTTTTCTAAGTGCTCAAACTTATGATTTCATCTGGCAAGTGATTAAAAACTGTAAATTACATGCCCATCAACCACTAAGAAGACATTAGCAACTGGATAGCAACAGTCTGGCAAACCAAAAAACACCCTAGCAACTGCAGTGTAATGTCCTAGCAAACACTCAGATCAACCAAGTAGCTTCATAGCAACACCCTGGCAACCACACAGAACATTTTAGCCACTACATAACAATGGCCTGGCAACCACCTAGAACTGCATTACAACAACCTGGCCACCCAAAACACCATAGCAATGGCATAGCAACATTCTGGCAACTGGTAAAGACATGGCAACCACCCAGAACACCCTAGCAACTGCATACCACCCAGAACATTTTAGCCACTTCATAACAATGGCCTGGCAACCACCTAGAACTGCATAACAACAACCTGGTCACCCAAAACACCACAGCAATGGCATAGCAACATTCTGGCAACTGGTAAAGACATGGCAACCACCCAGAACACCCTAGCAACTGCATAGCAACGAACTAACAACTGAACAAAAACATGGCAACCACCCAAAACACCTTAACAACTGCATAGCAATGACCTGGCAACTGGCAAAGACATGGCAACCACCCAGAACACCCTAGCAACTGCATAACAACATCCTGGCAACACCCAGGACACCCTAACAACTGCACAGCAACAACCTGGCAACTGAGCAAAGACATGGCATCCACCCAGATTTACTAAAGATGTGCAGTGAATTTTATGTGAGGAGATTATTTAAATGAATCACGCAACGCGATTTACTAACGTTTGTGCTCGTCAAATTAATGGTATTCGCGCCATTATTTAACTCCCAAAAAAAGCATGCCTTCAACTATTTTGCGCTTGAAACGGCTGAAATTGTTGTTGCTAGGAAGAGGCACCGCAGAGAACAGAGAGCACGTGGCAGAAGGGAGAGGATTTTTCCACACATATTAATTTATTTGGAATGCCAGAACACATTATCCGAACATAACGTTTGCCAAGCCATGTTATTTTAATTTGCTTCAAGAAATAAAAGATGACTTGGAACCCTCAACTTGGACTCACGCAATACCAGGTAGGGCTGGGCGATATATCGAATGTGATATTCATGCGCATCTAATCAGGTTCCGTGATTAGTGCTAAATCTCCATCACCTGTTTTCAAACAGAGCACCATTTAATACACAGAGCCGTAGATCAGTGACAAGCTATGCAATATCGCATTCATTATCGAAGGCGATTCATCTGCGATTTGAACGCGATATTGCGTAGCTTGTCAGTGATCTACGACTCTGTGTATTAAATGGCATTCTATTTGAAAACAGGTGATGGAGATTTAGCGCTAATCACGGAACCGGCTTTACTGACTAGATGCACATGAATATCACGTTCGATATATCGCCCAGCCCTAATACCAGGTCTATCAAAACTTCTTGCAAACCTTCATTTTTTGGCCTCCGGTTCTTTTCAACGTACTGTGGCTTCATTTCTTCGTTCTTTATTTGCGACTACGCTACTTTGCGCTGCACTTGGTATATTGCGTTGGTCGATATGTAAATGAGATGTTGCGCCTGTGTTCTCTAATTTGCGCGTTGTTAGTAAATCACCCGCAGAAATTTCCCCTCCCGTCGGTGCTGTTTTGGAATTGCGTTTTGGAACAATTTGGAATTGTTTAGTAAAACTGGCCCCTAGTTGGAAATGTTACGCACAAGAGGAAAATACAGTTACAAAAAAAACTGAAATTCATACAAACAGCCCAAACTTCAAAATTATGTTGTATGATTACCAATCCAACTTTTAAACTCAATACATTCGTTTATTTATGCTACAGCTCCATCAAGACCCCGTCATCATGAAAGTAGGTCAGTTGATTCCCCTCTGCCAACACAACTGTCACTGGGTCCTTGCCACTCCTTGTCTAAACAGAAGGGAGATTTTCAATGCTCTTTGGTTTGTCCATTATGTTTACACATATTAGTCACGGTTCTTTTCAACTTTATGAGTCACTATGGCAAAGGCATATGACTAGCGCTCAAGCGTTACAAGATACAAGGATCCTGTTCTGACCTCCCATTAGCCGGCTGTTGAGTGGAGGGGCTTCTCTCTCTGGGACTTTACTTTACCTGTCGCGCAGAGATCTCTGTTATTACTGAAAGTCTACACCTTAGCGTTGGATATCTTGACCTATTGTGTATTACAGTCCTTAGGTGCAAGAAATAACTATTAGCTCTTATTGCTCTATTGTTGTTCATATTGTGTGCCCGAACCTTTGCTATCAACCTTTTCTAATAATATTTTACTACCCTGTTTTGTTGTTCTCAGAACAATGAGTCATCTACCTTCCAGATGCTTGTTGTTTTCTGTTGCCCTTATCTTATTTTAGCTTCTTATTTATGCCGTATTGTAAATGAATGTGTCATATCGCTGTCTCTATGCTTACATGATAGTGTTACAGATGCCTCTGGCCAGTGGAGATACAGATAACTAAAAACCTTTGTCCTTAACTGAATCTTTAAAGGAACTGTCACAAAAATGAAACCTAAATGTCACAATTTACTCTTTCTTCTTTCTTTATAGATAACTGAATAATTGATATATTAATTAGTTTTTAACATTAAAGGTGGATTGTGAATGAACAGTGAACACAATGAACAGTAATAATATTTGTAAATCAATAATAATGAATTATTGTTCATGGTTACTTTATGTTAGATTATTGTTAGTTATACCATGGTCTGTCTGAATACTCAATTCTGATTGGCTGGCAGGTATGCATTAAACCCGTTTAATGCACATGTAGTTCCAAGTCAGTTTAATCACCATGCTATATTAATGTGCTGCTTTAATTGATGCACATAAATCCACACACATCACTTGCACACAACACACACACACACAAACACAGAGAGAGAGGTCGGTGATTGCAGATTGCGTTGCGCACACACAGAAACTTGTCAACGCTGCCCCGTGACTTTTATTAATAAAATAGGCTCCTAGATATTAGATCGCTACATTATATTCCTCAGCAACGAGGTGGTAAAATCACTGCTATTGAAGTAACTAAATAGCTTCATTGTTTGAAGAGAGATAATTAATTTGATAATTAATTCAAATAAATGCAATAATTCATTCATATAAATGTGATCTTACCTCACTATTTCATCTCTGTGTCTGTATTGAAGTGGGCAGAATGCTAGTGCTAACAACCCTTAACTGACGAAAATAACCATAATTTTTACCCGTCCAGTCAAATATTGTGGAGAAAACATACAGGTGCATTTCAATAAATTAGAATGTCATGGAAAAGTTCATTTATTTCAGTAATTCAACTCAAATTGTGAAACTGAATCTCAACAAATTAGAATATGGTGACATGCCAATCAGCTAATCAACTCAAAACACCTGCAAAGGTTTCCTGAGCCTTCAAAATTCTCTCTCAGTTTGGTTCACTAGGCTACACAATCATGGGGAAGACTGCTGATCTGACAGTTGTCCAGAAGACAATCATTGACACCCTTCACAAGGAGGGTAAGCCACAAACATTCATTGCCAAAGAAGCTGGCTGTTCACAGAGTGCTGTATCCAAGCATGTTAACAGAAAGTTGAGTGGAAGGAAAAAGTGTGGAAGAAAAAGATGCACAACCAACCGAGAGAACCGCAGCCTTATGAGGATTGTCAAGCAAAATCGATTCAAGAATTTGGGTGAACTTCACAAGGAATGGACTGAGGCTGGGGTCAAGGCATCAAGAGCCACCACACACAGACGTGTCAAGGAATTTGTTAAGCCACTCCTGAACCACAGACAACGTCAGAGGCGTCTTACCTGGGCTAAGGAGAAGAAGAACTGGACTGTTGCCCAGTGGTCCAAAGTCCTCTTTTCAGATGAGAGCAAGTTTTGTATTTCATTTGGAAACCAAGGTCCTAGAGTCTGGAGGAAGGGTGGAGAAGCTCATAGCCCAAGTTGCTTGAAGTCCAGTGTTTGTCCAGTGTTTCCACAGTCTGTGATGATTTGGGGTGCAATGTCATCTGCTGCTGTTGGTCCATTGTGTTTTTTGAAAACCAAAGTCACTGCACCCGTTTACCAATAAATTTTGGAGCACTTCAAGCTTCCTTCTGCTGACCAGCTTTTTAAAGATGCTGATTTCATTTTCCAGCAAGATTTGACACCTGCCCACACTGCCAAAAGCACCAAAAGTTGGTTAAATGACTATGGTGGTGGTGTGCTTGACTGGCCAGCAAACTCACCAGACCTGAACCCCATAGAGAATCTATGGGGTATTGTCAAGAGGAAAATGAGAAACAAGAGACCAAAAAATGCAGATGAGCTGAAGGCCACTGTCAAAGAAACCTGGGCTTCCATACCACCTCAGCAGTGCCACAAACTGATCACCTCCATGCCACTCCGAATTGAGGCAGTAATTAAAGCAAAAGGAGCCCCTACCAAGTATTGAGTACATATACAGTAAATGAACATACTTTCCAGAAGGCCAACAATTCACTAAAAATGTTTTTTTTTATTGGTCTTATGAAGTATTCTAATTTGTTGAGATAGTGAATTGGTGGGTTTTTGTTAAATGTGAGCCAAAATCATCACAATTAAAAGAACCAAAGACAAACTACTTCAGTCTGTGTGCATTGAATTTATTTAATACACGAGTTTCACAATTTGAGTTGAATTACTGAAATAAATGAACTTTTCCACGACATTCTAATTTATTGAGATGCACCTGTAATTAACAGCTTTAACTTGTCAATGCTGGCAAAGGACCATGGTATAAGCGGGATAATGCATGGCTAGCTGTGCATTAAATGATTTTAATGCACTTCACGGAGGCAACCACTTGGCCTCCACATCGTGCATTAAAATCATTAAACGCACAGCTAGCTGTGCATTATACCTTACTTACCCAATGCACACAATAATGTTTGCTTTGTTGCAAAGTGTTATCATATGGCTTTATAAGACTTCATGTGTAGAGTCATATGACTTTCTTTTATGATACGTTTTATGAAACATTAAGGATTTTCTATGAAAAAAGTGCAGCATTAACATTCTTCAAAATGTCTCCTTTTGTGTTTCACATTAAAATATAGTAATGAGTGTTTGGAAAAAATGATGACAAGTTTGATCATTAATCAGTGCTGACAGAAGATATGAATCTGATTCTGATCAGTAATCAGTGTGTGGGTTTTGCACGAAGCGTGTGGATGCTGGATTACTCAAGGCATTGAGCTGCAGGTGGTTTCAACTGAGGTTTATAGAGTGAAAAGACAGACACATGATGGGCTCGTGAACACCTCGGCAAGTGTGACCAGGGACACAAGAGAGCATCATAGACTGCATTTACCGCCCCCAGCGATTGTAAATGAGGCAATGGCGCATATTAAAATGACCAAATTGGGCAAAAGAGACGCACACACACACACACACACACACACACACACACTCATACTCAGTCTCTCCAGGCAGCAAACTAAGGTGTGAGCTGACAGACTTTGAGAGGAAACAGGTCAGAGATAATGATGGGAGTGTAAGTGTGTGCTGCTGTGGCCTTTAAAGGATGTGGGTGTGTGTGAGAAAAGCATATTTGCCATGTAAATAAAACAATAAACACCTGATAAACAGGCCAGTTCTTTTTTTTTTTTCCTCTCATTTTGCAAGATCATGTCTTGTGGCAAGACATTCAGTTCAGTTATTCCAAACGTGCATTACCCAACAGTCACAAACACAACAAACAACTTTATCAGCAATCACATCCCGCCAAGTTACTCAACACAAAATCCATTCCCTCTAGAACTTAACTTGTTTCAGACCAAACCCTAATAGGCCGAATACAAGTTGGTACTGCTCACACCAATCAAACACACTCCCACACAGGCTGGAACTCCTCGCACTGGATTCAGATTGGTGCAAAGCCAAAAAAACAAAGCATCGACGTTCTGTTAGTACATGTTTTGAATGCCTCCAAGCACAATTTTCCTGTCTTCTTTCATGTTTTTCTCACAATCTCTTTTGTTTGATTGGGGGGTCTAAATGATTCATGGTTTCGGTGAGCATATCCTGCATGCTGTATATCCATATCCCACAAAAAATAACATGGAGTGTAGCGTGATATCTTCTCAGGATATCTCCTTAAAAGCATAGTGGAAGCTTGTTCTCATCTCTTACCTCCCTGGTTACAATACAGACACTCTGCACTCATATATCGATTCCCCATCTCCTATTTACAGTAATCTGACCTCATACTTCAGCAACATATTAATTATTATCTTAGGTGGGCATTACAACTCAGCTTAATGTTCTGTCTTTATATTTAATGCTGCATTTTTGTGATTCGAAGTGATTCAATTTCAATGATTAAATCTACCAAATGCATGTCTTATTAACTTGATATTTTAGTTCAATTACACACTATGGCTATGTAACCTAAGATTTCATTAAACAGCATATAAATGACTTTGAATCAGTGGTTCTGAACTGGTTTTGCTTCATTAACCAGATATTATACTGAACATCAAATTTTTACCCAATGCAGAACGAAAAATAGTTTGTCATACAAAAATAAACAAAGATGTCCATAAAATCATACATAAGAGTTATCAGTATTAAATTTAAATTTCCAATCTAATTCAACATTATAATTTTGTTTAACATTTCAAATATTTATACTTGAATGTTCAATGAGCAATTTTTGATTTGTTGTTACGTTACACACACTTCTCATAGATGCAGCATAAAGCAAGCAATGTATGTTTTCAAATACCAAACCACCAATCAGAGAAGCCGATGTTTCCATGGAAATGGTAAATCATGCCAAAAGTGCTCAAAAGTAACCACCCATTCCCATGAAGTCGAGTCAGCCTTTCTTTGCTCTCAAACATATATACGTCCATATTTTGTAATAAACGTAAAAATCATTGTTTCATCATGTCTGTAGTCCATAGTTTTATATTACAATGTTTTTTTTTTTTTTTATGATTCAATTACATCATTCGCAATGTAGGGCAAGGAGAAAAAAAAAGAGCCTGTGATTTTGGAGAAAGACCTTGGGAGAGGAATCCCAGTCCAACAGGTGGTAAAGTGTAAAAGATGAGAGAGAGAGAGAGAGAAACTCACACAAACACTTGAAAATAAAAGTAAAAAGTACAAAACTTTGCTGCTGAGGTTCACACGGTTTAACTGAAAGATGAAGATTAGCATTCACTTCCATCCTGTTAGCAATCAAAAGGAAATAATTCAGTTACTTAAGCAATTAAATCATCATTCATGGCACCTCTGCAGAAAATGACACTCATTCAGTTCAGTATTAGCACTTTAAACTGTGAAGTTGACTCAGAAAAACCACAAATGCTGCATTCATCCCTGCAACCCCTCCCACTGCAACACAAACCTCTACAAACTTCACCTGAGAGTGTGTATCTGTTAAACCACTCATACACAGTCTTAGTCACTTCACCTGGGTCAGTACCTGTCATACTGAGGTGACATGATGCTTGCTACTCTAATGTTTCTTTGTTAAATAGAGCTCTGTTCCAAAACCTAATGAGATTCAGAACGAGTTTCCACAGAACAAGGGTAATGTCTACATCCTAACTATCATAGGAACCCATAAAAGACCAATATACCTTCATATCCAACAACTCTTGTTTTGACTATACAAACTATACAAACGTGAAATGCAGAAGCAGTTTGACATAGCATGTATATAAGCTAACTTTAATGAAGATAAAATACATAACACAATCAAATATTGAGCAAAAATTTTTGTCAATACTTCTCAGTTTTGAAATAGATATATTTATAATCAACATTTCTCTTGGCTCTTTCTCCCCTTTTGAATGCATTTTTTCCCCATCACAATGCAATCTGCCCTCTGTGTTAAAAATACAATTTTGTCTCAGATTTTAGCAACAAAAAATGTTGCTGGCTATGTTTCGGAAAAGCTGTCTTGTCAAGGGTACACCTCTGATGCTTTAAAATGCAATTTGGTTAAGTATGAGTTAAACTGCACATGAGACCTTTCCAAACTTTGTCAGTTTGTTTGACAATCCAATCCATCAAAACTCCAGTTTTTGTTTGATCCAGTCCACATTTTCCACCTCTTTAGTGAGTGAAAAAAAAAAAAGTAGATGTGACATTCTTTAGGTTGTAGAACATATCTTCTTTATATAAGTGTTTGTAAATATCAAGTAACACAACTTATGACTAATATACTATATTCGGTTATTAATATTTGTTTTTGTGTCCCACTGTTAATCAATGTTGCGTTAAATATGATATTGTATTAAATGCATGTATAATTACGTACACATTTATCTGAACTTAGTCCAGCGATGTTATCATTAACTAAAACTAAACTATTAACTATAACTAAACTAACATTTTTGCTAATTTAAAATAAGCTGAAATAAATTAATACTTAAATATTAGATGAAAAACTTCAATTTTGTTAAATTTTTTCTTCAATTTTTGCTAAAATTTTGTTTTGTTGTTTATGTTGAAGCACTAAAATTACCATCTGAAATAAAACTAAAACAGAAAGAAAACTAATAAATTAATTAAACTAATACATTAAAACTGTTCAGAAATAAATTAAAAGTAAAATAAAATCTGAAAAAAAACTAAAAGCTAATTCAAATATTCATAAAAATGTAATCGCATAAAATAATACTAAAATAACACTACAACTTATAAAGAGAGAAAGAAACTGTAAAAAAGAAAAAGTGAAATAGTGTGTTTTATAAATGATGATGGCTTAAACACTACAACCACTCCTTGAGAAATGCAAATATTGCCAACCTTTACTACAGGGCTCTCGCTCTCTCCATTTGGAAAGATATCATCACCTATTCACACCCTCACGTCTTTCCTATGGGAAAGAATGTGCTCATTCATGTTCTACCAAGGATATCAGTTAATCCAATTGAATGTAATCCAACTAAATCATGTGTGCTTTGCTATTATCCATCATGGAACTGGGAGGGGCGGCGGTATATTTGTTTATCAAGGCCTAAGGGGTTAGTTATTTCATAAATGACATGAAATAACAGTAAGAGTATCCAAAGAACACACTGTGTGTGTGCGAAGCTGAACATTAATGGGTTTGACATCGACAGGATGCTGCTGGTAAAACAAGCCCGTACAGCTCAACACTGAATCACACATTCCTTGATCTGTGAGAATAAACTTTCACTCACTTTCTCACTTCCTGTGCACCAAACCCCATCCCCGTTCTCTCTCGATCATCCTCTAGAGTTGTGCATTTCATTCAAAGAGCAGCATGGTGATATTTTGGTACATGTCCAAAAATATGGTAACGTCATTGCACCATATGTAAAAGATGTCATTCTTTCAGAGGGACTTGTATCTTCTCCCAGCTGTTGGTCTCCATTTGACCCAGTGAACCGTTTACAGCAGGCATTTTCTATAGGACTGTGTTTATTTAAGCTGTTTATATGGTTAAGACCACTGCCTTATACATACTGTCGGAGGACTCAGGATGCATACTAATCTCAGCAGCCTCCATCCACGCTAAATACACGTTACACCCTCACAGTGCATTAGAACATTACAGACGGTGAGTAACAGAACATACAGAACTAGGGCCAGATTTACTAAACAGGGCAAATTAGTGAGAGCGCAATCTCATAAAAGCACTAATGGGAGTGGAAAGTTTTGACAATGTGCAAATTAAAGAACACAGACGCAGTCAATAATTTCCATAATGACCAATGCAATCTACCAAATTAGCAGAGGGTTGCAAACAAGCAGGGCCGACAGTAATCAGGTGCAGGTAATCTACTAACAACACAGGCTCAAATGGGTTATGCTTTTTTGAGAGGTAAATAAGGGTGCAAGTATCAGTAAATTGACTACCACAAACCTTATTAAATTAACCTTGCATTATTCATCTAAATGCTCTCCTCCCATTATGTTTGCATCTGAAAGGGAATTCCAACAAATTCATATTCAATAAAGTTGGTCACAAAAATAACTGTCCACACCTTTTTACAGCTAATGTTTGACTGCGTGTCTGTAGTATACCTGATGCTTGTGCAAGCTGTTAAACAGCATCTAATTGTATATTTGTGCATAGCATATGGCAAAGCATAACAAAAAATGCAGTACTATTCAAAAGTAAGGTTTATTTGTTGGAAGAAAGAAATAAATCCTGTTTTTTAACTTTGGATTAATCAAAGAATCCTGAAAATTTGTATCATGGTTTCCACAAAATGACATAACTGAATAAACGGAAAATTCAGTATATAAAATATATTCAAATACAAAACAATTATTTTAAGTTGTATTAAAATTTCACAATATTACTGTGTTTGGTTATACTTTATTTTAATGTCCAATTCTCGCTCTTAACAAACAATTAACTGTGACTTTTGCCTCAATAAACTCCCAATTTGCTGTTTAGTAATAGCTAGTAAGGTAGCTGTTAAGTTTAGGTATTGGGTATTAGGTATATTGGGTATTTCAGAATGTGCTTTATAAGTACTAATAAACAACCAATATGTTAATAATAGGCATGCTGATAAGCAACTAGTTAATAGTGAGAATTGGTCCCTATACTAAAGTGATACCCTGTGTTTTACTGTATTTTTGATCAAGTAAATGCAGGCTTGGACATCTTTCAAACTCATTAAAAAAAATTCACTGACCCCAAATTTGCCTTTTATAGGAAGGAGAAAATATCTACTGCTTTTAATATTCTGCTATCAATGTCCGAACTGCATTAGAAATTCAGGTGCAAATTCATCTGTCATGGAGCCAAACTGTGCAGATGCTAACACAAACAGAGGAAAAACATCCTTTCCTCAAAATCTATCAACAGAACTATGTGTTAGGACGATCAATACCACTTCTGCTGTGGTTCACACATTTACCAGCTGTTAGGTTTCTAAATATTAATAGAAACCTTTTTAATTTTAGCATATATATATATATATATATATATATATATATATATATATATAGGTGCATCTCAAAAACTTAGAATATTGTGAAAAAGTCCATTATTTTTTGTAACATTTCAAAAAGTGAAACTTTCATATATTCTAGATTCATTACATGTAAAGTAAAACATTTCAAAATCAATTTTTGTTTTAATTTTGATGATTACAGCTTACAGCTCATGAAAGTCAAAAATCCAGTATCTCAAAATATTAGAATATTTACATTTGAGTTTCATTAAATGACCATCCCTACAGTATAAATTCCGGGTATCTCTTGTTCTTTGAAACCACAATAATGGGGAAGACTTCTGACTTGGCAATGGTCCAGAAGACAATCATTGACACCCTCCACGAAGAGGATAAGTCACAGAAGATCATTCCTGAAGGGCTGGCTGTTCACAGAGTGCTGTATCAAAGCATATTAAATGCAAAGTTGACTGGAAGGTAGAAATTGGGTAGGAAAAGGTGCACAAGCAACAGGGATGACCGCAAGCTTGAGAATAATGTCAAAGCTGATTCAAACACTTGGGAGAGCTTCACAAGGAGTGGACTGAAGCTGGAGTCAGTGCATCAAGAGTCACCACGCTCAGACATCTTCAAGAAAAGGGCTACCAAGCCACTTCTGAAACAACGTCAGAAGCATCTTACCTGGGCTAAGGATAAAAAGAACTGGACTGTTGCTCAGTGGTCCAAAGTTCTCTTTTCAGATAAAAGAAAATTTTGCATTTCATTTGGAAATCAAGGTCTGGAGTCTGGAGGAAGACTGGAGAGGCACAGAATCCAAGTTGCTTGAAGTCCAATGTGAAGTTTCTGAAGTCAGTGATGATTTGGGGGTGTCGTGACGTCTGCTGGTGTTGGTCCATTGTAGGGCTGCAACAACTAATCGATAAAATCGATTATTATTTATAATGAAAATCATCAACAACGATTCTCATTATCGATTAGTCGGGTCTGCCCACAGTGCACGTCCAACTTCAGCCGGTCGTGTCAAATTAACGTTACAGCATTGAATAACGTATTTCTATGGCCAAAATGCATCTAAAAATAGTGGAGGAAACAGAATGAGATGCTGCGGGAGAAGTACGTGATCCAAGCTGCACAAAACATGAGCTTTTAAGCTTTAAGCTAATGCATTAGCGTAATGGCTTGCCCTGTCAGGCGCTTTGACAGATGCGTGTGCGTCCTCAGCGCAAAAACGTTCAGTGTACGGTCATATCCTTATCTGTAAATGTCACAAATTCACACGAGCATTTCCATTTTTGCATAAAGTTCCATCCTGATAGTCTGTGGTAAGTTTAAATCTTTACTGAATGAGCGCAAGCGCGGCGGACGCGTGAATTTCATTGTGCTGAAATATCTGTTGTTGAACGTTAAATTAAGGTTTAAAAGTCAACATGTAGTGCACGTATTTTATGAGAGTAGGAACTGTACCGCATTTAGTTGTCTGAATATAAATATCAGATGCTTCATAGCCACCTTTTACAGGATAAAGAAATTACAGTAAACGTGACTGTGATATAAAGTTGGTTAACGCTGAGTTTGTGTTTTTATTCGTCTTTATTATTTTCATTATTATCTTAAATTTTGAGGAAGAGATTTAAACTATAGGCCTATATACAGTGCTTAACAAATTTATTAAAACAAATGTATTTAAGGTTTATAACAAATAATGTAAGCTTTGTGCCACTGCTGCTCTAAACTAACAGTATTGGTGTTTAATAAAATCATTTTTTAGCTATCTGTATTGGTTAGTCCTCCAATATGCGTAAGCTCTTTAGTAACAGTAGGCTATTTCTAATGCTATAATATAATTATTGCTGTTATCTATGAAAGAATGACAGATCTATAAAAGATTTTTTCAGATACCCAATTACAGTCAAAAAGTAGCTAAACAATGCCAGCAAGAATGCATGCTGTTATGAAAGGCAGGAGGCTATTTTTTTATGTGAATAAAAATTTAGTTGTTTCAGTTTGTTATTTGCCCAATAAATGACAATAACATTTTTAGATTTAAACAATTCTTTGACAGATTCCTAAAATATTTGTGTTTTCTCTTTATTATGACAAGTGGTCTAATAAATTGTTAAGCACTGTATGTTTTCATAGCATTCAGTTGACACGTTTGTTTGAAGGGGGGGGGGGGGTTGCAGCCCTAGTCCACTGTGTTTTATCAAGTCCAAAGTCAATGCAGCCGTCTACCAGGAGATTTTGGAGCACTTTATTGCCTCCATCTGCTGACAAGCTTTATGGAGATGCTGATTTCCTTTTCCAGTAGGACTTAAGCACCTGCCCACAGAGCCAAAACCATTTCCAAGTGGTTTGCTGACCATGATATTACTGTGCTTGACTGGCCAGCCACCATGCCTGACCTGAACCCCATATGGAATCTACGGCAGTGGTTTTCAGACTTAAAAAATGGGTCGCCAGGATGATTTAAGGAAAATGTGTGTAGCCTATGTAAGTTCAAGACTCTAAATAAATAAGCAACTAAATAAACATAAACAACAAAACGAAAGTAACTGGCAGCCACCTCAGGTCAGAATCAAATGTGTATTTGTGTTTGCGCTCTGTTTTTGCAGCGTTGTACATTGTAGCAAATCAGAGACTTATCTGTTGATTTCTATAACGCAATGGCCAATCAGAGGAGTTTTAGTGAGTCAGAATCCACTCACTGCTCAGAACGCAAGTGTTCTTGTTCAGAGTTCTGGAAGCTTGTGACGCAAATCCTCTGATTATAATGAACAAAGTGTAGAGGTGATGTAAATAAGAGATTAATTGTGCCGTGTTGACAGATTCATTGATTATAGCGGAATTAGAGATCGCGATAAACTTTTTTGTGATTGATCTTAGGAAATATTCTAATATTTTGAGATACTGGATTTTTGTCTTTCATGAGCTGTAAGCTCTAATCATCAAAATTAAAACAAAAAACAGTTTGAAATGTTTTACTTTACATGTAATGAATCTAGAATATATGAAAGTTTCACTTTTTGAAATAAATTACAAAAAATAATGAATTTTTTCACGATATTCAAATTTTTTGAGATGCACACACACACACACACACGTGTGTGTGTGTGTGTGTGTGTGTGTGTGTGTGTGTGTGTGTGTGTGTGTGTGTGTATGTATGTATGTATGTATGTATGTATGTATGTATATATATATATATATATATATATATATATATATATATATATATATAGAATATTTTATCATGTTATCGGCACACTGTTTTGGATATTACAGACTTCCCATTCAGGCAAATAGGAGCTGTACTACCACGACTACAAAATAGCCACTCAGGGGCGTCACCAAGATGGCTGTCGAATGGACTGACTCACTGACTTTCACTAAGAGTTCTTACCCTCTAGTGGTATGAAGGTTTGTTTACTTAAGTTAACATTGTCATTCTAAGACTGATATGGATGTAAATTCATGTATAGAATATTCAAAGCACTTAGTCAGCTCTGTTAACAGATATGATTGTTTACATACTCACTAAACCGCATACATTAGAGAGCTGTTATTACCTGCTTTCTGCATGCCTGACTCCTGAAGGTTCACACACACAAAAATGAAACATCTGTCATCATCTGCTAACCATCACCTCAGCCCCAAAGCTGTAGGATTTTTCCATTTCTTGGAAACTTTCAGCAGGTGGTTGAAACCGTCCAAGCGGTTGAAATGGATGTGTACAGAAGATATTTGTTGACATAGCTATTTTTAAATAAGCTGAAATAAAATAATAATAATAATATAATAAAATATAAATATATCATAAAAAACTCGATAACAAAAACATAAATACTTAAATATAAATATATCATAATGCAAATGTACATACATTACCTTTCAAAAGAAATACTTATATTCAGCAAAGATGTTAAATTGATAGTGATAGTAAAGACTTATTATTGTCACAAAAGATTCCTATTTTTAATAAATGCTGTTCTTTTTAAATACTTTTTAAAAAATTATCTGCAAAAAAAAAAAAAGTATCGCAAGTTCCCAAACTGATAATAAATTAATAATAAATCAGCATATTATTATGATTTCTGAAGGATCATGTGACACTGAAGACTGGAGTAATAATACTGAAAATTCAGCTTTGCCACCACAGGAATACATTTTATTTTTAAGTATATTAAAATAGACAACAATTATTTTAAATTCTAATAGTATTTCACAATATTAATGTTTTTACTGTATTTTTGATATAATAAATGTAGCCTTGATGAGCACAAAAGAATATAAAAACTTAATAAAAAAAAAATCTATCTGATCTCAAACTTATATGTGTATTGTAGTGCGTGTGTGTGTGTGTGTATATATATATATATATATTTAGAGAGAGAGAGAGAATAAACTGAACTAGTAAAACTTAAAATGAAAACAGAAAAAATAAGTAAAAGCTAATTTAAAATATCAGTAAATGTAACAGTATATAAATAATACCAGAATAACACTGCTTGATATTATATCATACTAAAGATACTAAAATAAATAGGCATGTTTTTTAATCAAACAATTCTAAGTATGATAAAATGATTACAAAGGCAACCATTGTTCATAATTCATCAGAGACTCTGAACTCTTTTGGCTTAAGTCAGTAACCTATGACAACCACCTAGCAATGCCCTTGTATCATTTTTGCCACTCACATTGTCTTAGAAAATGTAAAAATCTATTTATTATAATACGAGCAATTCATGAACTTTATGATTAACCAGACCACTAATGATTGGCGTTACACCCCCATACTCTGTGAGAGAGGGAAACTGTCAGTATGGCGTCTCTAACAGAGCTCTGAACTTTGATGAAGCCGCCAGCCAATCAACTACACAGGCAGCTCAGATATGTAATCTGGCCTATCTCGCAACACAACTCAGAATAGCTTCTGTGCGGTGGGAAAATATGTCCTCATACACATATGCAAAAGTGAGTGATTAAGGGACAGAGAGACTCCATGTTTAGCGAACAAATCTAGTGTGAGCCAACAGCATGTAATATACACCCAATGACCCACTCCTGACACAATCCATCTTATCTGCAGAGTTAAATTACTCTGTAGTTAAAGGAACACTAGACGACATGCATTAGATCCCATTCGGCCAGTGTTTCACGGGGTATAAAAACAGTGGCTTCTTTAAAGAAATAGTTCATGCAAAAATTCAAGTGATGTCCTTTACTCACCCTCATGTTGTTTCCAAACCAGTGTGACTTTCTTTTATCTGTGAAACACAAAAAGAATGTTTTAAATAATCTACAAGTCAGTATTTTTCTGAAAATTACAACAAATGGGGAAAGAAGCTTTCAAGCATCAAAAATGACACAAACGCTTCATATGTAGTACATATGACTCATGCACTATATTCTGAACATTATATCAGAAACGGTCACTGAAAATCTTGACATCTGACCGGCACATTCATGAGAGCTCGTTAGGGACACAGCGATGGCCGATTTGTGAACAAATATTTGGAGTTAAACCTTTTCAATTAATTGGTTCATGAATGATTCATTCACAAATCAGACTCTTGAGTTCAACTCACTGACTCGATGCGGTCACAGCAATTAACAGCTCACCGGATGATTATCAAGGAATAGCGATTTAAATTTTGGTTTGTTCCTCTCATGTTATGACATGAAATGTTGTGCAAGACTCATATGAACGACTTTTTATTTATTTTTTTTATTGAAGCTTGAAACCTCAGCTCCTGTTCTTGTTCTGTAAATTATGACAAAAATTTCATTTTTGGGTGACCTAATTCATGCTGAAGCTAATGATTCTAAGATATAAAAACTCATAACCTAAATGTCTCCATCACACTGGCTATAATCCCATCAACTCTCTGACTAGATATCCGGTCGTGGAGGGAGTGATATCATTGGCTAACATTTGGTATCTGCTGAATCGACCTACAAGATAAGCTTGACAGATGCACTTTCTCACAAACGATAGTAACTAACCAGCGTGTGTTATTTCAGCGGTAACATTAGTACATTACCTTTACATTTTAGCTAGCTGTTATCACACGAGCAAACATTACCTGGTACTCTCTGTTTTTATCTTGGATTTGTTCTCATAAATGTTGATTTTCAGCTGACAGGGGAACATGTCCTCAGCAGTGTCACTTCGACATTAGTGTGGCTGTCAATCAAGTTCTTTGTAAATGACGTTCACTGAACACAGTGCAAAGTCAGGGCAGAATGACCATTCAGTTTTGACCTACCGATCTCTTAAGTAATTTTGTTATAGCATTTATTTTGGGTAATTACACTCAATATAATTTTTTTTGTTGTTGTTGTTGATAGAAATTAATATTTTTATTCAATAAAGCAGTATTAAACTGATTACTAGAGACAGTAAAGACTTTTTTATGAAAGTAAGGAAAATTATATTATAAATAAAACCTGTTCTTTTAAAATTTCAACTTTACCATCAAAGGAATAACTTCTATATTATAATATATTAAAACAGAAAACAGTTATTTAAAATTGTAATAATATTTCACAACATAACTAATATTACTATATTTTTGATCAAATAAATGGTCAGCATAAGAGACTTCTTTCACAAACATTTAAAAAAAAAAAATCTTACAGACCCCAAACGTTTAACACATATAGTATTGATATAAATAATATGGTTTATAGGCCTATGTAAATTTCATTATAGCAAGTACAATTTAAATAAACACGCATTTTACTCACTCACTATTAACTTAAAATTCACAACATGAAAATGCACATTATTTATTCACATGGATTTTGAAACAGACAATCAGCACAATCTTCTGATGCTGCTAATCTATAATTGGCCTATTAATCAGCATGGTAGATCATATGAGTCTCTTTGTAATTACAAAGAAACCAAAATGTAACATTCTTTGCTTTCAACTTCATAAAAGAACAAAGAAACCTCATTTTCCACTGAGCTCTGACAGGAAGAGCTGTGTTGAGGTTGAGAATTAGAAAGCTGAAAAGCAAAGAAATAAAAGGCATCAGCAAAAAGCTTTTTTGACAGTCTGAAATACTTTAATAATGATCCCAGTTCTTTTTGAGATCGAAATGAAACCAAAGCTCATGATTCAGGAAGGAAACCGCTCTGTGTATGCTGCGGTAACACATGCAGAGGAGTAGGGTGTACAAAGCCTTCCAACTACCCATAAAGTTTTCACTGCCTTTGCTTTAAATTCCTGTGTGAGAGCGTGCATGCGTGTGGCATACATGTTTGCGTGGGATGGCTGTGTGGCCTGCGAGCGACAGCTTTTCCATTCTTTCACCGAGTCAGGGAGGAGTGTGTGTCGGTGTGATTACAGACTACGCAGTATCCTTCCTCCCCCTCACTGAGCTTCACATACTGTGGTCTCAGAGGGCGTCCGAGGATCTTCACTAACCGTGTTCCATCACGACCCTTCGAGACAGGACTTAAGACGAGCGTGCACACACACGACAAACACGTATGCGTATTATGCGAATGCACACACAGATCACACAGCAGGCACTTTGAGCTCCCTGGAGAATGAGTATGCGCTTCTTAACTGCTACTTTCTTCTTATTTTCAAAAAGAAAAAAAGTCAAGAATATTTTTGTATTAAAACAAAATTCTTGAAAAGAACCGTAGATTGATAGAACAATAGATAGAATGACAGATAGAACGACAGATAGTATGATAGAACAATAAATAGAACAATAGATAGATGGAAGATAAGTTATATGAATTTATTGCAGGGCTCGCAAAATTGCTAGCCCGACGTCCCGGGGCTATTGAGTTTTCCAGTCGGGCTACCAAAATGTATCACTGCCCTGCCCAACGGGCTACCTTAAATACAGCGCTCCCGCGGGTCCTTAAAAACTCTCAATTTACTTAAGGCCATAAAAAGTTTTAAATAGATTAAATGGTATAAGAAAAGTCTTAATTACAATTTCAAGAGGTCTTACAGTTAGGGACGGAAAGACAAGAACCACGATACAGCTGGATTAAACTTCAAAAAGCAATGATGCCATTGAATAAATATGAGTACTGCACATTTCAAAGTCAAAACGCGGAGCAGATGTCTTTATGTGCATGTGTCTCTGAAGGGAACCGTCTGTCGTCAGAAACGTGTCGTTGCCATTTTCATTTCATTTTGCCTATAAAATTCCTGATAAAACAGGGTATATGAGCGCGGTGCTGCTTTGTGAACAGCCGTTACCGGAGAAGCCGCTATATTCGCTCCTAAAGCGCCACCTCTAGGCAGAGAGTGAATTTGCATTTCCAGTGTGCCTATCTTATGTTCAGATCAATGTGAATATCGACCATACAGTCTATGATATCGTTTTTATGCAGGAAACAGAGTTGTAAAAATTTAAAAATTAAGACAGTAATATTTATGTTTTAAATTAATATAATAATATGTTTGACTTGTCCCTTTTCATAAAAATTGTTTAAAAGCTGAAATTCCATTTTATAATATTTTTTTTGTATGTGTGTGTGTGTGTATAAAAACTTGCATCTAAACTGTAAATCATGTCATTTTATGGCTTAAAATGTTACTATAGACATTGTCCAATTCCACTCATACGGTGTTCATTTTACTTGTGCAGCTCTTAAAAAGGTTCATAAATTGCCTTAAATTGATTTTTAAAAATTCTGCAGATACCCTGTAAATAGTCAAATGAAATTCTTTCATTGATATTTGTGTATTGAAAATGTTTTTGATTGACATTTAGACTTAGGCTATCTGATTTTCTATATTTTAAAAAATGGTCTTTTTTATTTGGGCTAGTTAAATTAATTTTCGGGCTACCAAAACCTGAAAAGTACCTGCCCAAAGGGCTACCAGGGATTTTTAAATTTTGCGAGCCCTGTATTGGGTTATTTCAAATTACTTGTTGCATTTAAGAATTACAACGCAGCATTACAACATATTATTTCTAGGGATGTGCACAATTTTTCTGAAGTGACAACAATGATTGATAATGTAAACAACACTGAGTCATTACTATTTGTGAGATGCAACTTTTTACTGAATTCGAAATTCAGTAGTCTAACAACTCTACTAAAACAAGTCAAATATGGAGCTTGTTTTTTAATTTCAGCCCATAAATATGACATAATGTTTGTCAGCTTTCAGCACACAGGAGAGCATCCATACACCAGACACATTCACTGTAGAGAAAGCACAAAAAGGAACTGTTTCTAATGGAGCTGATCATTGAGAGCTCAGCAAGAACTGCTGTTTTCTTCTTAAGATGTTCTTAAGAATATATTTGAGAACTTCTTAAGAATTTTTGAAGAACTGCACTTAGGAACATTCTTATGAATGACTATTAAGAATTAATCTTAAGACATTTCTTAACTTCTTACTCATAAAGATTACTGTGAATCCAGCCACTGGTCTCTTGATATGGCTCAACTTTATTTAATGTAAGTTGAAGTAGTTTTTATTTTATCATCTTTCAGACAAAAATGTAATGCATTTGTAATGCAAAAACAAATACAACAAGTGTAAAACTTAGTGTTGGTCATTTTAACAAACTTCGGTACACAATTTATTCAACACTGCACAAGCAAGAAGCACTCACATTTTCTTACATTTCTGTGAAATGGGTGACTAATTAGACTTTCAAAAGTGACCAATCCTGGAAGTCCATTGAGCAGGAGCACCTGTATCCTTAACAGCCCAGTTATTTGGTGTTTTATGAACAACACACAGTAAAATCAGCAGTGTAATATTCGCAGTGTTAAAAGTTGTTAATTCCCAAATAGTTGAATTAACAATCTACAGTATTAAACAGTACTCATGTTCAGTGTTGTTTCATGGTGTAATTTTACTTTTACACTGAAAGTGCGGAATAAAAACCCGCCGAATTGTCTGACTCCGCCCTTCAAGGACTGCTGCCTCACAAAGCGACGATGCCATTTTATCTTCAGCGACCGAGACGGTAAGTTGGATTGCTTTTCTCTTTATAAAATTACATGGGAAAAACATTTTTGTTGATAATTTTACACAAGATATGATTGGTGGTGAACACATTCAGAAATTACTAACTGCGAGTGTTTTTGTCAGGTTTACGGTGTTAAGTTCGTGAGTTGCAGAGATGTAACGTTAGCCTACAGAAGAGTGTTAAAGTTTCTCATGCCGTTCCGATTTCCAGAAAAAAAGGTGATTTTACGTGTAAAATTTTTTTGGAATGCGCTTACAATTTATGACGTTATACTTTCAGCTTCTTTCATTTTGGTTCGTTGACAGATCCTCTTGCCTCCATTCCCGCCGAAGCCTGGTTTTACTACGAGTCTGAAGCAGCCTCATTTGGGCGGTTTTCAGCTCAGATAAGAGACTTCTTCAAATGGTAAATTTATATTTGTTTTTGAAAGCACTGAGTGTGGCATTACGCTGTTTCCATGCTTTGAAACGGTAATAGTGGGACTGTTAAACATTAACGCGCTAACAATTTCGTCTTTGTGACGCATAACACCATGTTGAAGTGTCGTGTCGCGCCCGCTGCAAATGAGCAGTCTTTCTGCGAACGGAGCTGGTGTAACGCGGAACATTTACCAGTCATTTAATTGACGTTATCTAATGCAAAACTGTTAAATTAAAGCGCGTTAAAAACTTTGTTCGACCTAGGCTTAAGTGTGAATTGCATAATCTGTACGATGCTTGTTCTCAACGCTGAATATAATGTCTGTTATGTCGTCATATCTGCGTTAAGACACAAACGCGATACCATCAAGTTTTTCTTATGACAATTGCGTTTATGCAAGCATCGTGAAAGTGAGTTAAAGGTACGTTAAACTGTAAATCCGTCAGTCTTTCAATTTCCTTCAGTGCCCACGGGCAGAGCTTGCAGGTAACGTTACTTTAGCTTTAGTCTTTATCAATTCATATGGCATGCTATTTTGGGTTAAATAATGTCCTAAATATTTCCAGATATACAAAGTTAAGTTTTAATGGAGAAAGATATGTTTGAATCTATCTGTATTTTCTTTTTACACTCTTTTTCTTTATATTATAAATAATAAATTAATAGTAGGATAAATTCTAAACGTTAATTTATTCTAATGTAGTACACTATGTTCATTTTAAGATGCCTTATTACTCATGTTACTCATTAAAATTATGTAAATGTATTTAATAATCAGATTAAATAAATACTTAAATTGTTTCAGGCCTCCATGTGAATATTGCACAAGGTTTTGTGTCTATTAACTTTAACAGTCATTTAATTGACCCTAGAATGATGTAAATAATAAGTTTACGATTTGATACCCGTATTATAGACAGCTCTCAGCATACTCAAAATTAGGGGTAATCACAATTATTTTTACCTTATTTACAGTCCTAATGTAAATTAAATTATTGAAACAAGTGTGTGTGTGTTTTCTTTTCTTTTTTTTTTATCCTTTTTTCAATAGAATTGGCCCAGACTTCTGCAGTGTCAAGTGAAGGAAGCTCCTCTCATAAGATTGCAAACTGGGAGTCTGATGACACTGAGTGTGAGTGATGGAAGCCCTTTAAGAAAGGAGCAGAATGCTGAAGATGAAGCCACAATTGTGAGTCTGTGTCATTTATATGTTATTCTATGTGCAGTACAAATTTAAAACACACAAATGAATATGAAAAATTAAAGTTTAACTAGGCAGCCACACAATATCTGCTTATGTTCTCACCTGGAATTTACTAATTATTAATTTAAGACATCAAACTGCAAAAAGAAAAATGGTTAGTTGACCCAAAAATGAAAAATTGCCATCATTTTTCACTCTCTGTCATTCGAAACCTGCAAGACTTTCATTCATTTTCAAAACACAAATGACGATATTTTAAATGAAACCTGAGAGATTTCTGTCCTTCCATCAACAGTCTACACAACTACCACTTTGATGCTTCAAGAAGTTCATAAAGAGATCGTAAAACTAATCCAAATGAATCGAGCGGTTTAGTCCAAATTTTCTGAAGAGACTCGATCGCTTTATACAATGAACAGATTGAATTTTGTTTTTGTTTTTTCAAATTTAAACATTGATCAGGGAACTCAAATAGAAAAACAGAACATTTGGACTAAACCACGCAATACGTATGGATTAGTTCTCTTTATGGATTAGATCTCTATGTGAAGTTTTTGAAGTATCAAAGTGGTAGTTGCGTGGACCGTCATTCAAGGGACAGAAATCTTATATTCTATTAAAATATCTTCAATTGTGTTTCAAAGATAACGAAAGTCTTGGCTGAGTAAACAATGGTGAAATTTTAATTTTTGAACTAACCCTGTAATAAAACAATGTGGCCATATGCATCTTGTGTCTGTTCACTTGTGCATCACCCAAGATGCATGCTAATGCCAGGTGTGAGCAGAGCCACTGTGACTACACTATCAATTTAGCAGAATGGCTCCTGAGAGATATTGTTGTCATTAACTGTTTTTTTGTTTTTGTTTTTTCCCCAAGAAGCCAAGTTCCTGGCATCTCAGTAGATCTTCAAGGACCCAACTGACCTCAGAATCAGCTGTAAAGGAGGATGAAACCGATGTTTAAGGTTAGACTATATTTCAGAATAAGATTATCTATATTCATGCACTATCTATATTCTGTGTTCATGCATTTTTTTGCTGAAGTTGTCTCATCTGTTATTTAGAATGGGACAGCGATATTGCATCAATTTGTCTCCTACTTCATTTGATTCCACCATCACCACAAGGCTGCAAGGGACCTGGAAAAATGTCCTCCTATCAAGCTGAAAAACATCTTCAAAAAAGTACATTTGGACATTTCTGTCACTACCTATTGTCTGCCTCAAAATATTGCCAGATGGGTTGTGTACGAAAGACTAATATAAATAAAATTAATTGGAGAGCTGACTTTGAGTGTTATTTTTGTAGTTAATCTGCAGGCACTAACAAGAAGAACACCTTGATTGCATAGAAGAGACCACACAGCCATACCTGCTCGCTGATGGGACAACGAGGAACAACATTCATTGATGGTACACAACTGTTGACAAGTATCTTGCTGCAATCTTGTTCAAATCTACCCGTCATATTTGTTCATGTCTAGGTAAATTTGATGATTTTGTGTGTTTTATTAACTATTTTATATGTTTCTGTGTAACACTTAATGAAATGTGACTGACTAATTAACCTCTACACATCTGGTATATGCTTTAAAGTTGCCACTTTGCCCATTTGTTAAATAAACGTTGGAACTTATACATCTGTCTGAAGACTCTTGATTTTATGTCTAATCTTGTACATTAACACCATACAATAGCATTTTTATTTTTGCACTGAAAAGAATACTTTATTAATAACACTTAAAGGATTAAAACAACACCAGGGGTGTTAAATACCCCATAGTGTAAAATCTGAACAATAATTGCAAGTGTAACACTTTACACTCGAAGTGTAATTATTCTACACTGTAAGGTGCTATATTAACACTAAAAATTCAACACTATGAACAGTGTACTTTTAACACTAGATAGATTGAGACCATATATGATCTTTAGTAGTGTTAAATTGACACTGCGTTTTTTTTTACTGTGCAGTCTTTAAGATTATGACATGAGTATGAGTACGTCAAGGATTCATAAAGCATGGAAAGAATTCATCAGACAAGAAGAAAAGAGCAAAACTGAAGGTGAATGATAGGGCCTGCTAAGAAGAACTGACAACACAAAACTACTGCAGCAAAGTGACAGCAAACCTCAACATTCACCTTGAAGACCCTGTTTTCTCAAAAACCAACCACAGAGAGCGTCAGAAAACCAACATCCAAGAAAGAGCTGCAAATGTAAAAGCTGTAAAACATGCAAATGCAAAAAAGATGGAGTCATGATCATGAAACCTGAACAGCTGGAGCACCAACATCTGTCCTAGCCAGACAAATCAATTCCATTTAAATATCATCAAACCACTGCAGACAGTTTTAGAGAGAAGATTGAGAACTAGATTTCGTCCTTCAACATCTCTGAAGTAAATGGCCGATGTTCAAATAGACAAGTCTGTTGTAGACTATTCACAAGTTGTATGAATCTATTCTAAGATGGAAGCTGTATTACAGATGGTAGCGAAACACTTTAATAAAGAAATATTGCATATTTTCTATATGTTGCATATACTCATACACACATGCACATATAAAATCACATTACATGCCGCACATTCTTTCTAAATCTCTGTCCACCCAGATGTTCTCTTTAGTTGTCATCACACCACCACCATTCGCACCATAGAGCCCTTATACGGGTGTCTCTGTAGGCCACTGTAATGACAACTGTTAGAAAGATCAAATGTCTCAGCCACGTTGCATTACTCTGTGTGTGTGAGAGAGAGAGAGAGAGGAAGCGAATGAGAGAAAAGATAAAAGCGCTTTAGTTAAAGGTACAGGTTTTCTTTTTTCTTTTCTTTTTTTTTAAATAGCGGTGACGTTACTTATGGGAAAGAGGAGGGTCTATGAAGGCAAATGTTAAAGACACACCTGGGAGTTCACACGTGCACCGCACGCAGCGAGAGCGTGGTGGGAGTATTGACAGAGCTGTCAGTTATAAAAGGGTGGGATCAAGCGGAGGATTTTGGAAAGGGGTGTAAAGGCATCTTTCGACTTGCATTCGTAATGTGAGAAGGGGGAGGTGGGCTTTTCTGGGTAAACGTAAATGCTACTTGAGTTCTTCCGTGGAAATGTGACACGTTGACTGTTGACAGTGCCAACGGTTCTGCAGTATGCTTCTGTTTGCTAAAGCTGATTGGCTTTGGAGATACAGCCCCAAAAGCTCCAACCCCATTCATACTGTCTCGCGACTGGAGTTACTACATAGTGAGCGAGAGGCCCACGCTGCCAGACTGAACGCAGCCCGTTTCTAATTCTCTCATCTAAACATTTCTTTCTGGAATTCTGAAGCACACATAGTTCTGAAAGCTCTAGGCTGTAGCACACTTTATGAAAATTTTTAAAAAGATAAAGACAAAATCGCAAACTAATCGTCTGACTGGATGTGCGGTAAACCGCTGCTGATGAAACACTTAACTGCCCAACTTAGCTTTCAAACGGAAAGGGAGAAAAAGAACAGCCAGCACAATGCAGCCGGCACGCTTCCTCATTCTAAGCTCACGCTTCTCGCTCTCTCGGCTCTCCTCTGAAGGAGGCTTTCTGTGAGGAATGCTTTAGAAGACTGCCAGTGTTTTTGCATAGTGCGGGAACAGGCCCTCCCTTTGTCAGAACTGTACGCCATTGTAGTATCCTCTGCCAGCTGCCGTGCCGCGACTTGATTGGCTGCCGTTTCGCGCGCTTCCCCTTCTCTCCCAGCAGAGTAGGAGAGAACAAAAGGTCAATGAGTCCGCTGCGCTGAGGGGAGGGACCTCATGTGATACTCCATCTCTCGCTCTCTCTTGCATTCTCACTGACACTTGTTCCAGAAGCATCTACAAATGAGCCTACTTTGAAAAATGCTTTTCTTTCTCTCTGTCATACAAAAACTTACAGGTTAAATATGCTTCTGTTTAAGGAAAAGTAAATATTTATGGACAGATAGAACATAAAATGATAGAACGACTGATGGATGGATGAAGCAAAATAACAACTGAATAATAGAATGATAATGATAGAAAGGCAGAACGTTAGAACAACAGAATAATAGAACAAAGCAAAGAAAGATAGAATGATAGATAAAATGATAGGAACGAACGGATAGGTAGAATTATGAATGGATGGATCTATGGACAGAATAACAGAATGACAAAAAAAAAACAATTTATAGAACCATGGATAGATAGAACGATAGAATGATAGGACAAAAACACATTAGAATGACAGGTATAACAAGAGAAAGGTAGATAGAACGTTAGAAAAGTAGAATGATAGAACAAAACAACAAAGGGATAGAATGTTAGATATAATACTAAAATGACAGAATGATAAAAAGAATGATAGAACAGATATGTAGAATGATGGATGGATGGATGATGGATGATGTATGGATAGATGGAATGATGGATAGAATAGTCACATGAAACTAAGAATGATATATAGAACCACAGATAGATCGATCGATAGATCGACAGACAGATAGATAGATAGGTTTGTGTCAGGTGAGATTGTTAGGACTGAGTCCTCAGTAAGATCAGCTGGAGCTGAAGTAACACTGAACTATCACTGAACTAGAGCAGCACAGCTGGAGTTTCTATCTGTGTGGGAGTCTGGATTTCAGTATCGAGGCAACACAACATGCTCCTCACTAACATTACAGAGGCCTCTAGTGGTTAAGTAGCACCATGACGACGCACGGCTATTCTTTTACAGTACATTCACTGACTGCCAGCCTCTATTAAAGGACCTTTATTTTTCAGGCTCCATTGTGAAGATGTTGTTTGAAGTCTGAGAGGGAACATGTAACTCAAGGAGCACAGAGAGGTGGTGAGGGCTCCTGGGGATCTGCCAAACTTCATTACCTCAGCATGACACACACACACACACACACACGCACACACGCACACAAACGTCCATGTGGCACTGACTAACACCATCAGAGTGTGTGGCACTGTAACTGAACACACAGAACGGCCTCCTCATTCACGTGGCACAGAGTTGCAATAGGCTCCGTTACCATGGTTACCACAGACACTGGATACAAGGCCAGCTGCGTTTTGGCGGGAAAATTCCCTCGAAAAAAAACAAAAAACTTTTGTGTACTTTTATATTCTTTGTACTGAAAAGAGGCGAAGAGAAGATCTCGTTTCGACTGTGAGGGGGAAGCAAACAGGACATTTTTTCCCCCTCTTCATTATTGTTTGTAATATTCACAAAGTGTTTATAATACGCAAAGTTTTTACCTTTACAAAAAAATACTGTGGTGATGATACCACAGTATTGTAATGGTATCATCTAGTAATACCATGCACTTACAATAGAGTACCAAAAAGTACCATGGTAAGACCATGGTATTTTGGACATTTATCTCAGACGTACCATTAAGTACAATGTATAAACCATGCCACACAAATTTCATTACCATGATATACTTCAAAGTACCATAGTGCTTAGTACAATCACGGTATAGTATGTTTTTGAAGGTGTCATGGTGCCATGTCAAAGAACAAACAAACAAAAAAACATAGTGATAGTATCAGATGGTAATACCATGGTACTTTGATATATATACCATGCACAAAAGAGTACCAAAAATGGTAATACCACAATATTTTGGACATTTAACAACATTTATCAATATTACTACGATATTATGGTATTCTTGAGCACAATTTTTAAACCATGGCTCACAAATTTCATTACCATGGTATATTTTAAAGTACCAGAGTACTGCTATCTGATAATATCACTGTACCATGGTACATTTTGTGTAGTGTGGTGTAGTGCCATGGTATTAGATGGTAATACCATGGTATTTTGAACATACAGATGATATTCTGGACATTTACGACAACAGTACTATGGTGTTCTTGGACATACCATGGAGTACAATATATAAACCATAGTACATGAATTTCATTACCATCGTACTATAGTACATTTTTGTAATACTATGGTATTTTGGAAATTAACAGTACTATGGTATTCTTGGACATACCGTAGAGTACAATATATGAGCCACAAATTTCATTACCATGGTATATTATTTCAAAGTACCATAGTACTACCATCTGATACTATCACTGTACCATGGTACAGTTTTTTGTAGTTGTTTTTAATTTTAAGTGACAGAATAATTACATACCATGACCTTACCACATTATCAGAGGGTAATACTATTGTACTAAAGTGAAATGGCACTAAAATGCATATAATATATAAAATTTGTATATATGGAACACCATGGTGCTACTATGGTACTATTTTGTAAGCGTGGTAAGCTAAATATTTTGCAATGCAACCGTGTAAGAACAATCTTACACAGAGTCATATCTGTCAATCTGCTCATTTAATTAAACAATTTATGGTCACAGTGTGTCACAACGAGAAACACATGAAACACGTCACTCCATCAGGCGTTATCGCAATTTGAGGAATTGTTAACACAATTTTAGGAAGGGTATAATAAAATACACTCCATTGACAAACTGACAAACCGCCTTTTTCAACCTGGGATGAAGTCCAAGAGCTGTTAGTCATATGACACTGCTTACCCACAATGACCACAGGACATTTACCTGATTCACACTTCAAACATAACTGTAGCTACATATTAACACATTTACTATACAATAAGTATAACAGTCAAGTCGGAGCACAGTTTGTCCTGAATAGGTTGGCAAACAGAAAATGTGCGCAAGGCTCAAAGGGTTAGTTAATCTAACGGTTAGGGTCGTAAAAGCATTTCCGCCCTGTAGGTGTGGATTGCAACAGATGCTTCAGGGGGGTAAACTCTCATTCATACAGATATAATTCCCAGATTATGATTAAGCGATCTTTACAAAGACTTAAAGGGACAGTCTACAAAAAAAAGAAAAAAAAAAGAAAGAAAGATTCATCATCATTTACTCACCCTCATGTCATTCCAAATCCATCTTTCTTTCTCCTGTAGAAAACAAATGCAGAAAATATGAACGTTTCACTTTTCGACGCAATTATAAATCAATTGTTGCTTAAACTTTCAAGCTTTGAAAAACAACAAAAGTACCATAAAACTGGTTTATGAGACTCATACACTGTATTTCAAGTCTTCTGAAGACATACACTATATTGCCAAAAGTATTGGTACACCCCCTTCTGATGAATAGGTTTGACTGCTTTAGTAATTTCCATGAGCACAAATCTTAATGTTAAAGCACATAATGATATTCTAGGGAATTGTGTGCTTCTAATTTTAAGGCAACAGTTTGGACAGGACCCTTTTCTATTCTAACATGACAATGCCTCTGTGTATAAGGCAAGGTTCAAAAAGAAATGATTGATTCAGTCATTGTGGAAGAAATTGACTGGTCTACAGAAAGTCAAGTCCTATTCCCAGTTGAAGACCTCTGGTGTGACTTTAAATGCAGACCTTGAACCAAAAAAAAAAAAAAGCTATCAGAGCTTTGCATGAGAAACAGAGTGAAATGCACATTTTTTTTTTTTCACTGAAACTCTAAATTCAGATTTAAATTGTCAACCGGATCAACCAGTTCACAGAAAAATCAAAAACAAAATTAGACTCCAGAGAACAATTCGCTCACAAATCAGACATCTTTACCTCTCTTAGGAACATGTCATGGAGAGCTATGGTGGATGTTAGAGAAAAATTATTTCAATTTAGGTCTGTTTCTCACACAAAGATTTAGCATGACTTTATAAGATGCAAAAGTTATACTGACCACTTTAATGGCTTCAAATACACAGACAACTTTCTTCTAAACAGAAGTTTCCCTTCATATCTGTGATTTTACAGTCATCATGTGAGTATATCCCTAGCAACGTAACCAAGTGTGAGAGAAGTCACCCACAAATTAGATTCGGATGCCTTATGATGCCCTCACACTCACACGTACAAACACACAAACATGCAAGGGTTCACAAAAACAAGGCCGAAAAGTAACACTACAGTGACTCACGTGACGTCAAACACTTGACAGCTTTCTAAAATCAAGTGTGCATGACATGCTTTCGTACACTACCATTCAAAAGCTTAGGATCAGTAAGATTTTTTAAAAGAAATGCATACATTAGGATACATTAAATTGATTAAAAGTGACAGTAAAGGCATTTATATTGTTACATAAGTCCTATCTTGAATAAACTGTTCTTTTTAACTCGATCAAAGAATCCTGAAAAAAAAAATGTATCCATGATTTCCACAAAAAAATCTGATTTCAGAAGTGTGTTCTAGGAAAATGATTAACATGCAGTGTGCAGTCATTTCTGAGACTGAAATCACAGTTGTTTTGTCTCTTCATCAGTCATGAGAAACTGTTTTGTGCAGCAGCATTTTTAAAGCCAATTATGAGATAGACGCCGGTGTGATGCGGCGATCAGGAGGAGATGAGGGCAGCATCACGCGGTGCGTCAGAGATCACGGCCATGACCAATCACAGATGCTGGCACAACTACAGAAGACACAACCAGACACAAGATTATTAGGACCGCCTAATGAGGAGGAGGGAGGAGAAAGAGACAAACAGAGGGAGTGAGAAACAGAAAGCATGCCGTGGGCACTCAGCTTTAGCTCTGGCACAACTTAATGGGATAGATCAGCCAAAAAATTTAATTCTGGCATCTTCTACTCAACCTCATGTTGTTCCGTAGAAGTTTCTATCTTCCATGGAAAATGAAGGGAGATGTTTTGAAGAATGTCCCAAGCTGCTGATTTACATATAGTGAAAGTGAATAGCTAATAAAATGACAGATACGTACAATAAAAGGAAAGAATAAGAGCAGCACAATTTTAGCATTTTGTAATATATATATATATATATATATATATATATATATATATATATATATATATATATATAAATTAAAGTATTTATTAATATTTTGACCTACATTTTTTTTAATTTGTACTTTTATTATTTTATTATGTGCTTTTGTCACTTTGATCTGTTTTTAAAATATTACTGTTTAGCTTTAATTTTATGGTATTAGGTTACTCTTTAGTAAGGTTTCATTTGTTAACATTAGTTAAATAGTTAAATACGTCTAAATCATTTAATCTTAATGTAAATTACAACATTTACTAATATTAAAATCAAACGCTGTATCTGTTACTATTATTTAATAGACCTGAGCCGAAATGAACTAAAAATTAACAGTGCTATTTTTTTATTGCCTAAAATTAACAAATACTGTAATAAATGTATTGTTCATAGTTCATGTTATTAATGCATTAACTAATGGGACCTTAATGTAAAGCGTTACCATTTTTGTTTCAGTTTAAGTAATTGTACTTCAACTTAAACTTATTTCAGTTAGTTGGAAAGGCAACATTTCTAATTTTCATTTCTGTTATTTATTTATTTTTTTTTCTCCATGTTTTACGTAAATGTAAAAATGACTTACACTATTGCATGTCTTCAGACTGGTTTGATTTTTTTTTTGGTTCTTGACATCCCTTTATCACCATATATTTTATGAAAAAAAATGAACATCAAAACACCTCATAAGTTCCACTGAAGAAAGCAAGTCATGGGTTTGTAATGATACGAGGGTGAGTAAATGACAAAAATCGAATTCTTCTGTGAACAAAACCTTGAATCAGCCTATGGAGTCAACACTAATGAATGTTATTGCTTAGAGTTACAAAAGACATCAAAAGTCTGTGTGAATGTGTCATAGGTTGATACGCTCATGGACAGAACCGAACACACAGACCAAGGTCGCAGTCGCATGAATTTACTTAAGCGCTAGGGAGGGAAATCCCAAGTGAGACAGGTGTTTTTAGTTTAGAGTAAAACATACAAAACATACATGAAAAGATAAGGAAACAGGATAACTGGAGTAAAGTTCAAATTCAGGGCTGTTTGGAGCGTGTATGTGTGTGTGTGTTTGTTTGTTTTGTGGTTTAGGAAGCCGTTGCTTGTGGATAATCTAACGTTCTGGAAGTGAGTCAGTACACGAGCCTCAGTAATGGGATGAAATCTCACTGACTCACTCTCCCTTTTAAACACACACACACACACACACACACACACACACAGACACAGACACACACACAGACAGACAGACAGACAGAGAGAGACTACGATGTTAGAAGCTCAATACGTCCCCAAATGGAGAAAACAGGATTACATAAAGGGTCAGCAGATGGAGTAATAACAACATAAAGAAACAGGGCAAATTAACTGCGGTTACTTTTATCTTTAGTCAGGTGTGACTCATTTAATTGCGGTCAATATCCCTTCAACTGCAATCTGATGCAATCTATTAAAATGTTAATGTTACCAAGATATTATTATGGCAGCAAAACACATTCTGATGCTCAATTCACACTTAAAAATATTTGCATGTCAAAACATTGAATAACAAATTATATAACCAAATGGCATTTGTAAACAAACTCTGCTTTTCTCATTACTAACTAACTAGAGTAAAGGTTTTTTAGCACCTTATTTAAAATTATATTAGTGTATTTATTTTTCTTGACATTACGTCCTTTGGCAATATTGTAAGCACAATCAAACCAAAAAATTATTTAAATTGAAATTTGATTTTTTTTTTGTGATATAAGGTTAGTTCCACTTAAGTTCACACAAGTCTTGTATATCACATTAATTACGGACATCTTCCACAGAAAGTGTCCAACGTATGTTTATGTTGATATTTACGGTGTATTTATGTACGTTATATTTTTATCATTAAAATCTTCTATTTGTGAACTCCTCAGCGCTTTGTATCTGATTCAGTGTCTTTTAGATATTTTTTAAGCGTTGTGTAAGTGTCCAAATTCACATTTGGGGGCCACTGTAACTATTCACCGACTATATTAAGTAAACACACTAGCTAGTGTTCATTACTGAGAGATAATCCACAGAACGCCTCTTTTTACAGTAAATCAGCATTTCCCTCGCATCCCAACAGCTGACAGGAAATGTCGGAATAAAATAAATAGTTTTCACATGACCACTTACACTGGATTCATGCCTTAGACCTCCCTCCGTCACTTTAGATTGCCTCCCGGTAGAACAGATTCCCCTCCTGCTATTTTGGGCAGGAAAAGCGGCCGTGTTCCTGGAAGTGATGAGGGACAGAAGCGTCCTCCGCGGCTCGCAGCGCCACCTGGCGTTCGCTGTCTGAACTGATGAAGGTGAGTCAGCATGCTGCAATCACTCAGCAATACCGAGCGCATGTAGGTCAGATGAGATCACCGAATTATCGTGACCGGTAAAGTCACACGGCTTTGATAAAACGCTTAGTCACCGTGATACAGAAGACTCTTACGTATGACAGTGAGGCTGTTTGTTTGTGAGGGACTGATGCATCTCATCCAGTGCTTCAGATTTACTTCTGGACATCATCAGCAGCAGCATTGTTTTTATCGCACAGAATTCAAAATAAATGAAGAGTTATTAATATTGACATAAAATGCTTGGGTCGCAAAAAAATCTAAATCACTAACATGATAAAAAGGGTGAACTGAACTGACGTAAATGCACAAACAACACATGGAACATAAACTTTAATTAGGTCTACTGTAAACTGATCGTGTAAAATGAGTTTGTACCAAAATACCTTACGCACTTCTTTCCATGGGGAGGGTTTCTACTTCTATGTCAGGTACCAATCTTTGAAATGGAGAGATTTAACAATTAAAAACTTATTTGTCTCCACAGACAGAGATTTGATATAAATGAACGCAGTGCATCGCCATGATTTTTAATATTTTAGAATGTTCCCATGATCTTTGTAACCTCTGTAATCACAATTTTAAAATGACCCTGGACTGTGGGAATCCTGGGACTCCTAAAGGTTGAGAAAATAAACATTTTGCAGGCATATGCAATTAAATTTTAAGAGACGACAAACCCAAAATATAAATAAAAATATTGTCAACAAGGGCATATTTTAATTTGTATTGAATAAAATGCTCTTTAGACCTGGTTGTCAATCAGGTCAGCAGTGCCGAGTGGTAAATAAAGTAAGTAAGTGAAGTAATAATGAAAGTAAATGCTAAATCCTAACCCTAACCCTAGACATTAATAAATAATACAAGTAAATGAGATAAGTAAATATTAAGAAGATCTAACTTAACTAAAATGATATATATATATATATATATATATATATATTTCTTTTTTATTTTTAAGCATAAATACAAATGTATGGATTAGAAATTAAAATATTTTGTACGGTAAATGAAACAGAGACACGTATTTCCTTCTGAACATTCTTATTTTTATAATTCATTCCATGATGTTTGAGGCTTCAGCATGACTACAGACATGAGGGACAGTAGTGGCTGATGATGATGATGTCTAAACATGGACAGATGTTTCTCACACACACACACACACACACACACACACAGCAGGGTCAAACACTCACAGCTCAGTCACCTCTGAGTCCACACAAACTTGACATCAACAGTTTGTTCAGATTTCAAATCCAGCTCTAATTAGGGCCTGTTCATTCATCTCAACCTCGCTCTGCTGTAGGAGAGAAGTACATCAACTTGAGAGGAACCCAAAATCATAAAAGGACTGTTTTGTTGGAAAGGAGTTGGTACTGACATGAGTTTTTATATTAATACTCCTAGTTGTCGTGTTGTTTGATAACTGTAAACAGATTGCCATTATTATTGCTCATTGTTTGTTTTTTGAAAAGTGTGATATTACTCTTCAAAATGATCAGAATCACACTTCAATTCAAAAGTTTGGGGTCTGTAAGATTTTTCAAATGTTTCTGAAAAAAGTCTCTTCTGCTCACCAAAGCTACATTTATTTGATCATAAATCATAAAACAGTAATATTGTGAAATATTATAATTTAAAATGACTGTTTTCAATTTTTTTTTAATGTATTCCTGTGATCCAAAGCTGAATTTCCAGCATCCTTACTCCAGTTTTCAGTGTCATATGCTCATTCAGAAATCATTCTAATATGTTGATGTGCTGTTCAAGAAACATTACTATTAATGTTGAAAACAGTTGTGCTGCTAAATATTTCTGTGGAAACAGATTACAGGACTATTTGAAAAATAGAAAGTAAAAAGAACACCACTTATTCAAAGTAGAAATCTTTTGCGACATAATAAATGTCTTTACTGTAACTATTCATCAATTTAATGCATCCTTGATGAATAAAAGTGTTCATTTCTTTAAAAAAAAATCTTGCTTACCCCAAACTTTTAAACAGTATATAATTAGTATACAATTTTACCTGCCATACAATAACAATTGCATAGCAAAAATGCTAAAAACCAATCAAAACCAATCAAAAACATAGCAACACCCTGGTAACCACCCACGTTAACAACAGAGCTTTCTAATGGCTTATTGCTTTAATGACTATCAAAATGTCAATGGAGAAGAGACTGGTTCACAATAATTGTGGTTTCTTCACTTTAATTTGACATTCATCCCTTTCCATTGATGTTTATATCATGAAATGGTCTAGCATACAGAATGCATCAGATTCAAATGAAGGAATCAAAAAGTAAGAATGTTAACAAAAAAAAACCCACCAAAAAAAAAACCAAACAAAGTCTAAAAAACAGTCTTTTGGGTAAATTCCTTTCATTCCACCTTCCGATCTTGCAAGTTTAATATTTTGGGTCAAGCTGGATGATAAATCACTGCAACAGGCAACACTCATTATGATCCAGCCATCGCTATATCTCAGCAAAGAAAACTTCAACACAGATTAAACACCTCAGACATTACTGCCCTGAGCAGCACTAATAACAGTGAAGATTAGTGGAGAAACACCTCGGTCAGCTCACCTTTCAGAGTAAAAAGATATTCTTTTACACTCTAGGAGCGCAGTACAACAGCTGCAAGCTAATCCTACAGTAAAAGGCCTGAGGAGCATTGTGTCAGCAGTGAACGTCTCTGGCCATGTCTAAATCACTGAAGAGAGACAAAACAATTGAGCATTCAGATGGAGAAGGGGGCAAGAAATCCTAGACACAGCTCAGACAGGTGTGAAGTAACCCTAGATTGAGAATAACCTGAAAAGTATACAAAATACGGGGCGATATAAAAAAACCCCCAAAAGAATGCAGTAAGATATGAAGAAACAACTTTTGCAGCAGGAGTGAAAGTTCAAAGCGCACCTGCCAGCACGTGCATGACAGATATGATAAATTATGAGACATCAAAGAGAGTACAGATGCCCGCGAGAGAAACCGTCAGACCGCAGAACCGCAGGTTCATTACATTAGGCATCATACTGAGATAAATACTGTCCTAATTAAACCTAGAGGTGCTAAAAAGCATTTAATTAAACCTGTTATTAAATATGTTAAAGGCAGTGCAATGCACTTCAAGCTTGAAAGCAAACATCCAGCATTGGCTTTCATTTAAGAAAACAGAAAAAGAGAACCACTTTAATTATCAGCATACATTCGAACGTTCTACACACGCTTTTGTGGGAGAAAGCAGTCATCACGAGCAGTAATGTTAACTTCTCATGATTTTTCTGATAAAAATTGCCATTACAATTTAAATTCTGATTAAAAATGGTCTAGATTTGCGGTGCTTGTTTGAAGGGCTATACAGTTTGGCCAAAAATGTTGTGATTACATCAATATGACTATAAAGTAATAATAATAATTGTACTATAAAATAAAATAATTTTTATTATGATCATTATTAGTACTAAATTAAAATAGAACTGTTGTAATATTTCACAGTAAAATAAAAAGTTTAAGTACAACTATAAAATAATTTCATTTTTGATGGAAAACGTTGGTTGACAACAGTCAACATTTTATAAGCACTTCTAATGAAGTTTGGGAAGATGGCTGGTGGATGTCGCACTTCCAAATACATGTTAAAGCGTCCCAAATTTACGAGTTCAGGTGGTGCAGATGAGCAGATTTTGAGATACTGAAAAACTGGATCATGAGTTGCTCGTGTGTAAAAGAACACAGTGCCGTGCTTCACACTGAAACATACAGCACCTATATTTGTTTAATTAAATCAAAGCTATTGCAATTTGATAATCATACTTAACCATATCACATCACGGTTTTAGTCATTTCTTTTTCTTTTTTTTTTTTTATTCAATTCAGCTCCAATTAAGGTGCATTAAAAGATTCTTGAGATCTGAGCCTTGACATAAGTCTTTCAAAAAAAGACAAGCATACCCTACATTTCCATTGAATAAGCTTTACTTAAATTGGTGGAGGGATGGGACACTTTGATTTCAAACAAAGAAGGCAACTTGCAACAGAAAAAATTCAATCTATAAACCTAATGCAACCATTCACGTTCTTTTCTGGTAATAATATATGAGTTTAAGGAAGTTTTTTAATTCAAAGACATACAAAAAAAAAAAAAAAAAAATTAAAGCTAAAAGTCATGGGCCAAAAGTTTGAGGTTTTATGAATCAAGTCTTTATAAATCCTCCAGGGGAGCAGATTTATGCGCATCTACAGGGCTACAGCATCAAAGCTTTGGTAAACAAACAATTAAAAATGATTCAGAATCAAACAGGTTGAATAAATAACCACAGTGATGCCTTAGTAAGCTCTCACAGTCATAAGCAACACAAATAAGATCCACTATTCCAGTCCTTCATTCATCCACCCAATCAATCTCATCATTCCTTCCCTTCCTCCATTCCTCTCATTGGCTGCATTCGCATCCAGTCATTGGGCAGATTAAAGGCAGTGGTGCAGTTTTCTGTTACCCTAAACTGTACAAAAATAGACGCCTAGTGCTGCTTTATCTAATTTCAAAAACAAACAAGAAAACAAAATTAATAATAATACAACAGTCTTTCAATTGTTTCGCTAATATATACAGAAGTTTTTGATCTCTAACCAGAAGGCTGAGTGCTTTATCCTTGCGAATACGACATAAACAAATAACTTGAATATATCTTAAGTTCCGATGCTCAATCTAGATCTCTAAATACATATATATCTGTATATATAGGTATACATATATATGTAAAGAACACAGCCTGCAGAATTAACTTTAATTTATTGAGAAGCAACATTCGCACAGACACTGCAAAACGGTTGTTCTTCGCGCACAGTGTAGTTAAATCGAACGTCTTTTCATGTGGCAGGAGTCGCACGTTAGTCAACAGTTTTGCCTCCACAAAAAAAAAAAAAAAAATTAAAAATACGCAAACCTCAACAATAAAAGGCATGAAAAAGTCACTAAACGAAAAGACAGCAAAGGCAACCGCTAAAAAGTCACAGATGAATTCAAAGACCGAGAAAAATTATATCAGTTGAGATGGTTGGGGGTGATTAAAGGCGCCGAACGGTCATTGGTAAGTGTCCGACGTAGTTTGACTCCTCTTCGGATCATACTCAACATGTCGCCTCCGCTGCCTGGATCAGGAACGCCGTCGACATGATCCACGCCAGGCTGAGTGGAATTGATCTTCCCGCTTTCAGTGGGCAAGCTGGAATTGTGAGCTGCCATGTTTTGAATCTGCTGCTGATTTTGATGTTGCTGCAGTTTGAGTTTCTGCTGGAGCTCTTTTTGATGTATCTGTTGATACTGCGGCTCCTGCGGTTGGTTATAATGCTGTTGGTGATTGTACTGTTGTTGATTATATTGCTGTTGATTATATTGTTGTTGCAGCTGTTGTTGTTGATGATATTGCCTCTGTTGCTGTTGGTGCAGTGCATACTGCTGTTGCTTGCTCATTTGATACAGCGGCTCTGTGCCACCCACTGGTGGCTGCCCAGGGAACATGGAATAGTATGGAGGTGGCATTGCACTCAGACTCTGAGTGGACGTACAGAGATTATGTCTGGTATGGACCAGATCAGAGCCAGGTACCCTGTTACTCTGCGTCACCCCAGGAGGGCACATGGTCTCCTCACTACCACTCAGGCCGGCGGTGGAAACAGACGCCTTCAGCGGCACCTAAGAGCAGGATAAAAGTGGTTTTCTTGTTAATTCTATAACAACGGCAACATAACTCACTACAGGGATATATAAAAACATACAGCCTCTTTTTTGAACATGATGTTGTTTAAAAAAAAAAAAAAAAAAAAATCTAAAAAAAAACTAATCATATACATCTAAAATATTGTGAACACTGTACAAATTGTGATTTCTTTAAGAACTTGAAATATAAAGGAATTTAACTAAGAATTAAAAAGATTCCAATTTAAATTCATACAGGATTTGATTCTTATTTAATGTCAATGTGAGTCTTAATGGATCAGAACCCTACTTGTATTTCATTACTTTAAAACAGACATACTTCAATACATTAATAATAATATACTACATATACACTACCATTTAAAAGTTTGGGATTGGCAAGATTTAAAAAAAAATCTTGCACTTATCAAGGCTGCAGTTTGATTAAAAAAAAATACAGTAAAAACAGTAATGTTAAATATTATTACAATTTAAAATAAATGTAATTATTTTAGAAATGTAATTTGCAAAGCTGAATTTTCAGCATCATTACTCCAGTCTTCAGTGTCACATAAACCTTCTGAAATCATTCTAATATGCTGGAAAACAGGACATTTTTCAGGATTCTTTTTGAACAGAAAGTTCAACAGGACAGAATTTATTTGAAATAGATATATTTTTTTTAAAATTATAAATGTCTTTAGTTTTACCTTTGATCAATTTAATGTATTCTTGCAGAATAAGTTTTAATTTCTTCTTTAATTAAAAAAAAAAAATACTGACCCAAAACTTTGAACAGTAGCGTGTGCTGTAAGTGCATTAAAATCCAGAAAGAAATGTATTTTTATGTCCTATGTGGGCATGAGGGATGAATCCTTTTTGCAGTTGTAAAAGTTATTTGAGGAACTATGTGTTTGAAAATAATACCGCGCAGGAATTAAAAAAAAAAAAAAATCTCAATCCTTCAAGTTTTTTTTTCAAATTATGCTAGATATTCCAGCAGGACTCATTTACACTGTTTAAGCATTTTCTGAGTAGAGTTTGAATAGATGAATGACCTGTGGTGTGGAGATGGGGATAGGCACTCCTCCACTGATGGTCCCACGGCGGATGTTGGGCTTGCTGGAGGGTTTACGGCGGATGGTAGCTGTGTGGGGTCCTATCAGCTCCGGATCCATCAGCAGACTGACAGTAGACGCTGGCCTCTTGCTTTGAAACATTTTGCGGTAATTGAGACTCAATTCGCTGTTGCGAGGAATTGTGGAAGATTTATCAAATTCAGACTGGCTGTGGGCGTCCTCGCCTCCATGCAGGGAGATGTAGTCATAGTCTGAAAGAGAGAGAAACACAAAAAGAGGAGAGTCACACATTGTGTTAATGCTGAATGATAGCACTTCTATATTGTTTAGAAGAGAAAAATAATGAAATTCAAGCAGAAATTACATATGCAGGGACTGACAGTGGAAGAAAACACAACAGCTGTTCACTGTCTCAAAACGTCAGGGTTAAACAATAAAGATGGCCCAACGTTATGAGAGTGTTTCGAACAGGACAGTGCATTGGTTTTTATACCTTGCAAACTTAACTTGCCTTGTGTGATGTTTTTAACACTGTTGAAAGGTAGCATTATCTAGTTGTTCAAATTTGAATTGGTAAGATGTTTAAATTAAACCTACAAATGCACTATGTATTTTAAATAGTGTGCATGTATATATAATTAAAATAAAAAAAAATACATAAATTTTTTTTTAATTTTGAAATAAACTAGCAGAAAAAATTGCATATACAATTTTTTAAATAAGTATACTAAAATTAAATAAAATATAAATTAAATTTTTAAAAATCATATTATTTATTAATTGCACTAAATTGACAGCCCTTAAAATGGCTGCATGAAGACAACAGTACTAGATTACCTCCTAAAAAATGAATAAAACAGACAAACAAAAGCTCTGTTTAAGGGTGTGTCTTTCAGTTAAACTCAGGCAACATGAGAAGATGGACACCAGACTTGACAACTGACGAGATGCCACTAGTTATATCTCATGGTTGCACGCACTCAAATCTTACGCATACAGATAACACTCTTTCAACAAAGGCACGCCTGCTATATGACATGGATTCCCTAAAATCAAGACATTTAATGTTGTTTATTATTGGTATATGATCACAATGAGAATAATCAAATCTATGCAGTGACATTCAGAAACCTACCATATAGAGGAGGTTCTTTCTTTACCGCTGTAAAAGAACAATAAAGTACATTTAACATATATACAAAGGCCCAAAAACACGCACTTTGGACAGCAATCGAAGCCTGTGATTTGTGCAAGCACATCAGATTTAGTCTAAAATATATAAAGCACATCTGATGTGCACACAAACCACAAGTCAGATTACTGCGTTGTAGGTAAAAAGGGTAAAGTATAAAAAGGGTTAAAAATGCTATACAAAAACACAAAGGAGAAAAAGATATCTAGATTGAGCACTGTTTATAATCTCTCCAAGATGTGTGCAAAGAAGGAAAATTATAGAACAGAAACAGAAACAGCTCATGCATGTGAGTGTACATACAAGCATACTGACCATGCTGCGAGGGAATGGTGTCTTCTGAGCACGACGGCGTGGTTGTCTGGGTGCTGTAACCACTGGAGCAGTGCAGGGAATCTCGGCTGGTCCGAGGAGCTTCTGAATTAAGCCCGCCTCCAAGAGTAAGAGCCAGCTGCTCCCTGGCTGACTGTGGCTATAGACAGGAATGAGAGCCAATCAGAGGCCACAGAGAGTCTGGAGTCAACCACAATGATTCCAGTAGAATCAAAGGGTGTATAAAATTCACTTTTTGCTTAGAAATCATTTCTGCATAAAAATGAGCACGTACCTTGCCCGAGGTGGACAGTGTCCTGGCTCTCTCCTCATGCCCGCTGTAAGCTTTGTGCAGTGGGGGCATGGAGGTCCCGTTCTCTGTGCCTGGAGAGATCTGGCCTTTCTCCTACACAAAAATATACTCTGTTAGTCCATCTCAACTTAGTAAGTAGCAAAAGACACTATGACACACTGTAGTCACTAGGTAATAAGGATTTAAAGCCAACATGAAATGGTGTTCTCGAATCAATTTATCATGATGTGACATGATTAAACAATAAATTAAAATATAGGGTGTGACTTAATTTGATCCAACAGGAAATTTGTGGATCTTGAAAAATGGGCGTTCCGGATCTGAATGCAAGTTTGCAGAGCATTGTGGAAGTTTTTTAACCATGATATGGAGCTTGAAGGTCAAGTTCACCCACCAAATGGTAATATAAAGGCTTTTTAAAACATTTTTAAATTATGTTCTTTGTACCATTATTTGCTATTATCTCAGAGCCCTTTGTTCCAATAATGTTAACTCTTTTCCCACCATTGACGTTTCACATAATTTATGACATCTTTATGATGCAAGCTGATGCAAATATATTTTTTTCTCAGATTGTTGATGTTGATAAAGAATGAATCAATTAGAACATTTTTTTCTGTTGCTAAAAATGTATATGTAAAAAGAAAAACAACAGAAACCTTTGTTTACATATTCATACAACAAAATATTGTGGGGGTATTTTGTGAATATGATCAAAAATGTCTGCAGTGGCTGACAAAATAATACTCTGGCAGAGAAAGAGTTAAACATTACTAAAATATTTCATATTTTATAAAGGCTTAGGCTGCATTACCTAAAATAGTAGCATAAATTCTAAACAGCTACTCTGCTATTGGATAACATTAAACCATCAGCAGGAAAGGGAAAATTATGAAAAAGATCAATTGCACACAAGAATACCAGAAATGTATGTAAACAGTTAGTTTTGATTTCATGTTGACTTTATTGATGGTTTGTTAAATGTAGAAAAGCTCAGATTGGCGTGTCAGAGCATGCAGGTTTTTAGTTATAGATATGCAAACTGGTTAATGTGTTTGTTTAAAGACATGGGTCTGATATTATATTCAAAAACAGAAATTAAAAACAAAATGAATTAAAATTGCTTCTTTCTCCCTGTGTAAAATGATCAAGTGTCCCTCTAAATGGCCTGCAGAGGGCGATGTCTACCTTCACAGACACAACCTTCACACATGCACAATGACAAACACAGAAGAAAACCACCAGAGGTAAGTGTCCAGTAGTACATGCAACAGTAATGAGTCCATTCACAGTCACACACAGCACTACACTGAGTCTATGCTCACAGTGCTCCTGTGCCGGAGGTGTTGGCCACGGTGGCCCGTGCGAGGGATTGTGGGAGAATTCCCCTCGCTGAGAGAGCGAGCGCCTTCCTCCCCTCCGACCAGGAGGAGAGGACTGCGTGAGCGCTGGGAAATGGAGGTGAGGAGCAGAGAGGAGTGGAACAAGAGAGAGATGAGATTAGACCAATCTAAGCCTCCATCAAAATCCAAACCCCCTTAGCCCCATTCAAACGGTCGAAAGTAAATGATTTCGGGTATTCTATTCAGCGCCTGATTACATAATATGGACGAATTTAAAGCAAGACACTACAAGCAAAACCACTGGTTGATTTTGAGATTTTGGGCTATTTTGCTTCCATAACAGACTAGTGGAAAGAAAACACCCAAAACAGACATTTAAGTGTTTATTTTTATTATACTTTATCTATTTGGTCTGTAGATTTCAATTACAATACAATACAATACAATACTTTTTTTCATATTTTTCTCCTGCACTGAGCCAGAAATCAATTCAGCAATACATACACCAAATTTTACTTTTTGGCAGAAATAGAAATAGATACCCAAAATCTCTTCTTGAAACAAGAATTTTGAACTTGGCTTTGTCCAATGTTCAGATTTCTGTTCTGGAAATCTATGCAAATAAGTGCATTTTTAATTATACTTGCCAAATTTACTTATTTAAACAACATTTTAGAAAACTTGCAATACAATATTTAACGTCTTAATGTGCTGATATTAATGAACTGGGAAAGTATGGTGATATCTAATAATTAAAAATGTAACAGTGCTATCTTGCTTTAACATTTCGGTGTGTTTTCACATTACAATTAACTTGTAGATCAGACTGATAAACTAGCATACCACACATATTCATAGCAAACTGTATTATAATTTAGTGTTATAATAGTACTAACTGCTAGTATAATTGCTTCTTTTTTGTAAAACACTGAATTGTATAATAAAACTGTATAATTGTGTCAAACTTATAATTTATTACCATGCATTTCGTGTCACTATTTTAAGCATCACAACAGTGAAATACTACCTTATTTCCATAACACTTGCACTGTAATACCCAAACAAACTACATTAAATCTTCTATATTATTTGCACTGAAGTACTGTCCAATTATGATTGTGTATTGATGCTCAATCTGCTGATTTGATCTTGGGGTCCAAGAGGTTGGATTTTGAGGAGGTCTGGATTAGACACCACAGCGAACTGCAGGCTGTGATGGTGCTTACAGCCGTATGTGTTTCTTTGGGCTGAATGAGGCTGTATGTGTGTTCTGAGTGACACATTATTCAAACTATTTGGGTTTCTTAGGGTTAGTATACCAATTGAACTAGGTAAGTTTTGTGTTGTGGTGCATGTATCCAAGATACCTGTGTTGCGTCTGGTGCTCTCAGATGAAGCCCATCTACTGCGCTGGAGATGGAGTCCAGAGATGGGACATGACGCACAGAGGTGTAGTTACTGAGAGAGAGAGAGTTTATACTGATTATTTACAATAATGCACAATTGTTTGTTACATGAGTTTCAATTTCGAGGAAAAATAACGTTAAATATAATGTAAAAAAAAATAAATAAATAAAATTGGCCTTTGCAACAAAAACACTACAAAATTAATATAATATATATTATCAGTAATTCAAATAACATTTTCTAAGGGCAAGTTAGCTAACAGTTCTCGCAACAAACATTTCTTCCTGACACCAAACTCACCTGCTGATGCTGCTCTTGCGTGACAACGTGTTGCTAGGAGAAGCGGGTGGAGTCTGATACGAGTAGCTGTAGTCTGAGCCTTTCAGATCAAGAATAACCTGCATAAACAAAACCAGACCAGAAAGTCAGAGATCAAGATCATGCACAGCTCTACAGATCAAACAGACATAATGTGCCTGATTAGAATCCAATGCAGCACCTGTTCACTAGCAGGAGGCAGTGTGTTGGGATCAGCCGTCAGGTTGCCAAGATCTTCTAGAATTGTCTGCAAGTGGGTGACTTCACCAAGCATGCTTATTTCTTCATCCTGACAATACAAAGAAAAAAAATGGTGTGACAATATTAAGCAGAATACATTTTTTTTTTTTTATTAAATCATTTCCATGGCGATTAGGGACTTTCCCCCAAAATTCTAATAATTCTAATGCATTCTGATGTTTATTTGTAATACAGGAATAAGAATCATCCTGTTTAATGAGAAACAGCATCAGCCATCAAAACAAACCACAACCACAATATTTAAGTATTATACAGTTAAAAAACAAATCTAATTTTTGTTAAAATGTTATGACAAAATGCTGTGGTCTTATACCAGGCATTTTCTTTTTGCAAAATATAATATTGGTTACATTTTATTTTAAGGTGTCCTTGTTACAGTGTAAATACAAATTTAAGTACTGAGTAATATTAATTAACTACATGTACTTACTATATGGTTAGGGTAAGGATTAGGGTTTGGCTTATGGTTACTTCCATGTAATTATGCACAAATAATTGTTGTTGTTATAAAAAGTACGTGTAACATGGGTAACAAGGACACCTTAAAATAAAGCGTTATCATAATATCTTATCAGAGTCTGTTCAGACACTCACCAGGACAGGTTTGAGCATTGTGACGAATGAGCAGAATCTTCCTCTTTCCTCGACAAGTGCTCGACACACGGCTCTCTTCTCAGTCTCCTCTAGAACTGCGTAGCGTGTGTTGACATCCTGAAGAGCGCTGTCCAGCTGCATCCGCACCTCGTCTTTACCTACACAAACAGTGACATTTCTATATTAATACTAACTTTTTATTATTTATATTAATATTAATGCACATTTATATTAATATTAATAGTAATATTAAAGAATGGTGCATCAAGTATTGTTATTGCTTATTAAAACAAATCAAATCAAAAGTTCAAAATGTTCATTAACTGAACTATATCTGTAATAAAGAACAAATATTAGATTAAAAAAAAAAAACTAATTGAAAATTAAAATGTTGCCTTGGCAACTGAAGTGCTAAATAAAGCCAAAAAGGCTAGGAAGTAATGATAAATGTTATAAAAGTATTTAAATATTACTAAAGCAACACTGGATGCAAAACAGCTTTATCTTGCTGATGTCTGAAGGAAGGAATAACTGCCTGGTAGTTTAATGCTAAAACTTGTTGTTTTCAACCACTAGGAGGCAGTACAGTTTCAATAAACACTTAAAGGTGCCATAGAATGGAGAACTGTATTTACCTTGGCATAGTTGAATAATAAGAGTTCTGTACATGGAAATGACATACCATGAGCCTCAAACACCATTGTTTCCTCCTTATGTAAATCTTGTGAATAAAAAAGACCACTGAAAAATAGGCGAATCAGAACATAACACCGACTGTGACGTAACAGTCGGGATCACTAATAGTTATGCCCCCAACATTTGCATATACCCGCCCATGTTCTAGGCCAGTGATTTTCAATCCTGTTCCTCGGGACCCACAGCTCTGCACATTTTGCATGTCTCCCTTATCTGACACACTCATTTGAGTTCAAGTAGCTCTTTCCTAATGAGCTGATGATCTGAATCAGGTGTGTAAATTAGGGAGACATGCAAAATGTGCAGAGCTGTGGGTCCCCAGGAACAAGTTTGAAAACTACTGTTCTAGGCCATCCGCCAGCCAAACCATCAGAAGTTCTGCAGCTATTGTGAAAAACAAGCGAGGACAACAATGAAAATGGCAGATCATGGAAATAAATGTTATGTTCCAGGCTGCAGGGGATGTGAAGTGCAGGGATGGGTTGGTGTCTGTATTCAGAAAGGCACGAAAAAAAATAAATAACACGTTCTAATAAAATAACACGAGCCACTAAAGGGACATGGTTAGCTCCTTGCTAGCAATAGCCTGTTACATTACAGTACATAAGATTTCACTTACCACATAAACAGTAAGGAGAGATGACTGAGGATGATGGCGAATGATTTACAGATCCTGAGCACCACTGACAAGCATCTGATCTTGTAAAATGTGTGGTAAGTACTGCCGCTCCATAGTATAAACAGAGTTTGTGCGATCGCAAATCTCGAAAGTGAAACTAAAAAGTGAAACTAATCATGCATTTGAAAGCAGTTTCAGTGCCCCGCATATTAATAGCGGCTCCTTGATGCCCGCATTTTATTTACAGTATAATTACCTGACGATATACTGTAACTGCGTGAGAAAGTATTGAAATATATATTTTCCTCCCTGCTGTGTGAGCTACTGAAATGAGCTGCACTGTGAAACAGCCAATCAGAGAAGAGCTCAATATTATTATTCATGACCCTTCCAAATAAGCCAATAACAGACCATTTCATTCTAGGTAGAAATCCTAGGGTTGTAAATGCACATGTAAAACCGTTTCTGGAGAATTTTTGCCCTTACCTAAGCCACATACCTTCAATGTAGATATCAGAGAACAATTTAAAATATTGTATCAATGCATTCTATGGCACCTTTAATACACCATGCAAATATGTGCTGCAATGCTAATAGGTGTTCTAAGAGCCTGGCTGTGCAGATTTCATAGGTCATTTGTGACCAGGCGTGACGACGGATCTGGGGTCTCTGGTAATGACACACAGTGGACTGTATGGTGTGCATGTGTTCTTGTGTTGCATTTAAAGCCCAGCTGCCACTGAGAGTCCCTCACATTCCACAGTAGCTGCTAAGGCTGTTTTTAATGACTTAACATTGATATCTAGATTCTTTGTTGCTGGGCAGCTAATATAATGCAGCTTAATGATAGAAAATGCTACATAAGATAACAGGATTTAGTCTAAAAATTGCAGAAAAACATGAACTGGCAAACATGATCCAAGTTTACAAGAAAGATAGGAAAAACAATGCAAAGTGTTTAATAGAAGAACATAACCGTGATTTTTAATTATGATATGATAACTGCTTCTGTCTCCTGCTGCTTTACTGATGAAGTGCAATGGGAGAAATGTGAGGTTAATCACATTTAGAGGTTTGTTTACCTCATGCCAGCACACACCACGTGAGGAGCTTTAAACACATGACCTGGCCTTTTCCTCTGTTTTTCATCTCTCAGTAGATGCATCACCTCCAACACATCTCATCTAAATGAATAGTTTATTTGCTTTTGCAATCACATTACTGCATTTTTGGACTGTGTATGCGAGTGTGCATCAGGGTCAGAAATGAACTTTTCCATTAAGGGAATTCATTTCTCATTTCACTTTAATGGTGCCAGCCATCTATATTAATTGTCCAGGGGCATTTTTTCCCCCTTATCTTAAATTTGGGGGGCATTTTTGTTTGTTTTGGTGGCATTTTTGCACCAAACAATTAAGTTCTCACCCAAGCATAAACGGGATGAGCAATATATTTTGATATTCAATCCTAACTTTATATTGTCCATCAACAAATATATAATGCAAATTTAATATATTGCTCAGTCCTACAGTCTTAACAAAGGTTCTTGCCAAATGCACAAAAAGTCCTTTATAATGGAAAAAAGCTTCCTTACATTATTAAAAGGTTCTTCACGCTTCATGGTTATTTTAAGAACTGTTTACTGAAAGGTTTTTTGGGGAACCAAAAATGGTTCTTTTATGGCATCACTGCAAAAACCTCCTTTCGGAACCTGTATGTATGTATTTATGGCCGACTCGCAGCTCTTCTCAGTCTCAAAAATACACACGGCTACATTTTCAACATTCCACCAACAGGAGAGCATTCTGACAGTTGTGTGCAGGACATTCAGACGCATACACACTGATCCCATCGTCCCCTCTGCTAACAATAACCTCAGGTGTCCTTTGTGACACCTGATCTTCTGCACTCCAAGCTGGCACGCAAGACAGATGTACGGTTATTTTCACAGGCACTACAAGTTTCTTCAGACACATTTATAATGATGTTACATTAGATAAAGACTACAATGATATGCTGGCATGTTTAGATTATTTGACCTGGTGAATACTACTTCATCTTAATTACCCACTAGACACTTTCAAGTTGCAGAAAAACAATTATCACTGGTAAAAAAAAAAAATACACCTGAGTGAGACATTTCTATAATTTCAATTTACCATATTTTAGTTAAGAGAACAGAATCCTCACAATAAGGTTCATTAGCATTTAGAGAACACCTCGAGTCTAGATTGCATTTTAATTGAATAACAGAATCAGATCCACAGGTGTTGCACAAGCGCCACAGCACAGTAAATCTAAACAACCTCTGCAAATCCGTTTAAGTGCTGAGTATGCATTTTTAGGATTTAAGCAATTCTCGTCAGTATTGCAGAACTCAGTTAAGTCCTTTGACCTTCCAGGCAGAGACGAGATCCCTGGTGCTTGAGTACATTGACCTTGTGCTGGATTGTGTCACCGTATGTGTGTTTAGATGCTCTTACACCATTACACCTTCAAACACAGCCTGAAGTGAAGGCTGAAAGAAACCTGGTTGGGTAGGACAGCTTAGGGCTGGGGTCATCTTCAGTTTAAAGGGCAAAGGTCAGTGGGTCTGTTGATAAATCCCACGGCCTGTCTGAAAGACAAACGGCTTAGGAAACATGCAGCTATATCTGAAATATGTTACACGTGCCTGTTTTGTGTTAACAGAATGCACCCCAACAGAGAAATGTGAAAGAGAGTGATAACCCCTCAGAACACATTAACATCACCCTAGAAACAGCAAAGCAACATAATAGAAACCACTAAGATGACTTCAGGCCAGCAAAAACATTTAGCAGGTGATACACCACAACCATAAATGAGTTGCTTTGAGTCAGCTACTAGGACACCGCCTAAAGAACTGCATAGCAACACCCTGACAACTGCCTAAAACACACTAGCATCATGAAGAGTTTTGCACTGGCAAGTACCATTCAAATTTTCTTATGACAAAAAAAATATATAAATGAATTATTTTTTAATAATATACAACAAATGTCATTTTATAAATTTTATATTAAAGGGATAGGTCACCCAAAAATGAAAATTTGATGTTTATCTGCTTACCCCCAGGGCATCCGAGATGTAGGTGAATTTGTTTCTTCAGTAGAACACAAATGAAGATTTTTAACTCAAACCTGAGCGCGTGCACAACAGCCGGTGCGTGACGCATCAATGTGCTCTGGCATAGTAGACGCATGCACAGAAGTGATCTAAACAATGAGTGATGTATACATGCGACAGATTGCTTCCGCACATGCGTCTACTATGCCAGAGCATGTTGACGTGTCACGCGCCGGATGTTGTGAATGCGCTCAGGACAGTTGGACATTGCGGTGGATCAGAGGTAAAAAATGATATAAATACTGTTCAGTTTCTTGCACAGACCGATTGTTTCGTGTCTTAAGACCTCAATGTATCGTCACGAGCCGCAGGGTTTAATTTGGTTTTGTCTGTGTATGTTTTTTATGAGTCTCAAAGCCGTGGGTCCCATTGACTGCCATTATATGACTGACAGACTGCAACGGTTTGAGTTAAAAATCTTCGTTTGTGTTCTGCTGAAGAAACAAAGTCACCTACATCTTGGATGCCCTGGGGGTAAGCAGATAAACACCAAATTTTCATTTTTGGGTGAACTATCCTTTTAAAAATGTTAATTATCTATAATCTATGGGAAATTGCATTTTATATAAAGTAGAACCAAGTGGAATGACCCTTTATACAACTAAAATATAATTTAATAATTTTATATAAAAAATGTGAATTATCTATAATCTACGGGAAATGTATGCATTTTATGTAAAGTAGAACCAAGTGGAATGACCCTATATACAACAAAAATATAATTTAATAAATAATTTTGTATTAAAAATGTGAATTATCTATAATCCATGGGAAATGTATTTTATACAAAGTAGAACCAAGTGGAACGACCCATGCACATTTTAGAAAAGTAACACAGCTTTAGTGTTTTGTTCATTTGAGCTGTTTAAACAAAAACAAACCTCATTTAAAAACAGAAAAGAGAGGCGATGGGAAAATAACCCAGAGCCATTCAGGCAAAGGTGTGTGTGCCACAGAGACATTCCCTGAGGTCTAGAAATCCCGAGTGGTTGGAAGCTATGATGTCATGAGCAGACACCTTCTCTCCATAAACACATGCAGGAGGCAGGTTTGCAGGTTTTCTGGGAGAAGTAGGGCAAAGGAACCTTACTGATGACGATGGTTAGCCTCCACCTAGTAGGTGGTACTGCACTGGATCTGTGACTAAGGTCCCTCGAGGATTTCATTTTCAAACGAGTGCACAGCAACATGTGAATATACCTGGCCTGTATATAATTTAGCATACTAGGCCTAAATAACACGCAGATAAAAAGAGGGAATCATTTATCCATGTATTAAATCTGAGATGAAATACAAACAAATTCTAGACGTTTAAACCTATTTAATTCATATTTAAAAATGTAGTCAATTCAGACGCCAGAAAGTCCAGAGCACTGGATCGTCATGCCATCTCAAACACAGCAGCAACGGCATTGGAATACTAATGTGCATGAGTTTTAATAATTCAGATCCAATGCTCTTTTTCTTCACAATCCCCACACAGACGGGTCCAAATCTTCAGAGCGGTCTGCCCCCATAGACCTCTGAGAAACACAAATGTAAGGTGTAATGATGAATGAGCACTCCGAGACGCATCATAGGTCTAGACGCCATATTTATTTTCATTTTCTCACCATCTGTGAGCGTTACGGCAGTAAATCAAACCGCGCTAGGAGGGGTTTATGGGTGTGCTGTGGTGGTATAAAAACGCTAGCCTCTGAATCACTTATGCTAACACTTCATTCGGCCCCTATCTTATGATTCAGACTGTGTCAGGACAAGGCCATGTTTTCCTCATACAGCTGCAGATGACTAACATCACAGTAAAGGGCTCTCTTAGTGGGAGGTACTGCAGATAAAAGAATTTTTATTGGAAACAATTTTTTTTTTTTTTTTTTTTATACAAGCATGTAGTAAAAATTCCAAGTAGAGATTAGCTTTTGTGAGTAAACAAAACTAGGGTACTAGTTATTTGGAAATGCAAAATAAAACAGGGTAGAAAATGCAAATATAGAACACCGATCACATCGAAACATGGCGATATAAACAGCCTGCCAGAGAATTACTAATGAATTTGAACAAGATCTCTCATGTAAATATCCCCAAAGAAATGCATCCAGCCTTACTACACAGATTTCCCTTTAGTTGTCAGGTAATAATAAGTGTCTGATAAAACCAAAAGACACACTGGATCTGAGGTCATATTACTCCTAAATACAAGACAAGGCAGATCGTGCAGCAGCAGAACCCTTCCATATGAAAGGGAGTGTATGACCACAGGGTGTTTTCCCAATGTTGGGAAAGATGACATGCCAATGGAAGGAAGGATGGGGGATCTCTTTCCTCTTTTGAGAGTTTGTGTGGCCTTGAGCTATGAGCTATTCTGGTGACAATGTTTAGACAAAAACTGCTCATTTCCTAAAATGCTATTTTTCCCCCCTTAAAATTACACACAAAAAAAAAATGCATACAATCACATTCCAACCACCTTCACAACAAAACAAAACAAAAATAAAACCCTCCGTATAGTCCCTCCAGTGTCACATGATTCTTCAGAAATCATTCTAATACGCCGATTTCATGCTCAAGAAACATTTCTTATCAATGTTGAAAACTGTTGTGCTACTTAATATTTTTATAGAAACCTTGTTTTTTTTCTGAATTGTTTGAATAGAGTTCAAAACAACAGCATTATTAGAAATATTAATCTTTTGTGACCGTGTAATGTCTTTACTGTCACTTTTGATCAATTTAATCCATCCTTACTGAATAAAAGTAGTGCTATCAAACAATTAATCGGGCTTAATCGCATCCAAAAAAAAAATAAAAAATTGTTTACATAATGTGTGTGTGTACGGTGTATATTTATTATGTATTAGGGCTGCAACTAACGATTATTTGATAATCGATTAGTTGGCCGATTATTTTTTCGATTAATCGTATATTAAAAAAAGCTACATTTTCTTATTTTTTTTTTAATTGTATTGACAAAAACACTTCCACATTCTACCCAACGTCCTTCAAACAAATGTGCCAACTGAATGCTATGAAAAATACAGTGCTTAACAATTTATTAGACCACTTGTCATAATTAAGAGAAAACAAATATTTTAGGAATCTGTCAAAGAATTGCTTAAATCTAAAAATGTTATTGTCATTTATTGGGGAAATAAACTGAAACAACTAAATATTTATTCACATAATAAAAAATAGCCTCCTGCCTTTCAAAACAGCATGCATTCTTGCTTGCATTGTTTAGGTACTTTTTGACTGTAATTGGGTATCTGAAAAAATCTTTCATAGATCTTTCATTCTTTCATAGATAACAGAAATAATTATATTATAGCATTAGAAATAGCCTACTGTTACTAAAGAGCTTACGCATACTGGAGGAGTAACCAATACAGATAGCTAAAAAATGATTTTAGTAAACACCAATACTGTTAGTTTAGAGCAGTAGCGGCACAAAGCTTACATTATTTGTTATAAACCTTAAATACATTTGTTTTAATAAATTTAAGCACTGTATATAGGCCTATAGTTTAAATCTCTTCATTAAAAATTAAGATAATAAAGACGAATAAAAACACAAACTCAGTGTTAACCAAATTTTTGATCAGTCACGTTTACTGTAATTTCTTTATCCTGTAAAAGGTGGCTATGAAGCATCTGATATTTATATTCAGACAACTATACGTGGTTATCCCTTTACAGTTCCTACTCTCATAAAATACGTGCACTACATGTTGACTTTTAAACCTTTATTTAACGTTCAACAACAGATATTTCAGCACAATGATTGTTTTTGCGCTGAATATTAATCCCTCTCTGACGTGCGTTCATGCGCCCGCCGCATCGGCGCTCATTCAGTAAAGATTTAAACTTAACACAGAATGTCAGGACGGAACTTTATACAAAAATGGAAATTCTCGCGTGAATTTGTGACATTTACAGATAAGGATATGACCATAAACTGAACGTTTTTTTGCGCCGAGGACACACACGCATCTGTCAAAGTGCCTGATAAGGCAAGCCGTTATGCTAATGCATTAGCTTAAAGCTTAAAATAAAGAATTTTCACGTTTTGTGCAGGATCATGTACTTCTCCCGCAGCATCTCATTCTGTTTCCTCCACTATTTTAGATTCATTTTGGCCACAGAAATGCGTTATTCAGTGCTGTAACGTTAATTTGACGCAACCGGCTGAAGTTGGACGTGCACTGTGGGCAGACCCGACTAATAGATAATGAGAATCGTTGTCGATGATTTTCATTATCGATAATAATCGATTTTATTGATTAGTTGTTGCAGCCCTATTATGTATATATAAATACACACACATACATGTATATATTTAAGAAAAATGTTAAGTTTATACATATACAATATTTATATATAATATCAATTATATGACTATGAATATATACATGGAAATACAAGGAAATATTTTCTAAATATATACTGTATGTGTGTGTATTTATATATACATAATAAATATACAAAGTACACACACATATATTATGTAAACAAAAACTTTTATTTTGGATGCGATTAATCGCGATTAATCATTTGACAGCACTAAATAAAAGTATTAATTTATTTCTTAAATCTTACTAACCCCAAACTTTTTTTATATATATTGCTGTAATTATTTATTAGGAAGGGGCTCCTCGGAAAGGAGATTATCATACTTGAGGGTCTTTGGCACCAGAAAGCTTATAAATCATAAAATGGAG